>CM036240.1:39155314-39787814 GCA_020698575.1 Bostrychus sinensis
AATGAGCCATTGTTTTAAATGTTTAGTGAAAGCTTTATATGTTGTTAACTGTTTCATTTGCTCTGGTATTGAGCTCCACTCTCTGGAGCCTCTCACAGACCAGACAGACTGACTACAAGTGCTTTTACGCAGAGGGATAACACAGTCACCTCTCACAGATCCTCTGGTTACACGCTCAGTGGTGTTTCTTTGGTTGATAAAATCTGCAAGAGGAGCTGGAGCCAAGTTATGTGTTACCTTATAAACCAAGCATAAGACTGCAAATTTAATATGGTCAGTCCAATTTAGCAAATCATACTGTTTTAGAATTGCACAATGATGGTAATGTCTTGGTTTCTTAGCCATGACTTTGATGGCTTGTTTGTACAATATTTCAAGTGGTCTCATTGAACTATGACTTGGCTGAGACCAACTAGTTAAACAATAACTGAGACGGCTAAAAATCATTGAATGTAAAAAGATTTTTGCTGCCTCAGTTGACATTTCATTTCTGATTGAACGAAAATAAGCAAGTAAGCTTGATTTTTTTACACATTTTGTCAACATGAAGTTTGAAGGAAAGATTTGACTCAACCAATAACCCAAGATATTTTTATTGGTTAACAATCTGTAGTTTTTCACCAGCAACACATATTTCAGGGCAGCAGTAGCTCAGTTGGTAGAGCCGCTTGTCCACTAACCAGAAGGTTGGCAGTTCAAACCCTGCCCCCACCGCTGCATACTGTTGTTGTGTCCTTGGGCAAGACACTTAACCCACCTAGCCTCCAGTGCGCACACTGGTGTATGAATGGGTAAATGGTTCCTTGGTGTAAAGCGCTTTGAGCACTCATGGAGGTAGAAAAGTGCTATATAAATGTGACCATTTTCAAGGTCATGGGAACCTCTATTGTTTTTACTAAAAAACATGCTGACTGTTTTAGAAACATTTAACTGCAAGCAACTTTCTTGCACCGATGCTGTGGTTTAGTCTGGTTTAGTCTGGTTTAGTCCTGGTTTAGTCCTGGTTTAGTCCTGGTTTAGCCCTGGTTTAGTCCTGGTTTAGCCCTGGTTTAGTCCTGGTTTAGTCCTGGTTTAGTCCTGGTTTAGCCCTGGTTTAGCCCTGGTTTAGTCCTGGTTTAGTCCTGGTTTAGTCCTGGTTTAGTCCTGGTTTAGTCCTGGTTTAGTCCTGGTTTAGTCCTGGTTTAGTTCTGTGGTGTACCTTCCAGAGGCAGTAGATGAGCGCAGCCAGGATGAGAAGCCCCACGAGCAGACTGACCCCGATCAAGAGCGCCCTGAGAAAGGCCGAGGGCTTCTGAGAGAACAGTGCCTCCACCAGCACCTGGAAACACAGCACACAGAGCAGCTCAAGCACCTGGAAACACAGCACACAGAGCAGCTCAAGCACCTGGAAACACAGCACACAGAGCAGCTCAAGTGCCTGGAAACACAGCACACAGAGCAGCTCAAATCTCTAGAAACAAGCACACAGAGCAGCTCAAGTGCCTGGAAACACTGCACACAGAGCAGCTCAAGTGCCTGGAAACACTGCACACAGAGCAGCTCAAGCACCTGGAAACACAGCACACAGAGCAGCTCAAGCACCTGGAAACACTGCACGCAGTGCAGCTCAAGTGCCTGGAAACACTGCACACAGAGCAGCTCAAGCGCTCAAGTGGTGTTAAAGTGACTCAGATTTTATACAGAATATAGGCCTCCCTTTGGGCCGCTGATGGTCAACAGAGGGGTTCTAGGCCACTGCCTCCTCCCTGCCCCCAGGGGGCAGAATTACATTTTTAATAAAAATAGAATATCATGGCCAAGGATATTTATTTTTTCCAGAATCATGAGGCTATTCAGTGACACTCTGATACTCTACAGACTATTACAGCAGAGCTCTAAAACCTCTAAAGCCCTCTTCAGACCAACAAATGAAGACTTCACTCAGAGCTCTGGGGCAGCAGTTACTCTCTCTGAGCTCAGGAAGAGCAGGAGGAGCAAAGGCTCCTCATTTTGTCTGTTTTCATGAATGCACATGACTTTACAACGACTGTATGGCGGTGTATGTTAGGAAGGTCTTACCTGAGCTGCCAACTGCTCCTTCATCACCACTGTGTGGAGTTCAGCAGGAGACCGCACAAACGCCGTGCTCTCCAGCTTCATGACGGCGTGTCGACCCTGACACACAACACAATCACATGACCTCAGGACGCAACCTCATCACATGACCTCATCACATGGTGTGTGCACGTACTGGAGTCTGCAGCAGCACGACTGGGTTCAGGCCGGTCTCCAGGTGAATGGTGACCACTCTGCCTGACTCCAGGTTTCCAAGCTGACAGATTACCCGCTCACACACTGGGTCCCTCCGTCCACAGAACTGCACAGGTCACAGACAAACCCTCTGAGGTGAGCATAAGCCTTTACTGTCTCCTCATTCAGTTTTCTGCTGATGACTGGGCTACACTCTTTATACCTGTACAAGTCTTTTTTAGAACACTGATGATGCAAACTGAAGGCAGGTTCTACCCCTACCCCTACTGAGGACCTAGTGTGGGACTACAGTATGGCTGATTGTGTCAGGAGTGGTGGATGTGTGGAGGATGTGTGTTACCAGTGTGCGCGTAGTGGTGGGGGAGAAGAAGAAGAGCAGCTGTTGGATGAATGAAGCATGGGGCACATCACAGTCGTCCCGCACCGAGATGCTCTGGTCACTGACGGAGCACACGCCCTGAGAGGCCTGCCACAAGACACACACAAGGACAAAGTGCCCAGGTTCACTGTTGGAATGATGTCTTCTCACAATGATTCCCAGAGTCTAAGTGCTTAGTGTCACATGCACAGTGAGGAAACATGTTTCCCTGTACAATGAGATCCTTCCTTTGCTGTTCACACTGAATGCCTCATAAAATTCAAGGTGTCATTTAATCATTGTGCCCCAAAGAGGAAAAAGGTGTCCTTTTCCAATTGTATTTTTTTTGATGACTTTGCAGTGGTTCTTATCTTTTCTCCAAAATTTGGCTCAGGTCTGTATTTTATCACTAATGTTGATATTCTAAACGCGAATCTAATGTACACACTAAATAAATCTGTTACATTGCTCCTGTTATGTGACAAAAGGTGTCTCTGTCTCAAAACAAAGTATATGTATAAATAGTATACATTAATATTTTTTCAACTTTTTTTTGCTTAAATCTTTTAATCAACTTCTGCCCTGACCATAAATGCCAAATATTTAATTATTTTCAGAATGTTAATGTTATGTTTTGTGATGGGGACATTTTTGTTACTTAAAACGTTAACTTTTTAAAATTGGGGTATAAGGCTTAACAATAAAAATATAAACTCTGCATTAGTATAGACTGTACATAAATGTGTGAGGCATTGAGCTGCATCAGCTGTTGTGTCATAGTCAGCAGTGAGTGAGTGACTCATGTACAGACTGACAGAAGTAAACAGTACAGTCACATGTGCAGGTATAATGGAGCATAAACAGTACAGATCCACAAACTGAAAATGTAAACAACGGCCCGTCTACTCTTCATGCACTGTTGTACGGTGCAGTTTATTTTTTCTTTGCTGTGAGAACCTCTGTGTGTACCTGCAAGTCCAGGACCTGCAGCAGCCTGTGGGGATGGGGGGCCAGGACCTTGGGCAGCAGAATCTCCACCACAGTGTCCACTGAGCGGCTGGGACCCGAGTTTAATACCTGCACAACAAACCAAAAGAGTTACACTCAGCTGAGGGCGCCCTCATGTGGACACTCCTGTCATGTCATTCTGAGGGGGACAGAGAGCTGTAGGGTACCAACATGTCTTCTAGGGGCGCTATTTTCTGTTTTCCAAAAACACCTTCTACAAAAAGCAGTTTTGGACATGATGGAGCATGCCCAAGATGGGTGTTTTTCACCTTAAATATTTCACATTTTTGAGGACTGTGACCTACTACCCTGTTTTTGTGAGTTACTCTGAGGCTGTTGGCTTGCTCCATCTACTCTGAAATACTTAAAATTGAACTGAAAAAAAAAAAAAAAAAACCTGAGGTATCAGGCCAAAAACATAAAATTGCAGCAGCTTAAATCATCAAAATTTATTCAAGTATTGTAAAATCCAGTTCAAAAGCAATAATGTTGAAAGTATACCTGCAAACTCATCCATGATGAAAAAGGTGACACTCGCCAACCCCTGACCAAAGCACCCCACCCCCCAAGCAAACCCACTGATATTAGTATGCATTTGATAAAACTTTACTATTTACTATACTATTATTATATATATATATATATACTATTACTTTACTGAAATTTGTAAACTTTTACAAGTAGAAGTACAGAGTTGCTTATTTTACCTCAACACTATTCAACAAATTTGAATGCCTGTTGGGATCATATTTAATGCTTTTTAATGCCATTTAAGGCCTTAATTTTCACAAAATGAATTTAATGACTTAATGCTTTTTAATGCCTCGCGGGAACCCTGTTATTAAAAAGGCCAAGTCAGAATATTGGGGGGCATGGTGGCAGAACAGTTAGTTCTCGCCTCCAGCAAGGAGATCATGGGTTTGATCCTCGGCCGGCCAACACACAAACTCTCTGGGTGGAGTCTGCATGTCCTCCCTGTGTTACTGTGGGTTCTCTCCGCGTACTCCCGGCAAAGAAATTTCCTCTGTTTGAAAAATCCTCTTTTGTTCCCCTTTATTAAAAGGAGGTAATCCAGTGATTTTAACTAACTATAGACCAATATCTAACCTATCAGTATTGTCCAAAGGACTGTCCAAAATTATGGAGTTTCTTGTGAGCTTTTATAATCCAATTCCATCCTGTCAAAATATCAGTCAGCACCATCACAGCTGAAAGTGATAAATTATATTATTTTTGAACTAAAAACTGTATTGCACATCACTTTTTGTGGATCTGTCAAAAGCGTTTGACACTGTCGACTCTCATGTTTTTAAAGAGCAGACGTCTTCACTCTGGGCTATCAGAGCAAGCAGTTGCTTGGTTCACTAACAGCCTGAGTAATAGGGCTGTCTGGTAATAGAATAATAATAATCTGAATTTGTTAGTGTCCACAAGACTGGGGTGCCAGAGGGTTCAATATTGGGTCCCCTCCTATTCCTTATTTATAAAAATGATCTGCGCTGCTACTTTCCTATCTGCGTTGGATTATGGAGATCTGTTTTATATAAATGCGTCAGCTCAATGTCTTTGAGTGGCTGATGCGGTTTATCATGCTTCCCTGAGGTTCATTACTTATTGTAAAGCGATGACATGCCACTGTGAGTTGTATTCCCAGGTGGGACGGCCTGCTCTGGAAACTACACTGTCATATATGAGGCAATGCTGGACTACTGCTGACCTACATCTGTACCTCACTGGCACAGAGAGGAGCTGATTTTTATTCTCTTCTATCACAAGATCATGTGTTGCTTTCTGTTCCATTTGCCTGCACCTAACTGGGTAAAAGGGTTTTTAAGCATTCTGCACCTTATGCATGGAATACGTTACAGAAAGACTGGGAATTAACTGAGTTGATTTCTTTGAACGCTTTTAAATCCAAACTGAGAGTTGTATGGGCTGACTCCACAACAAGCATCTGTTTTACATCATCTGTTTGTCTCTTCCTGTTATTCTGTCTTTGTAATTATGTATCTGTAACTCCCTTGAAAAAGAGCGTTTAATCTCAGTGGGATTTTTCTGGTTAAATAAAGGTTAAAAAAAAATGTACATAATACATTTGAAATGAGTGTGACAGTGCATTTACACTTCAGTAGTCCAGAGTTCACACGTAACATCAGGCCACATTCATTCACATACAGTACTAAACTGACTCAGCTGCATTCAATGTAAAAAGGAACAGAAAGCACTCATCCGCAAACTCATAAAAGCACAATTTCTTCACCAGCTGTTCACCATTTTAAATGTGATCATCTCAAAAACATTTGGGCAGGGGTAAGAAATGGCTAACTGTAGGTAGTACAAAAAAAAAAAAAAAAAGCATTTTGTTGATTGGATTACTAACCCTAACCTCAGTAAGACGTGTGTTCAGCAGGAGGCTTTAGAAAGGCAGAGTCTGTATTATTAGTGCTGGATATGTTCTACAGTGTTGTTGAATAAATAACAAATGCAATGACAAATAGCATTTGTCAGAGGATCATCTTTTTTCACCTCAGTTTCTTAATTGAGCCTTAAAAGGAGAAGCTACATTACAACATTTGGAAATGCTCTTTTTGAAGCCACATTGATCTCAGCCTAAACAGATGAGTTTCTTTGTGATAATTTCATATTGGACTAATCATGTTCTGTTTTTGATTTGTACATGTGACCACCAGGTGGCGCTGTTTCTACCCATTTAAAGCATACAACTAATTTGTGCATTTTTTACTATTTTCATTTATCTTTATATTTCAGGCTGAAATACTTGACCAACAACAACTGATTTAAATGAATAATTATTCATTTGTACTAATTATGAATACAATTGAAAGAAAAAGCATGTGAACCCTTTGGATAACTTGGATTTCTGCTTGATTTGGTCATAAAATGTCATCTGATCTTCATCTCAACAATAGACAAACACAGGTCTGCTTAAACTAATGCTGCAAAAAAAAAATAAATAAATAAATTTTCATGTGTTTATTGAATATTTATTTAAACCTTCACAGTGCAGGATAGAAAAAGTATGTGAACCCCTATGCTAATAACCTCTTCAAGAGCTAATTGGAGTTAGGTGTCAGCCAACCTGGGGTCCAATCAATGTGAGAAGATTGGAGGTGTGAGTTAAAGTGGCCCTGCCCAATAAAAAACATACATCAGTTTTGAATTTGCCATTCTAAAGAAGCATTACTTGATGTGAACCATGCCTCGCACAAAAGAGCTCTCAGAAGACCTACGAGTAAGAATTGTTGACTTGCATAAAGCTGGAAAGGGTTACAAAAGTATCTCTAAAAGCCTTGATGTTCATAAGTCCACGGTACAACAGACTATATGTCTATAAATGGAGAAGGCTCAGCACTGCTGCTGCTCTACCTAGGAGTGGCCGTCCTGTAAAGATGGAGCACAGTGCAGAATGCTCAGTGAGGTAAAGAAGAATCCTAGAGTGTCAGCTAAAGACTTACAGAAATCTCTGGCACAAGCTGACATCTTTGTTGACAAAATCTACAATGGGTAAAACATTGAACAAGAATGGACTTCATGGGAGGACACCACAGATGAAGCCACAGCTGTCCAAAACAAGTTTGCAAAAGAGCTCCTGGATGAGTTGTGTGGAGGGAACACACAACGCTATGTGTGAAGAAAAAAAGGACACCAACATCAAAACCCCATCCCCACTGTGAAGTCTGGTGGAGGGGGCATCATGGTTTGGGGCTGCTTTGTTGCCTCAGGGCCTGGATGGATTGCTATTGCAGGAAAATGAATTCCCAAGTTTATCAAAACATTCTGAAAGAAAACCAACTTAAGACCACCTGTTCACCAACTGAAGCTCAACAGAGGATGGTGATGCAACAGGACAACAACCCAAAGCATAAGCATTGAAGCAAATCAACAACAGAATGGCTTCAACAGAAGAAAATACGCCTTCTGGAGTGGCCCAGTCAGAGTCCTGAACTCAATCCTATTGAGATGCTGTGGCATGACCTCAGAAGAGTGATTCACACCAGACAGCCCAAGAATATTGCTGAACTTAAACAGTTTTGTAAAGAGGAATGGTCCAAAATTCCTCCTGAGCGTTGTGCAGGTCTGATCTTCACTACAGAAAATGTTACGTTAAGGTTATTGCTGCCAAAGGAGGATCAACCAGTTATTAAATCCAAAGGTTCACATACTTTTTCAATCCTGCACTGTGAACGTTCAATAAACACATCATTTTATTTTATTTTTTTGCAGCATTATTTTAAGCAGACTGTGTTTGTCTATTGTTGTGACTTAGATGAAGATCAGATCACATTTTATGACCAAATCATGCAGAAATTCTTGCAACGGTATATATAATATTTGCAGAGCTGTTTTTGTCAAGGTGCCATTATGTCCTGACTGACCCATCACAGGGCCTGATAACAATAAACCCCTTATACCCCTTGTAATGTGTTTGATGAAAATTATTTTTGTTTTTATGAGTTTTAACACCAAAAAGCTGTGGAGATGTACTGTAAATCCAATAAAGGGTCATATCAGTAATGTGTGTCTTAGGCTGCAACAGTTTTAGAGTGACTTGGTTAAAGAGTAAAAAAAATATTTATAGTATTTTTAGAGCAGTTTTTGTGAAGGGGACAGTTTGTGTTTATGTGGACAGTTGAGACCATGGACAGATGAAGGATCTTTTAAATGTTAAAAATAAACATCATTCTGTTCTGGAAATCACTGCATGGATCAGCAAAACTTCCAGAAGTCTGTCTCTGAACACAGTTACAGCTGTATCACGCACAGGAGATCCAGATGTAAACATGAGCCACAAACACTTCATGGACTTCAATTTCAAATAGACCTGTAGTTTGACTTCAGAGCCCTGCTCAGCAGCCTGGAGTGTGCACACAGTTTGCTGAGGCCACGCAGCTCATGCCTAAAAACACTTGTAAGCCTATTTTGTGTTTTTTTTTTTTTTTTTTTTTTTTGTGGTTTGTGGCTCACACTGGGGCACAGTTTTCAGCTATAAAAACAGGAAATGTTCATTTTTTGTTATATGTTAATGATTACCATCAGCACTACATGTTCCTGATTTTTAAATGTGAAGGGTTACTTGCTCTGATGGACTTTCATTTGTAAAATGTTTTGCATTTACAATGCCCAGCCTACAGAGAAGGTGAACACACGCCTGTTCAGTCAACTATAGTCAGCACAGGTTGACTTGTTACTGAGGCAGTGAGTGACACCTTTCTCACAATATTTTAGCTGTGTTATTATAAAAGCAACATAAAACATTAGTCCAGACATCCTGACAAAAGCTTTTGTTGCCTGTAGTGCTTTCTTGAGTCTCTGTCTACAGCTCTGTGACCCTGTGCTGCAGGGACGGAGCAGAGCTTGGTGCTCCATGGGGAAACACTAACAGAAGATTTCAACACAAGTAATAAGGAGAAGGGATAAAACATAAAAACAACCTAAAGCTAAATTACACTACGCGCCGGTCTGTGTAGAGAAGCAGCTCATGTGAGAGCTGTTATAAGAAAACAATGTTTTGTCTTGAAACTTGAAGAGAAGTAAATTCATTCATTTTCTCCCGCTTATTCCTGTTAGGGGTCGCGGGGTACTGGAGCCTATCCCAGTAACTTTGGACCATAGGCAGAGTACACCCTGGACAGGGGCTGGGCTGACACAGAGACAAACTCAGACAGGCAACCATTCACTCTCACATTCACTCACTAGGGGCAATTTAGAGTCACCAATTCACCCGGAGAGAACCCACAGTAACACGGACATGAGAGAGAGTTTGAGTGTGTTGGTCGGCCCAGGGCTCAAACCCACAACCTCCTTGCTGGGAGGCGAGAACACTCTGCCACTGTGCACTCTTAAAAATCATAATAGTCTCCCTTTTTTTACTACAGTGTGGTAAAATACACCAGATTACAGGAAATTACATCTGTTTTGTTTAAAATTTCGTGGGGAGGACCTCCAGACCCCCTTGTCTTCTATTGTACTAATAAAAACAACATAAAAGCCTACAAATGACATAAAAACCTACTAAAAATACATCAGGGCACAATTCAGAAAGTGGCACGGAAGTGGCTTAGTAAAGTCTTATCAAATGTAGCCTATATTCTGTTTTAGGAATGGTAGGGATAGGGAGGGTGAAGTTTAAAATTTTTCCTAGAGCGCCAACAGAGCTAGGACTGGCTCTGCCTAAGAGTCTATCTGCCACTAGTGCTGCCTTAAACCTTTAGTATTTAATGATGAACCTCCACAGACACATCAGTAGCAGTGGCTCCTTATCCTGTACCTTGTAAGTATAGTTGAATCTTTCATTGTAGCAGTCGACCCGAGTATAGTCTTCATCTTCTTCTCCAAACACAAATGAGGTAGGGCTGACGTATCTGTGGACATTGATTACACTGTTAAAAATGAGTTTAAAGCAGTTAGTGTCAGATAGACAGCACTCATTCATTTTAATCAATAGCTGCTAGAAGCAGCAACAGACACAAAACATCTTAACATGTTCCACTTATGTTTAAAATAATAGCAGTCCAACATCACAAAGCAAAACGATCATAGTTTTAAAAAAACAAAACAAAATAAAACAAAAAAATCCTATATGGCAAATAACTTGTAGGTGTAGTAGAGAAATAGCAAACCACCAGTCATGAAATGCGTGCTGCTAATTCTTTGTATTTGAGTAATTCATTGAAGGGAGCATGTTCAAAATAATAGCAGTGTGGTGCTATCAGGGACCTCAGTCAGCTGTGAGAAACCAATTGTTAAACACCTGTCCCTTGTGAAAGGACAAAGCCAGCACATGTGCACGCTGGTTATATCACATTTCTCTCAAAAAATAACATGAGTAAAATGGGTTGTTCGATACATTGTTAAGAAGAACAGCGTACTTTGATTAAAAACTTGACTGGAGAGGGAAAAACATTTCCCAGAAGTGCAGAAAATAATAGGCTGCTCAGCTAATGCTATCAAATGCTCTACAATGGTGACCAAAACGTGAAAGACATGGAAACAAAATGAAAAATCATCATTTGATCGGCCGAAGAATAGCCAAAATGGCATAGGCTCATGATCAGCTCCAGGGAGATTAAAAAAAGATTAGTTAAATACACTGCTCAAAAAAAAAATAAAGGGAACACTTAAACAACACAATGTAACTCCAAGTCAATCACACTTCTGTGAAATCAAACTGTCCACTTAGGAAGCAACACTGATGACATCAGTTTCACTGCTGTTGTGCAAATGGAACAGACAACAGGTGGAAATTATAGGCAATTAGCAAGACTCCCCCAATAAAGGAGTGGTTCTGCAGGAGGTGACCACAGACCACTTCTCAGTTCCTATGCTTTCTGGCTGATGTTTTGGTCACTTTTGAATGCTGGCGGTGCTTTCACTCTAGTGGTAACATGCAAAATGACCTCCAGCAGGCCACAAATGTGCATGTGTCTGCTCAAACGGTCAGAAACAGACTCCATGAGGGTGGTATGAGGGCCCGACGTCCACAGGTGGGGGTTGTGCAGCCCAACACCGTGCAGGACGTTTGGCATTTGCCAGAGAACACCAAGATTGGCAAATTCACCACTGGTGCCCTGTGCTCTTCACAGATGAAAGCAGGTTCACACTGAGCACATGTGACAGATGTGACAGAGTCTGGAGACGCCGTGGAGAACGTTCTGCTGCCTGCAACATCCTCCAGCATGACCGGTTTGGCAGTGGGTCAGTAATGATGTGGGGTGGCATTTCTTTGGGGGCCGCACAGCCCTCCATGTGCTCTCCAGAGGAAGCCTGACTGCCAATAGGTACTGAGATGAGATCCTCAGAGCCTTGTGAGACCATATGCTGGTGCGGTTGGCCCTGGGTTCCTCCTAATGCAAGACGATGCAAGACGATGCTACGGGCAGCAGTAGCTCAGTTGGTAGACCTTGTCCAATAACCAGAAGGTTGGCGGTTCAAACCTCCACCATTGCATACTGTCGTTGTGTCCTTGGGCAAGACACTTAACCCACCTTGCCTCCAGTGTCTGCACACACTGGTGTATGAATGTGTGTGTGAATGTGAATGGTTCCTTGATGTAAAGCTTTGAGTACCCATGGAGGTAGAAAAGTGCTATATAAATGTGACCATTTACAATGCTAGACCTCATGTGGCTGGAGTGTGTCAGCAGTTCCTGCAAGACGAAGGCATTGATGCTATGGACTGGCCGCCCGTTCCCCAGACCTGAATCCAATTGAGCACATCCACCAACGCCATGTTGCACCACAGACTGTCCAGATCTAGGATGTTCCCTTTATTTTTTGGAGCAGTGTATATCCAAATAGGTCATGTTGATTTACGCTGAAGAGGAAATGCCATTGACAATGGCCCAAAACAAACAGTAAAAGAGCAGCATCTTGGTTCAGGACCAACAAGATTAAAACTATGGAAGGGCCAGCACAATCCCCAGACCTTAACCCTATAGAAAACTTGTGGGGTGACATTAAAAATGCTGTTTCTGAGGCCAAACCCAGAAATGCAGAGGAACTGTGGAATGTAGTCCAATCGTCCTGGGCTGCAGTACCTGCCAGAAGTTAGTGGACTCCATTCATCACAGATGAAGAGCAGCTCTCAAAAAACATAGTTATACAACTAAATATTAGTCCAGAGATCTACAGGAAAGCAACATCTTAAAGCAGTTTTCAATTTATATGTTAAATCTTTGAGTTTGTTAAGAAACAGCCTAATATTCCTTTTTTCTTTACTTTCTGTACAGGAATAATAAACTTTATGATTTTTTGCTCATGTTTTGATTTGGAATAGAATAAGCAGTGTTATCAATGCATTTGCATTTGTGGAAATAAATATTATAATTAATAATAGCTATTAATCTAAACACAACTGTATATTTCTAGTGTTGTTCATGTTGTTAACAGATTGGCAACTGGAGAGTCTGTTTTGAACAGAGTCACCACAGAGTAGCCAGAATTCTTTTCCTGGTTAGCTGCAATAGTGTTTGGTGCCATGATGCCCCTATAAGCCAGTAGGCATTACTGTGTTGTACTGGAAACAGCAGGACTGACCCATGGATGGAGAAGGCCACTTCGTATTTAAGTGGAAGCACCAGACTGAGCGAGTTGTCCCTCAGAAACTCCTCCTTCTCAAAGTTATCACTGTAGACAGAGAGGACAAGGGAAGACCAGTCACAGAGGTGCCAGCTGAAAGACTGCGGCCGCCTGGAGCGTGTGGGCTCACCTGCTGCTGTTCACCTGGATGACGATGTCACCAGGTGTGCTGTTGTGGTTCACATCCAACAGGAAGCTGAAGTTGAGCTGCAGAAGTCACAAGAGCGTTAGTCTGCAAGGCCTCAGTCGCTCACTCGTGTTCTTTATGAGGCTGTTACCTGAGACTGAGCAGGGAGGATGTGCCCCAGGACCCCACAGGCCACGCCTAGTGTGCTGTTCACTTCTTCAATAATATCACAACTCGCCATCATGTCTTCCTGTAACAGATGTTTTAGACAGATGAGCAAACAGAGAAAACTTTCCCTTCTAATATTACGGTTAGTTCTCAGTATGGAGGTAAAGTTGCTGCCATAAAACTGTACTTTTGGCGCTTGACCCAGCTGGTAGGCCTAAAGCTCTGGTCTTTGTGTTTTGACTATATGAAGACTGCTCTTCTGAGCTGATGTAAAGAGGAGGTGTGTAACAATACATCGATGTGAAAGCAATGTAAACATTGATCAAAATCATGCGTTCTTACTGTAATATACAAGGCATGCTTTTATTTTTAAATGTATTGCTATTCTGTTCATTTATCTCAGACAAACAATTTTAGGAGATGTTTTTACCTTAACATGTTTTAGAACGGCAAAAACATATCCTAAAAATGTTTGTCTGCGATAAATGAACAGAATAGCAATATACAAGACAAAATTAACCTATTAAATCTATTTGGAAATTTGCTTTATTTTGAAACCAGTGCATCACGTCTTTCCACTTCCACTAAATAGAGCGGTAAAGTAATTTGCGAGGGAAATTTCTGCAAAAATTCTTCATTCCTGTGTGTTTTTTAGAGTTTAGAGCAACATGGTTCAACATTAATTCATCCGCTGTGACAGAGGTCTGGAATATTTCAGGATAAAATGCTCATTAAAATAGCCTGGCACAACACAGAGCTGCACCAGTCTAAAACATGTACTTCTGTTTGATGACATTAGCTACAGATGGCAAATGCCATTTTTGTGGGAGCTACCTTATTAATGCGAGGACTAAAACTGAACAATTTACAACTTTATAAACATGAATATACTTTCTTTAAATGTTCACTTTATTCTAATGGACTCTGAAGCATTTAAAACTTTATATACACACTAATAAAAATAATTTAAATAAAATAAAAAAATAATAAAATAAAATAGATATATTAATATATACACAATAACTTTCCATTTAGACAACATATTTGGTTAAATAAGCAGATAACAGTGAAGTATCGATCGTGGGCCGTTATATCGCATCATATCATGATCATACCCTGGCAGTCTCTGAGGTATTGCCAGTCCACTGTATTGATATAATATCGTATTGTGATGAAAGTGGTGAGTTACACTCCTAGTAAAGAGCCTTGGCAGGTGGGACTCACGCTGTGCATGCGGACATAGTGGATGTTGTGTGGGAAGCGCAGAGTCAGTCTGGGTAGAAAGGCATCATCTCCAGCATTCATCACAGAGGCATTCAACATGAAGGTACTGACCAACCCCAGGGGAAAGTACGGCCGCTCACTGAGGACAAAATAAATATGCAGTGAATTCATCCAGGCTGAACCAGGAAACCCTGGAGCAGTGATCAGCAGAAGATTTCCATGAAATCCTCCACAACTCTTTAGACAGAAGTCAAACTCTATACAATTCTATATTCTGTTATCATGTAGTGTAGTTATTTTTGTTTTGATTATGTGTTAAGTCTGATTGTGTGTTTATGTTTGATCAACTGTTTGTGAAGCCCTTTGAGGTGACTTTTGTTGTGATACTGGGCTATACAAATAAAACTGAATTGAATTGAAAGAGGGTCATACTTAGGCAGGACGAGTCGCGCTGATAGCTGCAGGTCAGTGGAACAGTTCTCTAGGAGACAGGGGCGGGTAAAGCTGGTCTGAAAGACATGCAACAGTTCACATTAACATGTTCATGTTTAAAGGCCTCCACACAAGCTCTCCTGCTGGACATAACATAGTGCTATATACTATACACCAGAGGTCGTTAACAGGCGGACCGCGGTCCGAATCCGGACCCAGATGCCCTCCCATCCGGACCCGAACCTCTGTCCCACTCCGCGGACCCGAACCCGTTCAGCCTGTTCACTCCCCGGGAGCGCAGCAGCGCGAGAGAGGCGCCGCTGCGGCGCGTCAACAGCATCGTATCCTGGTGCTTTAAAACTTTAACATGAACAGTGCGGGGTTAAATCAGCTGTGTTTTCTGTTACTGTCCAACAAAATGAGAGGAGTAGGTCCAGACTGAGTGCGGAGGGACAGGACTGTTCCGTTTACAACAGACTTAAGTTTTGTTTTTACGGAGTGGCGAGAGAGGAGGCGACACAGGCTGTGAGCGGCTCTGCCCTCTCGGTGTCTCTCTGTCCCACAGCTCACCCCTCTCCTCTCGGTGTCTCTCTGTCGAGGCTCACCCCTCTCCTCTCGGTGTCTCTCTGTCCCACAGCTCACCCCTCTCCTCTCGGTGTCTCTCTGTCGAGGCTCACCCCTCTCCTCTCGGTGTCTCTCTGTCGAGGCTCACCCCTCTCCTCTCGGTGTCTCTCTGTCGAGGCTCACCCCTCTCCTCTCGGTGTCTCTCTGTCGAGGCTCACCCCTCCCCTCTCGGTGTCTCTCTGTCCCACAGCTCACCCCTCCCCTCTCGGTGTCTCTCTGTCGAGGCTCACCCCTCTCCTCTCGGTGTCTCTCTGTCGAGGCTCACCCCTCTCCTCTCGGTGTCTCTCTGTCCCACAGCTCACCCCTCCCCTCTCGGTGTCTCTCTGTCGAGGCTCACCCCTCTCCTCTCGGTGTCTCTCTGTCGAGGCTCACCCCTCTCCTCTCGGTGTCTGTCCCTCTGTCCCACAGAGGACAGAGCTGCCTCATATTCACCAGAGAATTAAGAGGAAACCTGTGTTTTGAGGCGCAGTACGTTCCACTTTAGTTTTAATGGGTGAATCATCTCCTGCGTAAAAGCAGACAGAAAATCTTGCGTGTGACGCTATCAACCAATCAGATCTGAGGATTTGGAAACATATGGAGCGGTGACTGTGAGACAGACAGCGGAGAAATGAGAGAGACAGATGTAGAAAGGAACAGAGGTCAGCTCTAAACTCCTGTGTCTCCTGTGTTCTGAGCCAAGGACCATTATAAAAGCATTTTGTTTGATTTTTTTTAACTGTATTTGATTAACATAAGAAAAAAAAAAAACTTTTTTATTTTATTATTTGATATCCCCTAGTTTTAAACTAATGCTTATGTTAGCAAAATGCTATTGCCATAATGTAGACACTGATGTGACTACAATGATTTTATTTATTTATTTTTGAGGTACAAATCAACATTGTGATGCTCCGGACCTTCGCGCGAGAAAATTTTCACCAATTGGACCTTGGTGAATTTTAGTTGGTGACCCCTGCTATACACTTTGAATAGTACATCTGAAAGGGGACAGAGGGCTTGAGGTTGAAGTTGGATTGGTAATAAGACTCATTGGTATCCTAATATAGACTCTTATTAGTGGGGCCCTAGTTCACAGTCTGATTGGACCTCGTTTACAGTCAGATGTAACACTAAAGGTTTTACTGTGTCGTTAGTTCTTATTTCCACCGTTGGAAGGTTTGTGCAAAATGACACACTGTGCCCCCTCTACACAGGATTTCCTGTTGATTCAAATGTTTACAGCTGCTGTGCCTCATTAGCTGCACAGCACCATTAAGACCAAGGAATGCTCTGAACTCGGTCACAGCTTCATCGGGTCCGCCTCGCTCACACTCAGTGAGGAACGATCCACAGAGCACTGAGTGGACTCCACTCTGGTTCTATCCACAATCTGCTGTTTCATGTGTCAGGAGGTTGTCATGAGTTGAAGATTTTTGTAATACTGGACATTAACTGGGACTTCAGCAGCTGTTCCAACTCCAAACCTCAGCACAATGGAGCGCAACAGTGCCCGCCCTCCTCTGGTGTCAGAAGTAAATGTCCCATTCATTTCTCCCATAGACTTTAAAAAAAAATTGTATATTAACTCTCAGACAAAGATGTTCATTCATAAATGAATTTTAGAATTCTAGCATCATGGCGGAAAAAAAATAAATATTCTACTGTCTAGGTAAAAAACTCACATTCTTCCTCTCAAAGCCCTTTTTGGTCCCACTGACTTGCATTAAAATCACATATTTTCACTCTACTGTCGTTGCAATACAGAAATGTTAAATCATGTTAATTCCTCTGTAACCATGTCAGTCAGAGGCTAAAAAAACACACACAAAAAATCACTTATCATTTATTTACAAACTAGCATTTACAGGGTTAAAAATATGAAAAGGAATTCATTTTTGCTATGTATGATGAGGAGAGGGATTAATGATCAAAAAACAAAAAAAGTTTTTTTCTTCACACATATAATTAAATGTGATCCAGTGACCTAAAATGTTTTTAAAAGGAAGAACATGATTTTTTAAAAGGAGGGCCTGAGGGTCTGGTCTCAGGTGGTTTATGGAGCACAACATGGCCCACCCTCCTCTAGTGCTAAAACTTTACGTTTTTTCCATAGACTTGTGCATATATTAAGAGCTTAAAACTTACAAGCTTGACGGAGGCTAATCAGCTATGTGGTAATTCATGACCCTAGCAAGATCAATTTTGTAAAAAACAAAAACATTTTATTTTGGACTATGAGCATTATTAGGGAATAGTACCACAAAAATCTTATTAAGATCATAAATTATGTCCAACTTCCTTACTCCCCACTAATGAAGAGTAATTATGAGTTTGTTAAGGGGAATATGTTAATTGCTCATTTGTTGTAGAATATCGTCACACAGAATAAGGGATTAATAGGTGCTTTTTAATGCTTTTTACCAATTAAGTGCTAATTAGCTACTAACTAGCATGCTACTTAGCTCCTAGTTAATGGTTAATAGGTAGGAGCTAAGTAGCATGCTAGTTAGTAGCTAATTAGCTCTTAATTGTTTGTTTTTTTTTTGTTTGTTTGTTTTTTTACAAAATTGATTTTGCTAGGGTCATGAATTACCACATAGCTGATTAGCCTCCGTCAAGCTTGTAAGTTTTAAGCTCTTAATATATGCACAAGTCTATGGAAAAAACGTAAAGTTTTAGCACTAGAGGAGGGTGGGCCATGTTGTGCTCCATAAACCACCTGAGACCAGATCAGTGTGTCCTGAGCCTGATCCTGCGTCCTACCCCAACATGAGCACAGACAGAACGCCTGCTCATGGAGTATGCCTGTCAGTGGTACTGGTCCTGATGGGGCCTTACCTGTGCGCTGACGCTGTTGGCCCTTCCCTGTTGCAGTATGGGCTTCAGTGGGGGGAGGGCCTTTTGGATGCGAGGGGGTGGGACATCTCTGAGACTGAAGGACACCTGGAAACTCACTGCAGTGTAGATGTCCCGCAAGGGCCTCTGTGGACGACACACACTTTTAAGAAAAACTAGAGTTTACACTGAAACTGTACTGGAACTACACGGGGTCTGGATTGGGACTGGGCCTGCACTGAAATTGTACTAGGACGGGACTGAGATTATACTGGGACTGTACTGTGACTGTATTGGAACTACAATGGGACTACAATGGACCTGTACTGGATTGGACCGGGGCCTGGTGGACCTTACTCTTTGAATGGCCAGGTGAGTGTTACAGGTGCGCTTTCCCAGTCTGGCCCGCACTCGTCCTCGTGTGCTGTTGGAAGAACCATTGCCATGGAAATAGAAGCGATGAGGGAAGGAGGGCTTGTGCAGGAGGTCAGAGGTCAGGTTGTACTGGAGATCTGAGGAAGACAAAGAACAGGACTGAAAATCCTCCAAATGCCAGGACTGTTCGTGTGTGGTCAGTTCACTGAGGAGGCAGCAGGACGGGCCTGAGTGGACCCAGCTCTCAGACCAGATCTGTCCAAATACATGTTCTGATGTCTGAAGTCAGTCTTTAAGGAAGACTTTATGGCGTTTAATGTTCTAGACTTTCTGGTACTCCTGCCGTTCAAAGACATGCATGTGTTGGTGAACTGCTGACTCTAAATGTACCCTAGTGAATAAATGTGAGTGTGAATGGTTGTCTGTCTGTGTTCGTCTCTGTCAGCCCTGCGACTAGCTGGCCCCTGTCCAGGGTGTAGTCCGCCTAAGGCCCAAAGTTACTGGGATAGGCTCCAGTACCTGTGACCCTGAATACTATCTTCACTCCACTGGATGCAGCTAATTCATTCCAAACTCTTTGTGCCATGACTGTGTTGTGTGCCATGACAGGATGAATAATAATAATAATGCACTTGGCGTGTTGGTTTGATATGAACTAAGACACTCCTGGCCTGGCACTGCATATTTTATATGTTTAAATATAGTATATTTGCATATTTTCTTGTATTACTGAGGTTTGCCACTTTGAGCCCTCTCAGTCCTGTCAGTCTGTGGGCAGCACTTACCAACGGCTCCTCTGAACTGTCTGGAGCTCACTCTGAAGCAAACGGTCACGTTGATACACACATTCTGAGCTTTGCTTTCAGAACACAGCGCCACCTTCTGGTTGATGTATTCCGGCAGATCCACGGAGGCCTCAACGCGCACCACGGGGCGAGACCTACAGCACCAGGACAAATTAAGCCACTCTGGCCATCTGTCTTCTCATGTGTGTGTAGAACATTCTAAACCATGTGATGTGACAAAATCAAGCTCTGAGAAGACACGCTCAAAGAAGGAGAAGTACAAGTTTTACTCAGGTTTCATTTCCTTAAACAAGATGTGAGAAGAAGCATCTGTTCAAACCTTCTTAAGGGGAACTGACATATTATGACATATTTGAAATAATGCTGTAGAGCAAAGGAAGCAGTTGTGGAAACCAGTAGAAATGTTACAGAAAGCAGGTGACACCTTTCTCTTTGAAGCGAAGGCCACCGAAACTGACACAAAAGTGTGACTGAAAACGTGAGAACAGAGAAATGTGTTCATGTCTTGGTTTCATGTCAAAATTCAAAATTACTCTTAATTAAAGGGAAAGCTGTTTGTCCACTAACAAGAAGGTTGGCGGTTCAAACGCTGCACCCACCACTACATACTCCCATTGTGTCCTTGGGCAACCCTCCTTGTCCCTGGTGTCTGTGTACACTGGTGTATGAATGTTTAGGCGCGAATGTGTGAATATTCTTTTATGTAAACTGCTTTGAGGCCCATGGAGATAGAAAAGCGCCATAGAAGTGTGACCATTTGCCATTTATGAGTGATGTTACCTGAGAATGACGGCAGAGTCTGACAGAAAGGCCCCAACCGCAACATCTGCAAACACACACTACTTTAGACATGAGTCTATGCTGCACTTTAGAGACACAAGAGAGGAGGGCCAAAGCAGAGACGGAGCAGAGACGGAGCAGAGACGGAGCAGAGACGGAGCAGAGACGGTGCAGAGACGGTGCAGAGATGGAGCAGAGACGGAGCAGAGACGGAGCAGAGACGGTGCAGAGATGGAGCAGAGACGGAGCAGAGACGGAGCAGAGACGGAGCAGAGACGGAGCAGAGACGGAGCAGAGACGGAGCAGAGACAGTGCAGAGACGGAGCAGAGACAGAGCAGAGACGGAGCAGAGACAGAGCAGAGACGGAGCAGAGACGGAGCAGAGACGGAGCAGAGACGGTGCAGAGATGGAGCAGAGACGGAGCAGAGACGGAGCAGAGACGGAGCAGAGACGGAGCAGAGACAGTGCAGAGACGGAGCAGAGACAGAGCAGAGACGGAGCAGAGACGGAGCAGAGACGGTGCAGAGATGGAGCAGAGACAGTGCAGAGACGGAGCAGAGACAGAGCAGAGACGGAGCAGAGACGGAGCAGAGACGGTGCAGAGATGGAGCAGAGACAGTGCAGAGACGGAGCAGAGACGGAGCAGAGACGGAGCAGAGACGGAGCAGAGACAGTGCAGAGACGGAGCAGAGACAGAGCAGAGACGGAGCAGAGACGGAGCAGAGACGGTGCAGAGATGGAGCAGAGACGGAGCAGAGACGGAGCAGAGACGGAGCAGAGACGGAGCAGAGACGGAGCAGAGACGGTGCAGAGACGGTGCAGAGATGGAGCAGAGACAGTGCAGAGACGGAGCAGAGACGGAGCAGAGACGGAGCAGAGACGGAGCAGAGACGGAGCAGAGACGGAGCAGAGACGGAGCAGAGACGGTGCAGAGACAGAGCAGGGCTGAAGCAGAGATACCTTGATAACCGTTCTTGTCAATGTCCACCCCAGAGCTGAGTGATTGGCCAAACATCAGCAGCTCTCGGCCCATAGTGGCCCCTGTAATCCTCTGTACACGCACATGGACAGGATGGTAAGGGAAAGGGTGTACTTCAAAGCATTAATAGTCAGTAGTACCAAAAGGTGACCCCAGGGGCCTTACCTGTGATGGAGTGGCTGAGATGCCGTCCAGTCTGCCATTGTAGATGTACACAGCTCCTTTCAGATCATCCTCATGAGGAGCTCCCACTGCCACGTCTGGAAATACACAAAACAGTACCATTCACCCGTCTGCAGACAGCCTACAGCTGCACATTTGGTTCAGTTCAGTTTTATTTTGTTTCAGTCACACAGCACTGATCATCCATCAAGAATGCACATGAACAGCTGATGTGAGACTGAAACAGGCAGAAGCAGAATGCTTATAACCCTAACTCTAAATTTATATTAATTTACAAGTTACCTTTTTATATAGTATACAAGTAAGAAAACACAAAAAAGACCTTCATATCACAGCACATGTTCAATCGGTTGTGTAACTCTCTCAAATATAGTGACATTTTCTTAAAAAGGAACAATGAATGACATGTTTATACCTCTTTATCAACATAATTACATAACTGAGCCCCAAGAACAGATAGGCATCTATGTTTTAAGCCTTTTCTGGTTTTTCACACAATACACTTACATTCATCTCTTAAATTGTATTTAATATTCTGAAGTACCAACTTGAACACAGTCTGAAAGGGCCTTTGATTATGCTTTGAACATGATTTGGATTATTTTAGCATAAACTTGGTCTTTAAATTTCATAAGATTTGCTATTACAGATAATGGATGTGTCTGGACATAATATCCTGCCTGGTTCATTTTTGTAATAAATCTTTATCATTAACTGTAGTCTTAACGTGGACTCCCACAAGTCTACACAATAAATCAAAAATGGAAGTATCAGAGTACATTATAAACAAGGTATTATAACTTTACTTTTACCTGCTGCTTCCATGTGAACCTACAGTCAGTTATAACGCCTAAGAGCAAATTCAACGCCATTGATGTGAAGTCGTCTTTTTATACATGTTTTAAAAAAAAACTTGTTCAGCCAACAACAGACAATGTATTAATATCAAAACAGGTTGTGAGCAGCTTCTATCATTACCAAATGTTCATCAAACTATCATTGTGTCATCTGCAAACATAATAAAAGTAAATAAATGAGACATATAACAAATATCATTAAGCGTTTTGGACCAGTCCTTGTGGTATTCCACATGTAATGGTCTTAAATGCTGAGGAGTGACCAATCCAGGAGTGACGTGTTGCTCCTCCCATGCTTTTCAACTTTTTTCTAATTGTCTCTGGTCAGTTGTATCAAAAGCTTTTTTCAAATGGATGTACTGTATATACTGTACCTATTCAGTACTGGTCATTATCCAAAGCAGAGGTAACCTTCTGTAATGTGTGCATTACTGCATATGTAGTGGGGCGATTTTCCCTAAATCCACATTGTTGGCCGCAAAGCAATTATTCTTTTTCTTAAACAGTTGAATTATCTGTTTTGGGGGAAAAAGTTTTTTGTGGAACTGTGGCAGGAGAGAACTGTGTCAATAGTTTTCCATATGCTGTTTGTCACAGGTTTAAAATACTGGAAAGACCTTTGTTGTCCTCATGTCATAGAGACCTAGGACTTCTTTGATAATATCCATATCTATTAAACTGATGTCATTCGGTGCATTTTTGGCTTGCAATAGCATCTATTTTGGTAACAATTTCATTTTTGAATTGACTGTATTTTTAAAAAAGATCTTTATCTTTATTCCTCCCAAAGATTGTCCTTGCTCGTGTTGGTCCCTCCCTACAAAATAACTGTTACATTTCCCTCTCCTACAAATTCTGTATAATCTTATTTTCTATTTGCTTTATTTATAGCAGAACATCTTTCTCAGTATTTCTGATATACACAGTATATTTATCTATATAGTCACGCTCTCCATTACATCATCTATAATTAAACTATCAATAACCTTACAATAAGTGTTTTTGTGCATAAAATGCTACACTACCATGTTTTATTTACATAACCTGATATAACAAATAATAATAATAATAACAACAATCTTTTTTTCATGTTATTTAGTATTTGGACATATGTGTGCTCCGTTCAATGGAAAGAAAATTTCCATTTGCGACTGAGAAATTACAGACTCCAGTGTGGTCTGTCATTATGGACTTAATGATACACTCCACCCTAACCCTTATCAGGATGTCCCACTCAGAGCAGTTAGAGGCAGTTAGAGGCAGCAGGCCCGCTCCCAGTTTTGAACTGTATCTGTGTCACAGGAACTGTACAGGCTTCACACCTGCTGCTGTTTACACATTCATACATTCACACAGGACATCCTGCCTCGAGCCCCAAGAGTCTCAGGCTGTAGAGCTCAATGCGTAGGGCTCAGTGCATATGGCTCAGTGTGTAGGGCTCAGTGCATATGGCTCAGTGTGTAGGCCTCAGTGCATATGGCTCAGTGCGTATGGCTCACTGCATATGGCTCAGTGCGTAGGGCTCAGTGCGTAGAGCTCAGGATGTAGTGTGTACAAACATGATATTTTTTAGGGCTCAGTGCATATGGCTCAGGGAGTAGGGCTCAGTGCATATGGCTCAGTGCGTATGGCTCAGTGTGTAGGGCTCAGTGTGTAGGGCTCAGTGTGTAGGGCTCAGTGTGTAGGGCTCAGTGTGTAGGTCTCAGTGCATATGGCTCAGGGAGTAGGGCTCAGGGAGTAGGCCTTGTTATGTAGGGCTAAGTGCGTAGGGCTCAGTGCATATGGCTCAGTGTGTAGGCCTCAGTGCATATGGCTCAGTGCGTATGGCTCAGTGCATATGGCTCAGGGAGTAGGGCTCAGTGTGTAGGCCTTGTTATGTAGGGCTAAGTGCGTATGGCTCAGTGCGTAGAGCTCAGGATGTAGTGTGTACAAACATGATATTTTTATCATAATGTTTCTATTTACCAGGGTACAGTTGAACCAAACTATTAAGACTATGAAAACCTCCACCAATTTCCCAGATCTCAGACTTTTGATACCTCTGGCTAGAGCCATACACATGGCTGTAAAAAGGAGACAGAATTCTCCCAGAATGCTCTGCAATGTGTCAGTAGTTACCTGGATATCCATCGTCGTCCAGGTCTCCCAGGTCTGCGATGGCTTCTCCAAATCGCGCAGCATATGCCCTGCTGCCGGTAAGCACAAACTCTGCTTCCAACAAGTCGGCCTTAAGCACATGCATCAATGTGTCATTCCAAGCATTATTTATTACTAGGAACAAGTATGGAGTAGTAGTACATAGAGACCCACTCTTCTCCCCACCCGGCTCATTTATATTAGACATGATATTCCATGATAACCATAGGTTGAACTGTAGAACTGACCTCTCCCTGGTTTATGTAGACATGGACACAACCCTCCTCCCTGCTGCCGCCCGTTGCCATGGGAGCGCCCACCAAAAGGTCCGAGAGTCCATCGGCATTCAGGTCCAGCACACTAAGGCTGGAGCCGAAGTACGAGCCCAACTACCAACAGAGACACAGAGCTAGAGGTACATTTGAACAGTTCCATCGAGTTTTTGAGGATGTCCATGTCCTTCAGTGGTTAAGTGAGTTGTGATTGCATGATGCTAAGGCTACTGGATCCTACCTCTTTTCCAGAAACATCAGCAAGCACCCGAAGCATGTTGTGATCCACTGAGAAGATGAACACCTAAGCTCACACAAACACAATACACGTATGAAGCCTCTTCAGAAAATATTGTACTGTCATAGGGAATCTGGTTTCAGTTTTTTCCATTTATTTTGACACATTTTTAAAGAAACTTTTATCTTTTAATATTGAAAAAAAAGCTGCTCCACATGTTTTATACCAGTTTTGTGAAGAGTGTATTAACTTTCTGTACTGTGTGCTGGTTTGGAAGCTCAGAAAAAGGATCTGAGGAAAGTGACTGTGGCCCCTAAACTGTTGGGCGTCAAGCTGCCCAGCATGGAGGAGATCTGTTCAGAAAGAACCCTACATAAGCCGGCCAAAATAATTCTCTCTGACCAAAGACATCCTCTCTTCTCTTCGTTTGTCCTTCTGCCGTCTGGTTGCCTCTGGCCCCCTTATCAAAAATAAATAAATAAATAAAATAAAATAATTTAAACTACAAGCTGTACAGTTTTTAAATACCTAGTCCTTCATTCTGCCAGTTGGACTGGTACATCTCCTTTGCTCCTGTATTGTTTCTTATTATAATTCTTTTTGTTTTCCTTTGTTGTCTTTGTGTGAATGTTGTGGAGTCAGCCATGCGAAATATGCTGCAAACCAAATTCCCTAAGGGTACAAATAAAGCCTTCTATTCTGTTCTATAAATACAAATAACCGCAGAAACAGAGTGGACATACCTTGCCTCTCTGATTGTACTGTGGAGCGCCTCCTACCACCTCCACAGAGGAAGAACTCAGGAAGTGACCCGCGCCAACAGAATAACCTGCACCAACACAGCAGTATTTGACATTATGCAGGAAAGCAAACGCAAAAAATAAGGAGCAAAATGGTGTGTTCTCAGTGCTCTGGGTAAGAATCTGACATGCCACACATGCGGCCCACTCACCTACATACTGTAACAATGAAAGCTGGATTATTGCAAGTCCCTAAATTTCCTTTATTCCTGAGAAAGCTACCATTCACTCTACATACGTTTGCGTTTTAGACAAACAATGTTAAAAACACAGTATTCTGATAGCCTGGCGAGCCAGACTCTCCTACATGCTTTTCGCAAGCAGGACGGTCTGGTCCCCCTCTTGTAGCGAAGTGTTTCTCCAGTTCAATTTGGAACTGGCCTATCTGCAGCGAGTCTTACGAAAGCGGAGGAGCTAACCGAGGTAGCACTAGCTACCAAGCTAATTTATTAACTTCTCTGAGTTGATTAACGGTGTTTAATGCTAAAGTCCATGCTAGTCTAGTCCTCAGTGCAATTTTTGTTGTCTTGTTGCAATTTTAATAACAGTTTTTTTTTTAAACCTTTATTTAACCAGGAAAGTCTCATTGAGATTAAAAACCTTCTTTTCAAGGGAGTCCTGGCCAAGAGGCGGCAGCAAGCAATTAAGTCCTGTTGTTGTCCAACGTAACGAACAAATTGAAAAAAAAAAAAACTTTTTCCACAAGACTTTCTACAACAGGCTTCTGCAACTGTCCCCTTCAGAAATAAGCACAGAGCTGCTCATAATATGTTGTAGTCTGGTATTTCATGAAGAAAACAAACAAAAAAATGTCAAGAATCCATGTTAGTTTGGGTCAGCAGTGTGCTGCTTATGGCTTACCCTCCCTGATTGGTGACTCCATCATTGTTCCGGTCACAGAAACAAAATGTTACCCAAGAAGTACCAGACTAACTTCTTGGTATAGAATAGGAAAAGAGTTCGTATGGCAGGCCAGGCTAGTATTTTGATATGGTTGATGTAGTATCATAATATTTTTTAATTATAATATTTCTATTGAACAGAGTAGGGTTGAAACAAATTATATTAAACTTCCACCGGCCCAGATGTTGTTGTTTTCATTTATTACTTTAATTTGATCTCTGGCTAGTGAATAACACAACATAAACTTTCACTTTAAACCCAGAGTAAGTAAAGGTGAAAAAAACTTTCAGTCAGAGGAGAAAACAGGAAATCTGAGCACCGAGGAGAAAACAGGAAATCTGAGCACTGAGAAGCAAACATAAACTGTCCCAGACCTTACCCAGATAGCTGCCGAAGCTGACGGTGGCTGAGTTGTCATCCACGTACACAGACATGACTGCACTAGATGTGTTGTAGACCAGAACGGAGCCAGTCCAATACGAGGTCCCTGGGGCCCCCATGATGATCAGGTCCTGGAACGTACACAGAGTTGTATTGTATTATGTAGAATTCACTTAACTATTATAAAGCAGCACTTGTTAACATCTACAATATACATGACTGCTACTTGAAGGTAATATACTGTAGCCTATGTTATTTTTGAAAGAATTCATAAAAAGGAGTGAACATGTTTGTATCAAATATTAGTTGCTCTGATAATGGCACTGCTGTAAAAACATTTTTTCCCCATGATCTTAAAGTTGTTGATGTTTTGAATTCTGTTTGGGTGTAAAATCCCAATGCTAATCGTGCCATTACAAAAGCAGAGAGAACTCCACATCAGGGTTGCCGGTTCCACATCCAGGTTGCCAGAGGCACGTGAGAGCTATAAGCTGTAGACGTGACTAACTGCAGCACTATAAAAAACTGTTGGTACTAAATCTCCAAAATGTCCAAAATAATATATGTTAAAAAATATGGCCTGTGTTGGTCTTTGAGCAGAACTACTGAGCTCATGGGGTAAGGGCAGGACTGAGCTGAGCTACTATGTTAACACAAAAAACAGTGCTATTTACAAAATATTAACATGAGAACACTATTTGAAAAATAACAACATTTACGCTGTACAAGAGAGGGAGCTCGTAGAACCTGGCAACTTGCGAGAGCGCTGACACTGGAGGGGGGGGGGGCGATAATATGCTCCAATGTTTTGAATTTAGACAGCAGTACTATATAAAAACCAGAGCCAGCCGGTATCATGGGCGATATAGGCAAATACTGAGGGCGCACAGTGACTGTGGGGCGCACAACAAGGCTTAATGAGCTTGATCAATCACAGTATATACTTAGAAATCATGAACACTGGGGACAGTTTGAGTCCATAAATGTGTTCTACACTTGTCAAGCTTTAAGTCACTTTTTGTTTGATGACAATCGAACTCTTACTCATGGAGATACAATCATAAACAGCTCATGAAATATTACTTGCAGTAATGAAAGCGCGTGCATTTTTTTTTTTTCATTTTAGCTGTATTATTATAACAGCAACATAACACATTAGTCCACGTGTCCTGACAAAAGCTTCTGTAGCCTGTAGTGATCTCTGGAGCCTCTGTCCACAGCTCAGTGATGAGACTGAGGGCTCTGTGACCCTGTCCCCAAGCAGAGCAGAGCTGGGGGCTCCAATGGGGAACCACTAACAGAGGATTTCAACACAGTAATAAGGAGCATGTGGAAAACATAAAAAAAAACTAAGGCTAAATCACACTATGCTCCAGTCTGTGTAGTCAAGCAGCTGATGTTTAAATGTGAGAGTTGTTATAAGAATGTTTTGTCTTGAAACTTGAAGAGAAGTAAAATCCTAATTAGTCTCCCTTTTTTACTACAGTGTGGTAGCTGCTGAAAATCATCATCACCAAGTCGGCTTTGATAAAAACAAACTGTGTAAAGTAAAACTTTTAGCTGAGAATGTGGAATTTAGCTTTTCTCCCTTTGACCTTTTCCTGTCCTGCCGTCCTCTGTGTGGTGTGTGGGCTGAGGGTGAATCACACTGCGCAGAGAGAGGAGAGACACTAAGAGGAAGGGAAGTGGTCTGCTGTTGGTCACTGACCTCAGTGAGGATGTTGGAGATGCCGGCCTGACATGACCCATAGTCTTCCCCAAACTTCCTCTGGTGATCTGCCAAGAGCAACAGACAACACAGACAATAAAAAACACACAACAAGGCCAATAGGAACTAATTTTAGTCCTGAACAAAAATTGGCAGTTACGGAGCCAGCGTTGTGTAAATGTACCTGCTGCATATAACAATTAACTAGTTGTAAATGTATCCACACTCAAGGGACAAAACCCAGTGAAAAAACAAAACTATTGGAAATCTGATATCAGAACTCAAGAAATTCACTTTATCTTGCTTTAATTGTGACAGGAACTGGTACCAGACGCCAAGAGCCCTGTATACAGACTGATTTACTAAGAAGGTGCTAAATTGTGAGTGCAGATTGAAAAATAGTGTTTGCTATTTGTGACTTACTATGAGGAAGTGGACAAGTAATTGCTGAATCTAATATGTAAATGAGAGTTTAGCGTGTGAATTAAGCTGAGGATGCACTAGCTAGATTTTGCACGAGTCACAGTCGCATTGATATGTACCAGTCACCGGCCCAGAAATCTGTTAATGTGTGAGATTTAAAGACCCCATGTGTGCGGCGCAGAGATTCGACCAGACCTCAGTCGCAGACAGTCAAACACGGAATAATAACTAAAGTAAAGTAAAGTCTGTCTCCTGTTGCCTCCGCCTTCAAATGAACACATTATTTTTGTATCTTTTGTATATGAGCCCTTTTAAAAGTATGAGATCTTAGGCCTCAAACACACTGGATGTGTCAGGTGCAGCTGTGAGTCTACTGGTGTCAGATCTGCGCAGTGGAGACACAAGGTTGTTCACACCGACTGCATGAGCAGTGCGCTGCTGACAGCTCCTTCTCTACAGAAAAACCATTCACCAGTCAATGTAAGAGTACAGCCACATCTAATAGACCTGTGCAGATAGAGTTAACTGAACTGACGTGTGTTTACCATCTGTGCAGGCTTTGCAAACACAAGCATGTGTATGTCATGGTAGTTCCCAAAATATAACACTAACCCAGTCACTGTAGTAATATAGGCCGGGGGCCAGACCCACCCCACACAATTTTTGTGCTACCTTTTTCTCACTATTATTTTTGATTAGTTTATACTTTGGGCCATTATGAGTTCAAAATAATTTTTCCTGGCCCTGTTTGTTCCTAGGACCCCAAAAAACACTCTTTAGGGACAACTGTGAGTGCGTAAAAAGTAGCGCTACAGTTGCATACAGAGTCACAGAGTAATATAATTTAGAACAAAGAACGCTGACATGATGAGGAGCATAGCAATATAACATTAAAGGCCTTTGTATTTTTCATTTTCCAAATATCAAACCATTTATTGGCAAAAACATTTAAAAATCACAACCTCAATGACAATTTATCTTTACTACTGTTACATAGTAGCACTGTGTAATTGGAATTACTGTCTCAGATATAAATACAAAACTTCCCTAGTTCATTAGCAACTGATAGAGTCCAAGATGAGCTCTGTATCTTAAACCGGTCTCCTGCTGTAGCAGAAAATATATAATTCTCATTCATTTGCCCATAGAATGCCTTTGGAATCCCTTTGAGACCATTCTACAGGAAACTGACAGGATTCAGGGAAAAAATCCCACTGAACATTTTTGGATTTGCTTCAAATTTGGCACAGCCTTTGTCCACAAACCACATATTTTATCAGAAAAAAATGTAGTTGGTATCTTTTTAGTTTATGAGAGTTAGGGGGGTTTAAAATGGCCAAAATCAGGCCAGGCTGTAAATATCAAGTTCCTTCAGTCACAGGCTTTGGACTCTTTGGCAGATTATTGTAAAATGTTACTACTTTTTAACACAATGACAAGACTTTTAACATGTGTAGCCTTCAGTTTGTGTATTTTTGTTATCTGTAAAAATCTAAAACTCCTAAAACTGCCTAACACTGACCCTCCCTAACTTGAGTAATGACGAACAAGGACAAAACAAATAGTTATTTTCCTCATCATGCCTGCATTCTTTGTTCCACAATTTATTACTCTGTAGTCTGTATGCAACTGTAGCACTACTTTTTATACACTAACCAAATTCTGTCTGAGGCTTGTCCCAAAAAAGTTGTCCTGGGACCAAACGGGGCCTAGTTGAAACAAATGATATCGAACTTGTAATGGCCCAAGGTATAGACTAATCAAAGTCTATACCTGGTCAGAAAAAGTAGCAAAAATATCACGTGGGGAGGGTCTGGCCTAACATATATCACTATCATATTTTCTTACTTCATGTAGCAGTATGTTATTTTTTTTTGTGACTTATTTTTTATTATAATTTGTTTTTAGAAGGTTCTCTACATAAAAAAGTCCAGATGATACGTCACATGTTGCCCTTCTCCAGAATGCGCATGGACGCAAATGAGAAACAAATGAGAGTAAAAAGTAAAAACACAAAAGTAGAAACACAACCCACCAACCAATCAGAGAGGAAAGACGCAATGCACCCAACAATCAGAGACGACAGACGCAACTCACCGACCAATCAGAGAGGACAGAGACATTTAAGGATTTTTATTCAACATTAAGCCATGTCTTGCTTTACCTCGGTAGCAGGGTATTATGGGCTGTGCATGTTGCAGGTCTTTGCTGTAGCGAAAGCAGACTCCATTAGGCAGCTTGTTGTTCTGTCCATCTTTCTTTGTGTGGTAAACATTTTTCCAGCGATGGGCACATGCCTGGACACAAAAACACCTCATGTCCTTTACACACATCACGAGCAGCCACTCACAAACAGATTCAGAGTCAGCTGCCACAGCCCGGGGACACTCAGGTCACATGATCAGGACAAGCATTTAAGAAGAGTTAAAGGTTGTATTCACATGGGGTTTTAGTGTTGTGCACAAGAACAAAGCAAGTGGACCAAAGAGGAGGTTTATGGATGTAGTGTAAGAGGACATGAAGTTAGTCAGTGCGAGAGGAGAGGATGCAGAAGAGAGGGTTAGAGATGGAGGCAGTGGAGACTTCTGAAATGGAACAAACAACATTTTTTTTTTTTTTTTTTAATCTTTATTTTGAAACATTGAGAATATTTACAACAGTTGCCTTGACATTGCCTTATGGTCACAAAAACCAGTCCGTAACCAATGACAGATTTCTCCATTCTCAACATTTCCGTTTTGTTTTTTGTGAACTAAGAACATAAGAACAAGGGATGCATTGGAAAGTATACGCTGTTAAAACATGACCAAGAGACAACCGAGTAAGTTTTGCCTCTGACAAATGTACAAATTGAATAATAAACATTTGTTTACTAATACGTTGCTAATATTCAGTACTGTACTTTTGTTTGACTGACATACAACATCCATTTCAACCACAGGTTTGAAAACTTGCTCATTTGTAAACGGAGTGAAAAAGTTATTCTTTCCATCTGGTAAATTTCATTTACAGCCTCTACCCATTTCCCGAGACTGGGCGGATTAGGGAGACACCAGTGCCTGGTGACAGTTTTTTTGCAGGCAGTTATTAAAATTCTAAACAAATATCTGTCCTCAGAGGGGAATTCAGTTTTACCCAAAATAAAAGTAGCAAATTCAAAAGGGATTGTAACATTAAATATGATTTCAAGATTTTTGTGTATTTCTAACCAGAATTGTCTTATTACTGGGCAATCCCAGAATATGTGCCAATGGTTGGCATCTTGGCTTCCACATTGTCTCCAACACTCAAACTCCTCTCCTGTCCAATGAGTTTTCTGCTTTGGGGTAATAAAAAATCTAATCAGACACTTCCAACTGAATTCCCTCCATGAGTGTGAGTTGGTGCATTGCCACTGAGATGTACAATATTCATACCACTCTTCATCAGTCATTATAATGTTGCTTTCCTTTTCCCATTTTGCTTTCACATATAGTGTTGAATGTGTTTTTTTACTCATAAATCCTTTATATAGTCGGGATATAATACCTTTTTTAGATTTTGCTTGATATGACATTAATATTTCCTTAAGAACTGGTTCCTGTATATCCATAGAGGGATTTCTTTTCTGACCAATATAATGGCGTAACTGTAAATATCTGTAGAAATCTTGTTTTTCTAGATTATTATTAGTTTTAATAGTCTGGAAATCTTTTATCACCCCTTTGTGTGTTAATGAATAGTGTGTTGTTATGCCCTTAGATACCCAGTTACGAAACCCTGCATCTGTTTGATTGGGTTTAAAATCGTGATCATATGCACACCATCTCACAATCTTCAGGTTGTCATGTAATTTATATTCTTCTTTGGCATCAGTCCAGATTTTTAATTGCGATATTATCCATGGATTTGGAATCTTATGCAAAAAATTTTCTAAGTCTTTATTTCCCAGTATTGCATATAGAGAGGGATCTGTCATGAGTAGCAACTCTATGTCCTTCCAACGAGCTTGGTAATTTGGGTTACACAGATTCATCAGGGGTTTGATTTGTGCTGAATAGAAATAATCCTTTAGATTTGGTACTGCCATACCTCCTTTGTCTTTAGGAAGTTGTAATGTTTTAAATCTAATTCGTGGTTTTTTCCCTAACCATATAAATCTAGAGATCATTTTATCCCACTCTAAAAACTGTTTTTTAGTAATTTCAACTGGAAGAGCCTGGAACAAAAAAAGAAATCTAGGCAATAAGTTCATTTTCACCGATTCGATTCTTTGGATCAGACTCATAAACGGGGTGGCGGACCATCTCTGTATATCCATTTTAACTTTGGTTAGGAGATCATCATAGTTATAACTGGCTATAGTAGTAATATCTTTGGGAATCAACACACCTAGGTATTTTAAAACTGTCAGGTCCCACTTGAGATTTAACTCTTCACGTAATATTGTTGGTGGATCATAATTTAATGCCAATATCTGTGTTTTACATACATTCAATTTGTATCCTGCGTAGTTACCAAAAGTACTTAAACTCTGAAATAATTTAGGGAGTGATTTGTTAGGCTCACTAATAAATAATAAGATATCATCGGCGTATAGTGCCACCTTGTGTACATCACCTGAAAGACTTATTCCTTTTATACTATCAGTTTGTCTTATCATTTGAGCCAGAGGCTCTATATAAAGGGCAAAAAGCAGAGGTGACAGTCCACATCCTTGTCTTGTACCTCGTTCCAACTCAAAAGTATTTGACAAATATCCATTGATTTTTATCCGGGCAGATGGCTTTGTGTACAGAGCCGCAATTACTTTTACAAAATCTGTGTGAAACCCAAATCTTTCAAGGACTCTATACAGAAAACTCCAGCTCACGGAATCAAAAGCTTTCTCGGCATCAAGACTGATCATCGCTGCCTGTATCCTATGTTTCTGAATATGACTCAATACATGTAGCGTACGTCTTATATTATCATGTGTTTGTCTTTGTGGGATAAAACCTGTCTGATCGGTGTGGATAAGTTGGGGAAGTATCCCTTCTATTCTCTTTGCCAGGATTGATGTAAATAATTTATAATCAGTGTTAAGGACAGAGATGGGTCTAAATGAACTACAGTTAAGTGGATCCTTTCCCCCTTTGGGGATTACGGAGATGGTCGCCTGTTTCCATGATGGTGGTATTTTCCCTTCCTTTAATGCAGAATTAAATATTTTTGTAAGAAATGGTAACAACTCAAGCCTAAATTTTTTATACCATTCGGAAGGGAAGCCATCTGGGCCGGGCGATTTATTTGCTTTTAAATTTGATATCGCCCAAGACAGTTCCCTTTCAGTAATATCGGCCAAAAGGTTTTGGTTTTGATCTTCAGATAAAATAGGCAAGTTAAATTGTTCTAGGAAATGTTTAATTTGTTGTTCGTCTTTTAAATTTGGTTGGGTGTATAGTTGTTTATAGTAGTCTTGAAAAACCTTTTGGATTTCACTCTGCTTATACACACACATTTTAGATTTCGGATCTCTTATTTTATATATTGTATTGTCTGCTTGTTGTTTTCTTAATTTACTTGCTAAAAGTTTGGCAAACTTAGCACCACACTCATAATACTTTTGTTTGGTATAGATCATCTTCTTTCGGATTTCTTGTAGGTACATCGCACTAATTCTGTTTCTTATTATTTTCAGCTTTTCATTAAGTTCTGGCTGTAAATCTTTTTTATGTTTTGTTTCAAGCTCCTTCAGTTCCTTGTTTAGTTCCAATAATCTAGTTTGTCTCTCTTTCTTCTTTTGCACACAAAAAGATATGGTCTTTCCCCTCATAACCGCTTTTAATGTGTCCCAAACAATTTCTGGGCTTACCTCACCATTAAGGTTTTCTTCCAGAAATATTTTGATGTCTGATTTAATCGATTTAGTAAATTGTAAATCATTTAACACACTTGTATTTAACTTCCATTGTGAATTTTTAGATTCATTATTCATTTTCAGAGTCAACATTATAGGAGCGTGGTCGGACAGGTCAATATTACCAATTTCAGAACTGCAAACCCTGTAGCGTTCCCTTTTAAAAATAAAAAAATAATAAATTCTGGAGTATACTGTATGTGCATGAGAATAATGAGTGTAGTCACAGCTTGTTGGGTAGAGGTCCCTCCAAATGTCTATGATACCATGTTCTGACATTAGTATCTTAATTTTCTTTTGCAAAGAATTTTGAGTAATGTGTTTAGATGAATCTAGTCTAGGATTAAGTCTTACGTTCCAGTCCCCCCCGCAGATAAGAACTCCCGTTGATTGAGCCATCAACTCAAAAAGCTTTCTGTAAAAGAGAAAATCACTGCCCGGAGGAGCATATACATTAAGCAGTGTTATGGTGACACCATCTATTCTTCCTGATATTAATGAATATCTTCCTTCCTTGTCCTTAATTTCAGAAAGAAATTCAAATGGGACCCTTTGAGAAATCAAAGTGGCTACACCCCTTCTATGACCTGATTTATAAGATGAATAATAGACTTTGGAAAAACCCATTCTTTTTAATTTCTCATGTTCAACAGAATTAAGATGCGTTTCCTGCAACATTGCAATTTGTACTTTTTCTCTTCTCAGTTTAGACAGCATCTTATTTCTTTTGGTTGGATTTAGTACCCCGTTTACATTATATGATGCCAGTTTTAAATGATTACTATCCATCATGGTTTCCTGTGCTTATAACAAATGGTCTCTCAGTGCAACACACATGAACAAAATGCATCCCTATAACATAAAGAGCATGAACAAAACAAAAATACTGTAAAGTCCTTAACAAAGTTATCTGAATCAGAGTAACATTTCCTTGTAGAAGGTGTGCTTCCAGAACAGAGGTTCCAGCCAATTGAACCTTTTCTGGGCTCGAGATGTTAGAGCACCTGTCAGGGGAAAACCTGCTCCTCATGCAGAGTAGGGCCCACTGAGTTGACTGCGTTGATATATTATCCATTAACGTACAGTTTCCCTGCGCTCCGACAGATTCAAATAGGGTTAAAGTCGGGAGTAAAACGTGCGCATAACTGAATTCCAGCTGGATAGCTTTGCCTTTCACCTTAATCTAAGCATAAGAGCTAGAGTTTACCGCATTTTCGTTGAAATGTTCACTTATCTGTAGGGGAATGTCGTCTGTATTCCTGAAGTTTTTCCTTAAACCGCCGCCGAGAGTCCTCACTCCTATGAGGGAGCGTGCCGCTCGGTCCTGGCGCCGCGGTGTTTTGGTCCCCGGCCATTTGCCATAATGAAAGCCGCTGTAGCTCCCGTTGATAGGGGTCGACCGGGGGTGAGATGACGGTGACCGGGAATCCCAGCGATGACATGTCCGATGTCGCCTCCGCTGCGTTCTGGTACAGGCGGGTCCCCTCTTCATAGAACACTCGTAGTTTGGCGGGGTATGGAGTCTGGAACTTAATTTTTTTCTCCTTCAACATTTTCTTTACTTGGCTATATTCGGCGCGTTTTTTTAGGATATTCGGGGGATAATCATGATCCACATAGAAGCGGTCATTGTTGTACATTACTTGTTTCTTCTGCCAAGCTCTGCGGATAACTTCTTCTTTGACTCTGAAACTCGCAAACTTGACAATGATAGAGCGAGGCTTTGACTGTGGGTCGGCGGGTTTAGGTGCTAAGGCTCTATGGGCTCTTTCAATTTTAACTTCAACATTGCGTGGAAAGTCTAAAGAGTCTCGTAGCAGTTTGTCCAAAAAGCCCATGATGTTATTACCTTCAGCCTCTTCTGGGATGCCGTAAATCCTTATGTTTTCTCTGCGTGCGCGGCCCTCTTGGTCGGTGAGCTTAGCCTCCATATAATCCGACCTTCGGCTTCATCCAGTTTATCATTTGTTCTGTGCAACTCTCTTTGAATATCGGAGAGTTGTTGTTTATTATCATGCCTAAAATCTCTCAGCTCCATGAGTATGTTTCTCAAGCTAGCTTCCCCCGTTCCTTCCTCCTCCTCGACCTCATGGACGGGGGAGCAACTCCGGCTGTCCTGTATTTCTTCATTATTTAGCGTTATGCCTGTCGTTTTTCTCCTTCTTGTACCAACCCTGCATTCCATCTTGATAAAAATGTCGAAAATATTAAATCGCAGTAGTTTCAGGGTGGTTTTTTGAGATCACTGTCGGAGAGCACTCGACTTAAGCGGCCATCTTTATCGCGACCCGGAACCACACCGGAACCAACAACATTTTAATGACACTTTGTTGTTAGTCTACGTCATATCAGTTGTTGAGATTATTGGCTAAAACAAATCATGGTAGCAGTCATCAGCTGGAGCTTCATCACCTCATAATTAACAAAAAGTTCCTCTTATTTACAAATTTTTCAATGAGAGACATTCCAGACTGATTTAATAGGCGCTTTTCTACTAGGCAGAACGGTATGGATGTGTAAGTACAAGATGCCTTAGACCGGGTTGCCCCAAAACCTGCAGGTGTTTCCATGACTCTGGATCCAGGAGACCCACGTCTGTTACATAAACACTGACGTCACACAAGCGCAACAAAAGTTGTGTTAATAAATGAGATAAAAATGTGTTTTAAACTCACTTTTAAAACATAAAGCTGACAACATTTAATAAAAAGACAAGCATAAATCCTTGTGTGTGTCTGTGTGAGGGTGGTGTGTGTCTGTGTGAGGGTGGTGTGTGACTGTGTGAGGGTGGTGTGTGACTGTGTGAGGCTGGTGTGTGTCTGTGTGAGGCTGGTGTGTGTCTGTGTGAGGGTGGTGTGTGACTGTGTGAGGGTGGTGTGTGACTGTGTGAGGGTGGTGTGTGACTGTGTGAGGCTGGTGTGTGTCTGTGTGAGGCTGGTGTGTGTCTGTGTGAGGCTGGTGTCTGTGTGAGGGTGGTGTGTGTCTGTGTGAGGCTGGTGTCTGTGTGAGGGTGGTGTGTGTCTGTGTGAGGCTGGTGTCTGTGTGAGGGTGGTGTGTGTCTGTGTGAGGCTGGTGTGTGTCTGTGTGAGGCTGGTGTGTGTCTGTGTGAGGCTGGTGTGTGTCTGTGTGAGGCTGGTGTGTGTCTGTGTGAGGCTGGTGTGTGTCTGTGTGAGGCTGGTGTGTGTCTGTGTGAGGCTGGTGTGTGTCTGTGTGAGGCTGGTGTGTGTCTGTGTGAGGCTGGTGTGTGTCTGTGTGAGGCTGGTGTGTGTGTGAGGCTGGTGTGTGTCTGTGTGAGGCTGGTGTGTGTCTGTGTGAGGCTGGTGTCTGTGTGAGGGTGGTGTGTGTCTCTGTGAGGCTGGTGTGTGTCTGTGTGAGGGTGGTGTGTGTCTGTGTGAGGGTGGTGTGTGTCTGTGTGAGGCTGGTGTCTGTGTGAGGCTGGTGTGTGTCTGTGTGAGGCTGGTGTGTGTCTGTGTGAGGCTGGTGTGTGTCTGTGTGAGGCTGGTGTGTGTCTGTGTGAGGGTGGTGTGTGTCTGTGTGAGGCTGGTGTGTGTCTGTGTGAGGCTGGTGTGTGTCTGTGTGAGGGTGGTGTGTGTCTGTGTGAGGCTGGTGTGTGTCTGTGTGAGGCTGGTGTGTGTCTGTGTGAGGCTGGTGTGTGTCTGTGTGAGGCTGGTGTGTGTCTGTGTGAGGCTGGTGTCTGTGTGAGGCTGGTGTGTGTGTGTGTGAGGCTGGTGTGTGTGTGTGTGAGGCTGGTGTGTGTCTGTGTGAGGCTGGTGTCTGTGTGAGGCTGGTGTCTGTGTGAGGCTGGTGTGTGTCTGTGTGAGGCTGGTGTGTGTCTGTGTGAGGGTGGTGTGTGTCTGTGTGAGGCTGGTGTGTGTCTGTGTGAGGGTGGTGTGTGACTGTGTGAGGGTGGTGTGTGACTGTGTGAGGCTGGTGTGTGTCTGTGTGAGGCTGGTGTGTGTCTGTGTGAGGGTGGTGTGTGTCTGTGTGAGGCTGGTGTGTGTCTGTGTGAGGCTGGTGTGTGTCTGTGTGAGGGTGGTGTGTGTCTGTGTGAGGCTGGTGTGTGTCTGTGTGAGGCTGGTGTGTGTCTGTGTGAGGCTGGTGTGTGTCTGTGTGAGGCTGGTGTCTGTGTGAGGCTGGTGTGTGTGTGTGTGAGGCTGGTGTGTGTCTGTGTGAGGCTGGTGTCTGTGTGAGGCTGGTGTCTGTGTGAGGCTGGTGTGTGTCTGTGTGAGGCTGGTGTGTGTCTGTGTGAGGGTGGTGTGTGTCTGTGTGAGGCTGGTGTGTGTCTGTGTGAGGGTGGTGTGTGACTGTGTGAGGGTGGTGTGTGACTGTGTGAGGCTGGTGTGTGTCTGTGTGAGGCTGGTGTGTGTCTGTGTGAGGGTGGTGTGTGTCTGTGTGAAGCTGGTGTGTGTCTGTGTGAGGCTGGTGTGTGTCTGTGTGAGGCTGGTGTGTGTCTGTGTGAAGCTGGTGTGTGTCTGTGTGAGGCTGGAGCTAAAGCTGTATTAGCTTCAGTAAACAGGAGACTACTTCAGGTTTACTGCCAGCTTTTGGTGCATTAAATTCACTTCTCTGCTCCACTTTAGCACATTTTAACCACTGAACATATAACCAAGAGTTTAACTCATGTTTAATCCAGTCTAAACTAAAAATTAAACGTTTAGATTCTTGGCGCGAGAATCGTACTTCACTAAACTTCACAATCTTTATTTTTAGAAAAAGTTGCCTCAACATTAGATCCATGGGCTGCAGAGGAAAATATAAAAATATATAATCTTTTACTTATTTATCTTTTATTTATTCTACTGCAATTTCCGTGTGTTTGACTTTGAAAAACTGCTACTTCCACTGCAGTGGCTTACTTCCACGGACTTGATTTACTCCCTCATTTTTGCCATGCATTACTAAATTAGGCTGCTAAACCTAGCAAACATGATAAAAAAAAAAACAATCGTCATTTGAGAGCTTTTTTGTAAGGAAGGGGGGGCAACAATGAAGCAAGGGAAGGATCTTGTTGCAGGGAAAAAAGCCCAGGGGTCCAACTGATTCTACTTTGGTGAGTCGTGTTACATTTATATTACTGTATTTGTAGAAATATAGGCCTAATAATTTGTATGGGTACGTTTTGCACATAGCACAAGTGATGCCCCTCCCCCACCCTGGTCCGTGAAAAAAGTTGTATGTCCAGTACTGGGCCTTGGGAGAAAAAAGGTTGAGGGCTGCTGCTGTAGAGAGTGATGTGAAAGTGTGTGAAGATAGTAACAATAAGTTAAAAATTAACAATGCTGAAATTGAAAGGGTTTGTGAAACTAAATAAAACTAAAGGAGTTGTAATAAATTGTAAACTTAATTGGAAACAATATGTAGTATATGTGAAAGGAAAAATTGCTAAGTCAATAGCAATCCTGTAAAAATCTGGAGACACGTTAAATTACAATAGTTTGTAGTTAACTTACTGCTCACTGATACTCCCTTATTTAATTCTCTGTGTGGAATTGTGGGGATCAACCTCTAAAACTGTAACAGATAAGATTGTTCTACAGCAAAAATGAGCCATACGTATTATAAATAAGCCTGGTATTACCATCATACTAATCCATTATTTTTAAATTCTCAGGTTTTGAAGTTCAGAGATTTGGTTTATTATAGAATTATGCAAGTAATGTTCAAAGCAAAAGCTAAAATAGTCCCAGATTGTGTCCAGAGGTTCTTTTTAATTCCAGAGACCAAATATGAGTTGAGAGATATGTGTAAATTCACTTTACAAAAAGCTAAAAAGGCAGATAGGAGATGTACTTCTGCCACTGGGGTTCAAATGTGGAACAAAGCTAACTTGGCATTAAAAACATGTAGTTCACTTTTCATGTTTAAAAAAGTATTGTAGCCTACACTTCTATATTTGAGAGTTATGGCTGTAAATAATATTTTCAAGTCTAGGTTAAGCAGTTGTGACTAGGCTGGCATTAATAAGCCCTGCTTCTGCCTGAGCCTTTTCAGTCACAATTTCATGATTACTATTTTGTTGTGGTTTACTGTGCTCATTGTTTTATGTGACTGAATAAACTGAACTGAACTGAATAATGAGAATGACAGGTCCTCCCCCAGGGTCATTTGAACAGAACATGTGCATATTCCCTGTATTTTAGTAAATTTTAGAGATTGGAGATGGTTGAACTTTGCCACAGTAGACACTGACACCATGCATGGACGCAGAAGGGACAAGTGTTAAAACAGTTTGGTCAAACTTCTTCAGGGAACACAGAGAAATGGTAGGCTAATGTTATGCTAGCAGCCCACAAATGGAATAACCATAAGAACCAACTAAACCCAGTGTTTAGCTCGGTGCACTTGTAAATTTCCCTGAAAAGCAGTTGTGACCATACACAGCTTATGGATTTATGTTTAAAAATAGGCTTCTGCTTTTTCTTAAATTATACCAATTTTATATTTTTAGATTTATATTCATAATAGTTTAGATAAAATCAATACAAACATAAAGTAGCCCATATTGTGAATGAAGAATGTCCAAATGTAATTCATGTTCCTAATTAGTTTTTTTCTCAAAAAGTATTGATCAGAACACTGATAAAAAAAAACTGATCAATAAGTAGTATTGAAAAGAGTAATAGTATTGTTAATAGTATTGTTAAAATCTTAACAATACCCATTCCTAAACAAACCTCTAGATTTTAAATATATGTATTAACAGACATTTACAACTAAGCAAAGCAAATGTTTGATTAAGTTTTTCTTTAAGTGGTTCCCCAATGCCAAGTGGAGCCCCAGCTCCAGAGACTACTCCACCCCTGCTGCTCCAGCACAGAAACACACAGCCCTGGGCTGTGGACAGAGGCTCCAGAAAACACTACAGGCTACAGAAACATTATTCAGGCTGTCTGAACTTCTGTTTCATGTTGCTTTTATAAAACTAAACCTAAAATATTTTAAGTAGGAAAGACTTTGCGCAACTCTGCAGTGACGTGCTTAAAGGGCGTCGTATATAATTGTTGATTTTATTTCAAAGAGCTATTTATGAACATATCTCTGCAAATATGAGATCGATTGTCATCAAAAAAAGACTGATTTGAAGCTTGAGAACTATAAAACGCTTTTATGAACTCAAAACAGTTCCTAGTCTCCATGGTTTTTGCAATTTTTTATTTTACTGTGACTTGCCAGGCTCATGTCAACAGCATGGGGCAGGGCCATTCCCGCCTACTTTAACCCCGGACGTGAGCACTGTGCAAAATAGCTTCTCTGTATTTTCCACTGGAATTGTGGAGCTTTCCAGAGGCATGGAACTTCTGCAGTGGCTGCAATCTTCCTTAAACCTTAGATGCATAACTTGATCAAAAATGACCTGGTGAGGTAGTTTTTTTGCAAAATTTTTAAGTGGTTATCACATACTCCAGGTATTCCTCAAAAAACATGTTTTTGATATCATGACATTATAATTTTTAACTTACCTTTTAAACTTTCTACAAAATTCTGTTTTTTGTATCACTAACCCTAGTTTCCGTAAGTGGGTCAAAAATGACCCGCCTTTATTTCCAATGGAATTTCAGGGTGACTTTAGTCTTATTAATTGTGACTGTCATGAATATGTATTTTGTGGACCACACCCCTTAAAAATATTTGCCTGGAAAATCCAGACTGATATGTCTCTGTATTATTCTACAGAGAAATCTCAGTCTGGTCACCGCCGTCCGCAGTGGTTTACTCAAATCCCAACCGTACCGTGCATTTTGATTCGCTTATTTAAGTCACGTGTTCTTCGCGAACAGCGTCCGCAAGATGGCGCACTGAGGAGCCGAGTTTGTTTCATTCAGCGGTAAATTCTGTTTTAAATGACCAAAAACATATCGAGTCATTAAAACCACAGCAGCTTGCAGCACTAGAAGCCTTTATTTTAAAAAAAAAAAAAAGTGTTTTCGCGTTGCTTATTTTCTTGTCGCTTTGTTAACGTCACGTCCGCCATTTTCTGATTGGCTAACTCCGCTGCCCGTTTGCTCCGCGCTAGAAATTGAATTGATTCTATGGCGACCAGACTTATCCACTGGTACAGCGGTGAGTCTGGAATTTCCAGGCAATAAAAATATTATTTTAACCAGCAAGAGCTCATACATGTGAGTATTTTTTAGCTAACACTAGGTGCCTAACCAAGTTATTTAAGGTTACTGTATGTATTGCATCTGTGTGTAGATTTGTGGGGACTTGTCTCCATTATGGGGACCAAAAGCAGGTCCTTATGAGATAAATCATCCAATATTAGATTAACAACATGTTTCAGAGTTTAGGTATGGGTTCAGTTAGGTGCTGCTGTCTGTAGAGACAGTGAGGAAAGAAGAGGTGTGCTAACAAACATCGCATTTTCAGAACTAAAATATATTATCATCTGTACTGTGGCCAGTGAGAATGCGGAGTGAAAAGCCACAGCAGTTAGCCCTCCCTCAGTACTTTTCTGTAGAAGAACAGCACAGCAGTGCCCCAGTGTTCAGTCCAGTATGAGAACTTACCAAGACGTGTCCCCCGTGGGCCCCAGGCTGTCGGGACAGACTCACCCCCAGCCACTGGTGGTCACTCTCTCCTTCACATGTTTTCCCACAGTTGCTCACTTCTGCACAGCCACAGAAATCATAGAAAACACAAAACACATTTATGTCCAGGGAGATGGGGCAACAGGTCACATTAGGACAACGAGCTGAAAATCTGTCTTTGAGGCACACTGTGGTGTCCTCAACACAAGGTACTCACTGGGGACAGTACTGAGGCAGAGACTTACCAGCGTTCATCGGGAGACATCTGTGCTGCTGGTCCTGAAGGCTGCAGCGGTAGAGGGCCCCTGGAGAGTGCACAGACGTGTTGGACGAGTTGGCCACCGGAGCACCCACCACCAGCCTGACCACACAACACACCACATCAGGACATCTTGTCACCATGGTAACCTGGTCTGTCCCTTTGTCTGTCTATCCCTCCATCTCGTCCTGTTAGGCCGTCTGTCCATGTCTGTCCCTCTGTTTGTTTGTCACTGTCTGTCCCTCGGTCTGTCCTTCTGAATATTGATCAGTGCACTTCCACACAGGCCTTATTCATTCAAACTGGCTCCTAATGTGTGTCGTTGGGCAGAAGCTCAGCTCAGCCTCCCTGTGTTCCCCATGTCCTAGCCAACCCCACTCTGTCCCCTGTATCCAGACCAGCCTCCCTCTGTCCCCTGTATCCAGACCAGCCTCCCTCTGTCCCCTGTATCCAGACCAGCCTCCCTCTGTCCCCTGTATCCAGACCAGCCTCCCTCTGTCCCCTGTGTCCAGACCAGCCTCCCTCTGTCCCCTGTATCCAGACCAGCCTCCCTCTGTCCCCTGTATCCAGACCAGCCTCCCTCTGTCCCCTGTATCCAGACCAGCCTCCCTCTGTCCCCTGTATCCAGACCAGCCTCCCTCTGTCCCCTGTATCCAGACCAGCCTCCCTCTGTCCCCTGTATCCAGACCAGCCTCCCTCTGTCCCCTGTATCCAGACCAGCCTCCCTCTGTCCCCTGTATCCAGACCAGCCTCCCTCTGTCCCCTGTATCCAGACCAGCCTCCCTCTGTCCCCTGTATCCAGACCAGCCTCCCTCTGTCCCCTGTGTCCAGACCAGCCTCCCTCTGTCCCCTGTATCCAGACCAGCCTCCCTCTGTCCCCTGTATCCAGACCAGCCTCCCTCTGTCCCCTGTATCCAGACCAGCCTCCCTCTGTCCCCTGTATCCAGACCAGCCTCCCTCTGACTAGATGACTGGAGGTAACTGTGAGGTTCCTTTTAGACGTAATACCTTTGCACAGTCAGTCCTCTCAGTCAGGGGCTGTAACATCTGGAATAACATCCCTCACACAATAAGAGAATCCCCACATACAACACCTTCAAAACTAACCTTAAAGACGGGTTCAAATCCAGTCAACTCTGTACTCATTTAGCTGTTCAGACCTCATGGTGCATGAGACATATACATATGTAACATGTGCCATGACTGTCTGAACAGTAATAATAATAATAATAATAATAATAATAATAATAACAATAATAATAATAATAATAACACAAGTAATAATGTGTTTTTGTGTTTCTATTATTGTGATAGTGATGTTGGATGCCTATTAACATCTGGCAGAGGGACTGCCGAAGAAACTAGCCTTTTTGAATAATTCAGGTACATTTACATTTGTTTCATGTTCATTAATGTACACTGTCCCTCTGATCAAATAAATAAAATACATTTTACAAAGTAAATAGGTGAGTCAGTGGTACCAGCGGTGGTCTTCATGTCGATGCAGCAGGACTGAGTATCCAAACATGGAGGAGGGTGGGCCACTGAACTGAAGACTGTGCTCCTGGTCCACAGTGTAGCCGCATACAGAGAGGACTGGGACCAAAACCAGCACCAGAAATCGTGCCGGCACAGAACTCATGATGAGGACTGACTGAGACACACACAGGAAAGGGACACATCAGTAACACCACTTTGCATGGGCCCTTAGTGTGACTTTAGTTTGGCTGTGCAGGGGCCACCAGGTAGGGCCTAGATAGAGTAGGGCTTGACCAGAGGCGGTGCTTCCTATAAGGAAGTTTAAGTGTTTAAGACCTCAACACACAAAGTGCCAGTGGTTCAAGTCTCAGTTTGATGATTTTATGTAGAACCTAACAAACATAATACTAAACACCCAAAGGTCCAACAGAACCAAACCAATTATTACACCCTGAGAGAACATGACTGAATTAAGAGGAAGCTTTCCACTGAGGCCATATAACCGTCAGCCCTTTACTGAAGTCTGGAAAATGGTTCTATACAGCTGCTCCACAACAAGACGGCATCGCAATCAGAATATTAGTGCACAATCTGCAGGGTGAATTCAGGTACAGTGGGACAAATATGGGTTTGAGGATTTTCACGTGTAAAAAAACAACAGCCAATTATCAAAGCTGATCTTTAATTGTAGCTTCAGGTATTATGTCCACAAAACATTTTTTGATTGATTTTGATTGGTCTCACAGCATCACAGTGGGTGCGGTCTAACATCACAGGAAATCATTCCAGCACGATTACATGAAAAGTTCATGGACATGTCATATTCTGTTCTTCCCATAAAAGCCCATAAACACCATTAACACTGATTTTGTTTAGAATGGTGTTGTGTATCAAACTATGTTCAAAAAACAGGAAAATGACATTTTATGTCACTGTCCAACTTTAGCTGAATACATTCAGGTGAGGTGAGACACAATGGGCAGTTTTTGCCCATTGCTAAACAGCCACTTCCTATGTAGATACTGTCAAAAAAGTCAAAGAAGATGAAGCAAGTCAGGAAAGAGGAAACAGAAACATAAACAGGCCATTAAAGTACAGCAGTACAGTTCAGTTTTTCTTCTTGTGAAAAGAGGTCTTGCTTTAGGACACAACAGCAGAATGAACCTGGGAATCAAACTGTCAAGGCAAGACGCTGAATAGTATATGTTATGGAAGTTTTGAGTCATTTAATGAAAATTTGGCATTATTGTCAGGCGTCAGGCAGAAGTGTCCAGCAGGTGGTGTCACCTGTGCTCATATTTTCATATGCAATTGAGAAATTATGTGTAAAAATTTGCAAATTTGCATACATGTTTAAAAACAATATCTATATTATATTTTGGACAGAATATTGGACAGAGCCAGGTTTAAAATTCTTGACTCATGTTGTAGACATGTTCCATAAAAGGCTGTTACAGAGGCTGCTGCCTAAAAGTAAAGTCTCTCTGTAAAAGACTTCAGAATATACTGAAGTACAAAACTGAAACATTCTGGTGGTTGTAGGAGCTACTGAAGTGGAGATATCTGACTCAGAGGAGTAGTAGTAGTAGTAGTAGTAGTAGTAGTAGTAGTAGTAGTAGTAGTAGTAGTAGTAGTAGGAGCAGTAGAAGTAGCAATAGTAGTAGCAGTGGGACCTGCTGAATGTGAGTGAGAGAAAAACTTAGAAAATGGCCTTTCACATGAATATTTACAATAGAAATCTATGACATGTGACCAACTGTGTGAAACTAAACACGTGTCATTGGGACATTTTCTTTACTTGTGGTAATCACTCACATGTTCAGGAGAAAACTGGCCTGTAGTGTCTCCTGAGAAATCATAATCATAATCCTGTATTTACCTTTGAGCACTAGTTTGATTCGATCTGCTGGTGACGGGTCTCGGTCTTCCAGGTGATTGTTCATTAAAAAGGTTAAAGAGAAGGCATCTGAACAGGTTTGATTAGAAAGCCTTTTGTCCCTCGTCATATCAAGTCCCTTCAGTGAGAGACAAACCTCTTCTAAAGCACAAACTATGTCTGAATGCCTTCATTTGAAAATCTGAAGAGTTCATTCAGTGCCAAAGACTGAGAGGGAGGGTTTGGTGGGTTTTGATGGCTTAAGGAGGATTACTTCTAAACAATGTGGTTTCTTACTTAAATCAAAAATGAAAAATATAAATAAGCCTTACATTTATTCCTGTCACCGTCTAATAGATACTAACAGCGAGAACAGTGCGTTTGATCTAAAGAATAAACTCTATTAGCCTATAAATGAACTTAAAGAAAAGAGCAGGTCTGGAGTCGTGATCTCTGAATCAGCTCTGAACACATTTTAACAGAGAGAAGCAGACCTAAAGCAGGACTTGATGAGGACTAACCGAGACTAGGCTGGTCCGCGGAGTTGGTTTCTCAGACGAACAGCTCAGAGCCCACACAGCTCCAGAAGCCACGCTGGTCTACCGCCCGTGTCCGCGTCTGCGCCCGCGTCAGGAAATCCGCAGAGTGAGAGGAGCCTCGCTGGAAGCCGCCTGCGCTCGGGTTGGCGCGTGGTTTGTCCGCGTGGGGAATTTTGCTGCGCGCGTGGTCAGCGGTCTGTGTGGGCGCGTGCCGTGGTTAACCTCGGGTAAGCGGTGGGTGAAGCCGGGCACAGATCATACAGCACAAGTTAGAGAAGACTTCGTGATGGACGCTGAAGGACCGCGAGCCCGCCCCCCAGCCCCCGGCTGCGCGCGTGCTCGTGTAACGGTGTTTCCTCTCCGCCCTCGCGCGCGCTGTTTTTCCTCTTGTCACCGCGTGTGAACCATAGAGATCATAAACTAGAGTGTGAACGCGCCACACTCTGCGCTGTCTTGAGTCTGTTCCTCTGAAGAACTCAAAGCAGATCGTTTTCATTTTAAGCAATGGTTTACTCAAAGCTGTACTCAGGTAAAAATACTGTTGCTTCAAAAACGATCAGTGGTGGACAAAGTACTCAACTTCATTACTTGAGTAAAACTATAGATCCTCCAGGTCAAATATTACTCCAATACAAGTAAAAGTTACTAAGTCAAAATTTTTATTTGAGTTAAAGTATTGGAGTATGTGCTTTCAAAAATGCATAAGTATTCAATGTACTTAAAAACATAAAAATAATAATAATAATAATTAATTACAATGTATTTCAAATAGGTAAAATTTCTACTACATTCAAGTCAAAAATTTGCAGCTCCAACAATATGAATAAAATAAATTTTACATTATTTTAGTGAGGAAATGTGGGGATCAACTTAACCATAAGAAGCAACCATAAGAAACCATAAGTTTGTGCTACAGCAAAAAACTAGCCATACATATGTTTTATAAATAAGGCTGGGTATTTTGATCATACTAATACATTATTTTTAAATTGGTTTATTATAGAATCATGCAAATAATGCTTAAAGCAAAAGCTAAATCACTTCCAGATTGTGTCCAGAGGTTCTTTTTAGTTCCTGAGAGCAAATATGAATAGTATTATGTAGTAAATAATTATCTTTAGGGAGTAAGTCAGTTGTCTTTTGGTTCTCCTTTTGGTTTTGCAGAGGTTACTTTTGCTTTTTTAGAAGTGTGGTGAAGTGAAAAGTATTATATTTATCTTTTAGATGTAGTGGAGTAAAAATAGTAAGTTTAGTTACCTCTAAAAATACTACTCAAGTAAAGTACAGATTCTCAAAAGCTATACATAAGAACAGTACTCAAATAAATTTACTTTGATACTGTCCACCTCTGAAGATAATATTACTCAAATAGTAAGAGTACCCAACAAAAATGCTACTCCAGTAGAAGTAAAAAAGTATTGAGTATAAAAGTATATTCTTCTTGGGCAAGACACTTCACCCACCTTGCCTGTGTGAAAGAGTTATTGTGAGAAATATCTCACTACCAGTGAGTGTGACTGAGGAGTGAATGAATAATACACCGAATTGAAAAGCGCCTCTCAGTGCCTAGAAAAGTGCTATATAAGACTAATGCATTTTTATTATTATTATTATTATTATTATTATTATTATTATTATTGTTCCCTGAGTTTTGAACCCAGTACCTTTTGATTGCAAGTCAGATGTACTGCCCACCAAACCACAAAGGAAAAAAAAAAAAACTACATTTGACTCCTCAAGTAAAAGTATGTTCTAAAAAAATAAATACAAAAAAACATACTTAGGTAAATTGCTTGAGAAAAGGTATCTAGTTCCTGTCCACCACTGATTTTAATGTAGATAGAGCAATGTTGATATCATTTGATAAACGTTTTATGAGTATTTATATAGTAACATTTTGCATTCAGTGCTCAGGACAATGCTTATCTTTACAAGATAAAAACAAACTGGACAAGGTTGTTAAAATGGGTAGCAAGATTTCAGGTAAACAAATGGACAGCATGTATTTTTGGTAAAGAAATACACTGAATCTTGCCCAAAAGAGAGTCTGAAACACAACATCCTCTGTGGTCTGAATACAAGCTCCTGATGGTACATGATGCCCCTGATGAGGACCAAGAGGCATCACATCCTTTGTCTTTTTGTTAACTTTTCATATTTATGGACTCGGCACTTTCACGCTGTGCCAGACTTACTGACAGAGGGATGTTATGCAGCGCCTTTTGTACTGATTACTTACTGTCAGGCGTGTCAACAAGGGGGAGCAAAATGGTCAGAGAGAAATGGTCCCTCTTCTTATATTTTCTATTACAATGAGCCCATATGAAGCTTTCTTGCCCTGGGCCCCAGCAAGCCTGCCAATGGCCCATCTACTGTACTTATCTATGTTTTTATGGTCTCATGTGATCTGTCTGTTGTATTGTGCTGTCTGCAGTGCAGTGGTGGACAGTAACTAGATACTTTTACTCAAGTAATTCACTAAGGTACATTTTTCAGTGTACATGCCTAAATGGCTGTGCAGTACAACTAAAAGTGGGACAGGTGGACACTCTACTGCGCTCTCATGTGCTCACAAATCAAACAGAGGAAGTGGAGTGGTTGTGTCAGCAGATGTGCAGCTCAGAGCATGTTGTGAGCCCATGACAACACATGCGGAACCCTGGGGGCCACATGAGGAGCCCAGGAGCCACTCGAGGACTGCTCTGTCTGCAATCAAACATATACTTCAGAAGAGAGTCAGAGGTCTGGGGAGTAGGTGTTTGGTCATTAATAAAGATGGGACAGACAGAGAAACTAGAGGGGTCCGGGCGGGATGGGGCAGGGTTGCATCCCACTCACACAAGAGGTGCACTCTGCTGGTGAGAGCTTCACATTTGACAGAGATATCTAATATAAAGCTTGTGTTCCTATGTCTATTTCGGTTCAACGCAGCTTGTGTCCTCTCAAGTTTCTTCTATATTTCAGAACTTGGTCAGACCCCGGTCAGAGTCAGACCTTGATCAGATTCTGGTCAGATCCTGATTAGATCCTGGTCAGACCCTATTCAGACCCTGGTCAGACCCCGGTCAGAGTCAGACCCAGGTCAGCTGGCCCTGTCATGAGCGCACCTCCCCCTTCTAATGAAGCAGAGGAAGAGGCTGGATCCAGGTCATTAACAGGAAATGCCATAAACTGAAGCTGTTTATTCTTCACAGATCTGTCCTAATTCTCTAGAATCTGCTGTGACAGCTAGTCCTGCTGTAGTCCTGCTGTAGTCCTGCTGTAGTCCTGCTGTAGTCCTGCTGTAGTCCTGTTAGTGCTGCTGTAGTGCTGCTGTAGTCCTGCTGTAGTCCTGCTGTAGTCCTGCTGTAGTCCTGCTGTAGTCCTGCTGTAGTGCTGCTGTAGTCCTGCTGTAGTCCTGCTGTAGTCCTGCTGTAGTCTTCTGTAGTCCTGTTAGTCCTGCTTTAGCAGTTAGTCCAGTTTGAAGCCTGGATCAGTTTCTGATCTCTCTTATTCCTGGTGTAAACAGTTCATTTCTAAAAGATGGTTCAGTGCTCCCATAGAAACATGTACATTTTATGACTGCTGTAAAACCACCTATTATGTACACACCCATACACACAGAGTGAATATTGGTATTGATTTGAATATACATTTTTATTTTATGCCAGAAACCAACAGCAACACCACAGACAAAGTCCTTTTATCACTCTATATACTCATGTGCCTAGTTTAGGAAGATGTAAGACTCATTTATATGTTCAACATATGCAGGACCATAGGGACCCCAGGACAGAATGATCAGGACTGGGTGGCTTCAGACATGGTCCTGTTTCAGTTCAGACTCTGTCAGGACTGGCATTTAGTGCATTCTCTAATAATTTCTCTTTTATGAAATGATTTTGGGCCTCAGTCAGAGCCCAGAGTGTGCCTTGTTTGCTGTGTCAGGACATTGTGGTTCTGTTGGCCTCAGTCAGTTAGGACATCTCCCCAGTGACAGTGACAGGGTGTCCCCCAGCCCCCAGCAGAAGGGTGCCTGTCACCTGGGTGCTCTCCTGGGGAGCATTCCTCAGATAGCTCCACTCCTGTTTTGTTTCCTGTCTGTGGATCCTGGGGTGGATCTCATCAGCAGATAATATATTAACAGATACAGACAAACCAGACCTAAACCAGGACTGAACCAGACCTAAACCAGGACTGAACCAGACCTAAACCAGGACTGAACCAGACCTAAACCAGGACTGAACCAGACCTAAACCAGGACTGAACAAGTCCTAACCACACGGGCCTGGTGTGGGACTCATGGCCCAGTGCATGTCTGAGCTGAGCTGGAGACCCTTGCCCTAGCCCCTTTGTTTGAGCAATGACTGTTCTTTCTATTGTGCTTCAGATATTGTGACTTTAGCCCTTGTGAATGATCCTCTGTAGTGTTGACTGACAGTGGCACTGGCAGCTAGTCTTTCTCATGGTTTGCAATTGTAACTACTAACTATATTTCATCTATAGTTGTTGAATTCTATAATGACCTTTCATTCTGGATGCTGTATATTCTTGTAACTCTTAACTCTGTATTCACAATCCTGTCTTAAGTCTAGCCCAGTCCCCGTGGCCTGCCTCTCTGTGTTTTGCAGAATGTCTTTCACAAACACTTATTGTTCAGCACCTCCTTATTCTTATGCAATTCTTTCTGCATCTGCAACGACTTATGGCTTCTGCAGATTTCTACTTTAGATTTGATTTCATTTGCAGTCCTTGTTGTTCACATGTGTGAATAAGTGACTGAAAATAGCCTTAAAGTTGTCTTTTAGTGGCAAACAGCTGAAGCGGGTCGGAGATGTGGGTCACTCTGCATTAGTCCATCTGTTTGAGTGTATGGAGGAGAGTTGTGAGCCTGCAGCAGTGAGTGTCCACAGGCCACACAAGCTGTCACCGCCTATGTCAGCGCCGCTGCCTCCAGCCAACAGCTCCTTGATAACCTCAACCTAGTGACCTGGGGCCTCGTAGTTTATAGTTTTACATTATATCCCCCAGAAAACCACAGGATTACACACAGGTGTGAGCATTTTATTATGAACACTGTCTGAACACAGAAAATATTTTGTTTTTATTAGGGGTGTAACGATACAGTAACTATATCAATGTATTGATTTTTTTCCTATAATACAACTATATTGATATACATTACCTTGTATCAAATCGTATCATTTTCTAGGTAGTGTATATCAGTACACAAGGGGGAAAAAAATTATATTAGAAATATCAATATTAGAAATTTGTTTGTTAAAATAAAACCAGATACATCTTTTTGGATGTGTTTTTTGTGTTTTTAATGGAATATAAATGTTATATTTAACTTTACTTTTTGTCATGCTGACATCATCAACCCTGGCCACATTCAAGAGTTAACCTTTATGATTTTTAATAAAAAGTTGCTGTATCAACTATCAATATGAAGGTCTTGAATTATATCAAATCGTATTGCTCCAAATTGGCCAATGTCGTCCTTGAATCATATTGAAACAATTCTAATCGATATGTATCGTATCGTTACAAAAACTTATCGTTACACCCCTTGTTTTTATACATTTTATTAGGTATTTTTAGACATTTTTATAAATTTAATTAGGTATTATCAGGTGCTTACAAAGATGTGCTCGCTTGGGCATGCCTGGGCACATGCACCCAAGCCCAGTGGGGCTGGCTTTGTTTAAAGGCCCCTGCACACAGGAGACAGTGCAGTACAGATTACAGATTCAGGTGATTTCTAATGCTGCATGGAGTTTCTCGTGCCTCCCCCTCACTTCTGTTTTTTTGTGGTTCATACATTGTCCCTCATTGGTTGACTCGAGGTGTGGAGAGGTGTGGCCTGAGGTGGGTTATGTGCACACCTTTCTTCTCCAGGTGGGATCTGTAAAGGGAAAATTGTGTGCAGATGTGAGTCTACAGGGTTTTATAAATCTGAATATTTTCTTGTGTACGCCACTTTTGGCTGTCCAACGTACATAAAATATTAGTAAGGATTTCACGCACTGTTTTATAAATGAGCCCCCTGATCTGCAGAGAAAGACCAGCCCTTATTAGAGTGCCTATATTTCTGGAGTATCTGAACTTCTGGTTTCATCTGGAGCGGTGCTGCTTTACTCAAAGACAGATGCAGTCCAAGTCCTTCTGAATAACCTTAGCTCTGACTGGTCAGTTCTACACTTGAAACAGTGGCATAATGAAAAAATTCATAATAATTCACATGTTCAGGTTCTTGTCTCTGCAGAACACATTTATTAGATAAATGATGGTTAACATTCTTTCATTTTAGCTATAGATGGGAATAAGGTTAATGACCAGGGGTACGGAGTATGACAGGTTGAACGCTTGCTTGGAGCTATGGAAGGTCTTATGTCTTGTTTGATTTTTATAAATACCAACTGGGCGCAGAGAGTGGTGTACGCAGGTTTCAGCCCTCATTTTGGGCGTACAAGCTTTATAAAGGAGAGCCCTGAACAGTCAAGTACAGCTGTCCAATCTCACTTTGCATTGTTTTGAGATTTTTAAAAAAGTTTGAACTTCTCGCTGTGTGTTCAGATGTGATGGAGCAAAACAATGTTATATACTGTGTTTTTGAGCAATCTGATCTTGTTCCCAGTGGACAGGACAGACACTTGTCCCCTTTCATGTGCTCCTAGTCTGAGGGAGAAACATGGCCCTAGTGGGAGACACGCCACTGTCTGTTCATGACCAGTGACACCACCTTTAGTTTGATCACAGCAGCAGTGGAGGTGACACAGCTAGCTTAATAGCATTTGGTGAAAGAGAATAACGGAAAAGAAAAGACTTCATTGTGACAGGCAGTGGAGCTGTTGAAAATGGCATTTGAGCTTCGTATGCTTCGTATGGCTATCTTAAAGGTCTGTGTGTATATAAAAATGTTTTTATTATACTCATTGTCATCAGAAGTTAGCCAGTGCATGGACAGCTGCTACTGTAGCTGCTACAGTATACAGATGTAATGACATCAGGTGGGATGGAGTACAGTACAGACTCAAGGGACACTGCTGTACCAAACGATGGTTGCATGCCCTGTATAACAAGTGACAGTAAACACAGCTGTGGACTGGCAGTAAGCAGTACTGAACCTTTGATCAGTAATGCAACAAAACAGGAGGTAGCTACTCAGAGTGGTGCTTGTATGGGGACAGCTTCTCGTCTAGCGCAGCTCATTAGAATTTCTTCATTATTCCAATACATCTCTCACTGGATGTGTTTCTGTGTCACTGTTCTTGATTTCAGCAAATGTTTGAGTGTGTGAAGGCCTAAGTCTTATGGACACAGTTAAGCACTGCGCCACACGTCCCATACATGTGCACTCCACTGAGGTTATGTCCACTGAACCCTCAGCTTCCTTGTGTTATTTATATTATGAATGTCTGAAATGTTTATTAGTGTCTGTCTTTGTTCCTTGCTTTGACTAATGTTGAAGGCAGAGTAGTGTAGTGTGTGCTGGACAAATAAATCAGAAGCAAGAAAATCATTCAAAGCCTGTGTCTTTAAGCGCCTCCCATTATGCCCATTGCTTTCATGGAACCTGACCGGTCTCAGAGGAGGCGTCAGGCCTTGGCAGGTGCTGCCTTGAACTTCTTGTCAGAGCAACATGAGCGGGCGGGGCCAGCCCACTTCCTGCAGAGTACAATGCCTCGTTGTTCCCGACAGGATGTGACATCATGAACAGTACACAGACAGGAAGCAGCAGTGTAGCTCACGGCCGCCGGATTTGGAAGTGGATGTACTGAGAGGGCCGAGGAGGGGCTCTCCTGACCCAGATACAACCCTACACCATCACCCCTGACCACTGACACCAGTAGAGCGCCCCCTCCCTCCTGACCACTGCCACCAGCAGAGCACCCATTACTTCTGACCACTGACAGCAGCAGAGCACCCATTACTCCTGACCACTGACACCAGCAGAGCGCCCCTCCCTCCTGACCACTGCCACCAGCAGAGCACCCATTACTTTTGACCACTGACAGCAGCAGAGCACCCATTACTCCTGACCTCTGACACCAGCAGAGCACCCATTACTTCTGACCACTGACAGCAGCAGAGCACCCATTACTCCTGACCACTGACACCAGCAGAGCACCCATTACTCCTGACCACTGACACCAGCAGAGCACCCATTACTCCTGACCACTGACACCAGCAGCAGGCCCTGCCCTACTCCTCACTTCTGCCTCCCTTCAGGGGAGTATGCATGGGCTTTTGAGGGTTTTTAATGATAAAGTTGTATAAAACGGACATATAAAAATGAAAATGAAACTGTATTGTATTTGACTGTATCTGCATTGCCACAGTTACTTCGTAGCCAATTTTTTGCATGCCCATATTTGTATGTTTTTATTTCCTTATTTTATACTCTGTTCAGAGTACTTCACTTAAGGCCCAAAGTTACTGGAATAGGCTCCAGTACTCATAACCCCTAACGAGAATGAGTAGAAGATGAATAATTATTATTATTATAATCATCAGTCTTATACAGTGCCTTTAAAAGTCACGTTACAATTATGTGCATTTTTCGTGCACTCCTCAATCACAGTTGGTGGTGGTGAGCAACTTCTGTAACCACAGAAACCTTCTGGTTAGTGGGCGAACGGCTCTAGCTCCTGGGGCTCCAAGTCAAACATACACACCCACATTCACACATTGCACCAAAACACTAAACTCAAAACCCTCCCCCTCATTTCCCACATCTTATAATGCATTAACATAATGTCAACATCAAAAATCAACAATACGCACACAATAATAAATAAAAATAAAATAGGCAAGGCTGTAAAGAGACAGAGTGTGCAAACGGACTGTTGGATTGCAGTTGTAGCTCTGTTGTTGGTGTGGATCCACGCAGTTTTTGTTCACTTTGACAGGCCTGGTCACACGCAGGGATAGGACAGTGCGCCTCTGGAACACATCTGATCCTGAGGCCAGCTGCTCCACTCTCACAGCCTCCAGCATTCATTAACTCTGCACCCAGCCTAAAACAGGATTAAACCAGGGCTTAACCAGGGCTAAACCAGGGCTAAACCAGGGGTGTTTCTCAAAGCCCAGGTACCTTGCCTTGCCTTGATTACATCACAGGAAGGCTTCCACCTCATCATCTGTTGCCCAAGGCATGTTCCAATGTTCATGTCCTTCCCAGGCAGGTGTCCTCCGTTTGGCTAACATGTGGCTAATTCACCAAGGATAAAAAATCACCCATAATGCACTGCAGCCTTTTTGAGTAAACTGGCAGGACTTTATTTTATTTATTTATTTATTTAAAGGGACAATGCATATTAATGAACATACAATGTAAATATGCCAGATTTAGCCAATTGGCTACTTTCCATCTGTAGTCCCTGGCAGATCAAGACAGAAAAAAGGACACAATTACACACATAAAATACAAACAGTCATCACTGGAAATATAACATTATAGAAAGAGTTAACAGTTAATGCCCACGGACCTGATTACTCTTCAACCAACCCTTTAGGTTACTTTTGAATCCATTAAATGTAGGGCTATCTCTGACAACGGCTGGGATACTATTCAAAATGTCTGTGCCTCTGACTGACAGCACTTGTTGACTGAAGGCTGTTCACCTCAGAGGCACTGCACAGTCACCTCGAGTTGATGCTCTAGTTGTTCTGTTAGTTGTAGCAGATCTAAATTTAATAAATTTGTTTAGAGGCGGTGAAGAAGGCCCATGTACACTTTTATAAATTGAGCAAGCCAGTTTGAATTTTATAAAGTTATGAAAGCTCAAGAAGTTGTACTTTTGAAGTATTAGACAATGATGGAAAGAATAAGGTTTTCTATCAAATACTTTTAAAGCTTTTTTATATAGTGACTCAATTTGTTTTAAAATATTTGAATTTGCCATCGACCCGTTTGTTATGCAATACTCAATGTGTGAAAAAAATCATACAGTGAAGAAACATTTTAGCAGCATTTTCTGGCAGCAAGGATCTAATTTGCTTAAAATTACGAATATTAAAATTTAGAGTTTTACATAATGTTTTTATATGTTTTTTTAAATACAAAGTTGAGTCTAAAATCACACCAAGGTATTTGAAATCCTCAACAAGTTCAAGCTCTTCACCTTTTAAATATACTTTTGAGCAAGGCTTTCCTTTTGGGCGTTTAGAAAATATCATATACACAGTTTTTTTAGAATTTAAAAGGAGACATGATTTACTAAGCCACTCATCAGTACTAGCCAGAGCTGTTGTCAGTTGTTCAGAGAGTTCAACATCAGACTTAGCTTTTGTAAAGATTACAGCATCATCTGCATAGAGCTGCGTACTGATGTGAGGGCAGATTTTTGGCAAGTTATTAATATACAACAAAAATAAAATGGGCCCTAGTATTGAACCTTGTGGTACCCCAACTTTACAATCTAAATAGGAGGATTTATAACCACTGATTGATACACAGTGGGTTCTGTCAGACAAATAAGATTTCATCCAAGCAATAGCTTGCTCTGAAAAATTGAATTTAGTGAGTCTGGATAATAAAATTTGGTGGTCAACTGTATCAAATGCTCGTTTTAAGTCAAGAAGGACTGCACCAACTAAAGGGTAACTATCCAAATGGTATTTTACTTTTTCCATGAAAAAATTTATTGCAGTTTCTGTGGAATAATTGGCACAAAACCCAAACTGCATGGGTTGCAGTGGAGTATGACCCTTACTTAAATGGTCAACTAATTGTTTGGCTATCCATTTTTCTATTATCTTGGACACAATGGGTAGTATACTAATAGGACGATAATTTTTTACCTCTTTCTTATTCCCAGAGTTCGCAGCTTTCCAAGCTCTAGGAACAATACAATTCCTGACTGATAGATTAATCATATGAGTAATTGGACATATCAATTCATCTTTGCTTTATAAAGTTTGTGTCTAAACCGTAGACGTCTTTTGTTTTGGAATTTCTTGAGTCTTTTATAATGGATGCAACCTCTATCTCATTAATCTCTGTTATTTTAAAAATAGGTAGTCTCATTTACAGAACAAGTAAAATCTTCACATGATTTAAAAAGTTGTGTAATTTCATAAATAGAATCTTTAAAGAAAGTATTAAATTCAGTTGCCACAGCAGTAGGATCTTTAACTATTTCATTATTTATTTCTAGTTCTAATACATTATCTTTAACTGTCCTACTACCAGTTAATTTATTAATGGTTTGCCATATTCTTTTCCTATTACCATTTGATGACTCAATAACTGACAGATAAAAGTTTGCTCTGGCTTTGCGCATAGATTGAACTACTTTGTTTCTTGCTGAAGTAAAAAGCTGCCTATCAGAGTTAAGGCCCATACTAAGGGATTTTTTAAGTAATTGATCCCTAGTCTTCATTAATTCCCTACATTGTTCATTAGGCCAAGGTATATCACTTTTACTTGATTTATTTTTCTTTATCCTTTTTGTGTACAAGGTTTCTACTTCATGAATTTTGGAGTGAAATGCAACACTAGTTGTTGAAATATCATCACATGAAGTTATTTCATTCCAACCCAACTCCTTCAAGGTTTTTGCCAGATTTTGAAGTTGACTTTTTGGCACAATATCATAAAAACAAGATTGACTTTGATCACACTTTAATGTTTTTTTAAAATCACATTTTTGTCAATTTCCATGTAAAAAATATGGCATTGTGATCAGAAAGACCCGTTAGGAAATTGTAGGCTTTAATAATTCGTTCAGTTCTGTTTGTAAATAATAGATCTATTCTTGTTTTAGATTGATTAGTAATTCGAGTTGGTTTTTCAATTAACTGAATCATGTTAAAAAGAAGAAGAGGTTATTTGTGATAAGTTTTTCCTTTCTTTCTTTTTATCCCAATTAATATTCAAATCACCATTAGGATGATCTCTTTACTAGGACAGCAACACTTTAATAACAGTTTCAGCTGCACAAAAAACTCTATATTAGTTGAAGGTTTCCGATTGATACAAATTACATTAAAGTTCATTTCTTTAGAAAGCATAATATTCACCCCGACACATTCAAGTGTAATATTCTCAGGCCAAAAAATTTGTGAGCATTTAAGACTCTCTTACATACACCATAACTCTTCCTCCCCTTCCTTGAGCTCTATCTTTCCTAAATATATTATATCCTGGCATATGAATTGCAGCATCTGGAGAAGTATTTGTCAACCATGTTTCTGTAAATCCCATAAGGTCAATATTAGATTGAATCAGCAAATGCTCAATTTCTTCACATTTAGGAATCAGACTTCAAATATTTAAGTGTCCACAGAGTAAACCTTTGGGTTTTAAATGTGGGTCCAAGATAATCCTTGCTTGACTTAAAGTTTGAAAAATGTTCTTTAATGCTTTTTAAAAACTGGATTTCTCAGTTTTTTAACTGTTTTTGAGTTATCATATTGTGGACTAAAATTCATACCTTGTGTAGGTGATTTTTCCTGGTCACCTCCAACATAAGAAACATTTACATTATTTTGGATTAATGAAGGAACGTCCTCATTGTTTGTGGAATAATCCCTTTGTTGTAAGTTTTGTTTTTGCCATATGGCAATGAATGAAACCCAGAAAAAATAGGCTTAGGAGGCAGTGAATTAAGCTTAGGTGCATGTAGCCCAAGTAGCAGTGGATATAATCCAAGTAGCATAGATGATGACACAGGAGCTAGCACAGGTAGCATAGGTGGTGCCCCATGTTGCATAGGAGCTAGCCCAGGTAGCATAGGTGGTGTCCCAGGTTGCATAGGAGCTAGCCCAAGTAGCACAGGTGCTAGCCCAGGTAGCATAGGTGGTGTCCAAGGTTGCATAGGAGCTAGCCCAAGTAGCACAGGTGCTAGCCCAGGTAGCATAGGTGGTGTCCCAGGTTGCACAGGAGCTAGCCCAGGTAGCACAGGAGTTAGCCCAGGTAGCATAGGTGGTGTCCCAGGTTGCATAGGAGCTAGCCCAGGTAGCATAGGTGGTGTCCCAGGTTGCATAGGAACTAGCCCATGTAGCATAGGAGCTAGCCCAGGTAGCATAAGTGGTGTCCCAGGTTGCATAGGAGCTAGCCCAGGTAGCATAGGTGGTGTCCCAGGTTGCATAGGAGCTAGCCCATGTAGCATAGGAGCTAGCCCAGGTAGCATAGGTGGTGTCCCAGGTTGCATAGGAGCTAGCCCAGGTAGCATAAGTGGTGTCCCAGGTTGCATAGGAGCTAGCCAAGGTAGCATAGGTGGTGTTCCAGGTTGCATAGGAGCTAGCCCATGTAGCATAGGTGGTAGCCCTTGTAGCAGAGGTAATAGACTGGGTGACAGATGTGGTAGCTCCTGTCGCAAAGACAGCATCCTTGGTATCTGTGGACGCAGCCCAGACAGCAGGGGTGGAGGCCATTGTTAATGTGGATGTAATCCAGGTAGCAATGGTAGGCCAGGTAGCCATGGATATAGCATCAGAGGGCCAGGATTTACCTCGATGTCGCCAGCCAAGAGCAGTATTATAAGAAGATGTGCAAATCCCAGGTATGGTTTAGTAGTTTGTACCTTTTTAACAAAGGGGTGGCCTTACATGGCCATCCTCCAGCACTGATGCAAAGAGAAAATGTTGACTCATCTTGTCTGGATAGAGGAGGTGCTCTTCATCCATTTTTTGTGCACATGTTAGAATCAACAACACACATATAGGTAAATATGTAAAAAGAAGATAGCTGAACAAAGTCCATGGTCTTTTAATGCTTTTACAAAGCTTTTGTAGCAAACACACAGGACCTGCCAGACTATGTGACTGCACCATGGAGGCCATGTTGACGTGAGATACTTTCAAAAACTTATTTAACAAGTTTAAGTTTTGATTATATAAGCTAAAATGTGGTATTTGGCATTATGGGCTGTAGTGACACCAAACTCACACCACTTATCAATTATGACATCATGAACCTACTACAACCTATACTTTTCCATTTCTACACTCTATTACTATTTTTATGATTATTTATGAATATTAATCTTCAATAGCTTTGGCATTATGGGCTGTAGTGACAACAAACTCACACCACTTATCAATTATGACATGGTAAACCTACTACAACCTTTACTTTTCACATCTTTTTTGTTGTTGTTACCTTTTACTCCACAGTGCCACCATTTTTTTTTTGTATATTGTTACCAAATTGCTGTCATGGTGCTCTTTTCATTTTCTCATCCCTGACCAACTACATACTTTCAAAATTAACTAACTTATTGTCAAGATTTTTTTATTGCTATTTTTGCAAACATTTAGGGGTCTTTATTTATCAAAATTACGACACACAACTTAATTGCTACATTTAATTTTGCAGTTACCATTTCTCTATAACTACCAACAGGTTTGAGTACAGTGAGTAAAACCACTGCTCCACTGCTGGCCTGTTTGTTAGAGTTATAATATACAACAGGCACCATAATGAACTGTAGAGACACAAATCTGTCATCATAATGTGGGAAACATACACAACACTTGTAATAATAAATCACATTTTTTACTAAATCATCTAAATAGGATACTGATATTATAAAGGGCTTTTGGCAACATCACAAGGTGTATTCAATTTATTTCAACATTTTTCTCTGTTCATCTTTCTTAGACATTTTCTGTATACAACTTTAATCAGTTATCACTAACTGTAACAATGTAAGTAAACAACTGAATTATACATGCACTGGTGTTTTTCAAAGTAACTACATGCACATGCATGAAACTTCCTGTGATAAAGTACAATTATGTCATAATTGATAAGTGGTGTGAGTTTGGTGTGACTACAGCTCATAATGCCAAAGCTATTGAAGATTAATATTCATAAATAATCATCAATAATCATAAAAATAGTAATAGAGTGTAGAAATGGAAAAGTATAGTTGTAGTAGGTTCATGATGTCATAATTGATAAGTGGTGTGAGTTTGGTGTCACTACAGCCCATAATGCCAAACCTATTGAAGATTAATTCAATTCAGTTTTATTTGTATAGCCCAGTATCACAACAAAAGTCGCCTCAAAGTGCTTCACAAACAGTTGATCAAACATAAACACACAATCAGACTTAACACACAATCAACATAAACAATAACTACACTAAACTAAACAGACCCAGGACACTCCTGTCCTTAGACCCTCCTTCTCGGTAAGGAAAAACTCCTAAAAAAAAAACAGCTGTGGGAAAAAAAGAAGAAACCTTCTGGAGTCCATATTGAAGGAGAGATCCTCTCCCAGGACAGACAGGCAATGTGTCTAGGACTGTTAGTCCATTATCTCATCTATTAAGGTTCATTAATAATAATAAACAAATAAAGTCCCATATGGAAAATTAAAGGTTGTAGGACGTTCACTGTTTTGTAGTCGAGGTGTGATTTGACTTTTCTTGCTGTGCGGTGAATGACATTCAAGTTAGAGTTTTTTCATCCATGTTATTGTCATTTGTTGACGGTCCCTAAGCGCTCGTCCTACGCGCTGGGTATTTGGAGCCATTTTTTGTGTAGCGCCGAATAAATATAAATAACAATTAAAATGATAGTTAAAAATAGGGGCGAAGGAACAGCAGAGTCCGCAGTGAGATCAATTCAGATCTTCGTCTGCACCAGGTTCTAGAGTCCATGTGTAGCCTGGGCAAAAGGTAGAGCAGCAGCGAGTATCAAAATCACAGGGCAATGTTGCCAAAAACAACTATTTATGGGCACTTAAGCGGCTGGCAGGGTGAACAGTATTCTAAGTGGGCTTCTCCTGGCCTCCCATGCCGCCGCTCCGTGCCCTCTGACTGCCACTCCACCGCGCCACCAGACTCCCACCTACAGCGCACACACACACAGGCAGGCACAGGCCAAACAACGCAACCCAAGGCTTTCCCTACACAATCACCACAACTATTTCCTCGATATTCACAGGGCAAGGCAGAGTTCCGCACTCTGCCGTTGCTTGTGTTCCGCGTTGTGGTGCTTTTACCCAGGTCGTCTCCGTAGTGCGTCTCAGTTGTGCGTCTTAGTGTGGCGACTGTAGCCCCCCCCCCCCCCCCACGGTGCCCGCTCTGCCTTTCGTGTTCTCCATCCTGCCTCGTCCTGTCCTGTCCATCCCTCTTCCCTTCCTCCTCTCCTTCGCCGTGCCTGTTGTAACTTCATGCTTGATATAGTATTATAGCATCGCTGTGGGTTACTCATATGCTCGTATACAGTGTTGGGAGCAACGCGTTACAAAGTAACGACTTACAGTAACGAGATTACAATTGTCAGTAACGCAGCGGGCAACGCGTTACTTTTGAATACTTTTGAATTTGTTTAATGCTCTAAACGTTCACTATCGGTGACAGATCTGGACTGCAGGCCAGTTCAGCACCGGGCACTTCTGTGACAAAGCCATGTTGTTGTAATAGCTGCAGTCTCATCATAAATTTATATGACTCAAATCCTAAAATCACCCACCAAAGTGAGGTTTTGGCTGTAGACACAGAAAAGCACTTCACAGGGTAGGGTGCCCATTTCTCCTTCCTCCTTACAACATTTTGGTTTTGGCCCACACTTCATCACCTGGATAAAAATGCTGTATGACACACCCACTGCTTCTGTTCAACAGTCATATGTCTACACCATTCCACCTAAACCGAGGAACTAAACAAAGATGCCCATTATCACCACTACTCTTTGCACTTGTCATTGAACCACTTGCCGCTACAATAAGACAGATACAGGTATTCAGACTTCTACAGATCATAAAATCAGTTTATATGCAGATGACATTTTACTTTGTTTTTTTAACAAAACCTCAAACCTCACTTCTGTCAGTTCATCTTATGATCAGTCAGTTTGGTAAAGTGTCTGGCTACTCCATTAACTGGTCTAAGTCTGAGAATCTGCCTCTAAATCAACTGGATTGGGATGCTGGGATTGATAATTTTCCCATCAATAAATCCACAAATCATATTACATATCTTGGAATCCATATTACAACAAACCCCAAAGACATACATAACTTAAATTTCTTGATGCCCCAGATTTCTATTATTACTTTCTCTCAACACAACTACAGTATATCAGACACTGGACCAACCTATTTACACCAGCCTGGAAAGATATTGAACAATTCATCTGTAAAGACATCCACATACACACCCTTCCCCATATAAATGAATCCATAAAAATACATCATTGTTTTACATTTCCAACACTCAATGCTTGGTGAAAAGCAAATAAACTACAAAATTTTAAATTTGATCCATCCCACTTACACCACTCTGGCACAACCCAATGTTCAAAATTAATAAAAAAACAATAATCTTCCCAAGCTGGAAACAGAGAGACATATGCAGTCTCTTCAGTGGCAGCTCTCTCATGACCTTTGACCTACTGCAACAAAAATACAACTTACCTTCACACTGTTTATACCAATTTATTCAACCATAAGACACTATTAAAAAGACTATTAACATTTCCAATTTCCACAACACCATTTTACCATTATTACAAAAAATGTGTTAATTCCAGGCACAAATACTTTTATCTCAAATCTACAAAATATTACACCACAGTTTCATTACCAACCAAAAAATGGACTAGAGACCTAAACATCAACCACTCTGACATCAGCGGGAAATCCTTATGCAACAACACATTCAACATACCAAAAAACTCTAAAGCACAACTTTTTCAATATCAAACACTACACAGAACCCACCTCAACACACAGAGGTGCACCTCATGGGACTGACAGATCATGACACTTGCAGCCACTGTCCAGCAGCAATAGATAATGCCATTCTCTCATTCAGGCACTGTACACCGGTTCAGGAGTTCTGGTCGGAGATCATGGGGGAGCTGTCACAGATTCTCAATCTCAGCATTCCAATCCCTCCATCTCCTACTGTTTGTTTACTTGGTGACCTTTCATCCATAACCATACCACCAAGCACACAAACCTCTATAGCTTTGACTGTTGCAAAAAAGACCATATTATTAAAATGGAAAGGTAAATCCAAACTATCAATAAATCACTGGTTGAGAACACTCAACACTCGGACGTCTCACCTTCTCCCAAAACATCAAACTGGCCCACTACAACACCATCTGGAGTCCCTTTCAGCAATACACTGAGAGCTGATTCCTCTGACACCATAGTAATTACACAATGATGCTTGCTAATCACTTACATTTCCCTCCTTAATTGCTCTGTGTTATAAGTGTACATAAGTGTTTTTGTTTAATGTTATATCCACACGTGTATAAAAAAAATAAAAAAATAGCTGCAGTCTGTTTTTGCTTTGCTTTTTGCAAATGTTGCTCTAGCTCACCACCACCGAGTATGGAGTGAATGAAATACCCCTTCCCTACTGTGTGTAATGCGCTTTGGGTGGATTGTGTCATAGTTAAAGCGCTATATAAATACCATTCCCTCCCCTTTCCCTTTCCCTAAAACCTTTATATACTTTTCAGCATTCATAGTTCCTTCCAAAACACACAGCTGCCCATCCTCTATGCACTTACCCCCCCCCCCCCCCCCCCCCATTCCATCAGAGATGCTGCTGTTGAACTGAATGCTGATAAGTTGCTGGAAGGTCTCCTCCTCTTTAGCTTGGAGAACATGGCGTCCGTGATTTCCATGAAGAATGTTAAATTTGGACTGGTCTGACCATAAAACACTGTTCCACTTTAAAACAGTCCATTTTAAATGAGCCTTGGCCCAGGACACGATGGTGCTTCTGGACTATGTTCACATATGGCTTCCTTTTTGCATGATAGAGCTTTAGCTCTGCAGATGGCACGGTGGATTGTGTTTACCCACAGTGGTTTCTGAAAGTATTCCTGGGCCCATTTAGTAATGCCATTGACACAATCATGAAGAGTAATGCAGTGTCATCTGAGGGCCCAAAGACCATGGGCTCCAATAAAGGTCTTCAGCCTTGGCCCTTACACAGAGATTTCTCTGAATCTTTTGATGATGTTATGGTATGTAGATGATGAGATTAGCAAAGCCTTTGCAATTTGATGTTTTTAAAGTATTCCACAATCTTTTTATGCACTCTTTCACAGATTGGAGAGCTTCTGCCCATCTGTACTTATCTTTACTTAGTCATGTTATAGACCTGAAATCAATTAACTTAATTCCCAACCTTTTTTTCCTTGAAGCTCCCCCACTTGTGTCCAAGTCAAGCCGGGCCCCCCCAGCCCTAACCCGGCCCTTAGTAATGCTTCAGAAGCATAAAGTGATTAGTTGTAAACATATATCTTTAAAAGTAATCAGTTGTACTAGTGGGTTTTTGTTCATATTTGTTTTTTTCATATTTGTTTTCCAATTGGCTTGGGGATTTATTAGAATTTAATTTGCACAAATACAATTTTGATAACCTAACCTCAGAACAAACAGCGCAGAACTACTGCAATCTCTGGTGCTCCCCTTAGGGGGTCCTGGACCCCAGGTTGGGAACCACTTCTCTTGGCTAGTTGACTGATATCTGTTATTGATTTTGGCTGGTTTGTAACCCATTTATATTTTTTTATTCCTATAAAAGAGCACTGAAGTAATGCATACTCTCATTTAGTGGTGTACCGTTAATCCTTATAAATTTACAGGGAGGTGAAATTTGGGCAATTTTGGGCAATCCTGTTGATGTGACCGTGCATTTACATTATTTCTGTAAATGCTGTAGCTTTGTTTCCATGTCTGGGCTTTCCATAACAGCAAAACAAGCCTACAAAAGTGGAATAATCTGAAAGACATGTATACAGAAGCCTACATTACTGGTTTATGTTTGTGTTTCTATGCAAATATAGACCTAAGAGTTCTCTACAAACAATTTCTGTTCATTAATACTGTATTTCAATGTTTGTAGAAGCTCCGCAACCCACCCACTGGCAGGGGACGAAAGGCTAGTTCTGTGACCGTTGCCACCTGACAGTGGTGGCTTAATGGATGCTGCCCTCCAGAGGGACATTTCTGCCACTGCAGGTGCAGCAGTCACTTGCCTGGCCTCTGCAGCTGATAGATCTGAACATTATCTTTTATTATTTGAAAAATTTGCCAACAATATTATTCTTCAATTTTTGCAACCATGGCTTGACATTAACAATAGCCACTATGTGAGGTTGAACATTCAGAGTCATGCAATAAGGCATGCAAACAGTCATGCAAACAGTAATAAGGTTAGACATACATTTCTTCCATGCTTAGAAATGTTACCCTATGCAAGAAATTTATTAGATGTCAAACATCCTCTGTTCAATACATCTGTACTGATATCTATACATATTTTGCTCTTTTAAAATCATTGTTAACCAATTTCTAACCAAAAACACATTGCCTAATTTGAGCCATTTAGACACTTTTGAAACAGGATATCCACAGTATGAACAAAGGAAACAATACTATAAACACAAATATGAATGCATAATGTCAAACCCTCTTTGCAAAATAAATACTCTTAGCAGTCGCCTATCACTGCGAAACAACAAATATGGGCAAATATGTGACCAAGTGGAATTTAATTAATTAAATTAAGAACTAGGAGACTTTTTAGAAAAACAAAATGCACGTATTTATTCACTACAAAAAAGCAAAAAATTACCTTAAAGCATATTCTCAATACAATGATTAAAATACCTGGGATAGACTAAATTCAATTCAATGAATATTGATTGAATATTTCTTAAACAGGGGTGATGGCATTCTGGAGATTGTGTTAGAGTTAGCCAAATGAAAAGTAGATGTGAATATAAAATTATAGTAAAACACAACGAATCAAAACCAAAAAAATGTCCTTTACATGCGGCAAAAAATAACAAGTGAAACAAGACCTCAAACACACACAATGGCAACTCTAAATCAATCCTAAACCAACCAAACAATACTACTATTGGCCCAAACAACAAATAAAACCCAATGTAAACCAGGGAAGAAAGAGTGGCCAACTCTTAAGCCGCATGGATTTTAATTCAGTTTTATTTGTATAGCCCAGTATCACAACAAAAGTTGCCTCAAAGGGCTTCACAAACAGTTGATCAAACATAAACACACAATCAGACTTAACACACAATCAACACAAACAATATCTACACTAAACTAAACAGACCCAGGACACTCCTGTCCTTAGACCCTCCTTCTCGGTAAGGAAAAACTCCTAAAAAAACAGCTTTGGGAAAAAAAAGAAGAAACCTTATGGAGCCCATATTGAAGGAGAGATCTTTTCCCAGGACGGACAGGTATAATGTGCCAAGGACTGTTAGTCCATTAGCTCATCTATAGGATCATAGTTCAGGTCTCTATGGATGCAGCAGGTGGGCCTCATCAACTCATGAACTGATTAAAGACATAATTAAAGACTCTACCTCCAACTGTACTTTTAGAAACCCTGGGAACCACTAATAGCCCTGCATTTTGTGAGTGCAGTACTCTGCTTGGTTGGTATAGCTCTATAACATCATTAATGTAGAATGGGGTCGTACCATTTACGGCCTTGTAAGTCAGGAGAAGGATTTTAAACCTAATTCTGAATTCAACTGGAAGCCAGTGAAGTGAAACTAGCACAGGAGTAATATGCTCTCTCCTGTTAGTTCCTGTTAATAATCTTGCTGCTGCGTCTTGAACAAGATGAAAACAAAGCATGGAGGGGGCACAAAAAGACATAGCAACTATTCAAATACATGTTGAATGTTTAGTACATCTGACTATAAAATACTGAGTATAAATACATTTTACAATCATAAGACCATTTCCAAACAAGACTGGAGGCCTGCAGGCAGTGTTGGGCATTACTGGTAACGCGTAACTGTAATTAGATTACTTTTTTTAGAAATGGAGTAATGTAACGGTGTTATAATTTTTAATGCTGTAATTAGATTATAGTTACAAGCCCATGTAATGCAACGTTACAACTGCGTTACACTTAGGACGACAGAACAGCCAGTTTTATTCAGAGGTTTTCTTAAATTGTAAAACTGTAGAATACTGACTGTGGACACAGTAATATTGAGCCTTCACAGATACCACATGGTTGTTTTTACACATGCGCACTGCTGTTATGCTCTGTTACCTGAGCCAGTGTATGGCTGTATGCCTCTGGCTGCTTGCCTGGAAATTCCAGACTCACCGCTGTACCAGCAGATGAGTCTGGTCGCCTTAGAATCAATTCAATTTCTAGGGCGGAGCAAACCCGAGTTAACGGGCAGCGGAGTTAGCCAATCAGAAAATGGCGGCCATGACGTTAACAAAGTGACAAGAAAGTGAGAAAGTAAACAAACGGAGTAGTGAAGCCACGAGGGAGGAACGAGGGAGTTATTTCAACATTACCGTACCACACCGCTGAATGAAACAAACTCTTGGCTCCTCGGTGCGCCATCTTGGTTGTTGTCGGTGAGGAGACGCGTACAAGTGATGCTGCTTGCGAAGAACACGTGACTTAAATAAACCAATCAAAATGCACGGTACGGTTGGGATTTGAGTAAACCACTGCGGACGGCGTGGTGACCAGACTGATATTTCTCTGTAGAATAACACAGAGACATATCAGTCTGGATTTTCCAGGCAATCTGGCTGCCAGTTATAATTAAACTATGTTCTGAGTTAAACATCAGGTTTCTTTATTACCACAACACCACCAGTTTGAAGCATGTGCGCGAGCAAACCACTGGACAGAAAATACCAAAGCTATTCAACTCTGATTCAGTTTAACTGGCGCAGTCAGAGCTATTGTCCACAAAAATCCCAAGTCAGCCCACTGGAGCTAAGAACGCATAGTGAAAGAAGTTGACGCTGGCTATGGGCCACATTCAGAACATGCTGCCGCCATAGGAATTGAGCTGAGGCAGAGAGTCAGGAAACACGGTGAAGTCTTGCACACACTCCGCGATGACATCTATGAGAAGGTTGCAGTTGCCTATGGTGACCGTACTGAGCTAGAACAAGACAGTATTACTGTAGAGATTTTCACTAATGCTATGACAGATGCTGACATTATTCAAAAACTACTCGAAGAAAAGCCCTGCACGCTGGCCAGAGCTTATGACATTGCACATAGGCACGAGACCACTAAGAAAGCTGCCAGAGCCGTGATGCAGATGATGCGCCCTAGCATGGGACCCCGTGGTTCAGCAGAGATTTAATAAGACTGTGCCTGGCAAGGTGACTGACATGGCAGACACAGCTGAAAGCACTGAAGTTATCCTGGGACACCCCTTCCTGCGTCAGTCCAATGCCTGCCTGGACTATGGCCGTAGAGAAATAACCCTCTTTGGTGAAAAGGTTTCCCGCTACGACCTGCCAGCCTGCAACTCACCTGGTCCGAGTCGCCCGCACAACTGTCCTGGAACCAGGTCGCGAGTATCTGGTGCCTGGTTACTCCCGCCTTCGTCCTGTTTTAAAGGGGGACCTGATGCTGAGTCCAACCAAGACCTTCATTGAGAGACATTGTGTGTAGCTCATGCTGTCGTGCAACCCAAGTGTTCAACAGGCATCCCTATCAGAGTCTTCAATCCAGGGGCTACACCTGTCACCCTGAAGAGAGGGGCTGTGGCCGGTGTTCTTCAGCCTGCCCAAGTGGTGGGGGCCCTGGAGCCCCTTCCAGTTTTGTCGCCGTCCCAGCCGGGGCCCATTAACCTTGTTTCTGTTCCTCCTCATTTGCAAGTGCTGTATGCTGAGAGCTGTTCTAGCCTGTTGGAGAATGACTGCCACAAGCTAGCATACCTGCTCCAGTCATATGGCGATGTCTTCTCCACTGGTCCTGCTGATCTCGGCCGCACCAGCATTGTGCAGCATGACATCCAGACCACTCCAGGGCCTCCTGTGAAGCAGCCACCACGCAGAAGGGCCACCGACAAGCAGTCAGCAGCAGACCAGCAGCTTCAGCAAAGCCTCGATGCAGGTTTAGCTCAACCTAATAACAGCAGCTGGACTGCGCCAATCGTGATGGTGAAGAAAAAGGACCTGTCCCCCAGGCTGTGTGTGGACTACAGGCCGTTGAATGAAAGGACCATAAAGGACGCCAATCCGCTGCCACGTATTCAGGACACTCTCGACACACTGTCCACTGCCAGGTACTTTAGCACACTCGATCTAACTTCCGGGTACTGGCAAGTAGAAATGACACCTAGAGCCCACAAAGCTGCGGCCTTTTGCGCACGTAAGGGACTGTTTGAATGGAATGTGATGCCCTTTGGACTATGTAACGCCCCGGCCACTTTCCAAAGACTTATGGACCGTGTCTTAGTTGGGCTACAGTGGGAGACGTGTCTTGTGTACTTAGACGACATAGTGGTCCTGGGGCATGACACTTCACAGATGTTAGAGCAGCTGGAACAAGTTTTTACCAGACTGCGGCAGGCAAATCTAAAATTAAAGCCTTCCAAGTGCTCTTTGTTTCGGGAGGAGGTGACCTATCTTGGACACATTGTCTCTGCAAAGGGTGTTGCCACTGTCCCCCAAAAGACTGAGAAAGTTCAAGACTGGCCCACACCCAGAAATGTGTCGGAAGTCAGGCAGTTTATTGGCCTAGCCTCCTACTACAGGCGTTTCGTGCCTACTTTGCCACAATAGCCAAACCGTTGCATGAACTGACAAAGAAATATGCCCATTTCAACCGGAGTACTACATGTCAGCGTGCATTTGACGAACTGAAAAGACTGTTGACATCCACTCCTGTCCTGGGCTATCCTCTTGATAAGGGGGAGATGTTTCTGGACACAGATGCTAGTGACTGTGGAATCGGAGCTGTCCTCTCCCAAATCCAGGGGGGCGAGGAGAGGGTGTTAGCCTATGGAAACAGGCGACTGTCAGCCGTGGAACAGAACTACTACACGACCCGTAGAGAGCTCCTGGCAGTTGTAGATTTCACTTCCCACTTTAGACAGTACCTACTTGGCCGCCCCTTTATCATCTGAACTGACCACAGCAGCCTACGTTGGCTAACCAGACTAAGAGAACCTGAAGGTCAGCTGGTGCGCTGGCTAGAAAAGCTGGCTGAGTATGACTTTAAAGTTGTCCACCGACCAGGCAAAATCCACCTTAATGCTGATGCGCTCTCTCGACGGCCATGTCGTGGGTTCTGCCCCTGCACCATAAAAGATCTTGAGCTTAGTGGTGACCGGTGCCAGGATAAAGCAGTGCAGTGTGACCCATCCGATTATGTTGCAGCAGCTGTGCTTTTTCTATCGACCCCAGGGCAGCCTATAGTGGGGGTAGGGGATGCGTATAAAAACAGCGTTTCAGACTCTCTAAGTATCCACCGCAATAGTGAGACACTACACTCAAGTTTGTTTCAGGGTTGGACACTAGAGCAACTGAGCACAGCCCAAAGGAATGCTCCTGATATAGCACAGGTCTGGCAGTGGATAGATAGTGGGGGGAGCAGGCCACCATGGTCTACCATAGCCGCTTGCAGCCCAGCCACCAAAGCCTACTGGTCACAGTGGAAAAGACTGTATATAAAAGATGCCGTACTGTTGAGAAAATTCTTCTGTCCTGAAGGCAAAGTGTTTTATCCACAAATCCTCCTGCCCCATGCATTACGCACAGCTGTTATGGAACAGATGCATAATGGCCCAGTTGGGGGACATTTTGGGGGGGGGGGGGGGTTGAAAAAACTCATACAACCCCATTTCACCCGCAGTCTGACGGGCAGGTGGAACGCTTTAATGCCACCTTACAGAAAATCCTGGCCGCCACTGCAGAAAAGTGTCACTGGGACTGGGACTTGATGCTCCCCTATGCAGTCATGGCTTACCATGCCACCAAACACAGCTCCACTAGTCTAAGCCCAAATATGATGATGTTTGGTAAGGAAATCACCGAGCCCATAGACTTAGTTGCTGGGGTTCCCCCGAATGACACTAGTGCCAGCTCAGTACCAGAATACGTCCTGAAGCTCCGGGAACGGCTGGAGCTCTCCCACCAGCTTGCACGAGAGGCCCTAGGGAAGTCCTCTGAAAGGGCTAAGAAACCGTGTGACAAAAACGTTTGCCAAATTCAGTATCCAGTTGGTGCTGCAGTGTGGCATCTAATTAAAGGCACCAAAAGAGTGAGGCATAAAGTACGGAAGTTCCTGCCTTCCTATGAGGGTCCTTACTTCATTGTGGGCCTGCTGGATGACTTGGTGTACCAGATAAAGAAGGGGCCAAGGTCAAAGATCAAAGTTGTTCACCATGACAAGCTCAAGCCCTACCACTCTAGAACCCCGCTGGACAACAGCTGGGTATTCCAGGCGAACAATACATTGACACCGCTGGAGGTATCACCCCCTGCCTCTGATGAAGACTCTGACTTTGACATTGGTCCCCTGCAGCTTCTCTGAGGCAGAGGACCCTCCCTCTGGGACCAGCCAGGGCACTGGTTCTTGGTCACCTGTTTCCCCGGATGGCATTTCACCTCCTACCGGCTCTTCACACCCTCATGGGGATGAGGCTGGCGTCCAGCGGCCTGCATCACGGGTGAGACGGCGTCATCTTTTGATCTCTACACCTTTGCCCAGGCTGCAGAGGACTCGAAGAGCACCTGATAAGTTTGGTGACTGGATCAGTCACTAGTCAGTCACAGCACTTCTACCTGAGTCAGGGTGTAGGCGGATCGCTGCCCTACTCAGAGGTTGTTTAAAAAAAGAAAAAAAACTTTGTTGTTCCCATGCTTTTTATTTTACTACTGTTATTGTTTGAGCTGCAGATTGCAACTTATATTATTGCCTATAAGCTAAAGGAGTACAGCCTGCTAAAAATGTTATTGTCTTCTACCTTTTGATGAGCTAAGCGACTGCAGGACACACCCGGCGTGAGCTATGCACTTAATCATACTACTTTTTTGGGGGGGAGGGATGTGTCCCTGCACCTTACATTTTGGTGAGATGTGAAGCTTGCACGTTTTTTTTTTTTTTTTTTTTTTTGCATTGATTCTTTATGTACATTACACATAAACCTGTGCTGTTCCCTTTAAGTAATAACCTATATGCTTACTGTGGGCTGAGGAATGTGACCACTAGAGGGGTGTATTTGATTTAATATATCTTTTCATTAACTTGACTTGTGCAAAGTGTTATGCTGGAGTGATGTTAATGGTTTAATCATCATCCAGAGTGGGGGTAGTGTTACCGGCCTAGCCTGTCACTTTAAGAAGGTTGAATTGTGGGTAGTCGGTGTGAGGATGTATGTCCATAAAACTGTTGTGTTGTAGTGCTTCTTCTGCCCGCTCCCCGCGTAAGTGTGGTCAGTGTTGTGCATGAACGAGTTCATTTTTGGTGGGATGTGTAAGGCTTCTTTGGAGGTTTTATTATAGTGAAGCAGCATTAACAGTGCACTGGTCTAGTGTTGATCTCCAGATAAACCTCCCTCATCTGTAAGGCTGTAACCTCACTCATCATCCATCCATCTTCATTTTAGTGCTTATGAATTAAAGTTAAAACAAAAACTAAGGGTACATTCTTTGATAAGGTAACAGAGAAGGCCAGCTTTGTGGAAAAAAATGTTGTAATGACATTCTTTTGTATACAAACAGCGTTACTAATCATAATTATATGTTGAGTGTGAGATAGTTTGAAACAGCCTACTACTCAAACACTGATGGGACTGCAATTAAGTGATTTTTAATTAAATTTGAATTAAATCAAAATGTTGTCATATAAAACTTAATGAAGTCAAGGTGTCTGCTTGCCCGCTTAAAAAAGTCACCACATGCTACTGGTGAAGCCAAAGATAATCAAATCGAATATCTTTGGCTTCACACTACGTTACCCATGATGCACTGCACAAGCAAGCATAACAGCAGCAGTCAGTCTGACAATGGCAAGTTCAAGTGAAGGCACAGAGAACACAGACGATGCTGGCTCTATGATAATTTACGGACATTTTACACATTGTCACACAAAGACTCTGACGGAAAAAAAACTTACCTTTCTGTGCAAGCTTATATCTGCAAAAACATCCATTTTGTGTGATAGAATTTAAGATCTACAGTGAACAGTTTTAGGCTAGAAGGTAGGTACATGTAGAGTGATAGAAGTCATAGTTTGAAAAACAAGTTCAGCCTTTCATTTACATATCTCACCTAAAAATAAAATGAACTGAACTTTGAACTAGTTCAAAATTAAAATTGTGAACTATGAACGTGAACAGTTCACTATGAACATGTGTGAACTGAACTTTGAACTAGTTCATGAAAAGTGTGAACTTGCACAGCACTGAGTGTGGTTTAGCTGAAGTGTCCGTTTTGTCAAGTCTGGTTAAAATACAAAGTTCTGCAGCCAGCATCATGTTATTGTTCTAAACAAACTGCCAAATAAAGCCTCGTTCTATGCAACTTCTGCTGCCCCGTCTCCCGTCTACATTTTGTCTGCAGTTGGTGGCCCGACCCTAGACACTAGTGGCTGTTTTCAGCTGAGACGAGCTGATACGCCGGCTCAGCCTCTGTGCTACGGCTAGGAGACGACTGGTCCGGGGAAGAAAAGGCAACATAGATCACTGCTACATAAACCCGGAGTGCAGTGTTGCCAGATACACAAAACCAAATTATCGTACAGACAGCCCTAAATTATCGTAGGGCAAATTATCGTACAATAAAAAAAACTAATATTAACGCACCATGAACATGTTTGGAACTAAAAATCATACAACATTAGAGTCACACACTGGCCAGAAGCATCATTTAGGCTATAATATTTGAATAGGCTTGAGGATTGAAGCCACTGCCCCTCAGCCCCCACAGACATACAAACCTACGAACACAAGCACACACTGCTAATGTACACAATTGTTATTCAGTCCTTTCAGCTCTGTTCAACCTCTGTAATCAAGTTATGCATCAACAAATGCACACAGTGGAAGCCATCGGCGACATCGTTTGCGAGCAGCAATAGAGTTAGGCTAAAGGATTTCGTAATGTTGCGATCGCATCTACATGGACGTGGGAAGTCAATTTCACATGGGGGTGCTGCCATGCTGGGCTGAGTGCGACACGGGGGTAATTGAAAATTTTCATTTGACATTTTTAAATTATTTTACTGATAACTAAATAAGGTGTTACACCACAATGTGTACTGCGGCAAGTTTTTCTTGAACAGAAGACATTTGTTTTGCTTTGTGCATGGCTGTTTCAGGGCAGTGCTAAGGCGGTGTGCTCCTGTCACAGCTGCAGACAGGTGAGGGGCGGGGCTCCTGTCAGCTGCAGACAGGTGAGGGGCGGGGCTCCTGTCGCAGCTGCAGACAAATGAGGGCGGGGCTCCTATCGCAGCTGCAGACAGGTGAGGGGCGGGGCTCCTGTCACAGCTGCAGACAGGTGAGGGGCAGGGCTCCTGTCACAGCTGCAGACAGGTGAGGGGCGGGGCTCCTGTCACAGCTGCAGACAGGTGAGGGGCGGGGCTCCTGTCAGCTGCAGACAGGTGAGGGGCGGGGCTCCTGTCAGCTGCAGACAGGTGAGGGGCGGGGCTCCTGTCAGCTGCAGACAGGTGAGGGGCGGGGCTCCTGTCGCAGCTGCAGACAGGTGAGGGGCGGGGCTCCTGTCACAGCTGCAGACAGGTGAGGGGCGGGGCTCCTGTCACAGCTGCAGACAGGTGAGGGGCGGGGCTCCTATCGCAGCTGCAGACAGGTGAGGGGCGGGGCTCCTGTCACAGCTGCAGACAGGTGAGGGGCGGGGCTCCTGTCACAGCTGCAGACAGGTGAGGGGCGGGGCTCCTGTCACAGCTGCAGACAGGTGAGGGGCGGGGCTCCTGTCAGCTGCAGACAGGTGAGGGGCGGGGCTCCTGTCACAGCTGCAGACAGGTGAGGGGCGGGGCTCCTGTCACAGCTGCAGACAGGTGAGGGGCGGGGCTCCTGTCAGCTGCAGACAGGTGAGGGGCGGGGCTCCTGTCGCAGCTGCAGACAGATGAGAGGCCGGGGCGTGGGCCTCAGCGATCCGCTCCACTGCTACTGTCCTGTCTGCCTTTTAGACTGAGAAGCATTTTGCCAGTTGCACACTTTGCACTCAAACCTTTCACATGGGCTCGTTTTGGGTATTGTTCTTATGAGCAAGTAGTGGACATGCAGTTGTTGTGCAGTGCGCCACAGCCCACAGATCCCTCTGCACCGTGCGCCAATGTTACCTTTGCATCGGCAAAGGCTGCGCGTAAGAGAAATCATCTTTCGTTTGCATTAAATCTGCTGTGTGTCCTCGCGCTCACCGTTCTTAAGGGCAGTGCTCCCTGTGTCACAGCCGCAGGTGAGGGGCGTGCGCTGCTCCACTGGCTACTGTCCTGTCTATTGCTATAGCAACTTGCACACTTTTCACACAGTATCCTTTCATGTGGGCCAGTTTTTGGACTTGTTTTTGAGTATGACCACAGTGCAACGTGATCTCTGTCTCTGACAAGCCTCTGTCCCCATATATTTCTATTGCTGATTTGAGACTATCATTTAACGCGGATCAGAAAGTGATTCAAAAGAGACACGCAAAAAGCGAAAAATGCATTGAGATGCCAGCAAAATGGCACTAAATCTGGCGTGCTATTTACACGCACTGTCATGCTTTTCCGTGGTGCTGAAAAGCAAAAGACAAAATAAATAAATAAAAAGATGTAAACTATATGCTGTAAACTGTTCGGGGACTAAGTTTTGTGTCCAGTCTAAAGAGCAGGAATTGGGATAAGGCCCCTTTCTGCACCACTGTCTGATCCACCTCCTGAGCTAAGATGTGGAAGATCCGGCATTGTCTTTTGAGACAAAGCTGGAGAACATTAACAGGCTTCAATAACTCAGCAACAACAAGGCTTTAAACAGTGTTGGAAAATTACAATATTTATGACTAATGAAGAGAACACAATTCATCTGAAAATGTGTAATAAAATATAGTTTATTTTGGGGTTGCACTTGCAACGTCCCCAACAGTTGGGGGTGCTGGAATCAAATTTGGGGGGCTGAAGCCCCCCCAGCACCCCCCCCTTCCCGCATCCATGCGCAACTATTAACGCAAATTCAAGCAAACCCTGCGAATTCAGCGCGACCCTGCAACTTTGTCCAAACTCTGCAACTTTTCCACAACTTTGGTCAATTTTACTGTTTTGGGTACTTTTATAGGCTTAGAATTTTCCTGGCTTGAAATGATTTGTCCGATCCTGACGTTTAGATATTGTAAAATATATAAATAATTTTTTTTTTTTTTTTAATGATTGAACACTATAGTGTGCTACTATTAAATTAAAATAAATGTAATAAAAATAGTTATGTCTATTAATGAATTATTTTATACTAACAAAATAGTAGACAACAAAGTATATATACTTACACTTCATTCCATAGCCTATAATGTTGTCGAATGATGCAGGGAGTTTAGGTTTTGGTTACTTTAAAACTTCAGAAAGGGGCCTCAAAATGTAGTAGCCTAGAGCCTCTAAAATCCTTAATCCGGCCTTGCAAACAGGTAGAATACATCAGGCTCTGACACCTTCCTCACCTGTCTCCTCCCTGATACCGCTGCCTCTCCTCCTGTGTGCGTGCGTGTGTGTGTGTGTGTGTGTGTGTGTGTGTGTCAGCCTCATGGCAGTGTTCAGAGCGGCCCGCAGCCTCCACAACAGAATTGAAGTGAAAACGGCCAAAACTCCGATTGTTATTAAGTTGCTTGTATTCTGTTTAGTTCGTAGCTCGTGCGGTGTCCCGTGTTTTAGAATGCGTCGATACTAGGCTGGGTAGTGATTATTATTAAATTGAAGGTGAGAAAACTGGTATCGCAATCACTACTTCAAATCACTGGACCCCCCACCCCATTACCAAGTTACAGCACTGGTCCAGTTGTGTGTATTTTGGGCGTGATTGTGCGGGATCTGAGGCACAAATCCAAGTTCACAACTTTCTCGCTACTCCGGTCTCACGTCTGGAATCCGGGCGAGACGCATTTCTCCTTACGTGATGACGTCAGAGCAGCGTGTCTCGGCAGCTGTTGCGTCAGCGGCGGTCACACAACAAGGAAGAGGACCCGGACATGTCGCTGCTGTGAGCTCCATTCCCCCACAAACCTGACACAAACGGACTTCTGTACTAATACTGGTCTGAGGAGGACGCGCCCGGGGTTCGAGGGCCTTCAGACGACTGCCTGGAGCTCAGAGGCTGCGCAAGAACAGCTGGAGCAGCCGCGGTGTGGATTAGCTTCTCTCTATGGCCAGGACCTCAGCAGCTAACGTGGACCTCTGGTGAGTTCCTGTAGGCATACCAGGAAGAGCCAGGGAGTTCGGTTTTGGGTTCTCAGGTCCTGGTTGGTTCTAGTTGGATACAGCCAGGGCCGCCAGGATAAAGCTTTTTTTGAGCGAGCTTTTCATGCATAGAGAGTCCACCTGTCTCATTGTTGGTTGTACTGCATCCATTTAGGCATTTGTCCCCCGTCCCACCGATTAAACTAATGTCCCACTTTTTTATTGGTGCACAGTGGATCATAAAAAAGTGAGATTTGAACAACAAAGTGAGATCACTAGGCCTATTTCTTGAATACATTTTTTTGTGGGTGTCTTGTCTCTGGGTTGAATATTCTTGGTGTGTTTCCTTCTCCTGTCTTTCAGGAAAGGCCTCTCCTTGGTAGACTAATTCATTTTTAAAATATTAAAATATATTAAAAGTATTTAATTTCTTTACATAAGTAAAAGTACAGATAAAGGAGCAAAAATGTACTCAATTAAAAGTAAAAGTATTACCTTAAAAATTGTACTTAACTAAAAGTATAAAAGTACTTACTTTTAAATGTACTTGCAAGTGAAAGTATTTCACGCAGACTCAACAACTCATGTCTGTGTTTAATGTGTGACATTTTGCTGAAGAATTGTGCTGATTCCAGATGAAATGAACAGACGTGCAGAGACTGAATCTGTTGCTGAGGTCTTCTGTCTTTATTATTTTGATGTTTCTAAGGGAGTTCTACTTTACTGCATCTTTTATATTAAGTACTGTGTGTCTACAATGAGGGCAGGACAAAAACACATAATTTTAAACCAAAACTCAAAATACTTTGTACTTCAAACCAATTCAGAAATGTAGTGTAGAATAAAAAGTACAAATACTTGCTCTAAAATTTTGTGAAGTAAAAGTAAAAGTACCCTTTGAAAATGTTTACTCAAGTAAAGTACAAATATACATGAAAATTGTACTTAAGTAAAATAACTAAGTACTTTTACTTAGTTACATTCCACCAGTGGAATTTTCTTTCTTGGTTCCACCTTCTTTATTACAATGAATAAAGTCTCAGTAAAGTCTTTGCAGAGTGGGTGTGTTTATGGGATGAAAACAGCACATTAAATGTTTTAAAGGCCCTAAACTGTAGAAACCTGTATGTTTATCTAATATGGTGTAGCCTCAGTAACTTGTTATTTATGTTATTGGAAAGTTTATTTCTCGAGTTATTCCCACCTTGTCTTACACAACAATTACACAACTTTTAGTTCTTTGAGGTGGTCACCCAACCCATACACCCATGCTCTACTGCGTATGTTACTGCAGTGACCAGGTTACATCAACTACGAATGTCTCTCTGGCTTATGGCGTGAGTCTCTCCAGCTCCCGGTGTGAGTCTCTCGATACTGATTTTAAATCCAGAGCTGCTGATGGCCAGTAAGCACTGACCATTTTTTGGGCCAATATCCAGGTCTGAGTTTCCTAATTTTTACCCAAATAAAATGATAATAGACTCTTACTCTAACTTCCTGTTTTGTTTCCCCATCAACTGTGCATCCACAGTTTTTCATCAATGTCACTACAGTGCACCAATCCTCGTTAGTAAAGTAAAGTAATAAAAAATAACCTGTCTTGTGGATTGAAGCTAATGCTGAAGATTTACCAGAGCGTTCAAACAAAGCCTCACATATGCACTCCTTCATTCACGTGTTTGCTCAAACGAGTGCCTGACCAAAAAACTGCATTAGAGCTCAATCGCTAGCTAATGGGCGATTGTCTAAAAAAATGCGGGCAAACTGATATTGTATACTGATACGGTTTATTGCTACACTCTGGGTCCTGGTCTGAGTCTCTGCCTCATGATGCGAGTCTCTCTGGCCCTGCGTGTTGCCTCCTCACAGTTTGGTCAGAGTTTGGTTGCGGTGTAGTTGAGAACGTCTCGCTGTGTTGAGAATGAGCTCAGTCAAACATCTCACTGTGCCGTCAAGTGAGACATTCACAGTTAAGCCTACCAACAATTCAGACTTTATAATCACAAAATTGAACTTTCAAAGCCAATGAACCATAAACAACTGCTTATTATTTTAAAGAACTGCCGTGGCTGACATGAAGGTCAATAGCAATAATCATTTTTTGTCCCAGTTATTTTCTTTTTTTCAGCAATTGATTTTCAATAATGTTTATTTTTAACTGTAGTCAGACCAAACATACTATGACTCTCCTTTTAATCATTTTATTTAATGATTAATCCCTTTTTGTATTTTGTATGGTGGTAACTTTCTGACCAGGTGCTATAGACAGAGGGCCCTGTTGACTTGGGCCTGACTTTATAACATTTTAACAATATTACAATTAGTAAGGATAATAATTTTAGGAAATATGAAATGCCCCTAAATTAAACGCGTGAATGCAGGATGAGGCTAAGCTACTGTAACTGCACCCTCTAGACATAGTACTTAGATACACTGGCAAAAAAAAAAGTCGCCACAAAAAAAAGGTCACACTCTGTAATATCTCTTTGGACCGCCTTTAGCTTTGATTATAGCACGCATTCGCTGTGGCTTCTGCAATGTCAAAAGGTTTATTTCCATCCTATGTTGCATTAAGTTTTCACCAAGATTTTGGATTGGATTGGAGAGTGTGACCGCTGTGCAAAGCCTTCTCCAGCACATCCTAAAGATTCTCAATGGGGTTAAGATCTGGACTCTGTGGTGGCCAGTCCATGTGTGAAAATGATGTCTCATGCTCCCTGAACCACTCCCTGAGCTCAATGAATCCTGGCATTGTCATCTTGGAATATGCCCGTGCCATCAGGAAAGAAAAAATCCATTGATGGAGAAACCTGGTCATTAAGTATATTTAGGTAGTCAGCTGACCTTATTCTTTGGCCCCATAGCATTGCTTGAACCTAGACCTGACCAACTCTTACCTATTTACTTTGTTGAATTCAGGTGGCGACTTTTTTTTTTTTTTTTGGTCAGGCAGTGTATAAAAGATGCAGTACTCATCAGAATAATACGGACATAAGACCTCACCAGCAAATTCAGTCTCTTTTATTGCACCAGTTTGTTCATTTCATCTGTAATTAGCACAAATTTTCAGGAAAATCCACATTTAACATAGTAATGAGTTATCGAGTCTGTGTGAAATACTTATACTTTTGGACTTGCAAGTACAATTGAAAGTAAGTACTTTTAAACTTTTACTTAAGTAGAAATTTTAAGGTGATTTAGGTGATTTTACTTTTACTTGAGTAAATATTTGCTTTTTATCTGTACTTTTACTTAAATAAAGAAATTGAGTACTTCTTCCACCAGTGGCCTGGACAAAAATGATGCGGCCCTTAGAGCAGATGCAGTACAGACCTCAAGCATGTGCATTCTTGTGTCACGTACTGCATGATCGGTCCTGACCATTGACGTATAACCCTAACCCTAAAAAATGGCGAGTGAATAGGCTTCATGCTCATGGAGCCAAACGCTATGGGGGACGGCTATCTCACTAGGTCCACCCCTTATATGTCAATGGTCCTGACCAATGGTTGTGATGGCGGGCTATAGCGGTGATGTCACAAACAATAAAAAGTCATTTATTAAATGGTCACATTTATATAGTGCTTTTCTACCTCCATGGGTACTCAAAGCACTTTACATCAAGAAACCATTCACCCATTCACACTCACATTCATACACCAGTGTGCGTAGACACTGGAGGCAAGGTGTCTTGCCCAAAGACACAACAGCAGTATGCAACGGTGGGAGTAAGGTTTGAACCACCAACCTTCTGGTTATTGAACAAGCAGCTCTACCAACTGACCTACTGCTGCCCCCATTTATTAGCCACATTGAGGTTTTTTAACAGCGAAGAAGCCCACAATATGAAAACAGATAATAAATGCTATAAAATTTGACTCAGCTGTAGGTGTCCTGTCAGCCAAATGCCAGACATTTCTTTTTACATAGCGCTCTATGGAAAAAACCCTTTCTGGGCCATGCGGAAGCGGCCACTAATCAAATTGGCATCAGTGGAGAGGTCTTATTATCCATCCATGGCTCAATCATGTGGAGCATGTTATGATAGTGGGTTGGCCTCAAGCTGGCAGCTTTCACACACAGCCCCTGGTGCGGTGCTTCAAGAAACCTATTTCGAACAAGCTCGGAGCGGCCGTTTAGTGCACACCTGAGTACGGCTGGCCTAAGTGCACCGCACTGAGGTCAAAAGCTCTTTTGCATTGACCTAAACAGTGCCCGAGTAACAATGACCTCAATGCATGCATTAACATAAAACATAAACTCAAAAAATAACACTGAGACACTGGTAGATACCAATAAAGTAGGTCCCAGCTTCTGTTTTACATTTTAGACAGAGAAGGAAAATATGAGGGTGACTTTTGTGTAAACACTTTGGAGTCTGTTGGCTTGGTCTGTTTCCCACTGGACCTTGCCCCTCCCAGCTGTCCAAAGAGAGATCAGAATTGATTTTTTTTTAGCAAAAACATCTAAATTAAAATTACAATTAAAAACAGATTGAAATTTTAGGGAAGAGTTTATGTTAGGGAAGTGTCTCCCCTGGAGTGTTTCTGTGGTACACTGAACATATCTTGATATGTTTAAAGGACATAAAATCCCACTTTTCAAACATATCTCAGAAAAATCTTAAACCTTTGGAATATCAGTCCTCAAATACACTAATATTTATGTGTGGAGGGAAAGCACTATTCTTGATTAAAGGCTGCACTGCAGTTGAGAAACCCTTTAGGTCAACAAGCTCAGCAATAGACCCTGAGTGTATTTTGACCCTTGGAGGTAGTTCACAGATATCTAATAAAAAAACTTTAAGAGGAAAGAGACACACCAATTATGCACTACTCTGCTTTATACTATGTATGTGTTACATGCTCTTATATTTCTCATTACATTTTTTCCTCAGTGTAATGGAGTGGATTTGAGGCACCTTATTCCTCCTTGTGTAACACAGTACTACCCATCATTCCTGCGCCATGGCTCCTATTCCTCCTGGGATCCGCTTTCTGGTGTCGTTCAACAGAGACCAGTGGTGAGAGCATCAGTCCTTAGCCTCCTGTTTACCAAACTGATTTCACAGATTTTCTACTAACTCATTTTTCATACATAAATTACTCAAAGCTTGACTGTACCTTTAATTGTTAGCATAAAATCATAAGCAAAATTACCCTTGATGGTAACTTAGAATGCTAAAAAATAACAGTTATACAGCAGAAAATAGGATGAGATAGAGGCCAGTAGTTGGCTGTGGAGACTCCTCAAAGGGAACAGCCAAAAGTAAAAGTATTAAAAGAGAAGCTTTCCTAGTTGTCCACAGTAACATCAGTCCTCAGCGTCTCAAAGTTAACTTTGTTCTGTGCAGGTACCGAGCTCTGACCTTCATCCTGACCTTCCTGCTCTACACCAGCTTCCATCTGTCTAGGAAACCCATCAGCATTGTCAAGGTACTTCTCATATGTCATTTAAACCAGTGTTTCCCAACCAGGGATTTGAGTACCCCTAGGGGTACGTGAGCACATTGCAGCTGGTATGTGGAAGTATTTGATAGTTTACAGTATTTCCAAGATGATAGGAAATACCATTCATTGTTCCAGGGCTGGAGCAATGAATTTGGTAATTCAAATAGTAAAAAGGGCTTCATGTAATTAATGTGAACAGACTGGTGTGAAGTGCTCAGAACTTATACACTATATATCCAAAAAGTATTAGCGCACCTGCCTTTACACGTACATGAACTTAACTGACTTCTCATTCTTAATCCATAGGGTTTAATATGGCATCAGCACCAAGGGAGTAGGTATGGTGTCAGCATTGGTAGGGACACCCCAACCATCCCCCCACCCCCTTACTAGTTTTCAACAAGCTGCCTCTCAGTCAGGCCAACAACTATAAGTTGGGGAAAGTAATATTGCTTCTGAGTTTTTGACCATAGCACACAGGTGGGCTCACAGTAATTGTACTCGCTCATTGGGGAAAAAAAAACAAGTTACAGTAAAGGTACTACAATGTATTTTTACTTTTGTTACAAACAAATATGAAACAGGGCGGTCCCCCAGAAAAATTTGAACTTAACAGATGTTGTTTCCTGTATCTTGGAGAATTTTAGAGTATGTTTGCTGCCTGTAGTGTAAGTATAAGATTATCGATACAATGTGTGATTTAACCAGCCCACAGTCAAATTCATAGGCTTTAAAAAACCGATGGGTAATGCAATGTATGGCCTAACTACATCTGATCAGTTACAGTTTGTGTAACTGATCTGTCATTACAACAGTCACTCATAGCACAAAAACCTACATTTATAAACGTAACTCCTCAGAGAGAAGCAGAGTGAAAACTCTGGTCTTACCTTTAGGACACACATTTACAGAGACTGTAGTGTGTCCTCTCCATGAGCTTCATTAGCTGCTGTTAGCTTTAGCGCAGCTTTACAGGAGAATGCCTCTGCTTTGAGCCACTGCTCACTGTTAACCAGACAGAAAACATGACACAGTGGTTTAATTTAGAATATTCTGTTTGTAATCTGCCTTATTTTCTGATTATTCTTATTGTTGAAACTTAGCAAAGAGACTTACGTTTCCATCAAAGTGCTACAACCCCCTGTCTGCAGGCTTACACTCTGTCTGTGCTCTCCAACACTCAGAGGTTACTCATGTTCAGTGGCATAGCCACGTGGGGCAAAGCCATACCTAAGTAGCCCGTCATGCAGGACCACTCAGGGGGGGCCGATGGGGTGGCCAAGCTCTGACCAACAGGGGCCATGGCCACCCCATCGGCCCCCCCTGAGTGGTCCTGCATGACGGGCTACTTAGGTCCATAATGATGCTGGCGTGAGTGACTGACATTATGGCTTTGCACAGCTGTTGTAAAACAAATGGCTCGACACCTGCAGCTAAATCCTCCTGACAAATAAGAGCTCAAGCTTTGTGTCAGTTTTTATTTTGCGTTGATAGGTTCAGGAATCACAGAGATATGCACCGTTAAAGTTTGTAAAAGCATTTAGGCTTAATTACAAGACACGCCGTTTATTCCCGCTCCGCTGCGAACAGCCTCGGTGTTTTTTAGGTCCAGTGTCTCTTTTACTCAAAAACTGTTACAAAAGAGATCACTACTTCCAATAACTTTGTTATTAATGATGATCAAAAGTAAGAGGAAAGATGGACAAGAGCAGAGGAGAAACTGCAGCTGGATGGGGAATCACTGTAAAGTTTCTGTTAACAGCAATCGGCTACCCCTTGTGACCCTTCAAAATAAAGCTTCATCCTTTTCCAGCAGCAGGAACAACTTTATTGTGGCAGAGACTGAAAGGAAAGGCATTAGTGCTCCACAGAGGAACTGACATGAGCTGACAGTACAGACTGTGAGAGGCTCTTAGACTGTTATGAAAAGTTTTGATGTAGACAAAGTTACTTAGTAAGTTGTTGTAAGTTTGTTAAAAATATCTAACACATTGCACTAATTAACAACAACATGCTTCCAGACAGTTCAGCTCTCCCACAGACTACATACAGGTGATAGAAAACTGCGCATTGATCAGTCCCTGGATTTCGTGATGTTGCATCGCAACTATGGCAAAATCAAGCAAACCCCGCAAATTCAGCGCGACCCTGCAACTTTGTCTAAACTCCGCAATTTTTTACCGCTGTCTGTGGGCCGTCCCCTTTTCCGAGCAGAGCAGCTTCTCTCTCTCTCAGCAGCAGCGCAGAGGTAATGCGCGCCGGAGGTCAGAGCCACAGACAAAGCCGCATGGAGGTGCGATGCAGAGGTGCAGCGCACTCATAGACAAAGCAGCGCGGAGATGCAGCCCCGAGGTTGGGCGCACTCCAAATCAGAGCGGCATGGAGGAGCAGTGGGGAGCTGCAGCGTGGAGGTCGAGCGCACAGAGGTCACAGGAGCTCACCAGCAGCAGCGGTGTTGATGGGACTGAAGGAAGAGACGAACGCAGTGCTTTCTAGTTTTGTCTGGTGTCACTCTGAAAAGCCTGTCTGCGTTGCCATGGTGATATAGTTGTCTAAAAACTTGAATGGACTGCGTATTTAGACAACAATGAAGTTTGAGGTCATTGTTCTTTAAACGTTAATGTTGCAGACTAATAACCTTCCTAAAAACCTAGCACAGCAAACTGCCTCTGTTTTTAATAACTGGATGTTCTACAGCACACAACAGGAATCACCAGAGAAGATCTGAGAGGAACAGAATCAGAATCAGAGGCAGTGTAATAGCCCAAAAAAAACAGCCTAATAACACAGCAATATCTTTTTAAAAAGTAGGTACACTTGGCCTGTTCAAATACAGGTATTTTTAATTAGATTATTACCACCTCATATATGTTTAAAAACAGATTTTGTTAGTTTTTATAGTCCTAGCTAATATTTTTAAGAAAAAGCTCAACTAACTGTATTTTTATCACCTCTGGTACTTTTTACCTGTGAATTATAGACAAAAAAAAAAATTGCAACTTTTAAGAAAATCCTCTGCAAAATCAGGCATTTTAGCAACAATCACAAAGATTCTGGAATTCACAAAATCCTGGAAGGACTGATTGTATTACTTACTCTATAGTCAGCTCAAACACTTTAAAATGCACCAGGATACAGCAAATATTGTCTGTTATATTGATTTTTTCCCTGGGGGAGGACCCCTAGACCCCCGGTAAATGTGTTACATTCTTATCAGACATCTACATGTCTGATGTTCTCATCCAACATCAGACACTGATGTTAAATGAGAAGGCCTGGCTCGCAGTCTTCACTCTAATTCATACCAGAGCTGTTCTGTCAGGTTGAGGTCAGGACTGTGTGCAGTCAAGTTCTTCCACCCCAAACTCGCTCATCCATGTCTTTAAGGACTGTGCTTGGTGCACTGGTGTGCAGTCATGTTGGAAGAGGAAGTGGCCATCTCCAGTCTGTTCCCTCAAAGTTGGGAGCATGGAATTGTCCAAAATCCCTTTCACTGGAACTAAGTGGGCCAAGCGCAGCTCCTGAAAACAACTCCACACCATCATCCCACTTCAGTTATTTGGGTGGGTGAGTGAATACCTTTGGAAATATAGTGTATGTGGAGTGATGTTTCCACATGGATAATGCACAACACATTAGCGGTGAGTCCTGTGGCTCGGCGATAAATTTAATTAATTCACATTTTTTTCATTTTAAATTATGCCAAATTGAATTTAGTGGAACTGCAACAAAAAATATAAACTTGCATTTAACTGCTTTTGGCAACGCAGTGCATCATAATGTGAAAAAACCTTAAATGGACAAATTCACAGCATCTTATTTTTTCAAATCAGAAAACAACAATGTTTGAGTTATGTTTCTTTACTTTTTGAAATATGCAGTGAAGCAAGACTGTCTCTTATTCCATTACTTGATTAAGCAAACAAAACAATTGATATATTTCTCCATTACCAAAATAATCTAATGGAAACTTCTGAAAGACAAGCAAGCTCCAGTGACACTGACACTGGAGCTTGCTTGGACATTGAAAAGAGGTGAATGGTTTGAATGCTTGTTTATTCAAATGAATTAAGGAGTTAATTGTAACAAATGCAGGCGCAGAATTATTATTATTATTATTATTTTTTTTTTTACACAATATTTTAAACCAAAAAATTACACAGTAAAAATTTCTGTAATGGAGTAATTCCAACATTAAAATTTTCCCTTGTGGTAATAAAGAGAAGTTTATACTTATATTTAATATATATAATATTGTTTAGTTTTATTTTAAAGACCGAGAGATTGTTATTTATTTGATTTTTTTTTTTTTTTATCTTGAAATTTAGTTTAAAAGAAACCAGGCTGAGAATTGTATTTAGAAGATGAATATGAAACGTCTTTGTACTATACTAACACATTAAAGTTATTTTTATCTTATAATCAGTTATGATAAGTGTTATATGAACACTTTTTTTAGAGCAGTACTTACAGTATGACAAAAAGCCCAAGCAGTACACAAGACAAAATGGTTATGAACCACTGATTAAGACATCAACAGCATTACCGGCCCTACTGGCCAGGCATTCTCAACAGTGTGAACAAATTTTTTTTGAATAGCCTTTGGGCCCCTAAACCCGGTCTATCAAGGTTTAAAAGCAGGACTAAATTAGGACTAAACCAGGACTAATTTAGCTACTACCACATCAAGTATAAACTGGTAGTATGTCTTTAAATCAGATCAGTTTAAGAACCACTGGAATTCTACAAGGGGTGTAAGCTGTTGTATCTATAATGAATAACACATAATTATTCAGAAGGCAGTACTGTCTTATTGCTGAAAAAAGGGGACATCATATTAAAATGTTGAATGTACAGAAGTTCTGCTCTAGCCCCATAGGCAAATGGAAATATGTTTTCAATAAATGTAATAAAGTTTTGAACACATTTTTAAACCCCTAATACTGGTATATCATAATTCTTGTTTATGGATGCCTAATGTTAGTAGTTTAACACATAAAATAGACAAACATTAAAAGGGGTATAGGTTCAGTGCTGTTTTAACCATATCATCATCATTGGTATACAGAAATGTGTACAAACTATAAAAAAATAGGCTATAGGAATGTGGTTACACATTGTTGGATTTATACATACATTGTATACAATTATTTTATCTATATAAGAAGGAAAGACTAGGTAATACAGTGTCAGTTAAATGACATTGTATTACCTGAGACCCGTAATGGACCAGTTTGGAATATTACTCCATGAAGTTTCATCACCAATACAAATTGATGTGCAGCGACTGAAGAGAAACCATGTGAACAGAAAGCTTTTCCTCTCTACAATTATGCATGGTGTCTGTAATGCCAAGTAAGCTTTTCTGGATGTTTGACTCAGCAACACAAGTGCTCAATACACTTGTCCTGTGCTTATTGCTGAGGAACTGCCTCTGAGCCCGACCTTGCATCCAGTGACATTGGGTCGGCATGTCTGAGTGAAGATGACTACATGCTGGAAATGTGCTGTCTATTACTCAAATAGCTACTGCCACTGGAAATATCTGTATCCAGTAAATTTAAATACGGATCAATAATTCTTAATTCTTAATCGTCCTGTGTTATATTTATGTTACCCACTTACTGTAAATTGATACTTTATTCATATATTGAATTGGGATCACATTTCAACTGTATAACTTCAGCTACTGAAAATGTGATATTTTCAACACTGTCATAAACAAACTTAATTTTTAAGAGTCATAAAATCTGTGTTTTTTTTTCTGCTACACATGTTTGTTCAGCAGAAATATCTGATGTGGACTAAGTCAGAGTACACATTTAATACAAAGCTGTAAAAATTAGCAAATGACCTTGTTCTTTTCAACCAAATTTCCCCACTCCTATGTGGCCTGTTTTGCTGTAATCTGCAGTGATAATAAACTCCCTGGTCAAAGACCACACAAAACACAAAAAGACAATCATAAATACAAATGTAAGAGACATGATTGAGAATGCAATAATACTTCTTCCACTAAGTAGGAAGATCTCCTTTCCTTCTCTCAGGAGATTATTTGGTCTTCCCTGATTGAAGTGTAAATTTTAGTCTTTTACTAGGTCTATCATTACCATTTATAACAAGACTAACAGCCCAAGATAAACAATGCACTGAAATGTTTTTGCCAGACTTGCCCAGTAAACAAACACTTTCTGGCTGTATAACACAAGGGTAGCACATTTGATATGCCCCCAAACAAATGTTCTATCATTTTACCAATTAAGAAGCCACCAGATTCAGCAGCAAGGCTGAGGTACAGCTGCTTTTGACAGGGTAAGTTGGTGCTCAGGACTGGCTTCAGAGGTGCCACACGGACAAACCAAAATTCTTAATTAGGGTCTTTCTTGGTAAATGGAGCCCATATTTGAGTACACTCGCCTGAAAGAATCTTATAAATTCATTTTGTTGCACAATAACTGTTGTAGGAGCCAATATTCTCTTTATTATTTGGGTTAAGTTTATTGTGGTGGTGGCGTTCGTTTGTTTGATATGGCACAGGTGACCTATATTTTCCTCGACCATTGGCAAAGGGTATATAGATGCAGAGGTGACAGTGCACCGGGGTGCTTGGGTGACGGGAGGTCACACGGTTTTTACCACTTTTGCACGCGGCCTACATTATACTTCTATACTTGCCATAACCTCGGTGCCATTCATCCATCCATCCTGCCACCATAGACCGCCATCCTGGACCACATACCGCCATTCAGTCATTCTCTCATTTTTTCAATAAATGGGAACACATCCCAAACTTATCTTTCAGTGTGGACATGAGTTTTTTTAAAGCATGTTATGACCTGGATCCCCCGCACCCAGAGCGACTAAAATGGTAAGACTAGATAGTCGCTACAACTGTAATATTTATACATTTAACTCACCTGTGCGCAGGGTTTCTGTGGGGGTCTTAAAAAGTGTAAAAAAAGTCTTTAAATTAAAAAAATCTGAATTTAAGGCCTTAAAAAGTCTTGAATTTGCAGAGATTCGGAGTATTAGGACTTAAATATTTTTAAACAGGTCTTAAATATGTCACATACATTTGATGCAAATACCTGCCCACTGCGATGCTCAAAGGCATAATACCTTTGCTGATAGGAGATCTTCTTTTACCAAGACCAAAATGCTTTGTGGCACGCATTGTTGCAAACCGTGTGCTTATGAAATAGGTATTAATTTTTCTTGAAGTATGGTCTTACAAAGGTCTAAAAGAGTCTTGAATTCAACTTGTTGAACTGGAGACATGAGGAAAGTAAAATAAAAATAAATAATTAAATAAAGCAAAAATAAATGAAAGCCAGAAAGGGAATAATTATAGGCCTTTATTTATTTTAACCAAATTTAACACTTTCATAAAAATAAAAAAAACTATATACACAAGGAAAAAAGATACGCACCACTTTCATTTTCTCAATTTGTCAAAAAAATATTACAGCCAGTGAAAAATGACAGACTACAATGAGTTTAGTTCTATTCTGAGTCAAAATGAAATGACTGTTTTCCTGGTTCCGGTTGATTGATTTTGATGAGCAATAACAACTGTATTTTTGTATTAATCAGCTATGTCTGGGTCATGAGTAAAACTCAGAGATGAATTGGACCTGTCCTCAATTGTGCACAACCATTCCCTATAAAAAGACACCAAAATGGAAAAAAAGCACATTTGTTCACAATGCCACGACTCCTGCAACCAGAGAGAGATTGGCAGCCATTGGCCTGCTTCAAGCTGAAGGAGCACAATGCTGTAGCCAGGAGTTTGGAGTCCATCACTCTACTGTTGTACGCCTCGCTGAGCGTTTCCACACCACTGGATCCTCCAATGACCGTCCCAGATCTGGTCGACCACATGTCACAACTGCTGCATTATTATTGTTTGGTCATGTTATTGTTATTGAAACTGTCATAAGCATTGATTAATTGGATCTGAATATCAGGGACGGGTATATGGTTGATGTGCACATGGAATATTTCCATCAAAAATAAGTAACCAAACAAAAATGTGGTAAAAAAGCAGTGGTGTGTTTCTTTTTTCCTTGAGTGTATATATATTTATGTACACACACGCATACATTGAACGCATATGTGCATAGACTGCACATATTTTTTATTTTTTATTTTTGGTTTATATTGCTGTCTGGTGACGATTTGAAGCAGAATTGTCCATTTAGCAATGTGTCTTTTTGGTCACTCATGTTGCTTTAGCTCGTTCACTTGCTGCATTATATTATACTAATAATAAAAAATATATATATATATATATATATTCATTCATTCATTCATTCATTCATTCATTCATTCATTCATTCATTTTCTACCGCTTATTCCCGTTAGGGGTCGCGGGTGACTGGAGCCAGTAACTTTGGGCCGTAGGCGGGGTACACCCTGGACAGGGGCCAGCTTGTCGCAATTATATATATATATATATATATATATATATATATATATATATATATATATATATATATAATTAGCATTTGTTGTCCTCTTTTAATAATTATTTGTCAGTGAGAGCATTTATTTATTAATTTATTGATTGATTGATTTTTTTGGCAGTTTTGGTTCTCCATATAGAATTTTGTGATGTCAACTGAAACCCAGCAATTCTTTTTACTGTGTGACATTTGTGTTGTGTGCAGAGCGAGCTACATAAGAACTGTTCAGCTGTGAGTGAGACGTTCACAGCTGCCGGGCTCCACCCCACACAAGCCCCGCTGCACCGGGACCACTGCAGTTGGAAGCCTTTTGGTCTGGGGTCTTTCTCTCCAAAAGTAATCCAAATCTTCCCCCACCACCACTGTATGAGAGTACTGACTCAAGTGTCTGTCTGCAGATAAAAGTAACTACAAGCAGCTGCTGGGAGCCATGGACTACTCTTTCCTGTGTGCCTATGCAGTGGGCATGTACCTCAGGTGAAGCACTCACACCCACAGCCACACAGAGGGTAAAGGCGGGGAATAGGACTGATTTGGTTTTTTATGATATCGTTGGTGTATTTTTTTTAAACAGTGTTTGATGAGCATCTTTCGCTGCTTAACTTTAGTTGTTGCTTAAAGAGATTAAATTCCATGAAATCATCTTCACAGTGCTGTTTCCGGCCTAGCAGTAGGCCACTGTACAACTGCATAAAAAGGTGAAAGTCCTACAATAGAATCTGGAGGAAGAACATGTTCAGAATATTGTTGGAATTTCTGATTGCTTATTTGTTATTTTATAGCCAAACCCTGTCATAAAATCTAATTTAGCGTCCTCCAAGCACTGTACTGTTCCGTGCTGTGGCTAATGCTGCTGCTAGCGCCAAAGCAGGTTAAATACTGACTGTGGAGACGCTATGTTAAAACACTAATCACAGAAGGAGTCATAAAGACTCCTAGTTTGAAAACTCTAGTTCTATAGATTCAGGAGAGACACAGTTCGTTGTATTTCATCATATCTAGTTTTGAAAAGGTTCAATATTATAAACTAATACTGTGAAACTCAGCTGATTGATTGCAAACACATACAAAAAGTGACAGAACCTTTAAATGGCCTCTAGAGTGTTTTCACACTTGTCCTGTTTTGTCTGCTTGGTTGGTTTGTTCAGTTCACATCTAGCCCAGTTGCAGAAATTTATAAAAGCCATCAGTATATAAAACAAAAGCTCATCTGATGTGACTGTGGAAAAATGATAGGAGTGGGGTACAAACTTAATCAGCTGTAAATTTGTTTATTTGAAAATGTATTTTATTCAAAAACATTGTACTGTATATGTAGCTAACAGTTGCTATTAACACTGCTTAACTAGTGAAAAATTCATACTATTCATTCAAAGGAAAATACATTTTTATACGACTATCATCGAGATTGAAAGTAGTGGGAGGAAAACATGCACAAGCAACAGGGACAACCATAGCCTGAAAGGTTTGTTAACAACACATTTACAGTTCACATGGGAGTGGACTGAAGCTGGAGTCAGTGCATCAGGACTAGTCATGGGCAGTCCTGTTCTGGCTTATGTGGCCAAATGCCTCTTCATTTAGTTTCACTCTGAGCATTTTAGGCCTAATTTAGTCATTATGAATGGTTTGTGTTGGCAAAAAATGTTTTAATCAGCGTTTTTGTAAAAGTCTTATTTTTCTGCAGTTTCAACAAAATTCTGTCCTCATCTTTACTGTTTCCAGTATAATCTAAAAGCAGCCAGATGGTGCTTCTTTTTGATCTTTGTTTTTTTCATCACTTTTTCCCAGTGAGCTTGCATTTAAATCTGTCTAACCCATTTGTATACCTGGCTTGTACCACTACACTCGCTATCTTCAGAGCCCACCTTACTTATTTCACATAATGATAGTCTAACCTCACGTGGCTGCATGCAATTCTTGCGTTCTTCTGTATCTCATACTATCTCATACTAAGGGCTTGTTCGCTGAAACAGTTAATTCTATGTATGTCTGCAATATTACCTTCAGTTTTGGACATATCAGGGTGGGTTGTGTACGCAGAACCTAAAGATACTACTAAAGATATAGCAGGGCGGATAATGAAAAAAATGTGTAAATTGTGATGCAAGCGTGAAATTTGGTACACTGGTAGAGATTCAGATATTGATCTGTTTTGCCCGATTTGCCACTCAAAAATTCAAGATTTGCCACTCTTCTGCCAATCTTCAAGATATTGGTGTCATTTTATATGTTAAAAAGGATGCTGAGTTCAGTTTTGTTATTTATAATGCACTAGAAGTGACCTACGTTGTAGTTCTGGGCAACGAGTCACAGATTTTTCAAAGTGATCACATGTAGGTAGTTGCTTTTACATGATATATGCCATGGTTTGCTGTGGGGCAACATTTTCAAAAGAGTAATTTTCAGGCCCTACCGAGACACACTGGTGACAACTGCTGCTGTGGAAGTCAGAAGAATGGAGTTCAGTGTCAGCTAAGGAGGTCCTTCCCTGTTAGAAATACACTTTCTTAGTTCCCCAAATGCTGTCTAAAACAGCTTTATGTTTTTAAAAATGTATCTGAGACACTGTAGTTTAATCAGCCACAAATGAATGGACATGACTGGGCAAATGCAGGACAGCCAGGCCAAGGACAGTTCAGTTATAGGTTACTTGTTCAGATGGTGTATGGATCACACAGTGCTCATGACACTGGAGAAACAACCGGGCCAAGTGTAGGACAGAAGGCACAAACCTGGTTGTATTTAGGGCTGTAATTGACCAATGAAATGGTTAGCCAGCCAAAGTTATGCCCAGTACAGTGATTAATCAGACCAAAAGATATAGGGAGGGACTTACCAGAGAGTTACACAAACAAGTGACTTTACATTACACTTTTACATTAAGAAGGTGATAAAACATTTAGATAAGATGACTTTAAAATATACTGTCATCTAAAAATCATGTATGATATATAATATGATATGATATGATATATGATAATATATATAATATTCATATGATATATGAATGTGAGAGTGAATAGGTGACTGGTTCCTTGATGTAAAGCGCTTTGAGTACCCATGAAGGTAGAAAAGCGCTATATAAATGTGACCCTTTTTACCATTTATATTAGTTTGTCAATCTGACTGATGTCCCTTTTACTGGTGCAGCTCCCTCACTGCAAAGTTGCTACCAGAGACTAGTACAACATCTCCAGTAACTTGCTGCACACATTAAAGGAACTCCACTGGTGTCCTCTTCCTCCTAGCTCAGGAGGAATTTTGGACCATTACACTTTACAAAACTTTAAGTTCAGCAATATTCTTGGGATGTCTGGTGTGAATCGCTCTTTTGAGGTCATGCCACAGCATTTCAATAGGATTGAGGCCAGGACTCTGACTGGGCCACTCCAGAAGGCGTTTTTTCTTCTGTTGAAGCCATTCTGTTGTTGATTTGCTTCTATGTTTTGAGGCAGTGTCACCTATCCTCTGTTGAGCTTCAGTTGGTGGACAGATGGTCTTAGGTTTTCCTGCAAAATGTTTGGATAAACTTGGGAATTCATTTTACTGTTTATGATAGCAAGTTGTTCAGGCCCTGAGGCAACAAAGCAGCCCCAATCCATGATGCTCCCTCACCCAGACTTCACAGTGGGGATGAGGTTTTGATGTTGGTGTGCTGTGCCTTTTTTTCTCCACTTATAGCTTTGTGTGTTTCTTCCAAACAACTCAACTTTGGTTTCATCTGTCCACAGAATATTTTGCCATAGTGCTGTGGAACATCCAGTAGTTCTTTTGCAAACTTTAAACGTGCAGTAATATTTTGTTGGACAGCAGTGGCTTCCTCCATGGTGTCCTCCCATGAAGTCCATTCTTGTTCAATGTTTTACCCATTGTAGATTTGTGAACAAAGATGTCTGCTTGTGCCAGAGATTTCTGTAAGTCTTTAGCTGACACCCTAGGATTCTTCTTCACCTCACTGAGCATTCTACGTTGTGCTCTTGCAGTCATCTTTACAGGTCAACCACTCCTAGGCAGTGTGGTCACAGTATTGAACCTTCTCCATTTATAGACAGTTGCTCGCACCGTGGACTTATGAAGATCAATGCTCTTAGAGATACTTTTGTAACCCTTTCCAGTTTTGCAAGTCAACAATTCTTACACGTAGGCCTTCTGAGAGCTCTTTTGTGTGAGGCATGGTTCACATCAAGCAATGCTTCTTTAGAATGGCAAACTCAAAAATGGGTGCCGTTTTTTATTGGTCAGGGCCACTTTAAGCCACTCCTCCAATCTTCTCACACTAATTGGACTCCAGGTTGGCTGACACCTAACTCCAATTAGCTCTTGAAGAGGTCACTAGCCTAGGGGTTCCAATACTTTTTCTACCCTGTACTGTGATTGTTTTTTTGCAGCATTAGTTTAAGCAGACTGTGTTTGTTTATTGTTGTGACTTAGATGAAGATCAGATCACATTTTATGACCAAATCATGCAGAAATCCTAGTATTTCCAAGGGGTGCCAATACCTTTTCTTTCAACTGTATTATGTAAAAGCAACTACCTACATGTGATCACTTTGAAAAATCTGTGACTCGTTGCCCAAAACTACAACGTAGGTCACTTCTAGTGCATTATGAATAACAAAACTGAACTCCGCATCCTTTTTAACATATAAAATGACACCAATATCTTGAAGATTGGCAAATCTTGGTAAAAATGACATTTTCCGATGGACACCAGCTTGAAAAATGGCCGCCATCTTGGATTTTTGCAGTGGCAAAGCGGGCCAAACAGATCAATATCTGAATCTCTACCCTTGTACCAAAATTTGCTTGTATCACAATTTGCATGATTTTGTATTATTTTTGATGTTATCCGCTCTACTAATTCTAACATGTCATGTGTTTGCACTGAAGACTGTTTAATAATGTGACCTGTACACTGCAGGGCCACGCTCACAGCTTACACTGACAACAATAATTTATATAATTTTGTAATGTTCTAAAAAAAATAAATCTCTCTCTCTAAATGGTTTATAATAAAATATAATAATAAAAGTTTTTTTTTCTTTTTTTTATTGAAGCTAATATAGTTCATAAAATGTTTAGTGTAGCTGTGTGAAGGGGCCGGGTGTTATGTGTAAACGGTTTGATGATCTGAGCTGCTTTTTCTCACATGTCCCTGTTTGAACTGCAGTGGCATCATCGGCGAGCGGCTGCCCATCCGACTCTACCTCACCGTGGGAATGTTGGCCAGTGGCCTCTTCACCTGTCTGTTCGGCCTCGGCTACTTCTACAACATCCACAGCCTAGGCTTCTATATATTTGTCCAGGTACAGCTGTTTTTAGATGGAAGTGCTGATTGTCAACTGTAAACACAGATTCATGTGATTACTCAAGCCTCAGATAAAAGTCTTGGGGCCTGATCTATTTTGAAAGGTGCTTAATGTGCAGTTAAAAAATAGCGTTTGCTATTTGTGGGCATGTTATATGTTATTTAAAATAATTGCTGCTGCCACATATCTGGTATGCAAATGAGAATTTAGCATGTCAGAGTGTGACTGCAGTGCAGCCCGACATGTGTTAGAGATTCTAATAAACAGGCGGCAGAGTTAATAATATTAATAATAATAATAATGCATTAGTCTAATATAGCACTTTTCTAGACAGTCATAGTCACTTTACATTTAGATACATTATTCCTTCACTCCTCAGTCACACCAGTGGTGATGAGATACTTCTATAGCCACAGCTGCCCTGAAGCAGCTATTCTACACCTATGGCTCCATCATTTTACACATTTATTGACTCAGCAGCACAAAAATCTGCACTGCGCTGCGTTTGTTTAGCACCAGTGAGAGACACTAACCTCAGCTGCACCAGGATTTGCTCCACTTTTAGCACATATTACTTATTTGGTGCACCTGCAAATTTTTGATAAATCAGGCCCTTGTTGTCCTGAGCTCTGCGACTAACGGCTGTGCTCCATGTGGCAGGTGGCAAACGGTTTGGTCCAGACCACAGGCTGGCCCAGTGTTGTGACCTGCATTGGGAACTGGTTTGGAAAAGGACGGTACGAGCCTCATTGCCCTGCGGGTCTCTGCTTCAGTACTGTATTAGTTCTGGTCTTTGGGAGCCCATGTCTCTTGTTTAGTTTTGTTTTTGTCCCTCCAGCCGTGGCCTAATAATGGGACTGTGGAACTCTCATACCTCAGTGGGGAACATCCTGGGCTCTCTCATTGCTGGCTATTGGGTCTCCTCCAACTGGGGCCTGTCTTTTATGGTCCCTGGACTCATCATAGCTGCCATGGGCCTCATCTGCTTTCTCTTCCTGGTTGAGCGTGAGTACAGATGCACCATCACTGACTGTTCAGTTCGCTTGACTTTTTTGAATTTGTCCCAAAAATATCCATTTCTTTTTGAGTATTGCTCACCTATGAGTAAAAAGATGCATATTCTAACTGTACTGTTTTTTTTTTTGTTTTTTTCAGATCCAAATGATTTGAAAAACATGTCACCTCCCAACTCACCAGGAAAAATGGTCAGTATAAGCCTACAGTCACAGATTCTTGTTCAGAAGTATTAGGTCTATCACAGTGAGCACGCAGTGTGACTCTCCTGAGCACACTGTGAATCTCCTGAGCGTGTAGTGTAACTCTCCTGTGGGACTCTCTGGGAAGGTCTCACTGTGCACTGAGTAGATTCACTCTACCACCAAAGTAGCACAAATATTTCCCCTTAGCTTCCACAAACGTTCAGAGAGGATGACTGAACATCCCACTGCCACCCAACCTGGAGCGTTTCTCATGGGTATAGGACTAATAGTCCTAAAGGGGGCAGTAGGATGCATTGGTATAACTGATGGGCTCTTCTTTGATTTGTGCCCCCCCCAGTGGACTGGAGTGAATGGACACTCAGAGATGTGCTTGCAGTACAAAGATGGCAAACCCCAGGTCAGTAGGAGTTTTGTTTACTTTCTTTTTAAAGGCCGGATGTCATTGCCATCATAAAAGCAGTTACACAACCTATCTTCAAATATTGCAGTATTTTGTTTTTAAACAATATGACAATCGGAGGTCAGCATTTCAATTTACCTATACCTTTGCTGTTCTAGTGACATTGTCAACTTTTTACTCTAACATTTTTACATTTAATTTTTTTAATTCCAAAGCAGTTGCTTTTATTATAATGTATTTTGATGTTTATCATTTTAAACAGCCACTTAGGTTGTCATTTATGTGGCCCAATAGAGGGCTCTCCTGTATTTTGTATTTAAACCACACAGTTTAGATTGTGAACTTGTGGATGTGTCAATTTCGATATAAAACTCTGCACTTTGGAAATTACCTACTCATCAACAGCAACTTGGTGTGTTCCCTCGATACACTTGTTAATCAATTCTCCACTTAAATTGCCACTCAGTACTAGCCCACACACTCACAGTGGAGAAATGTACGTGTCCGCTCAAAAACAAGATTCAGCGCAAGTAAATACAGTGATTCTTAACAACACATAACAACACTGAACAGAAGTTTACCACTTCGAAAGATGCACCAAGCACATGGGACTGAAGGTGGGCTGTAGATGTTTTTTATTGGAAACACATGATGCTGCCCAGTGGGTGGAGCTTTATGTTGCACATGTGGTTATGTGTGCTTGCTTCATGGTGTTGTAGAGTTTTGGTTCTTCTGCCATCAGAGGATGATGATAGTGTCCCTATCAGCACAGCACATTCAAGCAACTGCTTAAAATTACTGTATGTAGCACAGTCTTTTACCATGGGTCAGTACAGTAACATGGACTGTGTTTTGGCTGGTACAGGCGTGTTTCTGGTTTGAGGAAAGAGTAAAAAACAGGAAGGTCAGTGTGCAGTTTTTAAGGGACTGCTGGAGAACTCAATCCAAATTTAAAGCAGACTTCTGAATGGTCCAAGGAAATATGATTCACATATACACTTTAAAGCATGAAGGAATGCTGTCCTGATTTGTAAATTATTTAAGAGAAATCCTAAGAAAATGTAAAAATATATATATATATTTGGATTGAGCATGAGGTGTTGGTGTTGGCGCTCTTGGGGTCAAAGCTCATAATAAACTTGGAAAGCATATGATTGCGTTCCACAGGTTGATTCCTCTGTTGGATGTACTGCTGATTTAATCCGTTGATTTTTCTCATCATATTCTGTTGTGAGCAAAGAGTCACTGTGAATGCTGGTACAAAAAGCCTTCAATAGTCACTCAATTGCTATTTCTGCTTTTAGCTGCTCTGTGTGCGGACTCACACATAAAGAGACAAAATGTCTTTCCTTAGATTAGTTCCTTGTGTCTCCAGCCTCCTCCAAGTCACTCACAAGGAGGGCAGGAAGTTTAAGACCGACTTTTGTGCCTGGACCTATTCCACTTGAGTAACTATCAAACCTTGTTCTGTGATTGGCCGTCAGTCTGGTGATGCTTCACCTGAGCGTGCAGTGGGACTCTCCTTTCTGCACTGGAGAGTCCCACTGCAGGATTCAGTGATGCCACTTAACATTTGCAAGTTGACTCAAGTTATACTCAAATATTTGCTTGAAGCATTTGATTAACTTGTTTGTGTTGCTCGCTGCTCTCATGTGCGAGCGTGCATAGGAAACAAGTCACCAGTCACTTTACTTGCTTGTGTCACTTTTAGTTTGAGTCCGCCCTTAGTTGCGTCTTTTGGCTCATACTTTGTGGATTAAAAAAGGTCACGTGAATGATATTCTTCCACTAGGGAATGCTACAATAGTATTTTACAACTAATCAGAAGACAAGCAGACAATCTGTGCCTACCCACACTGCAGCTCAGCTCCAGGCACTACATTTGATTTGACATCACTCACTTCTCAAAAATTCTCCTCTAGCAGATGAATGTTTTCTTCAAATATTCACATTCAGATAAGCAATATTTCAAGCCATTCTGTTCTTTAATGTTGTATTTAAAGCTGGCTTTGTGTGGAAGGTAACATATTGCAGACCATTTTGTTATTAGTGCATATTTTGCTGATATTCCGCATCCTAATGATGCTTCAAACTAACTAAGATACTTTTATGAACCCTGTTGTTACTAGAGCTACGACACAGAGCTGCTGCTGCCGAGGGACAGTGAGCGTGTTCAGGTGCAGCCTGTTATCGTGGTCAAGAGCCAATCAGAGCCCTCCGCCATCAGCTTCATGGGAGCCCTGCGGATACCGGTCAGTAAAGTATTCTCAGATCGAGCCTCAATATTCTACAGAGGGACATGTTGTTAAAACATGACTTTAAGGTACTATAAGTAATATATATTTTTTTATATTTCATTAAACTGTTACTCACATGTGTCCCAAGATATGAGGTAAATATGTTTAAATCAAATATTAGTTTAACTGATAACAGTGCATGGTAGGGTAGGGTTAAGGTCTTAAAAGTATTAAAAAAGTATACATTTTTATGTTGCCAAAATCAAGGTCTTTTAATTATTAAATTGTATGGGCAGGTTTTAAATTTAGTTCATTTAAGTCCAAAATATTCAAACTGGAACATCTAAGACAGGTTTTTCAGTGTAGTACAAAAATATATTTTAGATTACTTATTTAGAGTACTTTGTAAATAACAACAGAGAAGTCTGTTTTTTTTTTTTTTTGTTTTGTTTTGTTTGCGAGCTGAATGTGAATTTGAAAACAAATTCTATCAATAGTGGTTTTATAAATATTTTAAAGTCACCCACATTAATGTACCTTTATTTAGTCTACTGTTTATAAGGCTGCCTAATGTTCCAGGCATTCTTGTTGAAAAAAACATCCCCACAATACAGCAAATGTTGTTACCACTGAAATGTATGTTTGGGTTTTGAGATTTTAGTTATTTCACCTGTATTAGACTTTTAAAATAAAACCAATAAGTTTCAGAGAGCAATACTGAAATTGTGTAAAATTTATATAGATTATTGTTCTTTTGCCAACAATCTTGGCATTAATCTTTATATTAAGTGGCATTAAAAAGTCTTAAAAAGGTCTGTAGCTACCCTGCAATGGTACAGCTGATTTATTCACAATAAAAAAAATACTTTACATATTGGCCAAGTTGATTATATCTTTTTTTTTTTTTTTGTTTTGGTTCTAAAACTGCATTGCCAATTGTCCAATCAGAAAAGCAGAGAGACTGGCAACCCACAGATCATTGTTTTGATTTAGACTGCAGTACTGTTTTCAAACCAGTATGAGAACATACTGTTAACGGTACCTTTCAACGGTATTTTCAATTGTAAATGCAAGTGGCTTGAATTTCCAGTCCTGGGTTCATGAGATCGCTGTCCCGGGTCACATGATTGACAGATGCTCTGGTTGTGAGTGTTGGTGTCATGGCTGCTCTGTGGCCTGTGTGTTCTCAGGGCGTGGTGGAGTTCTCGCTCTGTCTGCTGTTTGCCAAACTGGTGAGCTACACCTTCCTGTTCTGGCTGCCCCTCTACATGACTAAAGCAGGTGAGGCTTAACCCCTGTGCAGCCTGCAGAGCCCTCCCTCACTGTGCCCTGACCGCCCTCTCTTCACCCTCTGTCTGCTGCAGCTAACCTGGACGCCAAGAGAGCCGGAGACCTGTCCACGCTGTTCGATGTGGGGGGGATCATAGGTATGGACCAGGACCATACAGACCAGGACTAGGACCACACAGACCAGGACTACATAGACCAGGACCAGGACCACACAGACCAGGACCACACAGACCAGGACCAGATAGACCAGAAAAGAACAGACCAGGGCCACACAGACCATGACTAGGATAACACAGACCAGGACTAGGACCACACAGACCAGGACTACACAGACCAGGACCAGGACCACACACGATAGGAACAGACCAAGTCCACACAGACCATGACCAGGATAACACAGACCAGGACTAGGACCACACAGACCAGGACTACACAGACCAGGACCAGACAGACCAGGTCCACACAGACCATGACCAGGACCACACAGACCAGGTCCACACAGACCAGGACCAGGACCAGGACCACACAGACCAGGACCAGGACCACACAGACCAGGACCAGGACCACACAGGCCAGGACCTCACAGGCCAGGACCTCACAGACCAGGACCTCACAGACCAGGACCAGGACCACACAGACCAGGACCAGGACCACACAGGCCAGGACCTCACAGACCAGGACCTCACAGACCAGGAACCCACAGACCAGGAACCCACAGACCAGGAACCCACAGACCAGGACCTCACAGACCAGGAACCCACAGACCAGGAACCCACAGACCAGGAACCCACAGACCAGGAACCCACAGACCAGGACCTCACAGACCAGGAACCCACAGACCAGGAACCCACAGACCAGGAACCCACAGACCAGGAACCCACAGACCAGGAACCCACAGACCAGGAACCCACAGATTTACATCAACTCCCTCCTTTGGGTGGCATGCAATGAGCCAAAGACGGAGACGCGCAGTTTGTGAAGCGTCCTCAGTAGAGCCTGTTGTTATGTGTTCTCAGGAGGGGTCCTGGCCGGGGTGGTCTCTGATAAATTGGGGAAGAGAGCCACTACATGTGCCGTCATGCTGCTGCTGGCTGCTCCCACTGTGAGTTCAACTGCTTTTCTATTATGAACCCAATTCCAAATGGTTAAAAATGGAATGCAATAATTTTATTCACAGTAGAACATAAACAACATATTCATTTCATTTGTAATAAATACGTTTTTTAGCATCCAAACTCTTCTTCCGTGAACCAATGCTTGAGGATGTGGTTAAACATACTTACTTACTGAAATATTCATGGCCTTCTCTGGATGGAAGCATATACTGCTCTAAAAGCTCTGTATACTTCTTAGCATGCATGGTGTCTTTCCAGATGTGTCAGCTGCCAACCTCGCGGACTAATGCACAATCTCTAATGCATAGATTTGGCAGATTTTCTCTGAAGTTCTCATGCAGAGAAGGTGATGAAACATTTTAAGTCTGCATGAGAGAGCACAGCCATTATTATTGCATCATGTTTCCAGTGGAGGGAGCTGCACTCTATCTGTCAGAACAACAATGTTAGGATAAGGACCTTAAAGCAGTGGGGTCTACAAAGAAGCAAGCTGAGCCATATGCATCAGCAGGAACTGCTTCATTACTAAGACATACTTATTTCTGGTTCACAGTATATAGAAAATACCCAAAATTGAATATAATGATTTTGCTCACTATTCCATTATACAGAAAGCAGTGGAAATCATTATAATATTGCATGAGCAATACTGCATATGTTACTGTGGTGACCAGGTTAGCTCTACTGTGTATGTTACTGTGGTGACCAGGTTAGTTCTACTGCGTATGTTACTGCGGTGACTGGGTTAGCTCTACTGTGTATGTTACTACAGTGACCAGGTTAGTTCTACTGCGTATGTTACTGCGGTGACTGGGTTAGTTCTACTGCATATGTTACTGTGGTGACCAGGTTAGTTCTACTGTGTATGTTACTGTGGTGACCAGGTTAGTTCTACTGCATATGTTACTGTGGTGACCGGGTTAGTTCTACTGCGTATGTTACTGCGGTGACTGGGTTAGTTCTACTGCATATGTTACTGTGGTGACCAGGTTAGTTCTACTGTGTATGTTACTGTGGTGACCAGGTTAGTTCTACTGCGTATGTTACTGTGGTGACCGGGTTAGTTCTACTGCATATGTTACTGCGGTGACTGGGTTAGTTCTACTGCATATGTTACTGTGGTGACCAGGTTAGTTCTACTGCATATGTTACTGTGGTGACCGGGTTAGTTCTACTGCATATGTTACTGTGGTGACCGGGTTAGTTCTACTGCATATGTTACTGTGGTGACCGGGTTAGTTCTACTGCGTATGTTACTGCGGTGACTGGGTTAGTTCTACTGCGTATGTTACTGTGGTGACCAGGTTAGTTCTACTGCATATGTTACTGTGGTGACCAGGTTAGTTCTACTGCGTATGTTACTGTGGTGACCAGGTTAGTTCTACTGCGTATGTTACTGTGGTGACCAGGTTAGTTCTACTGCATATGTTACTGCGGTGACCAGGTTAGTTCTACTGCATATGTTACTACGGTGACCAGGTTAGTTCTACTGCGTATGTTACTGTGGTGACCAGGTTAGTTCTACTGCATATGTTACTGTGGTGACCGGGTTAGTTCTACTGCGTATGTTACTGTGGTGACCAGGTTAGTTCTACTGCGTATGTTACTGTGGTGACCGGGTTATTCTACTGATGTTACTGCGGTGACCAGGTTAGTTCTACTGCATATGTTACTACGGTGACCAGGTTAGTTCTACTGCGTACGTTACTGTGGTGACCGGGTTAGTTCTACTGCATATGTTACTGTGGTGACCAGGTTAGTTCTACTGCATATGTTACTACGGTGACCAGGTTAGTTCTACTGCGTATGTTACTGTGGTGACCGGGTTAGTTCTACTGCATATGTTACTGTGGTGACCGGGTTAGTTCTACTGCGTATGTTACTGTGGTGACCGGGTTAGTTCTACTGCATATGTTACTGTGGTGACCAGGTTAGTTCTACTGCATATGTTACTGTGGTGACCAGGTTAGTTCTACTGCGTATGTTACTGTGGTGACCGGGTTATTCTACTGATGTTACTGCGGTGACCAGGTTAGTTCTACTGCATATGTTACTACGGTGACCAGGTTAGTTCTACTGCGTATGTTACTGTGGTGACCAGGTTAGTTCTACTGCATATGTTACTGTGGTGACCAGGTTAGTTCTACTGCATATGTTACTGTGGTGACCAGGTTAGTTCTACTGCGTATGTTACTGTGGTGACCGGGTTAGTTCTACTGCATATGTTACTGTGGTGACCAGGTTAGTTCTACTGCATATGTTACTGTGGTGACCGGGTTAGTTCTACTGCGTATGTTACTGCGGTGACCAGGTTAGTTCTACTGCATATGTTACTGTGGTGACCAGGTTAGTTCTACTGCATATGTTACTGTGGTGACCAGGTTAGTTCTACTGCGTATGTTACTGTGGTGACCGGGTTATTCTACTGATGTTACTGCGGTGACCAGGTTAGTTCTACTGCATATGTTACTGTGGTGACCAGGTTAGTTCTACTGCGTATGTTACTGCGGTGACCAGGTTAGTTCTACTGCATATGTTACTGTGGTGACCAGGTTAGTTCTACTGCATATGTTACTGTGGTGACCAGGTTAGTTCTACTGCGTATGTTACTGCGGTGACCAGGTTAGTTCTACTGCGTATGTTACTGCGGTGACCAGGTTAGTTCTACTGCGTATGTTACTGCGGTGACCAGGTTAGTTCTACTGCGTATGTTACTGCGGTGACCAGGTTAGTTCTACTGCATATGTTACTGTGGTGACCGGGTTAGTTCTACTGCATATGTTACTGTGGTGACCGGGTTAGTTCTACTGCATATGTTACTGTGGTGACCGGGTTAGTTCTACTGCGTATGTTACTGCGGTGACTGGGTTAGTTCTACTGCGTATGTTACTGTGGTGACCAGGTTAGTTCTACTGCATATGTTACTGTGGTGACCAGGTTAGTTCTACTGCATATGTTACTGTGGTGACCAGGTTAGTTCTACTGCATATGTTACTGTGGTGACCAGGTTAGTTCTACTGCGTATGTTACTGCGGTGACTGGGTTAGTTCTACTGCGTATGTTACTGTGGTGACCAGGTTAGTTCTACTGCATATGTTACTGTGGTGACCAGGTTAGTTCTACTGCGTATGTTACTGTGGTGACCAGGTTATTCTACTGATGTTACTGCGGTGACCAGGTTAGTTCTACTGCATATGTTACTACGGTGACCAGGTTAGTTCTACTGCGTATGTTACTGTGGTGACCAGGTTAGTTCTACTGCATATGTTACTGTGGTGACCGGGTTAGTTCTACTGCGTATGTTACTGTGGTGACCAGGTTAGTTCTACTGCATACGTTACTGTGGTGACCAGGTTAGTTCTACTGCGTATGTTACTGTGGTGACCGGGTTATTCTACTGATGTTACTGCGGTGACCAGGTTAGTTCTACTGCATATGTTACTACAGTGACCAGGTTAGTTCTACTGCGTATGTTACTGTGGTGACCGGGTTAGTTCTACTGCATATGTTACTGTGGTGACCAGGTTAGTTCTACTGCATATGTTACTACGGTGACCAGGTTAGTTCTACTGCGTATGTTACTGTGGTGACCGGGTTAGTTCTACTGCATATGTTACTGTGGTGACCGGGTTAGTTCTACTGCGTATGTTACTGTGGTGACCGGGTTAGTTCTACTGCATATGTTACTGTGGTGACCAGGTTAGTTCTACTGCATATGTTACTGTGGTGACCAGGTTAGTTCTACTGCGTATGTTACTGTGGTGACCGGGTTATTCTACTGATGTTACTGCGGTGACCAGGTTAGTTCTACTGCATATGTTACTACGGTGACCAGGTTAGTTCTACTGCGTATGTTACTGTGGTGACCAGGTTAGTTCTACTGCATATGTTACTGTGGTGACCAGGTTAGTTCTACTGCATATGTTACTGTGGTGACCAGGTTAGTTCTACTGCGTATGTTACTGTGGTGACCGGGTTAGTTCTACTGCATATGTTACTGTGGTGACCAGGTTAGTTCTACTGCGTATGTTACTGCGGTGACCAGGTTAGTTCTACTGCATATGTTACTGTGGTGACCAGGTTAGTTCTACTGCGTATGTTACTGTGGTGACCGGGTTATTCTACTGATGTTACTGCGGTGACCAGGTTAGTTCTACTGCATATGTTACTGTGGTGACCAGGTTAGTTCTACTGCGTATGTTACTGCGGTGACCAGGTTAGTTCTACTGCATATGTTACTGTGGTGACCAGGTTAGTTCTACTGCATATGTTACTGTGGTGACCAGGTTAGTTCTACTGCGTATGTTACTATGGTGACCAGGTTAGTTCTACTGCGTATGTTACTGCGGTGACCAGGTTAGTTCTACTGAGTATGATAATGTAGTGATCTGACCAGGCAGAAAATTGAGCCATGTCTGTGGCACCTGGACATCCTGGGTTTAGGCTTGACTCAGTGAGCTCAACCAGAAATCAGTTTTGGTAGTACACCCCTGTGGACAGTAGTCTAAAGCTTTGTGTCTGTTTGCTTGCAGCTCTACGGCTTCTCCATGATCAGTCAGTTTGGAATGGGGCCAACCATTGGTGAGACACTGCACACAAATATCAGAATGACACCTTGATTTAGTTCAACACATTCAGGGCTCCAGACTAACTTTTGTTGTCAGGAGCACTGTAGTCCCTGACTGAAAATATTTAGGGGCACATGCCAAAAATCCGTATCACAAATATTATATCCCCCCTGTCTTACCAGGCTCACAGTTTAATTGAAATATGGCATAAATAAAATAAATTATGACAATATGGCTAAAAAATAAAATCTGAAATGTATCAGCAGTTAACCTTAAACAGTCAGACACGCTGCCCCTAAATTAAACTGAATTTAACAAATGTCAGATCCATAACAGACTGGTTTTCACAAAATAAAGAATTAAATTAGTAACAAGTTGGCCTAATGCAAAACTGAACTGTTCAACCCCTCCTCAGTTCTCCCCTCATAGTTATTATCAGCTCATTTGTGGCTTCAGTCTTCATAACAATGGCCAACTGGTGCTTTCATCTGGTCCTCTGTTTTTTTTTCTGATGGCTCTAAATAACAGCTCATCTCTGACAGCGCTGCAGAAGGCAGCTGCAGCTCATGCTAAACACAGAAGCTAAGTTTTATCAAAGAAACTACAGCGCACACACTTCTCTCCTCTGCTAGACACAGTGTGGACTTAGTTTATAGTGGTTTCTGTGCGTGTTTTGCTTACTGTATTTTCTGGACTATATGTCGCTCCGGAGTATAAGTCGCACTAGCCAAAAAATGCATAATAAAGAAGAAAAAAACTGTATATAAGTCGCACTGGACTCTAAGTCGCATTTTTTGGGGGAAATTTATTTTACAAAATCCGACACCAAGAACAGATATTTCATCTTGAGTAGAATAAATAGGCTGAATAACACATTGATGGTTATTCAGCTACATGAAGCATAAACAACGAACTGAATAGGTGTCTTGTATGTTAACTGTAATATATTAACAGTTATTCACACAACTATAGCATAAAGAACATAATATAACAAGTTCACCAAACTCACCATCTCACTCCTAACTCAGGAGGTAGACGAAGTGCTGCTTCCTCCTCTGCGTGGCTGTCGTCAGACTCAGCATCATTTCCATTTCCAATTATTCCAGTCTTTCGCAGTTGTCAGCGGTAATGTTTACATTTTAAATTGTCAGTGGTACAGGTGCAGCAGATGCTAGTACACAAGCCTAGAGTGCCTTCTAACGAACACGTGAAATATTTTAATATATAAGTCGCACTTGATTATACGTCGCACCCCTAACCAGACTATGAAAAAAGTGCGACTTATAGTTTGGAAAATACAGTAAAAGCCGCTCTTGGAGTGCGTAATGACGCAGTGGTCGCGGCAACAGACAAAAGTGTAAAGAAAACGACCGGAGTGGCGCGGTGTCGTGTATAAGCGTCTTTTTATGAGAACGCAAATGTGAATGAAGTTAAGCCTCAGACAAAAGGCCGGGACACACCAGGGCGATCATCGGCTGTTGGGCGCGGTCGGATAGTTTCATGCCGTTGGTGACGTGAATCTGTTTGGTGTGTTCTGCACCATCGGACGTAGTAGGACACAGCTGGACGTAGTTCTGGCCGATTGAACATGTTGAATTGGCATCGGGCCATCGTGTTCGGGCTCAACGAGTGTTCTGACATTCCTTTGTTTTTTTTAAGCACCACATCTTAACGTGTCACAGCAGATCTGGAGCAGCTTGTAGGCCTCTTATCTGCCAAGACAAGCCAGTATTGTTTTTTTTTTTAACTCTCCATTCTGTTAATGTCTTCAGTACTGTCGAACTGGCAAATGGTTCTCCAACAGTGTGACCTCTCAAAGGACAAAGAGATAAATCAGGCTAAATGTGTCAGAAGACACGCTCAGGGCCGATTGGCTGTTTCCTCAAATTAAGCCACACTCACACAAAGCTCCAATTATCGCAATACATTGTCAGCCTACCCTGATCCCAGGGGACATTCTAGGTCCAGGTCAGCCAGTGTAGGTGGACTCGTTCAAAATAAAGAAAAAATAAGTTTTTGTTTCTCATACGTTGTTCTCTTTATTTCTAAAATGTCTATGAGATCTTTGAAAAGTGCTATAGAAATATTGTATGTTGAAGAGGAATATGTATTCTGATTATCCTTGAGCAGTGTCTGTCTGTGGTGTGGATCCTGAACTCTGCTGTGTTACAGGGATGCTGCTGGTGTGTGGAGGTTTGGTGAATGGTCCCTATGCGCTCATCACCACAGCTGTCTCCGCCGATCTGGTATCACTTTCTCTTTTCTTTATCATGTGGTACAATTAGCCTATTTGTAATATTCTTTTAACTTTCTGTCTTGACCTTTGACCCAGGGCACTCACAAGAGCTTGAAGGGAAATGCCAGGGCTTTGTCCACGGTGACGGCCATCATCGACGGAACAGGCTCTGTGGGTAAGTGCTGTGGGTAACTCCTGACTGCTCCTGATGCTTTTCCTCCACATTACTGTATTCACTTTGCTCTCTTTTTGTTATAATAGTTCTCTTCCATTTTCTGATGTTTTATTTGCCACTATAAAAATATTTTTTGAACTGATTTTGTGTTTTCTTTTTCAGTTGTTTTCTTTTTCTCAATCGCATCTGTTCAGTTTTATTTGTATAGCCCAGTATCACAACAAAAGTCACCTCAAAGGGCTTCACAAACAGTTGATCAAACATAAACACACGATCAGACTTAACACACAAACAACACAAACAATAACTACACTAAACTAAACAGACCCAGGACACTCCTGTCCTTAGACCCTCCTTCTCGGTAAGGAAAAACTCCTAAAAAACCCAGTTGTGGGGAAAAAAAGAAGAAACCTTATGGAGTCCATATTGAAGGAGAGATCCTCTCCCAGGACAGACAGGCAATGCATCTAGGACTGTTAGTCTATTAGCTCATCTATAGGATCATAGATCAGCTCTGTAAGGATGCAGCCGGTGGGCCTCATCCAGACAGGTGAGTGGGGTGAGGTAGAACTGGAAAGTCCATAGGAGGTGAGGTTGAAGGCCCACAGGTCGGGACAGGAGCACAGATGGGGTCAGCTAAGATCCAGTTGTCACTGGGACATCTGCCAGCAGCCAGGCATCTGAAACAGTCCCCACTCCCCCAGAGAGGAGCGGGAGAGAGGGACAACTTGTGAACAGCAATGAACTGATTGGAGATATAGAATATTTGACTATATGAATGACAGTGATAGAAGAGGAGCAGCAGATGAAACCAGAGGATAGAGGCTCAGTGCACCATACTTCCCCCAGCTTCTAGCTCCTAGAGCAGCCTAGCTTCAACTGTGGAATTAACCCTGTTCCTAGCTGGGCCTGACCATAAGCTTTCCCAAAGAGGAACATTTTAAGCCTAACCTTAAATGTAGACACTGTGTCTGCCTCTCTAACATGAGCTTCCAGCTCATGTTAAAACAGGAGCTTAGTTACTAAAGGCTCTACCTCCAACTGTACTTTAGAAACCCTGGGAACCACTAATAGCCCTGCATTTTGTGAGCACAGTACTCTGCTTGGTTGGTATAGCACTATAAGATGGCTCATATTGTGGTTGGCTTCTTAGTGACATATCTGTGCTTTGTACTTGTTGTAGGTGCAGCATTGGGCCCCCTGCTGGCTGGCCTGCTATCTCCAGGAGGATGGGACCAGGTTTTCTACATGCTGATGACCGCTGACTTCTTAGCTCTGCTGGTCAGTATGTGCAATAACAGTAGTTAAATGGAGTTGTCCAAGCTGTAGATTCTTGCTGCTTTGTTTCTCTCTGGTGTAGCTGTGGTTAGGCTTTAGTGAAATCAAATTCAGTGTGTTCCTTGTTGAGTTTGCGTCTACTTGACTGATTGCTGTTTCCACCACAGGCATAGGTTTGCTCCCAGTTAAGGTTTGTATAAGGTGCAGCAGAGTGCGTTTTTCCTTCTGTGGAAGAGGAGCAGCTTACATCGTGCAAGCTGGAAGAGATGATGGGCTAATGCTTGTTTTCTTGTGTTCCTCCCTCACAGCTGTTGCTTCGGCTGGTCACTAAAGAACTGATCTGCAGTAAATCTCGGCCCATCTCCACTGTACAGTGAGTACTCCTCAGCCCTGTGACTCGTCACTTTGACTCAATGCACAAATGACAACACACTTTCTTTTATGTACACACCACATGGGCAGCTGTGTCCACTGCAGATCAGCTGCGGATACAAAAGTGTGCACACCACACCACTGCTGGCAACTCTGACCTCATGTTTCTCTGTATTCAACACTCTTTTTGTAGAGAGTACAGAGCATATACTGTTTAGTATATATATTATGGAGACGCTCCTTTGCGCCCTCACTGTGAGACGCTCCTCTGCGCCCTCACTGTGAGACGCTCCTCTGCGCCCTCACAGTGAGACGCTCCTCTTCTGCGCCCTGACTGTGAGACGTTCCTCTTCTGGGCTGGAATCATGGGGAGCGAGCTGGTCGGCCCCTTTAGGGTCCCTGAAGTATGTGGAGTTTCTGACTGACCACTTTCTTCCATGGTACAAAAAGAAGAACAGTGCTTTCTGTAGCAAAATCATCTTCATGCATGACAATTCACCATCTCATGCTGCAAGGAATACCTCTGCATCATTGGCTGCTATGGGCATAAAAGAAGAGAAACTCATGGTGTGGCCCCCATCCTCCCCTGACCTCAACCCTATTGAGAACCTTTGGAGCATCCTCAAGCGAAACATCTATGAGGGCAGGAGGCAGTTCACATCCAAACAGCAGCTCTGGGAGGCTATTCTGACATCCTGCAAAGAAATTTATTTCATTTTTATTTATTTATAGTTTATTTGATAGGGTCAGATACAACCAACATAGATCATTCTATCAAAATCTGATGCCTGTATCACAGTGTATATAGCCATGGCTAATTCGCAACACCTGTCCCTAGAAGGGCTTTTCACAGTCAGGTTTAAATGAACAGTGAAAAAAACAAACAGTATATACAATAAAATATCCAGAAACCAGTTCACACAATAATACTATGGTTGAAGTATAAAACGCTATGTCTTCCAAACTTACACAGTACAATTACATTATTTAAAATCCAAGCAGAAACTCTCAACAAACTCACAAGTTCAATGGATGCAAGAATTGTGAAGCTCCTATCAAATAAGGGGTCCTCTGTTAAAATGTAACTTGACCTGTTAAGATGTTTGGATTGAAATAGCTTTTGATTTCAGTAATATGCTAATGCCTCTAATTGAAAAATAAACAAATTAACATTTTCAGTTCTTTACAGCAACAACATGGTTTGAAACTCTGTTGTGCATAATAATTTGGAACAGTGTTTTTATTTTTGAAAAAAATACTGTTAACATTGGGAAGTTTGTTCAATAACATTCGAATTGTACTCTAAAGGTTGATGACTTGAAAATTATGATGGCTGTCATTTATGTTGACTATTTGGCAAAATCAGAGAAAAATATAATTTGCATAATAATTTGGAACACGGTGTAGTATGTCATTTCCACATTTGTTTTTGTACCACGTCTCCAACGTGCATGTACATGTAGCCATGGGATGGAGCTGTAGTAGCCCACACTATTCCACATTCATACTCTCATTTCAAAGATTACATTTTTGTTTTATATTTTCTGTGGCAATAACCAAAACAGAACTAGGACCAGGAGTAGGACCAGGTATGGCTTTGTTGCAGTTAATGAATGTCATTTAGTCAAACATTAGTGAGATGACACCTATTTAGTTCCTCGCACTAAAACAGAGGCTTGTTATCAGTTGAGCACATATCAGAGCATGTTTTATAGCCAGCTCTGTTGTTATACAACCAGCATTTTCTGCTGAAAATAGAAGCTGTTTTACTTTTACAGTATACGTGAACCTTCGTAAAAATCAGCTTGTAAGCAGATCTAAGCTTTTTTTAAACGCATGATGCGAGTCTAAGATGTCATGAACAGAAAGTGTGCCTGTAAGAAGCAGTAGAAGCCTCCTCAAGGCTCTGCTCTTGATCCATTCCTCTTCACTGTAACAGCAGTCTCTTTGAGACATGTCACATCCAGACACAACTCATTAGAAGAAAGCTCACAAGGGTAGCCTGGATAAGAGACCAGCTCATTACGTTTGTGTTTCTCTGTGGAGCTGTGCGGCCTTATGTAAAAACTGGCCAGCACTAAACCACCAATCACATATTGACGGAGCAGGTTGGAGCTAATGTAAGTCCTAACACTACTCCTATGACTCACCAAGACCAACAATCAGACACAAGTTTACCTTATAATATTAACCCTTTGATGCACAAGCTATTGGACTCTACTGTACACTACGGATGCACCTAAAAAAATTAACAGTGAGGTGAATTTTTTAAATCAATTTAAAAAGTAAAACACATATTCTATAGATTTAGTAGAGAGTAAAATATTTTAAGAGCTTTTGAGGGATGGGTTGTTTCTGGGGCTGTCCTTGCTGCGTAGTACTGGTACTGAGAACTCTTTCTGATGAAGCCCAGTGACATGTGACTGACATTACCTCTGTCCTCTCCTCTCACCTATCTTCCTCTGTCCTCTCTTCTAACCTGGCTTCCTCTGTCCTTGGCTCTCATTGCCTCACTCTGCTCTCTCCTCTCACCTGTTTTTTAAACTTACTTATTGCCTAGTGCAGCCAGAGTATGTGGCTGTTCATGAGAGCTTTGAAAGTTAGAGCTGTCCCTAACCCAGTCTGTTAAAATCACCAACAACTAACTGACTATATGACTGTATTTGACACATAGGCATTTGTGTTCATGTCTGGGGATTTATACATATCAATGATTCATTCATCATTAATTTTCTTCTGCTTATTGCCACTAGGGGTCGCGGGTGACTGGACTATCCCAGTAACTTTGGGCCTTAGGCGGGGAACACAATGGACAGGGGTGTCGCAGGGCTGACACTGAGACAATCATTCACTCTGACATTCATTCACTAGGGGCAATTTAGAGTCACCAATTCACCTAACACATGCATGTCTTTGGATGGTGGGAGGAAGCCGGGGAACCCAGAGAGAACCCACGGTAACAGGGGGAGGGCATACAGACTGGGAGGCGAGAATACTTACCACTCTACCACCGTGCACCCCACATATCAATGACTAATGAAAAAATCAACATCGCCAGTTTTATCAGTGCAGTCTTTCTTTTATACACAATAATTTTCAATAGAGAGAAGAGAGCCTGGAACAGCAGACTCAGGATTTAGAAATGAAGTGTGCTTTTTTTTGTACAAGAGTCAGAATCATCTACTTTGGCAAGGATGCATGTATTTAAATGGTAGACTTTAAATCCAGAGGTCGTTTATAGGCGGACCGCGGTCCGAATCCGGACCCAGATGCCCTCCCATCCAGACCCGAACCTCTGTCCCACTCCGCGGACCCAAACCCGTTCAGCCTGTTCACTCCCCGGGAGCGCAGCGGCGCCTTTCTCAGAGCGCGTCAACAGCATCGTATCCTGGTGCTTTAAAACTTTAACATGAACAGTGCGGGGTTAAATCAGCTGTGTTTTCTGTTACTGTCCAACAAAATGAGAGGAGTAGGTCCAGACTGAGTGCGGAGGGACAGGACTGTTCCGTTTACAACAGACTTAAGTTTCGTTTTTACGGAGCAGCGAGAGAGGAGGCGACACAGGCTGTGAGCGGCTCTGCCCTCTCGGTGTCTCTCTGTCGAGGCTCACCCCTCCCCTCTCGGTGTCTCTCTGTCGAGGCTCACCCCTCTCCTCTCGGTGTCTCTCTGTCCCACAGCTCACCCCTCTCCTCTCGGTGTCTCTCTGTCCCACAGCTCACCCCTCTCCTCTCGGTGTCTCTCTGTCCCACAGCTCACCCCTCCCCTCTCGGTGTCTCTCTGTCGAGGCTCACCCCTCTCCTCTCGGTGTCCCTCTGTCCCACAGCTCACCCCTCTCCTCTCGGTGTCCCTCTGTCGAGGCTCACCCCTCTCCTCTCGGTGTCCCTCTGTCCCACAGCTCACCCCTCTCCTCTCGGTGTCTCTCTGTCCCACAGCTCACCCCTCTCCTCTCGGTGTCTCTCTGTCCCACAGCTCACCCCTCTCCTCTCGGTGTCTCTCTGTCGAGGCTCACCCCTCTCCTCTCGGTGTCTCTCTGTCCCACAGCTCACCCCTCCCCTCTCGGTGTCTCTCTGTCGAGGCTCACCCCTCTCCTCTCGGTGTCCCTCTGTCCCACAGCTCACCCCTCTCCTCTCGGTGTCCCTCTGTCCCACAGCTCACCCCTCTCCTCTCGGTGTCTCTCTGTCCCACAGCTCACCCCTCCCCTCTCGGTGTCTCTCTGTCCCACAGCTCACCCCTCTCCTCTCGGTGTCTCTCTGTCGAGGCTCACCCCTCCCCTCTTGGTGTCTCTCTGTCCCACAGCTCACCCCTCTCCTCTCGGTGTCTCTCTGTCGAGGCTCACCCCTCTCCTCTCGGTGTCTCTCTGTCGAGGCTCACCCCTCTCCTCTCGGTGTCTCTCTGTCGAGGCTCACCCCTCTCCTCTCGGTGTCTGTGCCTCTGTCCCACAGAGGACAGAGCTGCCTCATATTCACCAGAGAATTAAGAGGAAACCTGTGTTTTGAGGCGCAGTACGTTCCACTTTAGTTTTAATGGGTGAATCGTCTCCTGCTTTGACGAAAAGAAAATCTTGCGTGTGACGCTATCAACCAATCAGATCTGAGGATTAATGTAGACACTGATGTGACTACAATGATTTTATTTATTTATTTTTGAGGTACAAATCAACATTGTGATGCTCCGGACCTTTGCGCGAGAAAATTTTCACCAATTAGACCTCGGTGAATTTTAATTGGTGACCCCTGCTTTAAATCCTTTATTTCTTGGTGTGACGACATTGTTGTCTTTGTTTTTTTACTGAACCCTTGAAATTATTATTATGCTGCCACAAGACAGTTGTCCAGCTTCATGTTAGGAGCAGTATATTGAAGAGAAATGAATAAGTCTTCACAGAGAAAAACAGTTCTTGTACCCCAAAGACCACACTGTCAATGCAGGCCAACCAGCGACCAGTCCAAACATCCCAGCACAACTGTGTGTGGAGACATGTCTGAGCTGGTGTGTTAATTGGGGAAAGGGCAATAGTAGTGTAATTTTTTAAAATTAAAATCATTTTTAGTGTGGTACATGAGCACTGATTAAAAAGTGTTGCATAAAAGATGCTTCATCTTAACAGTTTGATATTAGAAAAGTTAGCCTAAGATAAAGCAATTAAAACCTTCAACTTTTAGCATAAAAATCAATCCTGTTATAATTTCACATTTATTCCTTTAATGTGTGCGTGCATGTGTTGTGTTTCAGCTCAGACTGTTTACAGTGCATGTCACAATAGTAGCGCAGATCTAATTAGGCTACATACCTCAATAAAGTGCAGCATGATATGATACAGTTCTATCCAGTATGATATTATATATTGCCTGTAGTTCATTACTCAACGTTTACTCCTCAGCCAGGGACATGTACACTACTCATCTAAATCCTCACTTCCCCATAAAAATTCCACATGAAAAATGACTAATGGTTTGAGTGTAAATGCTTTTCATGCCATGTGTTTGTGTTGCAGGCTGAAGGAGCACTGACCTGGACCTGAGGCACATGCTCCTCCTCACAGCTGGACCTGAGGCACATGCTCCTCCTCACAGCTCGACCTGAGGCACATGCTCCTCCTCACAGCTGGACCTGAGGCACATGCTCCTCCTCACAGCTGGACCTGAGGCACATGCTCCTCCTCACAGCTGGACCTGAGGCACATGCTCCTCCTCACAGCTGGACCTGAGGCACATGCTCCTCCTCACAGCTCGGACCTGAGGCACATGCTCCTCCTCACAGCTGGACCTGAGGCACATGCTCCTCCTCACAGCTGGACCTGAGGCACATGCTCCTCCTCACAGCTGGACCTGAGGCACATGCTCCTCCTCACAGCTGGACCTGAGGCACATGCTCCTCCTCACAGCTGGACCTGAGGCACATGCTCCTCCTCACAGCTCGACCTGAGGCACATGCTCCTCCTCACAGCTGGACCTGAGGAACATGCTCCTCCTCACAGCTCGACCTGAGGCACATGCTCCTGCTCACAGCTGGACCTGAGGAACATGCTCCTCCTCACAGCTGGACCTGAGGAACATGCTCCTCCTCACAGCTGGACCTGAGGCACATGCTCCTCCTCACAGCTCGACCTGAGGCACATGCTCCTCCTCACAGCTGGACCTGAGGAACATGCTCCTCCTCACAGCTCGACCTGAGGCACATGCTCCTCCTCACAGCTGGACCTGAGGCACATGCTCCTCCTCACAGCTCGACCTGAGGCACATGCTCCTCCTCACAGCTGGACCTGAGGCACATGCTCCTCCTCACAGCTGGACCTGAGGCACATGCTCCTCCTCACAGCTGGACCTGAGGCACATGCTCCTCCTCACAGCTGGACCTGAGGAACATGCTCCTCCTCACAGCTGGACCTGAGGCACATGCTCCTCCTCACAGCTGGACCTGAGGCACATGCTCCTCCTCACAGCTGGACCTGAGGCACATGCTCCTCCTCACAGCTGGACCTGAGGCACATGCTCCTCCTCACAGCTCGACCTGAGGCACATGCTCCTCCTGACTGCTCGACCTGAGGCACATGCTCCTCCTCACAGCTGGACCTGAGGCACATGCTCCTCCTGACTGCTCGACCTGAGGAACATGCTCCTCCTCACAGCTGGACCTGAGGCACATGCTCCTCCTCACAGCTCGACCTGAGGCACATGCTCCTCCTCACAGCTCGACCTGAGGCACATGCTCCTGCTCACAGCTGGACCTGAGGAACATGCTCCTCCTCACAGCTGGACCTGAGGAACATGCTCCTCCTCACAGCTGGACCTGAGGCACATGCTCCTCCTCACAGCTCGACCTGAGGCACATGCTCCTCCTCACAGCTGGACCTGAGGAACATGCTCCTCCTCACAGCTCGACCTGAGGCACATGCTCCTCCTCACAGCTGGACCTGAGGCACATGCTCCTCCTCACAGCTCGACCTGAGGCACATGCTCCTCCTCACAGCTGGACCTGAGGCACATGCTCCTCCTCACAGCTGGACCTGAGGCACATGCTCCTCCTCACAGCTGGACCTGAGGCACATGCTCCTCCTCACAGCTGGACCTGAGGAACATGCTCCTCCTCACAGCTGGACCTGAGGCACATGCTCCTCCTCACAGCTGGACCTGAGGCACATGCTCCTCCTCACAGCTGGACCTGAGGCACATGCTCCTCCTCACAGCTCGACCTGAGGCACATGCTCCTCCTCACAGCTCGACCTGAGGCACATGCTCCTCCTCGACATGCTCGACCTGAGGCACATGCTCCTCCTCACAGCTGGACCTGAGGCACATGCTCCTCCTCACATGCTCGACCTGAGGAACATGCTCCTCCTCACAGCTGGACCTGAGGCACATGCTCCTCCTCACAGCTCGACCTGAGGCACATGCTCCTCCTCACAGCTGGACCTGAGGCACATGCTCCTCCTCACAGCTCGACCTGAGGCACATGCTCCTCCTCACAGCTGGACCTGAGGCACATGCTCCTCCTCACAGCTCGACCTGAGGCACATGCTCCTCCTCACAGCTCGACCTGAGGCACATGCTCCTCCTCACAGCTGGACCTGAGGCACATGCTCCTCCTCACAGCTGGACCTGAGGCACATGCTCCTCCTCACAGCTGGACCTGAGGAACATGCTCCTCCTCACAGCTGGACCTGAGGCACATGCTCCTCCTCACAGCTGGACCTGAGGCACATGCTCCTCCTCACAGCTGGACCTGAGGCACATGCTCCTCCTCACAGCTCGACCTGAGGCACATGCTCCTCCTCACAGCTCGACCTGAGGCACATGCTCCTCCTGACTGCTCGACCTGAGGCACATGCTCCTCCTCACAGCTGGACCTGAGGCACATGCTCCTCCTGACTGCTCGACCTGAGGAACATGCTCCTCCTCACAGCTGGACCTGAGGCACATGCTCCTCCTCACAGCTCGACCTGAGGCACATGCTCCTCCTCACAGCTGGACCTGAGGCACATGCTCCTCCTCACAGCTGGACCTGAGGCACATGCTCCTCCTCACAGCTGGACCTGAGGCACATGCTCCTCCTCACAGCTCGACCTGAGGCACATGCTCCTCCTCACAGCTTGACCTGAGGCACATGCTCCTCCTCACAGCTCGACCTGAGGCACATGCTCCTCCTCACAGCTCGACCTGAGGCACATGCTCCTCCTCACAGCTCGACCTGAGGCACATGCTCCTCCTCACAGCTCGACCTGAGGCACATGCTCCTGAGGGCACCACAGGGCTACACCACTGTTGAACTCTGCCCATTCTCTTTGCACTTTTATTTTAGAGACTCCTTGCATCAGCATCATTCCTTTAGTTCACAGTCTTGGATTCCTCTCACGTCCCAGTCCGGATAAGAGGGTCCCAAGTGGGGAGCGGGCTGATGTACATGACCTCTTAATCTAACAATCTCGGTCACTCTTAAGTCAGAAAAAATGAATAGGGTCTCTTGCTCTTAATATTGGAATGTCAGATGATTGCTAGTGCGAGGTGAAGGAGGCTGTAAAAGTCCACTCAGAACATACCACTGCCTTAAAAACGCACCAAAGAGATTCTCTTTACACCAATGATGATTGTTATTTTAGTTTTGAAAAGACTAGTGAACGTTTACTGCTATAAATATGGGGAGATTTTGAAAATGAAGAAACTAGCTGGGCTAATGTTGGGAGTGGATTAATGTTGATGGCGATGTATTTATGAACATAATTTATTGTTCCTATGAATCTGTACTAGTGTTGATAGAACTATTTATGAAACTCTGTGCCTTTTGTTTTTGTTTGAAACAAAATTGAATGATGTAAATGTTTTTCTGGGCTTGAATGGTGTTAATTTTATATTTAAAAAAACATATTGCAAGTTTGTGTTTCAGTGAAAACATTTTATATAGTCTAATTGAGTTATTGTTAATGAAGTTAAAAAAGCTGGAGCAAAAATAAATAAAAATGTCTCAAACAATATGTGTGTTAGTAATTCTAATGTAACAAATATGGGTACATAACCTGCTAAATGTCAAAACAGCAATCAAAGTGATTCAGTAAAATGAAAGTTACAAATATAACTACGGTTCTATGAATCCAATGTGCTTCGTTCACCTTGTAAAACCTGATGTGCAGACCTAGAGAGAGGCTGGTGTGAGGAGCCGGTGTGAAGTTGTGGCGTCGCTGTGCTTTCGAGTGCTCTTGTCACATGGGGCTAAAACGGGCGGTCGTGGCGTGGAGTGGCCTGATGCTCAGCTGGAAGTGGCAGATGTCACTAAAGCCACAGCACTCAGTGACAGCAGCAGACGCACTCTCTTTTCACAAGTGTCCACACAGAAATGTGGAGAGTGCACATAAACCATGATGACTGTCCTCCTACTGCCCTCATACTCTTTTTTTATGGTCAGTTGTAATAAACTCCATTCTCTGGATGAGCACGCATCACAACTCGAGGGTTTTCGGCCTTTTTTGTGTCATTTACAGTTAAGTTTGTTTTTTCTTGATGGTTTCAAAGTGTAGGGCCCTCATGAACTCGCATAAATAATGTGACGCACAGGGTAACCCGTGCGTGGGCTGAATGACGTCACGACAGTGAGTTTTGTGATTGGCTGAGCGGATTACACCTTCTTTTAGCCTATACTTCTACCACACACGCTCCGCGCAGAGTAACGACACAACTGCTCCTTCCCAGTTTTTTTTTGTTTGTTTTTGTTTTGTGCTTTTTTGTTTGTTTTTTGCCCAAACCACTAGATCTGCAGGGCCCACAGAGGGATCTTACTGGGGGTCCACGGTGAGAGCAGCGGGGACGGTCATGTGGCGTGGCCGCTGCTGACAGTGCGTCTCTCCGTGGTCAGAAGTGTGAAGAGCTCCGCGGGGGACAGCGGCTCCACCGCGAAGCCACAGCCGAGCCACGACGCGCAGAGATGGGCTCCGCTTCGTCGTCGTACCGCGTCATTTACCTGGACGTGGACGGTCGGATCCAGAAGGTACAAGCCCCAGAGCAGTGTTTGGTTCAGGCAAGGTTCAGGCTGTCACCCCGGGGTCAGAGCGGCCAGCAGATCTGTTGTCCTGGTTTCTCAGATTTACAAACTACAAACATCTGTGGAAGTGCAACAGGCTACAAAATAACACTGTAAAGTCAGTTAGTTAGATTTGACGTTTCTAGCGTTATTTGAGGCTGATTTTCCAGGAGAGTCGAGAGCACGGGGGCGGCTGTTTGGAGATGGCTGGAGGAGTAAACATGCACTTTAGTGTCTGTGGTGTCAACTCAAAAAGGTATAGGCAGGGGCATAACATCAGGCAGTGCGCTGGGGCCCAGGGGGTTTAGGGGCCCAAAATAATTTAGTTTTATGTTCAATTTAACCAACTCATTATGACCTGGATAAAGCTGTATCATCTGCAAGCGAGTTTGTCTTAGGAAATCAATGTGTTTGATACAAACACCAGTTTTAAACATAATATGTATTTTGAATTGAACTATGCAGACTGTAAAACTTGGTTTCTGAATCCAGTAACAGCTGACGGACACATATTATCAATTAAAAGCTCAATGCATAAACTTGAAAGACTTGATTAGCTTTATACCACTTGGGCCCATTCTTACTGAGTTACACCACTGGGTATAGGCTTACTTTATGAAATAAATATGTTTAGATGAGGGTGACCAGATGTAATGGGGACACTCCCAGTGTCCCCATTAAATAGGGACACTTTAGGCTCCTTGCTGCTTGTCTCAACAAATATCCATAATAACATTATTATCAGGGTTTGACGCTAACTTTTTTTGCTCACTGGCCTATGTGGCGAGTGTTTTTCAAAAGTTACTAGCCATTAGAGATTTTCACTAGCCACAATTAAGATGTGAAAATGTTCTTTAGTGCGTACTGTGTAGTATAGGTGTGATAAGACGATGTGCTAGAATTCCTTTTGATGACGACCACCAGAAAGGTACTTTTAAAATTATAATTTATCATTACCAAAAAGTGTATTTAGACTCAGAAAATGTGTATACATTACTTTTGCTTGTTATAGGTTAGGTTAATTAGGGAGGCATTTATAAACATAGCACCAGAAAGTCTTCACAAAAGTAGTTAGAATTTATGTATAAAATCCAACTGGACAAAGTGGTGAGACTAAATGTGTTAATAGCCAAAATTTAAAATCTCTTTGGCTGGTTGGCTAGTGCTAATGTCCAGCTCTGACTATTATATCGCAGTTCTCAGAAAACCATGTCCCAATTGTCTCCATTTTTACTTAGAGAAAAGCATAGAAAACTTCAAATAATTTATCTAAGGACTTTTGTCACTCAGTTTACCTTGCCATTGTTTTTTAATCAATAAATTGCCATCGTATTTAAAACCTAATCCACAGGGTCATGTGCTTGAATTACATGACAGAAAATTTGAGACTTCTAAGGCTTTTTTGTCACTTAATGATGATTTCTGAAAAAAATATGTGTCCCAGTTTTTGGGTCTAGAAATCTGGTCACCCTACTTTAGAGGTGACTTAGTCTTACTCTAGTTCGGGAGACCGGGACCCCGACCAGAACCAGAACCAAAGTGAGGGGAGGGAATTGTCAATTTCAGCAGTGTGTGCATGCATTCATATTTAAAAATCCTATATTGGGCATTGTTTGGTGATGTTTGGTGTAGGATTTTGTATTGAAATAATGTTTGTAGAGGTGGATGTATTACCTGTTGGTCTCTGTCTGATTGTTGTGTCTTTAGACCTTTTGTCCATTTGTCTGTCGGTATTGCTGTGGTCATGTCATAATATGTGAGAAAGAAAAGGTATCAAAATGTACATATCCAGTTGTCTTTTTTTCTGAGGAGGTCAGGGGTTATGAGCAGAGCTGGTTGCTCCTCTGTTTCCAAATGAGGAATATGAAGCGTTAGTTGTTGTTTTGTCTGTGATAGTAGGTGATGAATGGGAAGGTCCTTAATGGTCGGATCAATAACAAAACATGCAGTTTTCAGTGTCCGTAGTGTCAAACATTACTAAAATATATTTATTTGAAGAAAAAAAGTAGTTTAAGATGTTCTTCTGACATGGATTTATAAAGACAAAGTAAAAATGCAGTTATTTTTTTTTAACTTGCAATTTAAATTTAGATCCAAATGTCAAAATTGTCACATGGTGTGATTGTCTGGGCTAGGTTTGACCCTAATAATAACAGTAAATATGCAAATACATGCAAGTGTAAAAAATACAAATTTCTAGATCCGGGAATATTTACAAGTGTTTTTAACTGATAAAGTCTTGAAGTTTATTATTTGCAAGCAAGTTATGGTCAAAAACATTTTGTCCAAAAAGTGGTATCATATGGAGTGACGCTAGTATTTAGATTTTTGAATGGGTTATAGTTTTACATATTACTATGATAAAGAAATTAAGAAATCAATTAATTAATCAGTCAGAAAGCTGCAAAATGCCTCTAGAATAATCTACAATATCAGTAAGTGAGTTTAGTGTTTTATAATCTGACAAAAAAATGCAGTGCCATGGAAATCACAAATGATATATTAAGTATTTGGAATGCTTTTTAACAAGACAGAAGTGAACTTTAAGGGCAAAAAATCTTATTTTGTGACTCCCATTATCATATGGAGTGACGTCACGAACGCATGATATCACTGTCATACCATATGACCTAAACTTAGATATTCAACAAATATTTATAAATTCATCTTATTTTTATACATATACTCAATCTTAATCTTTATTTTTGATATTTCCCCTGAGTCTCAGTAACAAATCAGCTTCCTTTGTGTGAATACATGAAGGCTTGAATTATTGAAGTCTTTTTTGCTGAATTGTTGGTGTTTACTGAGTCAGAAAAAGCCCAAAACAGTTTGAGAGAGTGGTTTTCTCAGAAGAGGCCCAGCCTAAAGCTCACACAAGAGTCTTGGTGAATATGGCTGTTGCACTGTGCTGCTGTACTTATTGCTACATAGTGGAAAAATAAAAGGATGGTTTTATAATAAAAAACTATGAAATATAAGGGTGTGTAGTTTTATTAATGTATTTTTGGTTTTCAAACAAGTCAAAAATACATAGTGAGGCTTAGTGAACTGTATCATATCAGATTGATTTTGAAGTTAGGTGACTAATATGATTGTTAAAAAAATGAATAGAAAATAAGAGCAAAACAATTGATACTATACAGTAAGTTCATAATGAGCCTTCTGAATGTATTTACTTTAACAGATTCATTAGCAGAACTGACAGCTAACAGTTTTGAACTGTGGTGTGATGTCATATGACTTTCAAAATTGTGAAAAAAAAAAAAATCATTAAAGAAGCTCTAAAAATATTGATAGAACTGAAAGAGAATAGCCCCAGCAACAGCTTCAAACATTTTAGCAGAATTGTATAAAGATTTGTCAAAATTACATGAAAATTTCTTTGAAGACTTAAAAAAGGTGAGGCATTTTTTGAGGAGTTTTTTTATTAATAAAAAAGTGAAAAATGTTGCAAATTTGTGCAGAGAAAATGGCAAATGCATAACAAGCAGTGAGAGGCTTGTGTAGTAGTAATAAATTGTTTGCCTGTTACGCCATGTGATGCTGATTTGAGTAATTCATGAAAAAAATCTAAGTCAAACAGGAATATTTGTACTAGAGATTATGGATGGAACGAGCAGGATTTTGTTCCACCACTGTGTATCTATGTCACATTGAAGTACTGCCCCACAAGATTTCCTCCATCATCCCAGTATACATTACAGCATAAAACCTTGATATAAAAAGTTTATGCTCTGATGTTTTTCATCCGATAATGTCTTACTTGTAAATACTTAGAGAACTTTGATAGTGTATCCTGGGACTTCAGAGATTCTAACTTCCTATGTTTAAAGAGGTCATAAAACCTATTTATGTCTGCTTTATTGCCAAACTATAAAACTCAACCCTATGCTTTGAGTATAACGTATATCTATATAAACGTTTTGTCAGTCTTCTCCATGCCCACAGAGTGACTTATCCTTTAATATGTGCGGGAAGTCATTCAAGCATTTTCCTAGCAACAGGCGAGGACAATTTATCTTCATTTGCAACAATGGGCCATCTTTTTTTTACCTTTAATAGTTCCTACTAAAAAAACAGTTTCCTTCTTTTATCATGTTGACCAACTCCTAGCTTTACCTGTCATCGTACCAACCTTCAAAGTCCCTCCTCTCACTCCTATGTTCTTGCCTTTCCTCTTCTGTCTCTGCCTCCAAACTACACCTTCCTCCTCTCTTTTCACCGGTCCCTGTAGTTCAACAACACTGATGGGGGTCACCCTTAACCCCAGTCCCAACTGATCCGCTATGGATGTCATGTTTGTGATTCCCATCTTTAATTTGCCAAAGCCTTTATGTCAGATGCCCTTCCTGATACAACCCTCTGCATTTATCTGGCCTTGGCACCAGAAGTGGCCTCTGACTCTTGGTGGTTGCATTGCATTAAAGGCTAATTAGGATGAATTCAGATTCTGCATAATGAGGTCAGTCTGGCCCCACCCACTTTTGCCATATAAATGAGTTAAAGACATGTTTCCTTTAAGTTGTTCTAAACTAAACCACATTGAAATCAAGAACAATAATTTACCCCATTCAGTAATCCAGGTATGTAAAAAAGGATGGTAGGATGAGGATTAAGCATTATTTTCATTATTTTCATTTATAATATTGCCATTGGAGAAGATAATGAATTTAATTGTATCTTTATTTAGAGATTTTTTTTTATCAAACTATATCTTTATTTTATGTATCTCTGTCTCCACTCCACTTTGTAAAAGCTGATTTAGGTCTTCCCCAGAGCAATACAGGGTGGTATCTTCAAATAACACATCATTTAACAGATGTTATACGTTACACAACATTATTATAAACAATGAAGAACTCAACTATCAATTACCTTGCTTATCATTTCATATTCTGCATTAAATGTCTGAGTGTATTACTGTTTGAAATGAAGTGGGATGTTGTGTTGGTTGAGCTTCTCAGATGGGCCATCCACAAAATGAATAAACATCATTGTCCTTTTTGGTTCTTGTTCATTTGTGTCCTGTTGTTTAGCTCTCCTGGATTTGATGAAAATCCAGTTTGAATATACACAGGTGTTTGGTGTGAGTGGATGTTTCAGGTGTTGACTAATGGTATTCTTGGACTCGTTTCAGGTGGTCTTCAGCCGCTTTTGCAGTCCTTGTGACATTAAAGAGTTGTTCTGCACTGCGCTTGGAGTTCCCAGGTAACTGTCACCACTCCATTATCCTGCATTAGACCTGCTTAATTCTTTTAGAGCTCAGAGGAAAGTCAGTTTCCCTGTTCCCAAGCCTGCACCAGTGTGCCTTTATTACAAAAAAAAACAAACAAAAAAAAACAAAACAAACAATTTAGACACTGAATTCATGCATTTGAATTTTTCCAAAATTCAGTTTCTATAAAATGCTCTCATAATTCAGTGCAATAAAGTTTTGTGTATAAAAAAGAAAAATAAAGTGCATAGATTTTCAGTAAGTACAAATTTGCTGTCTAACAATTCAGTGTAAAACTGACAGATTTACATCCGGTGTTCCACTGAGATCTGTGAACATTTAACTTACAGTTTGGCAGAATAACTGCTTATAAACAAATGTAATCACTGCCTTAGCATGTCTCTTATTGGAACGTTTTCTTTCTTAACACATGTGGGTTGTTTAAAGCCACAACACCACCAATCTCAAAATATAGCAGCTCTTATATACCCATCTTTAATGTGAAGAACCTGGGATTAACGCCAACTTGGGACACAAATTCATAGCAATTATGTCGATCCATCAAGCGGCTTTACCGTATACTAAGATGTTGGGCTGCACAATATATTACAAAATGACTGTTATGCGGTATCAGCAAATGCCATGTCCATATTGTAAGCATGTATATATTGTATATATCTCTATTGCAAATACTGGTTCTCCATCTGACAGAGATTTACAAAGTTAAATCATTGTCCTATCATAACCTCATACAGAAATGTGCTGTGAACAAAAAAATTATAAAAGACCAGATTTAGTCGTAATTTTGTATTTTAAGTCCATATTTAGCTTTGTTTCAGTGCTGGTTTAGTCTTTAAGTTTTGATTTTGACACAGTTTTGACACAGGGACTTACATTTCTGCTTTAATTTCATTGAACTTATGTCAAAATAGTTTTATTAGTAGTTATATCTTTATCATAATAGGCAATGTAGTTATCGCATATTGCATGTTTTTCTCATGTTGACAAATATGACAATTGTGTGTATAAAGTGCAAAGAAATATAAAAATATAAAAGGGCAGCTTTTCATTAATTGTTCCAAACTGGCGTAGATTCTGGGTCCCCCCATATGAAAGCAAACTTGTCTCATCACATTTTGAATTTTGGGGTGGCAGAGACGCTTGCCCACTAACCCAAAGGTTGGCGGTTCAAGCCTCGCCACTGGCATGCTGTTGTTGTGTCCTTGGGCAAGACACTTCACCCACCTTGCCTGTATGTATGAATGTGTCAGTATGACTGTGTTTGGTGGTGGTCGGAGGGGCCGTTGGCGCAGAATGGCAGCCACACTTCCTTCAGTCTGCCCCAGGGCAACAGTGGCTACAGAAGTAGCTCACCACCACCGAGTGTGACTGAGGAGTGAATGAATAATGGACCAAATTGTAAGGCGCTTTGAGGAGCTTGACAAGCTTGTAAAGTGCAATATAAATCCAATCCATTATTATTATTATGAATTTGAAATGCCTTTGAATTTCTACCATTTTAATTTTTTAACAGTGAAATAGTCTGAATTTTTTTGTTTATGAATTCCAGTCACTGAAATTTTAGTATCTAATTTTTACTGCATTATTTCAGTGTTAAAAATTTCAGAATAAAAAAAAATGTCTATAAAAAATTTTATGTATTTCTGAGTCCTCAAATTTGATTGGCCAAGTCTAAAATACTCAAAAATTAGCATGAAACGTCCGTCTGACTTGCCCCATTTGTACCGGAAACACTAGTTGCCTTTCATGTGCGCATGCACAAACAGAAATGTTTTAGATTTAGAGTGTTTAATAGATTTATGAATAATTTTTCCATATTCAAAATATCATCATTCTTATGTCATTGCCTTCAGTTCAAACCAGGACCAGGATTTCATCAGATCTAAAGTGGGGTAAACCTGACTTAACTGCTCCTTCCCTTTTTTCCAGGAACACTAACCTGTCTCTGCTGGACTCATCTGGAGCCATGGTCTCCATTGATCCCACAATGCCTCACAACACAGAAAGGTAACACACACAGGTTGCTGTCATTACCTGCTGTAATTCAGCTTAGAGTAGTGGCAAACCTAGGTTTAAAATGAGCTTTTAAACTGATCTTAGCGCAGAGGAATCACATTAGGGCCATAATGTGTTTTTTTTAAATTATATCATTTTTTCGGCTTCAGATGATTTTATCTAATATCATATTTTTTAACACATTCTTTATAGATTTCTGTAAAATGCTTCATCTATTTATTGATACATTATTTTAAAGATGAATGAATGGAGGGATTTTACTGCCTTTTCTTAATGGTACTTATGCAGTGTTGTGCCTAATAGTGACCTATAACCAGCAGCCTCTGTCAGACAGCAGTGCTTTACAGCCAAACAGCACACACAGTGGACAGATTTATTATGGCTTTACTTTACTATCAAAATCAATCAAAATGTTCCAAATGATTTGTGTGCAACTTTGCCTAGTTACATGCGTACGTTCACATTCATGCATACAGATTATTAAATACATGTACACAGATTATATTATACACACAAAACTACTCTCTCTTTGCCTTTGTCTTTTTACACATACAGATTGTTACTGACATATGCACAAGTTTCTAGCTTCATATACTGTACATTTTATGAGAGTTATTTCACGCTGCTTTGGTCAGCGGACACGCTCCCAGGAGACAGCCAATCACTGTTCAGATTGGGGCTGTCACATCACAGTTTTCAGTGAGTACCGCGGCTCAGAGCGGCTCCCCGCTGTGAGGCCAAAAAACCTCTTCCAGCGTTTTCAAAAGATTGCGTATTCAGAAAACAGAAACCTGTCCTTGTGTAAACAAAAGGCCAAACCGCAATCAAATCTTTGTGGATTCAGCAAAATGTGTTGTCGTCTAAATGGCCCCTTAGCCATGGATGTATAAGACCTGGATGGGGCACCTCTTTCCTGATCCATGATTTGATTAGTGGCCAGTCCATGGTACTGCGGACTGTGTCCAGACAGACCAACCCAAAGCCACTATTCCAGACATACCAAACATTTCAAACAATTATTGCAGCAAGGGTTTGGGAAATGTATTTAAAGGTCCTATAGTCTGCTTTTTCCAGTCTTTTTGAAACAGACACCTTTGCTTTAATATTGACTTTTTGATATTTTACATTTTACAACTTAAAATAATGTAATTGTGGAAAATGTTTTCTCATTTTGAGAATTTGAGAATGCTTGGATTAGGTGTCTGTCGCCCCCTGCTGGCAACAGTGGGGACTGGACAGAGCTGACTGCTTCATAGTGAAGTTGGTATAAGCGCTGAAATGATCAGAACGAGTCTGGCGATGTGTATAGGCTTTAGAAACATACAGGAGCACTCCCTGGTTTCACGTGTCTATGTAGAGCTGTGAGACTGAGCATTTTCAGCTCTTGAGAAGGGCAGTGCCTCAGCATACAGGATTACTCAAACACGTGTGAATGAAACAAAATACTACTCCAAGTCTGTTTTTGAGGAGGAGACAACATTGATGTCATGAATTGTGTATTTCTCTTGTTTTACTGCTGTTAGATGCTGACATGTGTTTACTGTCTAACACTGTCTCCTAGACATGAAATGTGAACCATAACCAGCTAAGCTTAGTCTGTCCCTGAGCAGTCTATATGCCATCCCAGGATCAGTTACTTCACTTCACTCTTTGTTCAGATGCTCAGATCTCTGTCATCTCTGTCTGCTGTCTGTTCCATTAAAGCAACCTTACTGAGCGCAAACGCCTTGGCCTTCTCTGTTTTCTTGATAACAAACATTGTAACTTTACCTTGCACAGAAAGCTGGATTGTTGTGAAATTTGTAAGTTCACAAACTCACAAAATTCATCATGTCAGGCTCTCACTGATTTCTTTGGGTCCAGATCTTGCTTTTGCCAGGTTAATTACAGTGGGGCAAAAAAGTATTTAGTCAGCCACCAATTGTGCAAGTTCTCCCACTTAAAAAGATGAGAGAGGCCTGTAATTTTCATCATAGGTTTACCTCAACTATGAGAGAAAATACCAGCAACAGTTTGTGATAACCTTGTGAAGACAGAAAACGTTTGACCTCTGTCATTGCCAACAAAGGGTATATAACAAAGTATTGAGATAAACTTTTGTACTTATTTCCCACCATAATTTGCAAATAAATTCTTTAAAAATCAGACAATGTGATTTTCTGGATTTTTTTTTCTCATTTTGTCTCTCATAGTTGAGGAAATGATGATGAAAATTACAGGCCTCTCTCATCTTTTTAAGTGGGAGAACTTGCACAATTGGTGGCTGACTAAATACTTTTTTGCCCCACTGTATAACATGGTTAAAAGCTCAAAAAAACCTTTTAAAAGTATTTTGTGGCCTCACATGATTGAGTTGGCCTTGTCTTGTCTTGCAGGTCAGCATACAGAGTTGTCCCACTGATAGGAGGACAGCTCGCTGGTGAGTAGTTTCTCTTTTCTGCTCGTCACACTCATATTGTGCTGAAGCAGTACAAATGGATGAAGGCTGGGGCTGTTACTGTACCAAGAGGCTTTTGTGAAGATGCTCTCTATGTGTGGTGGAAAGATGAGTGGACCTGAGCAGAGCAGTAGCCTGTCACTAGTTTGTATCTTTCCCAGATATACTGACCACAGATTTTGGATTACAGACATTGGTCCTGTTTCTAGAAGCAGGTTTTGTCCAAACTCAGAGTATGTTAACCCTGGACAGAAGGAAACAGGGTTTTCTGTTTTACAGAGAGAATGAACCTAAACTCTGTGTAGTCTGAGTTACCATGGTAACTTAGAGGCATTTTGATTCCTCTGAGTTTAATCAGATTCTCCTCCTGCTGCTAATCTAACATTAAGATATAAAATAATAATATATTGTATTTATGTAATTTAATTTGAAATAATTAACAAATTAACTTTATCTGAACTTTTAACCATTTTAAATGTTGCACAAGTACAGTAAGTATTTGGGCATTGACACAAGTTTTGTTATTTTAGCTGTTAACCAAAACATATTTAAAATACAGTTATATAATTCATATGTGCTTAATGTGCAGACTCTCAGCTGTAACTTGAGAGTATTCATGTCCAAATGAGAGAAAGAGTTTAGGAATTACAGCTCTTTCATGTGGAGCTGCCTCTTTTTCAGGGACTCAAAAGTAATTGGACAAATGAACATGACCATTAATAAAATGTTCATTTTTAATACTTTGTTAAGAATGACTGCCTGAAGTCTGGAACCCATGGACATTACCAAACACAATATTTTTTCCCTTTGTGATGCTCTGCCAGGCCTTTACTGCAGCTGTCATTGGTTGTTGCATGTTTGTGGGTCTTCCTGCCTTTTGTCTTAAAACAAGTGAAATGCACCTCAGTCGAGCTGAGATCTGGTGATTAACTCCTGTCTTGCTTTTACCTTATGTTTTGGGTCATTGTTCATTTGTACTGGGAAGTGGTGTCTAATCAACTTTGGGACATTTGGCAATTATATCCCTATACACTTCAGAATTAATCCAGCTGCTTCTGTCTTCTGTCACATCATCAGTAAACACCAGTAACCCAGTGCCATTGGAAGCCATGCATGCACATGCATCACACGCCAAGCCTTCTCCAGACTTTTCTGTGCCCATCTTTCTGGCACAGGTTGATCTTAGGCTCATCTGTCCAGAGAATGCTGTTCTAGACCTGGGCTGGCTTCTTAAGTCTCAAGTCTAATGAGGCCTTTCTAATATTGAGGCTGATGAATGGTCTGTACAGATGTTCACCTGGAGGTAGACGTTCACAGACATTCACCTGGAGGTAGATGTTTACCTGGAGGTAGACGTTCACAGACATTCACCTGGAGGTAGAGGTTCACCTGGAGATAAAGACGGTCACCTGGAGGTAGACTTTCACAGATGTTCACCTGGAGATAAACATTCACCTGGAGGTAGACGTTCACAGACATTCACCTGGAGGTAGATGTTTACCTGGAGGTAGACGTTCACAGACATTCACCTGGAGGTAGATGTTTACCTGGAGGTAGACGTTCACAGACATTCACCTGGAGGTAGACGTTCACCTGGAGATAAAAGTGCTTGTGCCTTTGCCTTAGAGAAGCTGGCTCTGGAGAGAAACAGCCACGGTCTTGTTGTTGTTCTCATTGTTTCACTCATTTCGTCATTTTATTGGCCCACAGTGCTGACCTTTGACCAGAATGTAGTGTACAGCAAATCCAATTGGGTGCCTATAAAGCTCTCACCCAGTTCTTGCATTCTGATTGGCTTATATAACCTCCATTGAGTTTTAGCTTTCACAATAAAGACTCTTCTCCGGGTGTTGGTGTAGTTCAGGGTCTGACCTGTTTCCTTGCTGTTTTTATTCAGCCTGATTCACTGAGGAGTTTTCTCCATGGATCCCTGTTTGTCTTCAGCTTTACTTTAGTCCTTGTATTAGTCCTTATTTAGTTTTGGGTTGTGTTTTGGTCTTGACTTACTCCTGCTCTAGACTAACAGCTGGCTGTATTACAGATAAGGAGGAGCTTTTTCAGAATGTGCTGACGCAGGTCGCTGAGCAGTTTTCAAGGTAAGACCAACAACAAACCTCCATCTTTTCCACACTGTGTGCTGCAGTCTGGGCAGATTGCTGGTTTGACTCTTATTGGTCTATTTCATGTTCTTGAAGGTTTTTGCAGCCTGACAGAAACCATCATGTTTGTAATTTTAAAGGTACCATGAGTAGTATGTTTTTTAATACTTTATAAAAATGACTCACGTGCCCCCTGATATGATGTAAACATGGTTCACTCTCAGGTCTCCCTGGCACCCTTTTAGGTGGTTTTTCAAATGTATTTTGTGCTCTCATTTTGGCATTTCTCTGATATTTGACAAAGATGTTCATTAATAAATACATTTTAGAATTTTAGCACCACAACTGGAAAAAAAAAAAAATTAGCAGGTTCAAAATATAAAAATGAATTCACTTTTGTTATGTATGATGAGGAGAGGGGTTAATATGGTGCCCCTGAGGTGCAACAACAAAAATAAAAGCAGATGTAGATTTTTTTTTTAAATCTTGCCTTAAAAATAAACACATCCCTCAAATAAACAAAAGAATATACAAAAAAATAAATAAATGTCTATATTAAAAAAGGAGCATCATCAAAATTGTTTTTGTTCACTAGAAAAATAAAAGCAGAGGAAGATTTTTAAATGTGTTGCCTAAAAAAATAAACTAAAAATTAACAAGACAGTTAAAATAAAGCCATGTGTTAATTTGTAGAAAGCTTGTTTAAAAAAAAAAACCTCACTCATCAAAATGAAATAAACTTTTCTAAAAATAAAGAATATCTCCTCAAAAAAAGCATTGTTCTATAAAAAAAAATAAAAAATAAAACCTATTATTTAAATAAAGTTAATCTAAAAATAAAAACACAGCTTCAAATTAAAAGAGGGAGCTGTTTCCCACAAAATTTCTCCCTCTTTTAAATTAAGGCTGCCACATAAACAAAACCATGCTTTAAATTTTAAAAGGGTTCAGCTAATGTGGCTAATGCTAAGGAAGTGAGGCTGCAGCTTAGAGAACCAGGATGAAGCACTCACTGTGCAGCCGCTGCTCGTCTGTGCCACATGAGCGCAGGGAGTGGATTATCCACATCTGTGTTACAGTGGTGACTTTGGCTGCAGACTGATGCTGTACCAGCACCAAACTGTCAACATGAAGAGACAAGTCTGGACTCTGTTTATGCAGAGAAACACGGAGGAAGAAAGAACCATTATTTTGGCATTAACCTGGGACAGAGGCGGGCCGACACAAGTCATCATACAGTATTGACAATAAAGTTATAATAAATATGTGTTTGGACTGCTGGAGTGCTTTAAGAGTGAAGTCAAGCTAGTAATTGTAATATAATAATTAATAATAATTATTGCACATTTTGATTGCCACAGAGCAACAGGTTCTCTCCGTTTTGTGTTCAGGCACTGGCAACAGGGTTTTGTTTTTGTGGCAGCCTTCATTTAAAAGGGGGAGACATGTTGGGGAAACAGCGCCCTCTTTTAATTTGAGGCTGTGTTTTTATTTTCAGATGAACTTTATTTAAACAGTGGAAAGTCTTATTTTTTAAATAGAAGAATATTTTTTTATTTTGTGACATGCTTTTTTATTTTGAGCAGAGCTTTTTTATTTTTAGACAAGTTTATTTTATTTTAATGAGTGAGATTTAAAAAAAAAAGATAAAAATGATTGAGACATGGCTTTATTTTAATTGACTCTTTAATTTTTAGAGGTGAGTTTATTTTTTGAGGCAACATATTTAAAAAATTGTCCTCTGCTTTTATTTTTCTAGTGAACAAAAACAATTTTGATGTTGCACCTCAGGGCCACCGTAGGTTAATGATCAAAAAACAAAAAAATTCATATTAAAACATAGTTAAAACAAATATTTAACATAATGTCCAACTTGTTTACATTTACATTTTTGTTTTAGACTTTAGCTTTTAAACCAGTATGAGCGCATGCTACTTACAGTACCTTTTAAACTGAACATTAGACTGAAGTTCATTATATCATATTATATTCATTCCATATTGTGTGACACTTTAGTTGTCCTTTGTCAACGTGTCCCCTGTGCAAAACAAAAAGGTGTTTCCAGTATGGACCTCTACATTTATAAACAGATGCTTTATGGTCATGTGTTGTTTTTGCAGGGCTTTTAAGATCAACGAGCTGAAGACTGAGGTCACCAATCGACTGGCCATGCTGGAAAAACGAGTGGAGCGTAAGTTTTTTTTTAAACCAGAAAACGTTTGAGACTGAAGTCATAATATTTTGAGAACAAAGTTGTAAAGTTGAAATATTTAAAGTATGAAGTTCCTGTCTGTGCTGCAGTCTCTTGTTTCGTCATAGAGCATGTGTAAGGTTATACTTATACTTTAATTTAGGCTTCAAATACTGAGCTTTTTGGCCCATCATCAAAAGTCCTTACCAGTATTAGTAAGGACTTTGAAGCAACTTTTTTAAAATTATGACTTTTTAAAAAAATACGACTTTAATTTAGAAATATTACAACTTTATTCTTGAAATATTACAATTCTATTCTTGTAAGATTTTGACTTTATTCTCGTATAATTATGCCTTTTTTTTGGCTATGATTTTATTCTCTAATCCTAACTTTATTCTCAAAATTTTATGACTTTATTCTCATAGTGCCCATATTTTTATTTTTTTCATGTGGTCCTAAAATACCATTGTATTGAAGTTCACTGTGATTACTCACAAACAAAAATAAAAATCATTCACCAGACAAAATAATGAACACAAATATAACAAATATTATGACACAAATGATCATATGCATTTTTTATATTATGGAAACAGAGGCATTTAATGTTTAATGTTTTATGAAATTTTAGTTTTAGTCATCAGCATCGTCCCAGTGTGAGAAGAGCAGCCAGGGCTGTACTGAAGGAACACAGCACATGTGTCCTGTGCAGGTGGAGGTCAGGGCCAGTCGGAGGTAGCTCAGTTTTAGTTTAAAGAAAGTGTTGTTTAACTTTTAGTCTTTGTCTGCTGTCAGCTGTTTTTCTAAAGAGAAATGATTGTTAGAGTAGCCTCTGAAAATCATAATTCCTGAAGCGCTGGAACAAAAATGAATGAATATTATCTGAGAAGTAGAGCACTTTGCAGGTGTGCTTAGCAGTGTTAGCCTCTCACATTAAGAGCCAAAGCCATAGCAGTGCTGAAGCTTTGCCCATAATGGGCCACTGTCCAGGCCAACAGCTGTTGTGAGAAATGAGCGTTTATGCAATCAGAGAACTTTTAAGTGTCTTTTCTCCCATGACATGCATGTCTGGGTAAATACTAGAGTACAGTGAACTCTTCAGAATGTCAGGAGCACGGGAGGCTTGAGTGTTGAACATTGACCTCTGGAGCAGACAGTTGAGTCCAGTGACCTTCAGCTCTCTGTGATCCTGCCGTCATGACACTTCTGAGAGCACGCACTGATAAGACATAATAAAAGCAGGTCCATAAAGTCTTTAGGATGTAGGTTTGAGTGTTCTGAGACCGCAGCTGGAGCCAGAAGGAAAAACATTATTATTTCCCACAAACAGAGGTTTCTGGGCCACACTTCTGCCCTGGAACAGAAGGGCAGTGGCTATAGAAAAATGTGTTCATGCAGTATTAGCAGGTTAGGAGACTCTCTCCTGATCTGAGCCAGTATCTGGATCATAATACCAAATTAGATTTTGTGTATGGTTCTCGGTGTTTTCTAAAAATTGATCTGACTGTTGTAGATTTTGTTTCTTGTGTCAGTTTTAAATGTGTTATGTCCATGTCTCATAACACGCTGCTATGCAGTTGTGAAAGAGTGCCTGACACAAACCTGCACAGTTTAAGAATTCTGGCCCCAAGTCTTTTTTGGCCATGTTTTTGTATTTTGTAGTTGTTGTATTATAGAGTCCTGGTTTAGTCCTGGAGCTGGAAAGGTCGCCTCACTCACTGCAGCCCTCAGCTGCCTTTAAACATGTCACCGTGGTGACAAGAATGATAGGTCACCATGGAGACCAGAGTGATGCAAGGATGCACATTTGTGTGGGCACAAGGTTGCCATAACAACCAGGTATCCAGGCACTTAGCATCTGTGTGGACAAAGCTCCACGAAATCAGGAGTTAGAGTTCAGACCTCAGCCTGTTTAGCTCTGGTTAAGTCCCAGTTTAGTCTCAAACAGGCCACGCTACAAACGCCAGGGCCCCAAAATCCAGGCAGCAGGGCCCTTTAAATAAAGAAATAAATCCATCAATACCACACATAGAATTTATTCATCAACATACTGGATATTAGGAAATAGATTTCTAAATTAAACAGAAAGAGACAAATCTGTTCTGTCCTCTCCTCTCCTGTCTCTCTCTGTCCTCTCTCCTGTCTCTCTCTGTCCTCTCTCCTGTCTCTCTGTCCTCTCTCCTGTCTCTCTCTGTCCTCTCTCCTGTCTCTCTCTGTCTTCTCACCCATCACTCTCTGTCCTCTCTGTCTGTCTCTCTGTCCTCTCTCCTGTCTCTCTCTGTCCTCTCACCCATCACTCTCTGTCCTCTCTCCTGTCTCTCTGTCCTCTCTCCTGTCTCTCTCTGTCTTCTCACCCATCACTCTCTGTCCTCTCTCCTGTCTCTCTGTCCTCTCTCCTGTCTCTCTCTGTCTTTTCACCCATCACTCTCTGTGCTCTCTGTCTGTCTCTCTGTCCTCTCTCCTGTCTCTCTCTGTCCTCTCTCCTGTCTCTCTGTCCTCTCTCCTGTCTCTCTGTCCTCTCTCCTGTCTCTCTGTCCTCTCTCCTGTCTCTCTGTCCTCTCTCCTGTCTCTCTCTGTCCTCTTTCCTGTCTCTCTGTCCTCTCTCCTGTCTCTCTGTCCTCTCTCCTGTCTCTCTCTGTCTTCTCACCCATCACTCTCTGTCCTCTCTGTCTGTCTCTCTGTCCTCTCTCCTGTCTCTCTCTGTCCTCTCTCCTGTCTCTCTCTGTCCTCTCTCCTGTCTCTCTCTGTCTTCTCACCCATCACTCTCTGTCCTCTCTGTCTGTCTCTCTGTCCTCTCTCCTGTCTCTCTCTGTCCTCTCACCCATCACTCTCTGTCCTCTCTGTCTGTCTCTCTCTCTGTCCTCTCTCCTGTCTCTCTGTCCTCTCTCCTGTCTCTCTCTGTCTTTTCACCCATCACTCTCTGTGCTCTCTGTCTGTCTCTCTGTCCTCTCTCCTGTCTCTCTCTGTCCTCTCTCCTGTCTCTCTGTCCTCTCTCCTGTCTCTCTGTCCTCTCTCCTGTCTCTCTGTCCTCTCTCCTGTCTCTCTGTCCTCTCTCCTGTCTCTCTCTGTCCTCCTTCCTGTCTCTCTGTCCTCTCTCCTGTCTCTCTCTGTCTTCTCACCCATCACTCTCTGTCCTCTCTGTCTGTCTCTCTCTGTCCTCCTTCCTGTCTCTCTGTCCTCTCTCCTGTCTCTCTCTGTCCTCCTTCCTGTCTCTCTGTCCTCTCTCCTGTCTCTCTGTCCTCTCTGTCTGTCTCTCTCTGTCCTCTCTCCTGTCTCTCTGTCCTCTCTCCTGTCTCTCTGTCTTCTCACCCATCACTCTCTGTCCTCTCTGTCTGTCTCTCTGTCCTCTCTCCTGTCTCTCTCTGTCCTCTCTCCTGTCTCTCTGTCCTCTCTCCTGTCTCTCTGTCCTCTCTCCTGTCTCTCTGTCCTCTCTCCTGTCTCTCTGTCCTCTCTCCTGTCTCTCTCTGTCCTCTTTCCTGTCTCTCTGTCCTCTTTCCTGTCTCTCTGTCCTCTCTCCTGTCTCTCTCTGTCCTCTCACCCATCACTCTCTGTCCTCTCTCCTGTCTCTCTGTCCTCTCTCCTGTCTCTCTCTGTCTTCTCACCCATCACTCTCTGTCCTCTCTGTCTGTCTCTCTGTCCTCTCTCCTGTCTCTCTCTGTCTTCTCACCCATCACTCTCTGTCCTCTCACCCATCACTCTCTGTCCTCTCTGTCTGTCTCTCTGTCCTCTCTCCTGTCTCTCTCTGTCCTCTCTCCTGTCTCTCTGTCCTCTCTCCTGTCTCTCTGTCCTCTCTCCTGTCTCTCTGTCCTCTCTCCTGTCTCTCTGTCCTCTCTCCTGTCTCTCTCTGTCCTCTTTCCTGTCTCTCTGTCCTCTTTCCTGTCTCTCTGTCCTCTCTCCTGTCTCTCTCTGTCCTCTCACCCATCACTCTCTGTCCTCTCTCCTGTCTCTCTGTCCTCTCTCCTGTCTCTCTCTGTCTTCTCACCCATCACTCTCTGTCCTCTCTGTCTGTCTCTCTGTCCTCTCTCCTGTCTCTCTCTGTCCTCTCACCCATCACTCTCTGTCCTCTCTGTCTGTCTCTCTCTGTCCTCTCACCCATCACTCTCTGTCCTCTCTGTCTGTCTGCAGTGGAAGGGATGAAGGTGGTGGAGATTGAGAAATGCCGCAATGACATCAAGAAACTTCGAGAGGAGATGGTGTCCCGGAACAACAGGTGATCTAGTTTATTTGATTTGTAAAGACCATAAACACACCGCCACACTGCTCACAACACACGGCTGATGATGAATCATAAAATATTATGACTATGAAGCAGAGACAGTTTGCATGTAAAAGTCGTGGACATGTTCTGACAATCCTTGTTCCAAATGCCTACATGGCTTAGGGCAGCAGCATCACTATTACTCTGAGCATGACATGTGTCTTGTGCATTTGTGTTGTAGTAACTTCTTGGAGGACAATAAGAAGCTGACTCCTCGGCGGGACGTCCCTTCGTACCCAAAGGTCAGTGGCAATGCTCTGGACCAGGTTTAGACCTGGTTATTTTGGACACTGTTTAGTCCTAGACCTAGTTGCAGCCTGTGAGGTACAGTCCTCACAGAACAGGAAGAAGCTGTCTTCAAATGTCATTGTCCTCAAGTCTCACTGTCCTTATGTCTTGTCGTGGTCTTCAGGTCCTTCAGGATGTGTTGTCCTCCTCATGTCATGATGTGCTCATGTGCTGTTGTCCTCATGTGTTATCCTTATGTCTTGTTGTCATCGTGTCTTGTTGTTGTTGTTGTCTTGACAGTGCTCTCTGTTGGAAAATGCACATTGATAGTTTGTGCTCACGACTTCAGCAGGGGTTGTATTTTTTAAGAAGAGTAGGGTTGTATGGCCTGGGCACTAACATTTTGTTTGTTTTTTACCAAGCCACGCTTGAAAGTCTCAAAGGCTCATTCAGAATTACAGCCCGGTTTGTAAATGCATCTGTTCAACTAAAAAACGTGCTCACATTCATAAAACAGCCATAAAAATAATTGAACTAAAAGACTATGACCCATACAGACTTTATACGAACAGACAGTGATGGGACGAGCAAAGACCATCTCCACTGACCCTGTACACTCCCTTTTTAGCAAATATCAACTGCTGCTATTAGGAAGGAGGCTGAGAGTGCCAAATATGAAACTAATACACAGAAGATGTCATTTGTTCCTGTGTCTATTAAGCTGCTGAACTCAACACTGTGCCTTGCACAGCACATTAGCACTTGACCATGTTTGCACTTTTCATAATTAACACTTTATATTGCTGCTTTTTAACTTGTTGTTTGGTGTTTTTATACATTGTTTTGTCAGTGTTATTGTTTTAATTGTCTATTTAATTGCCACTGTCCAAAAACATGCATGTGTTGGTGAATTGGTGACTCTAAATGTCCCCTAGTGAATGAATGTGAGAGTGAATGGTTGTCTGTCTGTGTTCGTCTCTGTGTCAGCCCTGAGACAAGTTGGCCCCTGTCCAGGCTGTACCCCGCCTGCAGCTCAAAGTTACTGGGATAGGCTCCAGTCACCCGCGACCCCTAACGGGAATAAGCGGTAGAAAATGAATGAATGAATTGTTTTAATTGTTATTGTTTAAAGCAACAGAGCACGTTGTCCAAGGCAAATTTCCTTTTGGGGACAATGAAGTTTATTCTATTCTATTCTATTCTATTCTATTCTATTCTATTCTATTGTCCTCGTGTTCTGTTGTCCTCATGTCTTGTTGTCCTTGTGTCTTATTGTCATATGTAAGGATGAGAATGTGTTTAGAGTTGCCACATCAGTGTAACTCTAAACACATTCTCATCCTTACACTTTGTCAAGTATCAAGTTTCAGAATTTGTGCATTTATTGTGGCTTTAGAGTCCAAGAAAATAAAAACACAAAACAAAAAAAAAACAAAAAACAAAAAAAAACAAAAACAAAAAAAAAAGGTAGTGTCGCAGGGGTCTAGAGGGTCTTGTCCTTGGTGGGACAGTCTACATGTCTGAATTTGAGCAGTTCAGTTGTAAGATTTCTTCTGTCTTTCAGTTTGCCAAGCAAAGAGTCTGTACACTTCCACTATGACCTCTTGTGGTGATGTAGGACATTCATCTTGGGAGATTTGCCGGGTGGATCATGGGGATTGAGATTTGACCTATTTACAGAACCACAACTCCTCCGGCCAATAGTTCAGGAAAACGTTTGTGAAAAGTGTCGCAGGAGCACTGCCAGGTCAAAAAGCTGTTGTCTACTAAATGTGGTGCTATTGTGTTATGTGCTGCTGAATGAATGTCTGGTGTATCCCAGTCTAGGACAGTAGTAATGGACTGACCCAAATATGAATCCATTAGCAGTCCTTTGATGAACGTATTAGTGTAGTGCCTGAGTGAAACTCTGCCTCTCTCTTCCCCGGTGCAGTACCACCTCTCTAAGGAGACGGTTGAAGCCCTGAGGTTGCCTACATTTGATGCTTGGCAGTGGGAACCTAACGAGGTAAGAAAAGAGCACACCTTCTAATCCAAAGCATACAGTATGTGATGTGACACACTCTGAGCAGCACAGTGCAGAGGTGATGTGACTTGGCAGAAGACTGTAAAGGACTGTCTGATAATGTTTTATAATGCCTAAGGGTAGTGTGCCAGGACACTATTTATATCCTCAAGCATTATAAACCATTAGCACATTGTCCTTTACAGTCTTCTGCCAAGTCCCATCACATGCGCGAACACTGTTGGTCACTATTGTGTTTTATTATCAGGTTAGGTGTGTGTAAATCTGATCACTTTACAGATGCGTGGAAGCAGCAGATGAAACATACCGGGCTGTGATCTCATACAGGGACAGAAATCAGATAAATGAGATACATGACCTCTATTCTGCAAATATCTTTATCTGAATACATTTCCTTGTGAAATGAAAGGTATCCGTAACTCACGACTATTAAGCCATAATAAAGCAATATTAAATATGTAATTAAAGGTGCTATGAGAAGTATATATTTTTTATATTTTACAAAAATGGCGCGTGTCCCAAGATAATATTACATGTTTTAATTAAATATTAGTTTTATTTGTGTTAATGCGTGAATTTTGCATGTAAATAGTTGATTGTGCATTTGTGGATTGCCCTGTGTGCGCATTCAGCCCTTCCAGTGTGAGAATTCATCACTTCTGCACTTGTGGAGCATTTAGAGAAATTCATTCCGCGTTTTGAAATAGCTTTGGATTGATTCAAAGGAAATCCTGTTCCACTGACAACCACTGGGGGCAGTGGTGGCTTTATCACTGATGTCTTTGGGTACAGACCAACCACCAGAGACCAGCAGCATGTGCTGTTGTTAGCTGATGAACGGTAGCAGCCACAGCTTATGCTGGTCGAATCATGGCAGGACGTCAGCCTGCTGTTCATGTTCTAGAATTTGATGATGTCAAAACCACACAAACAACACACAAACAACACAATGTCACTGTACAGGTTAGACACTATTTTTAAAGAAATATCCAAACAAAAAATCTACAAATATTGGACCGGATAATATTTTGTTAGTAACTGGGTCCACAACCACATCCTAATAATTGTGTGGCTCAATCCTGAGTCTACTAACAGCAACATGTGTGTGTGAATAATATCACCACTTTTTGATGCTGTGGTGAAGAAATAACTTATATCCACTTTAGCTCATTTGTCCTAACAGATAAGACTTTGAACTTTGTGCCAGTTTTTGTTTCATGTGGATAAACCCTGTACTGGCAGAGATATGAGCCATAAACCACACTAACACATCTGCATTTTGAATCTTTAGCAGCAGATTCTACTACAGAATTCTGACCTGCCCTCAATCTCCATGAAGAAAAACTGTAGGCCCTTTAGACGACTATGACATCACATGAACCCAACCTATTGAGCATGATGGGTTTAATGATACTACATTGTCATATGCTGCAGGGATCACATGTCATTTCCTGTTGGAGATAAAGCGTGGTTCATGTACATATTTTAGCTAAGGGGCTTGTAGTGGATGTGTGTCCAAAATTTGAACTGAATATGATCAAATAACTGCTTTACTAATAATTTTTATTCAAATTGTTAGGTGTTTCAGTCTCAGTACAAATCTAGAGTGCAGTGCAGCACAGTTCCTTGGTAGAAGAGGTGCTGTTGAGGTCAAGCAAGTGCTTCAAGCATCTGAGCAGAATTTTAAGAATATTTGACAAAATTAAATGAAATTTACATTGAAGGCTCCAATGGGAAAAGCATTGTGATGATTCATAAAAAGTGCAAAATGTTTGCTTTTCTGAGCAGAGAAAATGACAAATGTCTATATAGGAATGAAAGGCATGTGTAATGAAATTTGTTCTTAAGGAAATATCTAGTTTTAATATGATACTAAAGTGTTTGCTCATCACTCCATTTGACACTAATTTGAGTAATTCATGAAAAAAATCTAACTTAAATATACAATTTCAAAAAGTGTTTTTTATATTTTAGAAATTCTGAATTCTGAAAGTGCATTAGTAGGTCTATTTTATGATACAGCTGTATTTTTGAGTAATTTATGTAACGGCCATTGTCTGTGTCTTGTTAAAATAAGTTGCTGTGCAAAGTGCATACAGTTGATTCAAAAACAACCCATGACTTAACCTTTTTATGTAAATGTTGATCAATGCAAATGATGAGTGCTCAGGCTGTAATGACCCTCATTCCTAACATAGCAATGTCTGGAAAGGCACTGAAATCACTGTTGATTATAGACGATAGAAAGCAGTCTGAGAGGCTGTAAGAACAAGGTGATTTATTGTGTATGCACATTTGATATGTGCTTGAATTGCTTGAAGTGAAAATATTTCATGGAGAAATATACATGTTTCAGTCCCAATATAATTTTCCAGGGAGAGCTGGAGAGTCATTCTTAAAAACAGAGGTTTTATTTACATACCATTATGTCCAGGTCTGCCTCAGTTTGGATCCGATCTGATCAAATCCCTTGGACAAGTTTGTTAAAATAAGATGTAGATAATGGACCAATGTAGCACTTTTTGATTAAAATTACTGGCCTTATTTTTGGAGATAGGGAACATCTCTATAGACTTTTTTGCTCTAGTTCTCATGCTGGATGAGTGTACCAAATTTCATCTGGCCTCGACAAACTAAATTTTTTACTTCCCACTGACTTTTTTGGTGCATGGCTATGCTAATATGCTAATAGATATGGGGTGTTTACTATTGTTTTTTTCCCCCTCATCCCATAGAGAATGAGTATACCATATTTCATTTCTTTAGGACAAACAAATATTTTTTTGTCCCATTTTAATTTTGCAAGGGGTGCTGGAGAGCTATTTTTAAACACAGAGGCTTAATTTACTTATCATTATGTCCAGGTCATAAAGGAGCACATACACCTCATTGGGTCGATCCAAATGTGACAATGTTTGCAAAAGTTACAGGAGTTTTTGTTTTCTAAAATGGCCTCCTTGTTTAGAGCTCATCACGACCACACCCTAAGACTTTTGAAAAACCTTTTAACAACTTTTGATCCCAGATCTGTCCTAATGAGTCTGTTCAAAACCCTAGGACGAGTTCATTAAAGTACAAGGGATAGATTTTGGCTGGGTTAGGTTCGTGCCTGTTTAATGTCTGAAAATATGCATTTATTTGTTAAATCTATACAGTTACAATAGGACTAGCACATTCGTTCTCGGGCCCTAATAAGAAAACCTTTATCTTTACCTCAGTGGGGAAATTGCATTGTTGCAACAGCATAAGTACAGTTAGCGTATAATTAGCATTAGACAGTATCACACCAGTGGTATTAAACAAGAGCACAAAAAGTATCAGAGACCAGTCTGACCAAAGAGAATTAAACAAAAACACTAAACTACAACAAGCTAAGCTAATTAAACTAAAATATGAGAAATATGAGCAAATTAAGTACACTATGAATATGAACACTATGGATATTCATGAATAGCAGGTGTGAAAAGTGTGTGTTGTAAATTGCAGCAAAAAAATCTTGTTGCACATAACAAATATTGCACAGGTTTCCTTAAGGTGATGACAGTTATAAAGATATTGCACAGGTGTAATGGGAGCAGTTTATCCATCCATCTTCTTCCGCTTATCCAGGGCTGGGTCGCGGGGGCAACAGTCAAAGCAGGGATGCCCAGGCTTCCCTCTCCCCAGACACTTCCTCCAGTTTGCCCAGAGGAACCCCAAGGCATTCCCAGGCCAGCAGAGAAACATAGTCCATCCAGCGTGTCCTAGGTCTTCCCCAGGGCCTCCTCCCAGTGGGACATGCCCGGAACACCTCCCCAGGAAGGCGTCCAGGAGGCATCCAGAACAGATGCCCAAGCCACCTCTGCTGGCCCCTCTCGATGTGGAGGAGCAGCAGCTCTACTCCGAGCTCCCCCCAAGTGACCAAGCTCTCTAAGGGAGCACCCAGCCACCCTGCAGAGGAAACTCATTTCGGCCACTTGTATCTGGGATCTTGTCCTTTCGGTCATGACCCGCTCATGAATCGAGAGTTTCGCCTTTCAGCTCAGCTGCTTCTTCACCACAACAGACCGATACAACGACCGCATTACTGCAGATGCTGCACCAAGCCGCCTGTCAACCTCAAGCTTTATTCTTCCCTCACTCGTGAACAATACCCCAAGATACTTGAACTTGAGGCAGGAGCTCTCCTCTGACCTGGAGAGGGCAAGCCCACCCTTTTCTGGTCGAGAACCATGGCCTCGGACTTAGAGGTGCTGATTCTCATCCCAGCCGCTTCACACTCGGCTGCAAACCGCCCCAGTGCACACTGAAGGTCCTGGTTCGATGAAGCCAACAGGACAACATCATCTGCAAAAAGCAGAGATGAAATTCTGTGGTTCCCAAACTGGACTCCCTCTGGTCCCTGGCTGCGCCTAGAATGGGCAGCCCTGCCAGAGTCCAACATGCACTGGGAACATGTCCGACTTACTGCTGGCAATGTGGACCAAACTCCTGCTCAGGTTGTACAGAGACCGAACAGCCCTAAGCAGAGGGCCTCGGACCCCATACTCCCAGAGCACCCCCCTCACAGGACACTACGAGGGACACAGTCGAATGCCTTCTCCAGGTCCACAAAGCACATGTGAACTGGTTGGGAGAACTCCCATGAACCCTCGAGCACCTGATAGAGGGTGTAAAGCTGGTCCACAGTTCCACGACCGGGACGAAAACCACATTGTTCCTCCTGAATCCGACGTTCGACTATTTTCTGAATTCTCTTCTCCAGTACCCTGGAATAGACTTTGCCAGGGAGGCTGAGAAGTGTGATTCCCCTGTAGTTGGAACACACCCTCTGGTCCCCCTTCTTGAAAAGAGGGACCACCACCCCGGTCTGCCAGTCCAGAGGCACTGTCCCTGACCGCCACGCGATGTTGCAGAGACATGTCAGCCAAGACAGCACCACAACATCCAGAGACTTGAGGTACTCAGGGCGGACCTCATCCACCCCTGGAGCCTTGCCACTGGGGAGCTTTTTAAACACTTTGGTGACTTCATCTCGGGTGATGGATGAGTCCACTACAAAGTCCCCAGCCGGGAGAGACCTGGCCACCAGGCACTTGCTTTTGAGCCCCAACCCCAGGCCTCGCTCCAGGGTGGGGCCCCATGCTGGGGCCCCATGCTGGGCGGCGTAACTGGCCTTGTTGTTTTTTTCTTCATAAGGGGCTTTGAACCGCTCTTAGTCTGGCCCGTCACCTAGGAACTGTTTGCCCCCTACCAGGGGGATTAAGCCCCCAACAGCATAGCTCCTAGGATCATTTGGGCACTCAAACCCCTCCACCACGATAAGGTGGCGGTTCAAGGAGGGAGGAGCAGTTTACATACAGTATATTACGAGCTCAGTGATCCTGGCTTCCCTTGATTTCATCTGGATCCTAGCAGACTGTTGCACAAACCTATAGTACAGTACCTACATTTTGAAGAAGGATTTAAATTCAGGTGAAAGTGCCTTATAAGTGTTTTTGTGCTGTAGATGCTGAGTTGTCTGGAGCACATGTACCACGACCTGGGGCTGGTCAAAGACTTCAACATGAATCCCATCACACTGAAGCGCTGGCTGGTGAGACCACACACTCCAACTTGTCTTTCTGCTTCAGCCCCGCTTCAGTCCTGCTTCAGCTCTGCTTCAGTTTTGCTTCAGATAGATAGATAAGTTTATTGTCATATGCACAAAAAGTACAGTGAAATTGTGTTTGGAGCAAGCATCCGGGCCGCAGCTATTTCGATACATACAGTTAAATACAGTTAAATACAGTTTTGCAAAGCATACATACAAAAACACAACAGTAACATGCAAAAACACAACATAACATACTGTAACAAGACACCGTTTTGTTTGGACTTGGGTAAGGGAGAGAAGGAAAAAGGAGGAGGCAGACAGATGGAGGGGGCTGGGTTGGGGGGGGGTGTAATTACACAGAAATATGTTTTAAACATAAAAGCCACATTTCATTTCCACTTGAGCCCTTCACAATAATGCGCTTCAACATAGACTCCCCGCGCTGTAATTTGTGTCTATAGAGTGTACAGAGAATCCGGTGGAAAAGACCTTCACAATTGCTGCTCTTTAAGTCAAAAGTGATGTGTTTGGTAACAGCCAGAAGACAGTAAATCTGTTGAGGTTTGTCCTGTCATTTGTTACGTGGAGGGGACCTGCATGATGCTCTTTGGATGTGCCGCGTTATTTCCCTAATGCGTCCGAGAGCACACAGGACCTGGCAGTGCCACATCAGTTTGATCTTTTACTCAAATGCATATGGAAGCTGGAGCTAACGCTGACCGTGGGTCACAGGATGAGACCTGGGGCCAGTTAAACGCCAGTGTCACTGTTACATAGCCATAGTTACGCAGAGAAACCTTACGCCATGCGCCCTCGATATGCACGATGATTTATTCCCCCATTATATTCCCTGTGTGCACGGGACATAGATCCACGGCAGTTTGTTCTTTTTTGTTTGTTCAAATGCATCTGTAAGCTCGAGCTAACGCACTGAGGGTCACAGAGCCTGGAGCCGTGAAACGCCATTACACAGAGAAGACTGCGCGCTCCACGGCAGTCACTAAAAAGAAGCAAAAGCAAAAGGAGGAACATAGGCTGAAAGCTTACTGCTGCTGTGTGCTCCCTTTCCTAGTCTAGACTTTGTTTACAGACCACAGCTGCATGAGTCTGTGTTCTTGCTTCAGACTGGTGGCCACACAGTCGGTCTATGACAGAGTGAGTCTACAAAAGCACAGTAATTATGTGTAGCAGCTGATTTCTGATCAGCTGAGCAATCAAACAAACGCACACTGACACATTACACTGAAGTGAAACGCTATAATGTATAATAATGTTAACAAATATGTTAAAATATAATTTAAAATTGAGTATAAATGAGCAGTTGCTTGGTATTTTGGGATGTGTGTGCACCTAAGCATTGTGTTGTGTGTATGTTATGGTATCAGTGTTGGCCTTGTGGACTCCGGTGTCAAAGCGCAATTTTTGTTCCAGCATCGTTTGATTTACAAATTAAGCCCTGGGGTAAACAATATTTTAATCCATTTAGGCTAATCTTCGGTTAATTTTGTCTGGATCATGATCAATCAATCAGTTCTGGACCCGGCGTACATTCGGTTCATGGAGTGACTTTGACATTTCCGATGGTGTCCAGTCTCCTCCACAGTCTGGGCTGAGATGTCACGGCTCAGTTCCTCAGTCTGTGCCACTCTCTGATGTAATATTTTCAGGCGGTCACTCACATCCCCAAAGCACCCTTTAATTTCCACAGACAGCAGTTGGGTGAATTTGCTGGCAACTGTCTTACAAATCTTCCAATAGGTCAGGGCAGTCCCAGAGCCGAGGAATAGGAACCCTGCTATCAAAGATACAAATATGAATAAATCCACATCCTCCACGGACAGGGCTTCCAGACATACGACTTGCCAGCTGGTCCAGGCGTCACGTGCAGCGAAGTCCCGTCTGGGCAGGCAGGTTCTCCCGGTGCACCTTTCTTAAGGAGAAAATCTTTTCAATAGCGCTGAGTGACCAGTTAATCAATTCCATTTTGAGTATTTTCAGGAGCACAATAAAGCAGGGGGTCAAAAAGAAAAGTCTGACAAGACAAAAAAGGAGCAAGCACTAGACTGGGCGAGAGCAGTGAGAAGACACTTCTGCACTGTACAGAAGCAGGAAGCAGAAGGCTCAGGCTCAGCTCTTCTTCAGCTCTTCTTCAGCTCTGTTTCAGGTCTGTTTCAGCTCTGCTTCAGGTCTGCTTCAGGTCTGCTTCAGGTCTGCTTCAGGTCTGCTTCAGCTCTGTTTCAGCTCTGTTTCAGCTCTGTTTCAGCTCTGCTTCAGGTCTGATTCAGGTCTGCTTCAGGTCTGCTTCAGCTCTGTTTCAGCTCTGTTTCAGCTCTGCTTCAGGTCTGCTTCAGCTCTGTTTCAGCTCTGTTTCAGCTCTGCTTCAGGTCTGCTTCAGCTCTGTTTCAGCTCTGCTTCAGCTCTGCTTCAGCTCTGCTTCAGCTCTGTTTCAGCTCTGTTTCAGCTCTGTTTCAGCTCTGCTTCAGGTCTGCTTCAGGTCTGCTTCAGGTGTGCTTCAGTCTTACTTGACCCCCAGTTTATACCAAAAGCAGAAGCAGCACGGAACGGCACTGTTGCAGCAGCCGCATCCGAACCGCTTTCTGTTTTTTCAGTCTGACAATTCACACCAGTGGTGGCACACGTTTGAGTTCTATTTTTTTGAGCAGCTCTGTGGCAACCTGCAGAGGTACAGCTGAAGAAAGACAGGAAATAGGCACAAAGTGTCAAAATAAACTTGCACTACACTTTCAAAATGAAGGCTCAATGAAACAGCAGTAATGTAAACATCGCATTGTTAATTCTTTAGAATAAGAAATGTAGCGTAATTTGTGACACAAAGCATTTTACAAGGACAACATGCAGAAGTTGAATGACTGGCCACAGTTTTGTGTTCAGACAGTGTGTAGTATGTGAAACAGGAGCAGGAGATTGGTACCAGCAGCAGAGCCCTCGGTGTAAATTGACGTCTTTAAACAGATGCACACAAATCGACGTCCTCAGTGTAAATTCAGGGTCAGTCCTGCTTCAGCTCTGCTTCACCATCCTTCTGCACCAGCCTATATCCTTCTGCACCAGCCTACACATCCCTCTGCTCCACCCTACACCCCTGAACCACCAAACATATTGTGGCCGGGATGAACATATTTTTGTAAAAAGGGAGACGTGGTGAAACTTTGTGAAGTAATTTTTCTTTTTAATGGTCTCTGGAGGTATTGATATTCTGTAGACCAGTGGTTCTCAACTGGTTTGGCTTCGGGACCCACCATTACCCTATAATGTCAATGTCGAACCAAATGAAAATATATAAAAAGACTCAAAATACTGTTTGTAGCTTCAGCTGAATACATAACAATGTCCTATTAAAACAAGTCACTTATTCGAGTACTGATGGCATCAGTCTTCCAGAATAATAGGTGACACTTCAAATGAATCTAGCAGAAGTTAAATCACTGTCCCATATTTGCTGCTCGCACAACCATAGCAGCAGCAATCAGCTGACCCAGGGCCCGCTGCTCTTCCCAGAACTTCGTTGGGATTCTGCACAATTCAGCTGAGGGTGAGCGACGAGACGCAGATGCATGAGAACACCACAGGTTTACAGAAAGTAGCCCCGGACTTAAACTCACCTCCCCCGTCCCCACAGTTTATAACAGAGAGGAGAGCTGAGTGTAAAAGTAATGAAAGAGAGACAACTTTAACTAAAGTGGCAACAGAAAAAATCAACAGCAACTAGTGCCCACATGCACCTCACTCCACTCTGTTCTCAGAGAGCACTGGCCCTTGGGGACAGCACAGTCCGCTTCTTTTGCTCAGGCAAAGGCCTGTGACCCACTAAAAACAGTCCCACTTTTGGAGCACGACCCACCAGTTGAGAATCACTGCTGTAGACAGTGTGAAGTTAATGTTGTATTTTTGTTTCCAGGTAGAAAAGTTTATTAATTTAACCAATCCCTCCATACGATCACACCCAAAGTCTTTTGAGAAACCTTTTAACAGCATTAAATTCCAGATACTGTACCTCAACATCATTTAGACAGTTTTGTTAAAATAAGACATGGAAAATGGAACACAATGTCTTTTTGATTCAAGTTGGCCACTTGACCATAGATAGAATGCAATCCCCATAGACTTTTTCACTCGGGGTCACATGATGGAACATCCCTTTAACACACGAGGAAAAGCCCACCTCCAGAACGTCCCTTTAACACACAAGGGACTATGGTAGGACTACAGCAGGACTATGGTAGGACTACAGCAGGACTATGGTAGGACTACAGCAGGACTATGGTAGGACTATTGCAGGACTATAGTAGAACTATATGCTAATTTGATACTTTGGGAAATCTTTTTGATTGTAGCCATCACATCTAACATCAGAGAGTAGACTGGGGCCTGTACTTTCCTGACTCCCTTTAGGCCCCTGGTTGAGTGGGGCTCTGCAGTAAACTGTGTGCTGTGTCTGCAGCTGTGTATCCATGACAACTACAGGAACAACCCCTTCCACAACTTCAGACACTGCTTCTGTGTCACTCAGATGATGTACAGCATGATCTGCCTCTGCAGCCTGCAGGTAAATTGAACCAGATCATTCACGTCACTTGTGAAAGCATTTCTAATCTGAACTCTAAACCAGGACTAAACCAGGACTAAACCAGGACTAAACCAGAACTGAACCAGAACTGAACCAAGATATGACTAAAGCATTACTAAAGTGGTTCTAAAGTGGTTCAAATTGTGTGAATGTTTCAGGAGAAGTTCACTCAGGTGGACATTTTGATTCTGATGACGGCTGCAGTGTGTCACGACTTGGATCACCCTGGATTCAACAACACGTATGGTTTTCACACTGCACTGCACACAAAAAGACTTTTAAAATTATTTCTGTTTTACAATGGACTAAACTATTCCCAGGCTAGAAGCAACACAATCCTAGAGTCTAGTTTTAAATACATTTCAAGAAGTAGGACTTGAAACAAACACAGCGAAATGAATGTAGTGTAACAGAAAATTGAATGAAGGGAAAACCTTTGCCTTTAGACCCTGGCAGGTAGACATGTCAGCGATGAATGGGAGAGTTCGATAGATTAGTCAGGGCGGTGAAGAGATGAGATGGAGAGGCTGAGGAGGCTGATGGTTCTCTTGCTGCGGGGAAGAGGATGACTGATTTGATAGGATGTATATGTATGTGAATGGCTTGAGAGGTGATTGGATAAGAGGCAAAGGTGGCAGGCTGTGATTGGCTGACAGTGACAAACAGGCGATAGGGTGTACACAGAGAGAATCACAGTCATCCTGGTTGAATTTACGCATACAGCTTTATTTCCATACATTTAAATTATATTGTAAATACATCATTAGTATACTGATAAATGGTTATGAATGTATTATTAATGTAAATATGATTTCAAATGAATGCAATGTCCTGAAGTGTATTTGAGTGTGCGTTGATGGTATGGTATCTATACGAATATAGTTTACTAATATCATATACTATATCCATCGACGGCGCCGGGGGTGTGTGTGGGGGGGTCCAATCAGAAGCTCTGCCCCCCCACTTGCCCCCCCATTCATCCATCCGCTCTCCCAAAAATACTAACATAAAAAAATAAACTGCGGGCATTATTCAAATTGATAACCACTTAAATTAAGACAGGGTCCTCAACCCGTCGATCGTGATCTACCAGTCGATCGTAAAAGCAGTGCGGGTAGATCGCGGAGCCCTGTCTTTCCAAATAAAATCATTTGCCTATGGCTTTTGAATGACACACAGATGGATCAGTCTGAGATTCTTTCTAAAACACGAGACACCGCGGAAGCGCGAGGAAACCGCGTGAGCTACGAACTAAACAGAATACAAGCAACTTAATAAAAAGTTGTTAAGGAGTTTTGACCGCTTTCACTTCACTTCTTTTGTGGAGGCTGCGGGCCGCTCTGAACACTGCCATGAGGCTGACGCACACAGACAAACACACACACACACACACACACACACACACACACACACACACACACACACACACACACACACACACACACACACACACAGGAGGAGAGGCAGCGGTATCAGGGAGGAGACAGGTGAGGAAGGTGTCAGAGCCTGATGTTGTCACCTGTTTGCTCTGTTTTTGTCCTTCAGTAGTTTGTTGTTCTGAGCCATGAGGAAAGCTGACTTTGTCAAAGTCTCACAAACTCCTCCCCTGAGCGTTACCATGGAGCTCCTGTCAATCATCAGTATTACTAAAATAATACTGACCTTTGGTGATGAACTGCATTGATACTGCAGTTTAATTCAGGCATAATTATAAATATAGTAGGCCTATTATAATCCATAATAATCAGCAGTTTTAGGAAATGATGGAATGTTGACAAAACTTTATATGCTACATTTATCAGATTCAGTTATTCCTGTCCTGAGTTGATAATGAACATTTATCATTTTAGTTTAATAAAATGTGACTTCATTAAAGTGGTTATTTCTATTTTTATTTTCATGTTTAACCACTGCAATAATAATAACTCTGATAAATGCCCACCATGCTGTGCCTAATAGAAATAATGGGTAAAAAAATAAAATAAAATAAAGGTAGATCTCTTGGCCTTGATGACTTTAAAAGTAGATCACCAGCCGAAAAAGGTTGGGCACCACTGGTCTAGATAGTATTGCCCTCTTAATGATATTTGTCTGGAGCCGCCCCTGACTACAGTGGGGCAAAAAGTATTTAGTGAGCCACCAATTGTACAAGTTCTCCCACTTAAAAAAATGAGAGAGGCCTGTAATTTTCATCATAGGTATACCTCAACTATGAGAGACAAAATGAGAAAAAAAAATCCAGAAAGTCACATTGTCTGATTTTTAAAGAATTTATTTGCAAATTATAGTGGAAAATAAGTATTTGGTCACCTACAAACAAGCAAGACTTATGTCTCTCACAGAGCTGTAACTTGTTCTGTAAGAGGCTCCTCTGTCCTCCACTCGTTACCTGTATTAATGGCACCTGTTTGAACTGGTTATCTATATAAAAGACACCTGTCCACAACCTCAAACAGTCCCACTCCAAACTCCACTATGGCCAAGACCAAAGAGCTGTCAAAGGACACCAGAAACAAAATTGTAGACCTGCACCAGGCTGGGAAGACTGAATCTGCAATAGGTAAACAGCTTGGTGTGAAGAAATCAACTGTGGAGGCAATTATTAGGAAATGGAAGACATACAAGACCACTGATAATCTCCCTCCATCTGGGGCTCCCCGCAAGATCTCACCCCGTGGTCAAAATGATCACAAGAACGGTGAGCAAAAATCCCAGAACCACACGGGGGACCTAGTGAATGACCTGCAGAGAGCTGGGACCAAAGTAACAAAGGCTACCATCAGTAACACACTACGCCGCCAGGGACTCAAATCCTGCAGTGCCAGACGTGTCCCCCTGCTAAAGCCAGTACATGTGCAGGCGTCTGAAGTTTGCTAGAGAGCATTTGGATGATCCAGAAGAGGATTGGGAGAATGTCATATGGTCAGATGAAACCAAAATAGAACTTTTTGGTAAAAACTCTACTCGTCGTGTTTGGAGGAGAAAGAATGCTGAGTTGCATCCAAAGAACACCATACCTACTGTAAAGCATGGGGGTGGGAACATCATGCTTTGGGGCTGTTTTTCAGCAAAGGGACCAGGACGACTGATCCGTGTAAAGGAAAGAATGAATGGGGCCATGTATCGTCAGATTTTGAGTGAAAACCTCCTTCCATCAGCAAGGGCATTGAAGATGAAACGTGGCTGGGTCTTTCAGCATGACAATGATCCCAAACACACTGCCTGGGTAACGAAGGAGTGGCTTTGTAAGAAGCATTTCAAGGTCCTGGAGTGGCCTAGCCAGTCTCCAGATCTCATCCACATAGAAAATCTTTGGAGGGAGTTGAAAGTCCGTGTTGCCCAGCGACAGCCCCAAAACATCACTGCTCTAGAGGAGATCTGCATGGAGGAATGGGCCAAAATACCAGCAACAGTTTGTGAAAACCTTGTGAAGACAGAAAACGTTTGACCTCTGTCATTGCCAACAAAGGCTATATAACAAAGTATTGAGATGAACTTTTGTTATTGACCAAATACTTATTTTCCACCATAATTTGCAAATAAATTCTTCAGACAATGTGATTTTCTGGATTTTTTTTTCTCATTTTGTCTCATAGTTGAGGTATACCTATGATGAAAATTACAGGCCTCTCTCATCTTTTTAAGTGGGAGAACTTGCACAATTGGTGGCTGACTAAATACTTTTTTGCCCCACTGTATATGAGCCTTAAATGATAAATCTTGGTCAAATAAAACTCCTAAGTTTCTCACAGTAGAACTTGAGGCTACACTGACACCGTCCAGGGAGACTCTCTGGTCAGATAGTGTTGATTTCATGTTGAACAGATATAACAGACTCACACTTGTGTCGTATTGTGTACAGATATCAGATAAATGCTCGCACTGAGCTGGCAGTGCGCTATAATGACATTTCTCCTCTGGAGAACCACCACTGTGCCGTGGCCTTCCAGATCTTCTCTCAACCTGACTGCAACATCTTCTCCAACTTTGACCCAGAGGCCTTCAAACAGATCCGACAGGTACAGCAAAAGACCAGGACAAGAGTGTGTTTACACTTGCCGTGTTTAGTTCGCTTCAATCAAACCCCGCTGCATTTCTTAAGAAAGGGTGTGTGAAAGGGGGTTTATACCAGTGGTGGAAGAAGTACTCAATTTCTTTACTTTTGCTGAAAAAATGTGGTGATTCCAGATGAAATGAACAAACTGGTGCAGTAGAAGAGACTGAAACTGTCTTCTGTCTTTATTATTCTGATGTTTCTAAAGCAGTACTACTTTACTGCATCTTTTATATTAAAGTATTGTATCTACAATGAGGGCATGACAAAAACACATGATTTTAAACCAAACTCAAAATAGTTTTTACTTCAAACCAATTCAAAAAAGTAGAGTAAAAGTAGCAGTTGCTTCTTCTAAAATGTAGTGAAGAAAAAGTAAAAGGACCTTTTGTAAAATTTACTAAAGTAAAGTTACATGAAAACTGAACTTAAGTAAAGTAACTAAGTATTTTTACTTTGTTACATTCCACCACTGCTTTATACTACAGATTTGACATGAATACACTTTTGGCTCCCTTTGCCCAGTGTGAAGTAGAGTATATTAATAAAGAGATTGTGGAAAATATTTGCTGTTATAGGAGGCTATTATATGTAAACTTAGACATAAAAGCTAAGAGCCACTGCTGAATGTGCCTTATGTTGTGTGCTCCTTAAGGCAGCTCATTTGCACAGAGACTGTGGAGGCATCGACAGAAAGGTTCTCACAACATTGCATTAATTCAAATTTAAACAGATGATGGACAAACCTACTAGAATTACAAAACAAAGTCAAACACATATAGACTTGATTTTTACAAATAGGCCAGAAAGAATAACTAAAACTTACAATCTCATCACTGGGCTTTCAGATCATAATATGACATTAGTTGCAAGGAAGTTAATCAAAAAACGTTTACTTTATCATAATAAAATAGAAACCAAAGTCCAAACAACAGGTATACCAAGAACAAAAATAAGTGAGTTTGAGCAGGATTTAAAACTAAAATACTGGAATACTGTCACAAAAGAATCAGATTTGAACCAAGGTGTAGACAAATTTATTTCCACACTAAGTGACTTGACAAACAAGTACACCAAAACCTGGTCAAGTAAACCAAAGAAGCACTCCCTTCCATGGTTCAACAATGACATTTGGCATATTATGAAAAAACGAGATCTTGCTCTCAAAAAGTCCTTGACAACAGAAAGTAATACTGACCATCTGATTTACACTGGGCTTAGAAATCAAGTCATACGTGAGCTGAAAAAAGCTAAAACTACTTACTACACTAAAATGATTGAAGAAGCCAGTGGTAGTAGTTTCAAGCTTTGGCAACATATAAATAGATTAACTAATTCTAGTAAGAAAAAGCATCAAACAATCGACTGTCTTAAATCTCAGGGAAACCTAATAAATGATAATCAATCAATTGCAAATGTTTTTAATAACCTTTTTATTAAATCAGTTCATGAATTAGCAAATAAGTTTAAAAATCAACAGATATTTCAGAATGAAATTAAACTTGATAATATTGGCTTCTTTCAAATTAAAGAGGTCTCACATGATAAAGTCAGGAAAGTAATCACAAACATGAGCAATTCCATGTCAAAAGACATCCACAATCTTAATGCTGCCTTTATTAAAAACATCTGAGCAACTTATTAAAACCTGTTACCCATCTAGTAAATCTCTCAATACCTACAAACACATTTCCCCAGAGCTGGAAAACTGCTGTTATTACACCGATCCACAAGTCAGGTGAAAAAGACCTTGCATGTAACTACAGGCCTATAGCCATCTTGCCTGTAGTTTCAAAAGTGTTGGAGAAAATTGTTGCAGCTCTCATATTGCATCACAACATGGTCTCAAGTCTCTCTCTCTACTCTAAAGCCAGTTATCTCATTGTACAATCAGTCTATCAAAGTATTGGACAAGAAACCTGTGAGGTGGCCTCACTGTGACACAATAAAGAAACACAAGCTTTTTACTTTTGAAAACTGTTCATTTTAGCACACTGAAATTAGTTTTTAAATGTAATCATGTGTCACCACTGTTTTCATCTCTTATTGTCAGGCGTCAGGGCTCACTCAGACATCTACTCGAGCCTCAGTCAGTGGGGACTGTATAGTCCCGATGTTCACAACATCTTTTGGGCACTTACTCCTCTAAAGGAGCCAGACTGTGGAAGTCTCTCCCCACTGACCTTAACTACAGACTGATATTAACATCTTTAACAGAGACTAAAACAGTGGTTGAAGTCAGGACAGAGTTGTTCACACAGTCATCTTAATATATGAAATGTTCCTTATTGTTTGCACTGTGCCTATAGTTTTTTTTTTTTTTTTTTTTTAACATTTTAAATTGTATCTTGAACTGTGCTATGTCTTCTCTCTAAAAGCCCCCTATGGACTGGTGTTGAAAATTAGCATATATGCTAACACACTTAAGCAATACATCTGGTTGTCCAATGTATATGTGATGTCCATATTAAATAAATGAATAAAATCACATCCAACACATGTGAGAAGTGGATTTTGGGCTGATGATGTGTGATCTGAGCCACAAACTGTCCCACTTCACTGCAGACATCTTTCCCTGCCTCCTGCTGTGGCTGTGCACTCTCTTCCACAATCCAGACAAGGTGCAATTCATTCTGAACAAACCTAATGTAGTCCCCTAACCAAGTATTAAGAACTCGTACCCATGTGTTATTATGTCATACCCACTTGAGGCTTTGTGTTATTTCTTTATTTTTCCTCATGTCCTCTCCAGGACTCCATGCAATGACTATGAGGAAAAATTACAAAAAATGTGATATATCTACAGCCAATCGTCGAAAACAAAGTGTAGGTTATTTTAAACAGCTAACGGTTATCAAAACAGATTTCATAATACTCACCGGAAAGTGTCCACAGTATTCAGTTAATGTCATTAAATATTTATGAAGGTGTGCTGTATGATACCGAGATATATTCAGCAGAAGAGGCGGACTTTTGACCAATAGATGAGCAGACTAAACTATAGACTATAGTAGGACTATAGCAGGATTGTAGCAGGACTGTAGCAGGACTATAACAGGACTATAGTAGGACTCTAGCAGGATTGTAGCAGGACTATAACAGGACTATAGTAGGACTCTAGCAGGATTGTAGCAGGACTATAACAGGACTCTAGCAGGATTGTAGCAGGACTGTAGCAGGACTATAACAGGACTATAGTAGGACTCTAGCAGGATTGTAGCAGGACTATAACAGGACTATAGTAGGACTCTAGCAGGATTGTAGCAGGACTATAACAGGACTATAGTAGGACTCTAGCAGGATTGTAGCAGGACTATAACAGGACTATAGTAGGACTCTAGCAGGATTGTAGCAGGACTGTAGCAGGACTATAACAGGACTATAGTAGGACTCTAGCAGGATTGTAGCAGGACTATAATAGGACTATAGTAGGACTCTAGCAGGATTGTAGCAGGACTATAACAGGACTATAGTAGGACTCTAGCAGGATTGTAGCGGGACTGTAGCAGGACTAGGGTATTGTTTATTCGAGACTATAACTTGAGTGCGTTGTGCTCAGGGGACCATCACTCTGATCCTGGCCACAGACATGGCGCGTCATGGAGAGATCCTGGACTCCTTCAAACAGAAGGTGGACAACTTTGACTACGCGGATGAGGAGCATGTCACCTGCGTAAGTGATCTGCAGCAGACACAGGACATGTATTTGTATTTGTGAGACATGGGCCAGCGCTTATCTGTCTCATTCCAAAAAAAGAGACAAATACGCAGCTGTTGTCTCTCACATGACAAAGGTTGCTGTTTTTTTGGCTCCAGTACTCACCATTTTTTGATGGCTAGGTTAACTTTGGTTGCCAATATGCAGGTGTGTTACACTGTCTATGCTGACCTTTGACCCCCTTCCAGTTAAAGATGGTGTTGATTAAATGCTGTGACATCTCCAATGAGGTGCGCCCCATGGAGGTGGCTGAGCCCTGGGTCGACTGTCTCCTGGATGAGTACTTCATGCAGGTAAAACAGGACTAGTCCAGATGATTGTGTGGTCTTCATGTCCTCATCAGGGGCCCATGATGGTTCTCAATAGTTATACAACAATAAAATGAAGCTTGTTCTCCAGATTAGTGATTCTCATCTGGTGGGTCGCGATCCAAAAGTGGGTCACAGGACTGTTTATAGCGGGTTGCGGGCCTGGGCAAAAGAATAGAACTGTGCTATGGGTTGTCCCTGAGGGCCAGTGCTCTCTGAGAACAGAGTGGAGTGAGGTGCATGTGGGCACTAGTTGCTGTTGCTTTTTCCTGTTGCCACTTTAGTTAAAGTCGTCTCTCTTTCATTACTTTTACACTCAGCTCTCCTCTCTGTTATAAACTGTGGGGACAGGGGAGGTCCAGAGTTCTGTAAACCTGCGGCGTCCTTGTAAGCCAGAATAAAGTAATGTTAACAAAAAGTTACTAATGTTATATCAATCTGGAATGGCGCCCGTTGCTGTGCAAGCTAAGCATCCTTGTGCGTCTGAGTCCCGCTGCTCACCCTCCGCTGAACCCTGGGATCACGGCACAGCGGCTTTCTTGTGGCTTTTTGAGTCTTTAAAACTACTTTTCAGTTGCTTTTATTTTGTGTTTATACATGAAGGCACTATTCAGTCTGTTAAAAAGTTACTTCAGTGAAGAGCTAAGGGTTTAAATTAAAATGCAACTTATTGGATGTTATCTCTCAGCACTTGGTTTATCTTTAAATGTGTTACTTTTTGTGTTGGCAGATTCAAACTGTACAATGTTTTATTCATTAATTTGATAAGTCAAAATATATTTTTTATTTGGGTCGCGGCTTGACATTATGGTTATATGGTATTATAGGGTGATGATGGGTCCCGAAGCCAGACCAGTTGAGAACCATTGCTCCAGATCATATCCATACGGTCATTAGAAAATAGAAAAAATACATTTTGACTAGACAGCATTGAGTTAATACACTACATGATGTTATTTAGCTCTAACCCTGAATAAATAGTAAAATGTTCTGATGTTTTCACTTCGATATAGCAGGATGAGTTTGAAATAGACTGAAGAAATTTAAAAATGTTTAACCTCAAAATATTAACATTAACTTTTGGAACCTTGAAGTCATTTCTGTCTCAATACAATACCAACTCATGCCACTGTTCACCTCTGAACGACCAGGACAAAATGACCTGGGGTTGGACCAATGTTGGACTGCTGTAGAACAGTACAGAGGACCGTGGAGAGTTCTCAGATCTGGATGGTTTGTTGTTGCGTTTCAGAGCGACCGGGAGAAGGCAGAGGGGCTTCCTGTGGCCCCCTTCATGGATCGAGAGAAGGTCACCAAACCCACAGCTCAGATCGGCTTCATTAAGTTTGTGCTCATCCCCATGTTTGAGACAGTCATGAAGGTAAGCAGCCTTTCACAAGTACATTTTGATATCATTATGTGGAAGTAGCTTAAAATCTGCAGCTTATCTTTAATGAGAAACACTGAAGTGTGGGTCTTGTGCTGCAGTTGTTCCCTCAGATCGAGGAGGCCATGGTCCAGCCTCTCAGAGAGTCCCGGGACCGCTACGAGGAGCTCAAACAAATCGATGACGCCATGAATGAGGTACACCACACACTTGTAACACCAGTACTGCGCCTTGTTATAGCTGCAGTACCCTAGAGCTGTGTGGCGTGTACTGTGATGTAAAATGCTGAAACACTTCATGTTACACTCAGGTGCAGAAGAAGAAGAGTGAAAACCTCACCATGGGAGGAAAGAAGAAATGAGAGGTACTATCCACCACTAGAACTTATCCTGGGCCCTGTATGACAAGCTGCTGAAACTCATCTCTCCTACACAGAGAGACAAAACCAAACATGAGCATCTCTGGATTAGCAGTACTACAAAACAGGTTTTCCGCTTTTTGAGTTAACCCTGGGTTTCTCTGTGGAGCTCTGAGTTAATCAGAGTAATCAAAGCGTGTCAGGCCAGTCTTCATTTGGATTCCCGAAGCCTCAGGAAAACTTTGGCTGCTCCACTGAAGACTATTGCAGCCTGTTGTACACTGGTGGCGAATGTATATGATGCATATGGCCCCTGCAATGTGCGGATCCACGGTTTACAGTGTACAGTGAGCAAAAGCCTGCTTATATTTAAATATTTTTATTGGGCATATGGAATAAACTGTGCACCTGTGAAGAAGTAATCACAAAGAAGTTGTTTCAAATGAAAAAAAAAAGTTCTGCTGGGCTTTTTCTGTCTAACCCATTACCAGTCTCTCTCTGATGCTCTGTATACCTGGCCTGTACCACTACACTCGCTGTCTTCAGAACCACCTTACTTCTCTTACATAATACGCTGCCTGGACAAAAAAAGTCATCACCTGAGAATCTTTCAGATGTGCTGGAAAAGATTTGCGCAGCAGTCCGACTCTTCCATCATCAATACAAGATCTTGTGAAAAATGTATGCAACGCGAGACAGAAATAACTGTTGTGACATTGCAGAAGCTTGAAGAAATGATGCCTCAGCGAATGCGTGCCGTAATCAAAACTAAAGGTGGCCCAACAAAATATGAGTGTGTGTTTTGGCCAGGAAATCACTCCAGCACATCCCAAAGATTCTCAATGGGGTTAAGATCTGGACTCTGTGGTGGCCAGTCCATGTGTGAAAATGATGTCTCATGCTCCTGAACCACTCTTTCACAATTTGAGCTTAATGAATCCTGGCATTGTCATCATGGAATATGCCTGCACAGTGAGGGAAGAACAAAATCCATTGATGGGATAACCTGGGCAGTCAGTATATTCAGGTAGTCAGCTGACCTCATTCTTTGGGCACACAACGTTGCTGAGCCTAGACCTGACCAAACAGGATCTTACCTATTTGCTTAGTTAAATTCAGGTGATTTTTTTTTTTTGCGAGTCAGTGTATTATCCTAGTCTGTTCTCACATGTGACTGGCTGAAAGAGTGCCCATCAAAATCAAATTCTGCTCTGCTTGCAGATTTTTAGCAGAGCTAAAGATTCTCATCTACGGGAGTTCTTATTTGCTTGAAATCCAATTTTGAGCCTAATATAAAATAATAACAAAATAGGTTATACCCAAAGCATGTGATGTGACCCATATAAGAGGTGATATTTAGTTCTTGTGTTTATCAGCTACATACAAATAAATAATGTAACTCATGATTCATGAATTAATTTGAGGTTTAGCTAAAGCTGTATTTTTTGAAGTAAAGCCCATAAATCTGATAAAACATTAAAGGGGCAGTTGTAAAGTGAGTTTCTTTCCACTTAATGTATTTTATTTACAAATAATATAATTTTATTGTTCACTGCTCAATGAACAACCTGTCACCCTTGGGTGCTAGCCACTCCCTATTTCCACCATTTGCCTGATGAAGACCTTGTGCCCAAATGTCACTTGTTGAGTCCTAATAAAGTCTCACATTTGCAGGTCAGATGGTGTGCGGGAATGTTTTCTATTTGATGTACTTTTGGGCTTCTCCCTCTGCTCCTACACACCCGTCCCAAGGAATTGATGTTTGAAATTTTGATCACCTTAATGAGTGATAAGACCAGGCTCAGCTGCAGCATAAGTTTCCATAGTGACTGAGGAAGCCTGTTTTATGGAACAGAAGTGACAACAACAGCACAGCCCTCTGGACTAGACTAGGACCAAACCAGGATTAAACCAGGGTTGGACCAAGACTAAACCAGGTCTAAACCAAGACTAAACCTGATGCTTTTTCTTCGCAGCACAGTGATTAGAGTGAGGAGTGTGCCTTGTGTTGGTTCAACTGAGTGCCTCTGTGGACTGCTCCAGACCTGGCCTGGAACCGGACAATCTCAGGGATGCCTTGTGGTGGATTTTTGTTGTTGTTTTTTTTACAGCTTGTACAGATTTTTAGTGACTTGTTCTATATTATAAAAATAAAAGTTCTTGAAGTAGCAGCGAGTGTACTGAGCCTTCTGTCAGACTTAAAAACCCCAAACTGTCCCAAAACTGACTCTGAGACACATTCCTACCACCAAGATTTCAAGAAGTGCTGTCCCCCCGGCCACTTCAGTCCCTCAGCTCAAGCCCATTGCAAACACTGTATGTTTAAAGTAGCACTGCAGTGCAGTACTGCAGGGCTGAGGCCACAGCCCTCTGCAGACACTACTGCCTCCTGACCCTCTCCTTTGAGTCACGCATGAATAAAGTTGGGAGGTAGTTCAGACAGAATGCTTGTCCTGAACGGTAAGTGATCGATAAAATGGCTAATTAGCATGGCTATTAGCAACATGAAGCTAATTTTCCAACGCTGACATCAGTACCTAGTCTACCGCGTTTAAGAGCGGAATTGCTGAACTGTATTCAGATTTTTTTTAGAAACAGACTTTTTATTCAATGATTAAAAAAAAAAAGTAAACTCAATGTAAAAAATTCAAATGCCAAAAATTCAGTTGCTTAAATTCAGTGGCTAAAGCTTTCATAATAAAGACACAAAACAAGTCCATATGGATTAGCACAATAGGTCTCTTTTAAAGCTAATAATGAGAAATGTGAAAATCTTGATTTCAGCTTTAAATAAAAATTTTTTCAAAATAAAAAACTTCACAATTAAACCATGTTAAACTAATTCCTCTTAGGGTTAAATCATGACCTAGTGGCCTCAGTTTTGGCCTTTTTGGACTGGTTATGGTCCCGGTTCTGGTGGTGCCTCTTCTGGTTTTGCTGGTCCAGACGCTGTTGTTTCTTCTTCATATATTCCGAAACATTGTCATAAGTTTCCACGTAGAGATGCTCCAGTTTGCTGCGGCTGCGACTACACTCTATAGCAACAACAAAAAAATCACTCAATAAAGGTTGATATGAAATTTGATATGAAGCCACGACTGTGATGAAGGAATCGTGTACTCACCATCCACCTTTTCCCAGAGCTGCCTGAGTCCTGCGGTCACTCGGATCACTTCTGGACTCTGAGGATCCACCTGAACCATGACACGCACACAGACAGACACACAGACAGGTAAAGGATAGGCTTTTACTATGGCCCTGCTGCTTTCTATTGAGCTTCTACCATAATGTCTACCACAGTTCATCTCCAGAGCATTGGAGGTCAAGCTAGTGGAACACGCCATAGTAGCAGACAAATTTTAAAATGTTTAAGAGGTCTTGTCCAAATGTTCTAGACTAGAGAGAAAGAGAAACATTGATAAACCTTGTCCCAGGAGCCCTGAGTGTGGCTGTAGACCTGCAGCGGGCACTCCTCACAGTTCACCAGCACCCAGAGCTGGCCTTCAGGGTCAAAGGTCAGGTCCAGTGGGCAGTGCGTGAAGGGCAGATGATTGTGAGGCTTGATCATAGTGCCCCCCTCAGTCTGCTCCAGACAGAACAGCTGGACCTCCATCACTCTGAAACACAGTCACAGCATTAGGCTTGTTCGAGATGAACTGCGCCTCGCCTGGATTGCAGACGAGAACAGGCGGCTGCAGCAGAGGCTGAAATCAAGTTGCACAGTTCACGAGCAGAGAACAGCGTGGAGAGCCTCAGATCACGCAGCGTCTCGTTGGAAGCACAGATCTTGAGTTTGTTTGAAGTATTTTCTTTTCTTAATAAAACAATTTTAAAAGTTTGTGAACTCTCCTGTTTCCTTCACACTCGTCTCACTGACACTTTTATTATCAAAGCAAAGAGATGAGGCTGCTCTTGTTGCAGAGTTTGCAGCTTAGGCTTAAAATATTAAATGGACCTATGACTATGACTCCATTCTCAAAAAGATCATGTATTTTTCAATTGATCCATATCTGACACCCTGGACACTTTTAGTCACATTTAAAGCATTTGTCAATATCAAATGTAGAGCACTAGTTTGTGTAAAGTTGGGAGGGAGGAGGCAGCTGAGTGTCTGGGCGCCACGTTTCTGATCAAAACACAACTCGGACCCAATCAGCTCTCAGCGCGTGTGTGTGGACAGAACACCATTTCCCATCATGCATTAAGTGTTTGTAGTCCAAGCAGGCGGCTGCAGTCGGAGGAGAGCAACTGCGCCCGCCTTGCTCAAAAACTGCACCCGCCTTGCTCTCATAAGATTCCCGTGACCGACGCACAGGTTACGTCAGAGCAAGTCGGTGGCATCTTGGACACAAAACTAACCAGCATGCACTGCGCACCGATCGACAGTGATTGTATCTGCATCCGCCTTGCTCATCTCAAAGACACCTACTATCCCCAGACACTGAGCCACGCTGTACAGCCATCTGTGTCAGCCAATCACAGGAGAGCACACAAGACCATGTGACAATAACGCTCACACCTGGCTCAACTGACAACTTAAGAGTCAAACTTCTTTCTCTCAATCTCTGTTACTTTACTGTATGGACTACAGTGATCAGTTCAGTTAGTACTTGTGTGGCATTTTAGCAAAACAAATCTTCATGAGCTTCAACTCCATGGGCCAGGATCCCATGTATGACGCCATAACAGACTCTCCCCTGACAAAGCAGGGCGGCCATTAGCGCTACACCAGGGTATGTCTTAGGTTTGTGCCTGTTTAAAGGCAAGTTTTTCATGTCACTGTTGCAGAGAGCAGCTCATGGGAAAATGTTGGGTATTGTTCAGCTAAAACTAAACCAGAATGGTCCAGACCTCCAGAGAGACTACATTTTAGTAGAGTCACTTGTGTGGCTTTGAAATCAATTAAAAATACAGAGAAATACCGTTAACTAAGTGTTAATTAGCATGCGAGTTGGTGGTGGAAGTTGTTGGACATAAGTTATGATCTTAATAAGATTTTTGTGGTACTATTGCCTAATAATGCTTATACTTCAAAATATCATAATTTATGTCCAACAACAGCCTTACTACCAACTAATGAGCAGTAATTAATTAAGTTTGTTAGGGGGAAAATGTTAGTTTGTTGCTAATTTGTTATAGAATATAGTCACACAGAATAAGGGATTAATAGGTGCTTTATATTTACCAACTGAGAGCTAATTAGCCACTAACTAGCATGCTGATTAGCACTTAGTTCTTGGTTAAGAATTGAAACCTAAACGTAAGCAATATAACCAATAAATATAACATTATAATCAAATATGGATAGGAATAATAATAGTGGGGTTAAAATACACTGCTCTGGGACATGCTGTGAACGTACTTCTCACAGAGCACAGCCACGTGCTGCCCATCTGGAGAGCTCAGGAACCTGCTCACTGTCAGTCTCTGGAAACAGAACACCAGAAGTTAAAGGTTCTACACCTGAAGCTGGAGACAGAAGGATTTGGGACGGGCTAAAGCATGTACCTGGTCTTTGCCCTGCTCCATGGATTTCACGAGCTCTCTGAGGTCCACACTCTGCAACCTGCGGCCACTCTCCAAGTCCCACAGCTTCACTGTCCCGTCCTGAAGACAAAACACAACCCACAGCTTCAGACAGCAGAAGCTTGTGAACAGCAGGCTGGTAGTCTTTTCAGAAAAATGATAGTCAGTCCCAGTCAGAGAGACTCACAATGTGTCCCTGTGTCATAATTGGCTCAAATTCTCATGTGCTGTCTCCTCAAACCTGCCTTACTCATTTCTTTTTATATTTTAACTACAAGTGAGATACAAGGCGCTCATAGGCAAAAACTTTGATAATAGGGCCACATGTGTAACATGTGTGATGTGTTCTACATTCAACACTTTCAAAGCCCTTGTTCATCACTCCAAAGTGGATAGGTTTCTTATTTTTGATACAGACAACGCTCTTCTTAATACCATTGTTTCCAGACTGTCAGGAGTTCCTGTCTGATCACCAGTGACTACAAGAATCTGGTGGGTGCCACACCAAGGGAGCGTATGAACGAACCAGCTGCCTAGTCCTTAACTACCTGCATGTCATGGTGCAAAAAGTTATGGCCATATGTGATTTTTCTTTTTCTCTATCCAAATGTAAAATGAAGTTCACATTACCAGATATGCTGTGCCTTTGTGTGTAGTAGAGGTGTAATCTCTGACCCATGTACTCACCCCAGAACCAGAGAGTAGACTGCGTGGGCTTCCCGCAGGGATCAGGAGAGCACTCACAAACCTGCCACAAACACACTGGTTACACCTTTGGTCTAACTACAGTCCAACCCACTAAACAAAATTTTCCTTTTCCCCATTTTAGAAATTAGGCTCAGTAGACCTCAAACAATTTGATGAATACAATGGCAAAAGATATGTTTGTGGGTCAGAATGACCCCAAGGACAGCACAAGGGTTGTGTTTGACTTTCTGTTTACCTGGGCCCCCCTTTTCTGAGTTTGCAAGTCAAAAAAGTCTCAAATAGTCCGTCAGATGTAACCCCTGTCACGTGACCTGAGGAACCTTGTTTTCAATTCGCTCCCACCTCAGCATGGGGACCATTAATGCTGCCTTCATGATACATCGGAATCTTGGAAGTCCCGACTTAAAAAAGCCGACTTCCGAAAAATGTCCGTTCACGAGTTCAGCTCGGAAAACACACATCAGGATCAGAACAATAACAACAAAACCATATTTGTATTTTCATGTTGTTTTATAGGAAACAAATATCTTGATAAGTGTTAAGTGATAAGTGTTTGGTGTGGCACTGAGTTTATATCAGAGAATGTTTCTATTTCTACTTTAGTCATTTACTGATAAATTAACATTTAAATATGTTTTTGCAGAGCTGTAGCACTGAAAACTTCATTCATTATATAAAGATGAGTACATTTTTGCAGAAGTAGGAGATCTCTTGTTTTAAAAAACGATTATTCCCCATTAGTAACCACACTGTTTACCTCTCACAGAGGGAGAACCTATGATTGTGACGTCAACTCGGGAACTCGGAATCCAACACTTCCGCATGAGTTTCCGAGCAAAAATTCTGACCCGAGACGGCGTTCAAGGCCGTTTTTCCGACTCAGATTGCAGGTCGGAATTTCCGAGATTCCGATGTATCATGAAGACAGCATTAGCTCTGGGGTCATGCAGGTAACTTCCTACTCCTCGTACACTCACACTGTGTGCTGTGGCATCTGGCGTTTGGTCTGAATGAGTGGCTCTACTCGGCTTTGAGCACTTATACGGTTGTCCACAACTCTTATGATTCAGCGGTCAGTCTCGCAATTTTGGTGTTTCATGCGTCGTTATGTTTAGAGTGTCATTTTCATTCATTTAGTTCACTTTAATTATTGTTTTTCGAGTCGCGGTGCCATAATTGCGCTCGCGTGTGGAACCTCACTTATGGAGCGAGCGTTTTAAGATTTGTCAATACAATTACTGACTTTAGATAGAACTATAAGCTAAATGTGTAATTCGGCTGGCGTGTCCAGGCCGCCATGCTGTTCTTTTGTTTGTGAGAAGTGGATTTCTGTTAGCTTTTCCATGCTAATAGCCCAAACAATATGTGTATAATCCAAACAATTGGATTGCAAGTGACTATTTATTTTGATTAATGTTGCGCAACTGTACTGATCTGATTGATACTATATAATGTTTTGAACGTACTTAAGCATTATTGAGTTTAATTTATATCAGTATAAGTTATTGAATATTTCTACATATAGCTTTGTGTATTACCATTAAATCACTCTACTCTTAGGTGCATTGTGCATTCCTAAAAGTGCACAATAATGAGCTGGTTACAAAGTTAGGAGACTCAAGGTTACAGGTGGGGGCCCCCACGGCCCTGCCCGTTGCGTGGGACGCTCTTGAAGACAAAGAAGATAAGGCGCTGCTGAAATGAGAACTCTGTGGCCTGGCCGAGGCACGGGAGTTTCTCGAAGAAAAACAAGATAAGGCTATGCAGAGATCGTCATACATCATCATATATAATATAAAAAGCTTAGGACACTCCTCTTTAGCAGCGCGCTCCCTCTACCTTTTCAGCGGGGCCTCTGCTGCTGTAACCTTACCTGTGTGATATTAAACCTTCTGACTTGGATACACTTCTGAATCATCGTCCTCTTTGATGCTTACACCACAAATGAACAATTCTAACAAAGTGAAATATGTAATGAGAATGCTGATGCATATTTTGCTTGACCTTATATCCAGGTCAGGTTTTTTGTCTGGATACTTTTTATTTTATTTTATTGAAGATGGCGAGCTGGTAGGACAGACCTTTTTCATTTATTTGCTCTGAACAATTTTTTTTTCCTTTTCATCCTTTGGAGTTCTTAAAATAAGGATTTAAAACTAAACCCTTTTGGAAAAAAGTCAAAACTTTTATGTTAAAGACTGAATTTATTGTGTTGTAAATATTTATTATTCAGTGTTTATTTATTTCCATAAGCCATTTTCCCTTGGAAAATTTAATAAATTTCTTTATAGTTAAAGCTATATTTTGTGTTCTGTCGGTCATTCATACTACTCAAGCTCCATTAAGAACCGGTTTCTTCTGCATACAGTCAACTTGTTTATTGCAATAGTCACTCAGCCCTAATATGAAATTAATATTTAATGCTTTAAATCATTACAGAGTTGGGCGGCATAGTGGTTAGCGCTCCTGCCTCACAGCAAGAAGGTCCTGGGTTTGATTCCTGGACCGTGTGGGGCCTTTCTGTGTGGAATTTGCATGTTCTCCGCGTGTCTGTGTTTTTTCCGGGTGCTCCAGTTTCCCCTACCACTAAAAACATGTACAATAGGTCCCCCATGGGGCCAGGACTCCCCTGGAAATGAGATTCTGTGGGACTTTCTTGGTTAAATAAAGGTCAAATAAAAACTAAAATAAAAATGTTATTAAAATTACATTAAAATATAATAAAAAATTTGAATGGTCTCACAAGACTGAGAGGGTTGGCCCCAAACCTTTCCTGCTTAGGGCCCCCAAATGTACAGGACCGGCACTGTCCGGAAGTAAAATTCCCATTAATTTTTCCCATTAACTTTTCGAGAAATCTGTATATTAAAAGTTCAATGGCTTGAAGGAGGCTATGTAGTAACTCATCACCATAAAATGAATAATTTTGCTATAAACACGTATTTGATATCTGATATGTGTCCAAAGGCAAAGTTACAAACGCATTAAGCTGAAACTTCAAGTTTTAGCTAATCTTTTTGATAGAAATTAATCGTGTTATCGTTGTGAGTTACCACAGAGCTGATTAGCCCTTGTTAAGCTATTAAACTCATAATATATGAATTTTTCTATAAAGTCAATCGGGAAAATGAATGGGAATATTACTTTCGGAACCGGGGGTGGGCGGGCACCTTTGAGCTCCATTATGTAGTACGCAGGCGGAGCCATAGATCTACAAAACACACACATGCCCTGCCTGCCTCAGAGGTACTGAAGAAAACAGGCTCTCACACAAACACTTGCATAGTTTAAACTAAAGTTTACCACAAAAGATGCTTGAAAAGACGAGACAGTGAGTGAAAGGGGTGTGTGTTGGAGCCAGGGCTAGACTCACTGCTGGTGGCCCAGGCAGAAGGACTGGATGTTGTAGGGAGACTTTGATAAGCTCACACGGATCTTCTCGTCTCGGTCACAGGTCACAATGAAGCGGTCGTCCAAAGACACGGTCTGCAGACAGAAACACATGTCTAGAATACCCACTGTGCCCTGGTTTATTCCCAGTTTACAGTAGTCCTGCTTTAGACCTGTGGGGTATACTACAACTCGAGATTTCAGGTTAAGCTCGCTAAGTTGAGCTTAAACCCAGGATTTCCAGTAACACAAATGTGACTCACTTTTCAGCCTGGTTAGATCACTACAGTAACATACGCAGTATAATAGAGCTAACCTGGACCGGATAGATGTTCCTGAGTTTGGGCTTTGATCTGCTCCTTCAGTATTTGAACACATTTTTCTCTGTTTTATTGGCAAACATGGAGTTTTCGGAGAGATTGTACTCATCCGTTTTAATATTAACCATCGTATTGATCACTTGCAATAATGAACGTGTGTATAGTCAGAGATCTAACCTTAGCAGGGGTTAGACTGTTGCGCAGTGTTTCACCAGGAGGACACCCAGCACCATTTAAGCAGAAAACATCTCTCCTTAATGTGAGAAAAAGGTGTGCAGTCCATATTCTCTTTTGTTTAGTGTAACACCTCAGTTGGGGAAGACGGGAAGGGACTATGTTTCTCGGCTGTCCTGGGAGAAAGTGTCTGGGGTGAGGGAAGTCTAGGTATCTTTGCTTAGACTGCTGCCTCCGCGACCTAGTCCCAGATAAGCGGTAAAAGATGGATGAATAGCCCTCAGTCGTCATTTTGCTTCCCCATTTTTATTTGATGTCAATTTCCTTTTATTTAAATCCAGTGAATTAGCACAGAATGTGGAAGTTATTTTAAAGCAGTCTTAATTGAATTGTCTCTATATAAACGATTAAAAAAAATAGTCTCTATGAAAATGATGGCTGCTGTAACTGAGTTTCTTCCTGTTCCTGTGCTGAGACATAGCCCCGCCTCCTTTACCTCCAGGCTTAATACTATTAGCTGTTTCCTGCCAGATCTGTACAGGTGCAGCTGCAATAATCAGTGGTTCTATATCTAAGGGCGCACTCACACTAGGACCACTCAAACTGTGCCATGCCCAGGTACAATTGGGGACATACCCTGCTTTAGGGGCGGTCCGGGTTATTCCTGATTTACCCACAGTTTGGTCATAGTTTAGTGCAGGTTAAGTCCCAAATTAGACCTGGTTTTGTCTTTAGACATGTTTTATACCTAGTTCAGACCTGGAGTAGTTAGTGCTAGTTTAAACCTGGTGATGGATAGATTGACAGATACATACTGCACATATACAACAAAACTTTGTTGGAGCAATTCAGTTGCAGCTAAGTATATAGATAAAAAACATGCACGCACGCACACTACCCATTCAGTGTCACAAAACTAAAATAAATAAATAAATAAAAGAGAGATGCCTGACATATGTACATGCAGATAAAACATATAACATGTATTTTTACACATCACGACAGTCAGAGAGCATTTTGTCAAGTCCAAACTGTTCTATCTGTGTCTGTGTGCCTGTATTATGTTCAGCCTGTTTGTGCATGTGATTTTGAGTCGGCCTGAGGGGAGTGTAGTGAAGAGGGAGTTCCCGGGGTGAGAGGGGCCTGCAGGATGTTGGTGGCTTGTGTAAGGAGATGGCTGGAGTAGGTGTCCCCCAGGAGATCCTCTCCGCCGTCCTCACAACTCACTGCAGGTCCTTTTTTTCGGCAGCATTGCAGCCTGAGTACCATGCCGTACAACAGTAAGTCAATATGCTTTCTATTGTACAGAGATAGAAGATTAGCAGCACTTTCTGGGGAAGCCTATTGTGTCTCAGGGTCCTCAGAAAGAACAGCCTCTGCTGGGATCATTTGATGATCCAAGAGGTATTCTGGCTCCAGCTCAAGTCCTCTGTAATGTGCAGGCTAGGGTTGGGCGATATAGTGATATTACCATATATTGGGGAATTGTACAATAGTTTTTTTTTTTAAATACCTAAAATGTGTATCAAGGTCCATGCCAATATAGTGGGGATAAGTGTAAATCTTTGTGTAATATAAGCATATATTTTCAAATTAACAGCATATTATACTTTAATTAATTAGCTCTCTCAGTCGACGTCATGGCGGTCTGACGCACCATGCGCAGGCAGCGCCTTGTTACAGCAGCCAACCTGTCTGAGTCTGTACCCAAAGACTGTCGCTGCTGTAGTCAGCGCAGCCACAGAAGCAAAGCACGGTGCTGAAGCCACGCCGCGTCCTGCAAAATGGAAAATAAATAAACTTCCTCGGAGACGCGGATGTGTTCGAGGATAACCTGACGTGCTGGGTTTTAACCAGTTTCAAAATAACTTCTTATATGTTTTTACAAATAAACACTTCAGAAACATATTTTTTGTATTTACTACACCTCTTTTTTGCCCAAAAAATAATAGATGTCCCTACATTTTCAAAGTACCATTTTAACTCAATTTTAAAAGGCAGGTTTAGCATAAATGTTGATAGAAAATTATACAGTATACGCCGGTATAATTTGGGGACGGTAAGACGGTATAAAAAAATGGATATCGCCCAACTCTAGTGCAGGCCCAGAAACTTGAAAGTGGAAACCCTCTCCACCTCTTCTCCATTTATGCTCAGGCCATTGTGGGGAGCTTTTTTGTTTTTCCTGAAGCCATTTATCATTTCCTTTGTTTTCTTAGTGTTCAGAAGGAGGTCAGTGACTGCACCTCCTCTCTTTAAGCGGTTTCCTCGCTGTTTGTTATGAGTCCCACAAAGGTCGTATCATCTGCGAATTTGATGAGAGTGTTGGAGTTGTGTTTAGCAATACAGTCGTATGTGAAATGAGAATAGAGGGATGGGCTGAGAACACAGCCTTGAGGAAGACCGGTGCTGAGAGTGATGGTGGAAGAAAAGTGATGTTCAATTCTGATAGCTGAGGTTTTAGGTACAGGAATTATGGTGGCAGATTTCAGACAAGTTGGGACACTAGCTTGCTGTAATGACAGGTTGAAGATGTGTGTGAACACTGCAGCAAGCTGGTCAGCGCACGCCTTCAGAACTCTGCTGGAAACACCATCAGGTCCAGGGGCTTTATTGCAATTAATGTTGAGTAGTGTTCATTTAACCTGATAGGTCTGGAGCGTGAGTGGATGGTCACTCTCTAGGAAGCTTGTTTCAGCCGCTGGATGAGGTTCGCTCTTGGAGTTGGCGCTGCCCTCAAAGCGGGCAAAGAATGTGTTGAGCTGATCAGGAAGGGAAGAGTAAGTGGAGGCGGGATAGGTGTTACTCTTCTTGTAGTCGGTAATGTTCCTGACACCTTTCCACATGGCATGGAGGTTGTTATAATTGAAGTTGTCCTCAATGTGCTGCTTGTACTGCCTCTTAGCAGCTTTGATGCTTCTGTGTAAGTTGGCCCTGACCTTAGTGCTGTGTCCCGTGCACTGAGCAGCTGACACAATCTGGTTGGGGAATACTTTGATTTGTTTTGTTTTTTGAGTTGCAATGTCTGTGCAGAAGTTGATATATGACAGGACTGTGGTGATGTGGTGCTCAATGTCTCAGTGTTCAAAGCGCTCCCACTTGGTGCCCTCAGAACAGGACGATATGTGGTTTTGTTCTGTTGATAAGGGGTTTGTAAGCTGTGGTCAGGAACAGGGACATATGGTCTGACTGTACGAGATGTGGTGAAGAGTGGGTTTTGTAGGCTCCGAAAATGTTTTTTATTATTTCTTGTCTTAATGTCCACTTTCTTGTATAATTTAGGCAACACAGTCTTTAGGTTTGAGTAGTTGAAATCACCTACTACAATAAAGATGCTCTCTGGGTGTATGTTTTGTTGCTTGCAAATACATCATGTTGCTTTCCCATGGCCAGCCTAACATTAGCTCAGGGGTGGACATAAACAGCAGTGATAAAAACAACGGAGAGTTCTCTGGGCAGATAAAAAGGTCTACACTTAAGCATTAAAAAGTCCGTCGTGTTCGTGCATCAACTGTTGTAAATGTAAACACACACTCCACCTCCTCTTGTCTTACTGGAGTTGGTTGTGCAGTCCGCATGGTAGAGAGAGCAGCCTGCTAGCTCATTAGCCAGATCGGGGATGTTTTCCTGCGGCCAGGTCTCTGTTATCTGTGACACAGCTATTCAGGCGATTATTTGTAATCCACAATCTCACGTCGTCCAGTTTGTTTACGAGGGAGCGAGTGTTGGCGAGGAAGATGCAGGTTTGTACGGGGATGCTTGTAGCTTGACCTGAATCCCAGCTCTCCGTCCCCGCTTCTGCTTCCTCTCACATCTCTGCCTGTGTCTCCACTCAGCAGGTTTGTTGGTCTTTGCACGTAGCACTGATCACCTTCTCCAGTGGGATGGAATTAAGAACACGGCCAAGGCAGCAGTAAGATTTCCTTGCGTGTATACATTTTAAAATGACTACCAAAGCTGCAGCTGAGAGAGCTCTGGGCCGCTGCATGGGTACGCACCGCCATTTTGGCCACCTTGAATATATAATACAGGGGCTGTTTAGATCACTTTTTGCCAAAAATACGGATTGGCCTTTCATCTACTCAAGAACAGGGTTATTAAGAGTATTAAGCAGTGGCTTCTTCTGCAGTGGTGACTTTGTCAGCAGGGTGAACAGCACTGTTTGTTGGTCTCACAGGCTTACTACTAATTTTCACACCTTCCAGAGAATTTTCCCCCTTCAAGCTTATCTGTACAGAGGCAAACCGGAGATGGCATGCCTGTGACGTTTTCCTGGCCACTGAAATTACCCTTTAGTCAGGTTGGATTAAGTCCCATTATAAGTCCTGATATTCATAGTTTTCAGTCATGTGACTTTTGCATTCCATGACGGACAAAACAAACATGGCTACACATGACGAGATGTAGCCAAATAAGCATTTGGACGCCTGACAACTCTTGTCCAAATATTGGGGACCTGTGATCCGTATAAGGCACTGCTGCCCTGGATCAGCCACTGACAAGAGCCAGGTCGCTGCTAGAGCTGGACTTCAGAAACCCACTCTGCCGCCATGACTCGAAGCAAACTTATAAATGAACCGAAAGGGATCAATGGGAAGAGCATTCATTTTTCATCATAAAAAATGAGTACGACAGACTGACAGACAAAACTGTTATTAGCTAATGCTAGTTTAATTTAAGGCAATGTCATTTAAATACTGTATGTTTGCTGCAAATAATGTTATGTGTGTATTTAAATGGCTAACCATTACCACTGCGCAACACACTTACAGTTTGTTCAGCCTTAGTTTAGTTTTGGATCAACACTTAAAGCACCTAAACCTGGTTTAATGGTTTAGTTCAGGAACTGCAGATGAAACACAGCCTTCTAACTAATTCAGGAAAATTTACAAAAAGCACACAGGCAGGCTGCTGATGGAGCTATGAGCTTTGGTCCTCACCACATCCAGGACCATGGAGAGGTGTCCCAGCTGCAGCTGTGGCTCCTGGAGAGGCTCCTTCACTGACAAACTGTAGACGTCTCCAGATTTATCAGCGGCCAGCAGCCGGTCCTCGGCCCGAGTGAAGACCAGAGCAGTGCAGCGGCGTAGCAGCCACCTGAATAAAGAACACACACACCTGTGACAACAACTCACACCTGTGACAACAACACACACCTGTGACAACAACACACACCTGTGACAACAACTCACACCTGTGGCAACAACTCACACCTGTGACAACAACACACACCTGTGACAACAACTCACACCTGTGACAACAACACACACCTGTGACAACAACACACACCTGTGACAACAACTCACACCTGTGACAACAACACACACCTGTGACAACAACTCACACCTGTGACAACAACTCACACCTGTGACAACAACACACACCTGTGACAACAACTCACACCTGTGACAACAACTCACACCTGTGACAACAACACACACCTGTGACAACAACTCACACCTGTGACAACAACTCACACCTGTGACAACAACACACACCTGTGACAACAACACACACCTGTGACAACAACTCACACCTGTGACAACAACTCACACCTGTGACAACAACACACACCTGTGACAACAACTCACACCTGTGACAACAACACACACCTGTGACAACACACACCTGTGACAACAACTCACACCTGTGACAACAACTCACACCTGTGACAACAACTCACACCTGTGACAACAACTCACACCTGTGACAACAACACACACCTGTGACAACAACACACACCTGTGACAACAACTCACACCTGTGACAACAACTCACACCTGTGACAACAACACACACCTGTGACAACAACACACACCTGTGACAACAACTCACACCTGTGACAACAACTCACACCTGTGACAACAACACACACCTGTGACAACAACACACACCTGTGGCAACAACTCACACCTGTGACAACAACACACACCTGTGACAACAACACACACCTGTGACAACAACTCACACCTGTGACAACAACACACACCTGTGACAACAACACACACCTGTGACAACAACACACACCTGTGACAACAACTCACACCTGTGACAACAACACACACCTGTGACAACAACACACACCTGTGACAACAACTCACACCTGTGACAACAACACACACCTGTGACAACAACACACACCTGTGACAACAACTCACACCTGTGACAACAACTCACACCTGTGACAACAACACACACCTGTGACAACAACTCACACCTGTGACAACAACTCACACCTGTGACAACAACTCACACCTGTGACAACAACACACACCTGTGACAACAACACACACCTGTGACAACAACTCACACCTGTGACAACAACACACACCTGTGACAACAACACACACCTGTGACAACAACTCACACCTGTGAGGGCTGCTCTCCATGTGACAATGAGATGGAGGGCAATCCTATGTTTCAGCTTCTTGTGTCTGATGTGTTTAGGACAAATGTATTGAATACTGCACATGATCAAAGTAGTCATTTTGAGGTGCGTAAAGCGTACCTACACATCTTAAAGCATTTTTATGGCCCCGTGCAAAAAAAGATGTGGCATCTTATATTAAATCTTGTCATGTGTCAGCTGACTGGCAAGCCAGAAAATTAAACCTGCAACTGCCAATTTCAGCAGTAAATGAGCCGTTTGAATATCTATATATATCAGTCAATCAAACTTTATTTCAGACTCACAATTGGTCCATATATATATCTATATCTATATCTATATCTATATCTATATCTATATATATATATCTATATATATATATATATATATATATATATATATGAACAGTGAAGCCCGAAATTATTCATACCCCTGGCAAATTCTGACTTAAAGTTACTTTTATTCAACCAGCAAATTTTTTTTGGACCAAAAAAGACACAGGCTTCTCCCAAAAGATAATAAGACTATGTACAAGAAGTATCATTGTGGGAAAAAATATTTCTCCGCTTTTTTTTTTTTTTTTTTTACATTTGAACAAAAAGTGGCATGTCCAAAATTATTCATACCCTTTGCAAACTGTCATAGTCTATTGGAAAATCCAAAGTTCTATACCATTCCAAATAGTCCATGCTCTTCTAAAGCATCCTAGTTACCCTGATTCACTGGAAACAGCTGTTTTAATCAACACAACAGGTGAAAAACAGAAGCTCTCTGCTGTTGGTTTGTGGACAGTCATGGCTAAGACAAAGGAGCTCTCTGAGGGGGAAAGGGAAAGGGAATGGTATTTATATAGCGCTTTAACTATGACACAAGTCACCCAAAGCGCTTCACACACAGTAGGGAAGGGGTATTTCATTCACTCCATACTCGGTGGTGGTAAGCTATGTTTTGTAGCCACAGTTTCCCCTGGGGGTAGACTGACAGAAGTGCGGCTGCACACATCTGTGCCAACGGACCCTCCACCACCACTCACTCACTTTCACACTCACATTCTGAGGACCTGCGGCTGCGCATTGTGGCTGCTCACAAGTCAGGAAAAGTCTATAAGATCATATCAGAATGTTTTGAGGATCCAGTGGCTACAGTGCAAAGTATTATTAAAATATACAAGACGTTCTGTACCGTGACAAATCTCAGAGGACGTGGTCGGAAGACAAAAGTGACACCTGTGCTGGCCAGGAGAATAATGAGAGAGGTAAAAAAGAATCCAGGGATCACCACCAAGGCCATCCTGATGAATCTGGGCTCTGCTGGTGGCAACATCTCCAGGCAGACACACACTGCACACCACTGGGTTCCACCAACACAGACCAAGGAGGACACCACTTCTCCAGATAAGGCACAAAAAGGCCTGCTTGGTCCGTGATCCTTCACCAAACATACACGTGCACACTCATGGCATTGTGCACTTTCAGTGCATATAGGTATGTGGTGGGAAAAACACATATTTATAATTGTACAGAGCTAAAGTAGCTCAATGGGCAAAGCCCATGCGTAAGTCACTGAACAGGTAGCAATGCGCGCACACTTTCTAATTTTTTTGTAGAATCTTTTCTGTTTTTCATGCGGCGAAGCCGCAAACTTTACAAACATTTTATTGATTTTTCCATAAACAAAATATGCTTCAGTTCGCGCAAGCAAACTCCAATTTTCCTCAAATTTAAAACACCTAATAACCCCCCAGGCTTTGATCCATTTAGACAGAAGAAATAAAATTTGGCGCGTTAGTGCCCCCTACAGAATGAAGCAAATATTTATATGGCACGCAAAAAAATTACTTTTTTAGAAATGAACGAAATTTGGCAGAAAATTTTGTTATGTCACCCTGATCAAAAAAGTCAAAGGGCACTCACCGGACACTAACAACAGTCCATGAGGTGTCATTTCGTAGCAAAATGAGCCGTTTACTGTCATCACTCAGAGCCAACAGTTTTCCAGATGCAGACGCAGCCATTGCCAGGATTTGGTCACTCCCCGTTTCATTTTCAACAGCTTTTGCATCACTGGAGAGAGAACAGAGTCAGACTAAGGCTCAGTTACTGCTCTGTGCTGGCCACAGACAACTCACCTCTCACACTCTGCTTTCTTTGGCCTCTTGTCTGCTGAGCCACAGTCAAACTCAAAAGAATCTCTATGGAGAAAAAACACAACACTTTTAAATCCAACAAGCTTTAGAGACCTTGTTCATAAAGTGAAAAGGAGAGAATGGCTATAACCAGGTTTTCTGTTGAATATTGAAGAAAATGTTAAAAAAAAATCTGTTTAAGTCTATTATAAAATGTGTACAAATAGTCCCGGTGATTTCTCTCAAAACTTATTTTTTTGTATGAACTGCAGTGGTACAATGAAATGAATGGTGGGTGGGGTGAGTGTGTGAAGGGAGACCAAAACTGTATTCAGTTATCATCCGTCTCTCCCTGCATGTCTCAACACACACAGTTTATTTAACTTTATATACATATATATTTTGTGTCTGTGTGTGTGTGCGCGTGTGTCTGTCTGTGTGTGTGTCTGTCTGTGTGTGTGCGTGTGTGTCTGTGTGTGTGCGTGTGTGTCTGTGTGTGCGTGTGTCTGTCTGTGTGTGTGCGTGTGTGTGTCTGTGTGTGTGTCTGTGTGTGTGCGTGTGTCTGTGTGTGTGTCTGTGTGTGTGCGTGTGTCTGTGTGTGTGCGTGTGTGTGCATGTGTCTGTGTGTGCGTGTGTGTCTGTGTGTGTCTGTGTGTGCGTGTGTCTGTGTGTGTGCGTGTGTCTGTGTGTGTGCGTGTGTCTGTGTGTGTGCGTGTGTCTGTGTGTGTTCTTGTGTGTGCGTGTGTCTGTGTGTGTGTCTGTGTGTGTGTGTGTGTGAGTGTGTCTGTGTGTGTCTGTGTGTGTGTGTCTGTGTGTGTGCATGTGTGTGCGTGTGTCTGTGTGTGTGTGTGTGTGCGTGTATGTGTGTGTGCGTGTCTGTGTGTGTGCGTGTGTCTGTGTGTGTGTGTCTGTCTGTGTGTGTGCGTCTGTCTGTGTGTGCGTGTGTGTCTGTGTGTGCGCGTGTGTGTGCGTGTGTGTCTGTGTGTGTGCGTGTGTGTCTGTGTGTGTGCGTGTGTGTCTGTGTGTGTCTGTGTGTGTGCGTGTCTGTGCGTGTCTGTGTGTGTCTGTGTGTGTGCGTGTCTGTGTGTGTGCGTGTGTGTCTGTGTGTGTCTGTGTGTGCGTGTGTGTCTGTGTGTGCGTGTGTGTCTGTGTGTGTGTGTCTGTGTGTGTGCGTGTGTGTCTGTGTGTGTCTGTGTGTGCGTGTGTGTCTGTGTGTGCGTGTGTGTCTGTGTGTGTGTGTCTGTGTGTGTGTGTCTGTGTGTGTGTGCGTGTGTCTGTGTGTGTGTGCGTGTGTCTGTGTGTGTCTGTGTGTGTGCGTGTCTGTGTGTGTGCGTGTGTGTCTGTGTGTGCGTGTGTGTCTGTGTGTGTGTCTGTGTGTGTGTCTGTGTGTGTGTGCGTGTGTCTGTGTGTGTGTCTGTGTGTGTGTGTCTGTGTGTGTGTCTGTGTGTGTCTGTGTGTGTCTGTGTGTGTGCGTGTGTGTGTGCGTGTGTGTGCGTGTGTGTCTGTGTGTGTGCGTGTGTCTGTGTGTGTGTCTGTGTGTGTGCGTGTCTGTGTGTGTGTGTCTGTGTGTGTGTGTCTGTGTGTGTCTGTGTGTGTGTCTGTGTGTGTGTCTGTGTGTGTCTGTGTGTGTGTCTGTGTGTGTGCGTGTGTGTCTGTGTGTGTGTGTGCGTGTGTGTGTCTGTGTGTGTGTCTGTGTGTGTGCGTGTGTGTGTCTGTGTGTGTGTCTGTGTGTGTGTCTGTGTGTGTCTGTGTGTGTGTCTGTGTGTGTGCGTGTGTGTGTCTGTGTGTGTGCGTGTGTGTGTCTGTGTGTGTGTCTGTGTGTGTGCGTGTGTGTGTGTGTCTGTGTGTGTCTGTGTCTGTGTGTGTCTGTGTGTCTGTGCGTGTCTGTGTGTGTGTGTGTGTCTGTGAGTGTGTGTGTGTCTGTGTGTGCGTGTGTCTGTGTGTGTGTGTGTCTGTGTGTGTCTGTGAGTGTGTGTGTGTGTCCGTCCCCGTCCCCCGGAGATCAGTGTCTTTACTGAGGATGAGTCTTTCCTCACTGATATTTTTATAAGACTTGACTTATATTCAGCCCATAATAAATTACTGAGGCATGGATTCATGATAAGCTGCTTCTCTGTGCATTGCTTGCTACAGCAGTGTATCTGTTTTAGGAGGAGAATAGAAAGGTGTTAATAAAGGCAGCTAACAAATTATTTTTTATATATTTTTGTTATTTTTACATGTCATTGTTTTAATATCTACCTTTTTATTCAATTTCTGCTAATAACAAATGTACAACAATTAAAGTTTGATAAGAAGACACATATAGGCTATGTAAGAATCATTTTGGTCGTAATTATACTGCAACTAAATCTGAAAATAAAAATTGTAAAAAAAAATCGTAATTGTGAACATAAAATCGTGATTCGAATCAAATCGTGACTTAAGTGCATGTTACATGTCTAGAAAGGTCTGTTTTGTGCTATACCAGACTTTATTATTTAGTTAACTATAAGCTTCAACATTCTCATTAATGTAATGTAACAACCTCTAACATGACTGTGGAACATAATTAAAAGCCACAAACAGATAAAGCGATTGAACTCTATTGTGATATTTCCAGGCTCCCACCGCCCGACAACAAAGGGCGTGAATGCACACAAGTCGTGTAAACGAGTTCCTGAATGACCAACATTATTTTGGTCACTGAGTGATAAATGAGTGACCAAAGTAATTTGGTCATTCATTTATCACGGGATGTTTCTATTTCTAATTTGGCAAAATAAAGAAACATCCCGTGATATAATTCTGTACCACACCAAGCAGTTCTAATGGTGCAGTTATTTGTTTAGTATATAACAACATGGAAATGCATCTATTGTTCTGTTGTTGTTATGGTGATCCACGTGTGTTTTCCGAGCTGATGTCCTGAAAAGACGTTTTTCGGAAGTCGGGACCTCCGAGATTCCATGTATCATGAACGCGGCATCTGTCCCAGACTCCATCGCCACTTCGTGGGCTGTTCATGTGTTCTTTCATACTTTCATACAAACAATAAACCCGACACTTGTTTGGAAACGGGACAGACAGCACATGTCTGGTCCAAGGCAGACTGCAGGACACTGAGAGTGTGGCGCACGTGCAGACAGGCCCCCACCGTCAGTGCTGAAGAGAGGAGAGACGCGCGCGCTGAACTCACCTGTCGTGTTTGCTGTGGACCGCTACCAGCCTCTGGGCGCAGCTGGACACGAACCACTCACCGCAGAACAGCGCGGCCGCCATGTCTGTTGTTTACACAGCACGTGGGGAATGGAAGTCTCGCGAGAACTCGCTCAAGACCGTGAGGGAGGGCTGCCCTCTACTGTCCGTCATCTGTCATCTGCGTAGGTCCACAGCTGGGTTTTATGTGCGCTTGTTTTTCGATTTAGTTCAAACGGTTTTAGCTAAACTACGACGGCGTTTTAGGGCCGCATAGAAAAAATAAACATATACGGTGACAAACGTGTCCCTTTACTTTCTAGGCATAAAAAGCTTAAAATTAAATAAAAAATCCACCCAGTTAAGCCAATTATATATTACTCAACTCTGCTTTATTCATAGGTGATAATTTAATTAGTTAGTTTTGCTAATTTTTTTAAATACATAACTTTTAATTTTAGTTGTACACTAAAAAGCACATGTCCCCTCTCTTGGTTTAAAATTTAGGTTGAGTCTAAATAACGTTTAAAAAAAAAAAAAAAAAAAAAAACAGAAAAGAAAAAATATATTCTAGACAAATACTAGAATTAATAAATGTGTAAAATTCAAACAAAAATTACTATTTGATAATATAAATAATTTATGAAGAATATCTGTCCCTTGATTTTGTGTCCTTGGTGTTATTTGCAACACATACCATTATTTTGGAAGTTTAAATAGATGTTAGAAATTGCTTCCAAGGTCAGTGGTCAACTACTATAAAGACTCTTTCATGGCAGCTTATTGGTGAGTGTCTTTTTTGTCTTTTTTTTATAATGTTACTTTTTAATGTGTTTCTTTTTGTTGGTCATTGGTGTTATATTGATTTGTGAAAATATATGTGATTTTCAGTGAGAAAAATGATTTTATGACAAAGTTATGAAGATTACACTAAGCTACATCATGTTAGCTTCAAGATAGCCTGGACACCATTTTGTAAAATGAAGCTTTTATAGAAATTTGTCATTGGTGTTACAGTCACTGGTGTTATGCCCCTTGCTTGTAACACCAACGATGTCAAGTGACCCCAATGACTCTGAGTATCAACATCTCATGTATTTATCACAAATATAAATATTAAAAACATTATAAAATAAATTATTGTTGTATTAAAACAGTAATTATTCTCATCAATTTTACAGGTAGGTTATGGCAAAGATAAGTGCAGCTGAGAGACAGAGGTTATACCGACAGAGAAGAGATGCAGATCCAGCTCGTAGAGCACTTTATTTGCAAAAAAGAAAAGAAACCTATTCAAGGGACATAGAAACTGGCAAAAGGTAGTCAATAAATGACTTGACATCCAGCGCAAAGAAAGTGCAGTGTAAGCAGTGGAGAGTGAACCAGGTCAGGCACAGACACACACCACATTCTACTGATGTTTCATTTAAGGTTATAGATATACTGTATACAATTAGTTAAGACTGTTAAATTTATTAACGAAAAATCTCATCACCTTTATAATTACATGTAAACATTCATTCATTTATCTTCTTATGCTTATTTGAAAAGTTGATGTCCATTTTTCCATTCTGTGTTGGTGTTTAACTTCAGTTAGGTCAAATGAAATGAGTTAAGACTAGACTAAGTTAGATTTATCATTTCTTCATCACTTTGTGGCCTGGAGTGAGAATAATCACATGATTCTTAACACCACAAAAACTAAAGAGATGATTGTGGACTTCAGGAGGAGGAGGAAGGGGATGCAACTAACACCTATCAACTTCCAGGGCACGGAGGTGGAGGTGGTTCCTGACCACAGATACCTTGGGGTGCAACTCGATAATAAGTTGGACTGGAAAAGACAGATGGAGGCGGTGTACAGTAAGGGGCAAAGTAGACTTTACTTCCTAAGAAGGCTACGGTCATTTAACATCTGCCCACCCCTACTACGCAATGTCTACCACACAGTGGTGGCCAGTGCACTGTTTTTTGCTGTGGTTTGTTGGGGAGAGGGTGCTCGCACCACAGACAAGAACAGGGTAAACAAACTCATTAAAAAAGCTGTGGTGGGGCCTGACTTACAAACTGTTCAACAGGTGACAGAGGAAAGGATGCTCTCTAAACTGAGATCTATTATGGACAACACCTCACATCCACTCCATGTGTTGGAGATGATTAACAGTAGCAATTTTAGCCACAGACTAATTGTACCGAAGTGCAAGTCTGAGCGATTCAGGAGGAGTTTTGTTCCAGCTTCAATCAGGATGTTTAATGCTTATAATACATGACTTGGTCCATTTTTTGCACTTTCTTATATATATGTGTGTGTGTCTGTGAATGATGTGTTTTTTGTCAGTGCATAAGCTGTCGCAACTACTGTAATTTCCTGTAAAGGTTTAATAAAGTATATTTATCTTATCTTTATCTTATCTTCTTAAAGAAATACTGAATGAAACTGACAATCGTTTGCCATCATACAGTGTTATTTCTTTGAAAATGTTGACCAAGCAAATAATAAACACAATTATTTTTTGTCATCATACGTTGTGAAGTCATTGGTGTTACAATGATATTTTTTGTAGGTGATAGAACTTTAAGCTATTTTTAATATATTATTGCTACTTAAATCAATAAAATGGAAATGTTGTCCAAATCAGTTCTTCCACTTAATCTGTCTTCAATTACAGTCATTTTTGAGGACATTTCATTGTTTTAATACAAAGTATAGATGGTACCAAACTATCACATTAAAATGGACAAAAAGGATATATATTTCAAAATTAAACTTAAAAAAACTGCTAAATTAAAACAGTTCATCAGATGTTGTAATCTGTGTATTTGGATTTATTTCATTGCATTCACTCATAGTGTAATTGTTATCCAAACTGTTATAACACCAATGACATACACATACCATAAATAACATAACATAAAATAATAATGAACAATATTTAAAGTGTCCATTATGATTGGTAATAAAGCAAACATACTAATGAATATTTATTGTCAAATATTTTGAGCAAAAACTGAAATCATTTATAAAACCTTTGAGTCAGAAAATCACCTTATTTTGATAGTGACCCCACTACGAGAATAAAGTCGTAGGCCTAATTTTATGACACTAAAGTCGTCCAAATTCACCACGACTATAAGAGAAACCGCTGCACAGACAGGGACTTCATACTTCATATTTTGATTCCATGGGCGTAGGTTTGTGTATGGACCATAGGGACATGTCCCTACCAAAGTTTCAGACCGACCAAATTGTCCCTACCAATCACAAGTTGAAATAGCTAAATATTACCGCATTTTTGAACAGGCGCGACTAAGACGCGAGGGGTCCTTGTCTCTTACTACAGTTACAGAGTACAGTGATCTGACTGAGACAGCGGCAGGTTTAAATAAACCAGAAAGAACTGAAAACTGCCCAAAAAAGCAAACTCCAGCGCAGATTTACACCGTGAGAGCACAGAGAGGCAGCTGCTTTTATCTGAACAGCTCTGTCACTGTCCCGACCTTAGAGCCTCTTTAAACTGGGCTGAAGTTTTCAACAAGCCAGGACTATGGACTATAACAGCTATCAAATATGGACTACTCCTTTTATATCAAGATGAAAAGAATCTGCGTGAAGATGTCTGTGGTGAGTTTTGGAAACGTTTGTCCTGGTGCTACTTCTCTAGCTTTGGCTTTTAGCAGCTAATATATGCTTCAGCAGCTACAGCCCACAAACACTGTTCTGTGAATTACTATGGACTTTACACAGCAGAAGTCTGTAACGTTACGATTTCTGGCCTCACTTTACTCAGGTGAACAAAGCGTGAACAAGGCGTGAATGGACCGAATTTTTGTGCATATTAATTCGCCGCTAATATGCGCATTTATCCAGTATTATTGCTGCACTCCGCTGCATCGTTCGCATTCATAATAAATATATTTAAAATAGTGTTATCTAAATACTGAGCCTGGAGGACAGTGGCATATATTATAAATCCATCTGTCACTAATATGATCTGAGTCTGACACAGTTCAAACATCAGCTGCTGTTATAATAATAAATAATAAATGTTTCTCTGACAGAAATAGTTATTGTACATGTTTTAGCAGCCCCGATGAAATACATAAATAACACTGTAATATAGCCTATGTTTTTTTTTTTTGTTTGTTTGTTTGTTTTTTACACATTTTTACGTCAATTCTGTGGACCCCGAGCAATTTTAGTTGCTGACCCCTAAATACTCCAAGATACAGGAAACAACATCTGTTCAGTTATTAATTTTCTGGGGGAGACCCCCAGACCCCCCTGTTTCAAACATGTAAAAATATATTGTAAAATCTTTATTGTAAGTTGTATTTTTTCCAGCGAGCCTACAATTACCATGATTCTAACATTTCGACTTTATTCTCGTAACATTATAACTTTTTGGCTACAACTATATTCTCAAAATATTATGACTTAATTCCTCGAAATATTACGACGATTTTTTAAATTTATGATTTTATTCTCGCTAAATTATTTATTTACATTTTTTGCTAGAACTTATTCTCATAAAATTACGACTTTAATCTTGAAAATTTACGACTTTATTCTCGTAGTGCCGTATTATTATTATTATTATTATTATTATTATTATTATTATTATTATTATTATTATTATTATTATTATTATTATTTTCAATGTGGCCCTAAAACTCCTTTTTGAAAGAAAAAACCCGTCTTCGGCTGTTTCCGTTCGTCACGTGACGCAGAGCTTCGGACAACGACTGCTGGAGTACACACCCACTTCAAAAAGTACACAGTGTACACAGATATTTCTTCGGCTGCTTATGAGAGAAACAAAGCAGAGTTTCTCAGTCTCATCCCTCACATTAACTTTAGCAAAGCTCTTGTAACTGGCAGCAGAGTGACGAAACAAAGCACCTTTTATTTTATTCGCAACATATCTGGCACATGGGACGCTCCGCATGTCTTTGTCATGAAGGGGGCGTGTACGTGTGTTACATAAAAGGTGACAGCCTGTGCAGAGACATGTCCATGGCGCTGTGATCCCCTTCAGACCCACGAAAAGAAGCAACACGGAACCAAAAAGCGCACTGGAAGCACGGGTAAGTGCTCCGCGTGTTGGCGACTGTGCTGAGCCACATTCCTGATCACAGGGGCAGCACTGATGCCGTCCCTTTTTGCTGCTTTCCACGCTCTGACAGTGCGGGGATTATTGGTGCATGTTTGATGTGATTGTATGGGATGTATTTGAGTTATTATAGTTGGTTTTCTCTTATTTTCAGACTTAAGAGAACATGGCTGCCCTGCTGAGGATTGGACGACTGGGATGTATCAAGGTAAAAGAATCCCTAAGCCCAGCACAGGTCAACAGTAAAGGCATTTCCAGAAACACTTAGAAGTGTTCAAACACATAGGAGCTCAGTTAGATTTAGGGTTTTATGGAGCAAGGCTTGGCTGTCAACTGCCAGGCCTGAAGTAGTTTGGAATGTGTCAACACTTTTCTATAGGCACTGGCCTATAGGGTCCAGAGAAAGAGCATGCCCTTGAGCCTGAGGCCCTGTTTACACTTAAACTTTTTAAAAAAACTGTTTAACCCTAGACTTTAAACACACACACGCACAATGTATAAAATGAGAATCACACACAGTGTGAGTTTGGATTACTTGACAGATGTAACAACGCAGCGCAAATTTCCCAATGCTGTCCCCATGTTCTTAAATACACTTAAATATATTTAATATTATGCATGCAATGCATGGCTTTAACTGCACAGTAAAGCACACATTCTGAATTTATTAACAGGTTATACCTGAACATTCTCTGACTTCTAGAAATGACAGAACAAAGGTCATTGGTGCCCACACTTTCAAAGGCGGAATGTTTGCTGTAGTTTAACTTGGTGTCCATCAATATAATATGAATTATAGCTTAAATATGCATCAACATATGCAATAACAGTAGCAGTATGACAAGCAGCTGCACTATTTTTTAAGTGAGGACATTCATTCACTGCTGACTGTTCCACAACAGCTAATGTAGCACACTACCTCGCACATTTCTGTACAGGTTATACTTATGCAGACATTATTGTATATTGTTTTTTAATGCCTTTTTTGCCTATTATTAAATGATTATTGTCTATTTCATACTTTAGATTTTATGAATCATTCAGTGTGGACTAGGGCTGCACAATGGATCGAATTGAAATTGCAATTTTAACTGTCTCAATTATCAAATCACAAAGGCTGCAATTATTTATGTGATTTAATGTTCACTGTAGAGAACAAAATATCCCATGTCTGCAGGGTCCTAATGAGTAAACTTCAGCTGTATTTTAGAACTCTACAGACATGATCTGAAAGCTTGTGATTCCTTATATTATTTGAGCAGTGAATATTTTAGTTTTTTGTCAAATGTCAACGCTCCATCAGAAGCATAAAATGTATACTGTGAACTGTACATTGATTTAAAAAAATATATCGCAAATCTAATCGCGACGTCAGAAAAATCACAATTAGATATTTTCTCAAAATTTTTCAGCCCTAGTATGGACAGTAAAGAAAGAATTCTATTGTACAGAGTACCTTTTACCTCACTGTGCACATGACAAACACTTTGGATCTTGGATCAATGGAGAGCCCACACAGATCAGATCTTATTAATGGCTTAGTTGCTGCTGTGCTAACATGCTGCTGGGGACAGCCTTACTCTCAGTTTAGAGGGGCACATGTTTATGTTTTGGTCACCACCAAAAGATAAACTTAAATACATAAATTCCAGCTGATGAGACGGGTAATAATTAGAGGGTGAACGCGTCACACTTTTTTATGCCACACTTTCATTAGAACTGTGTAGACTGACAAAGCCTGCTTAAATGTGTGTAAAATGAGGTGTCCTGTGGTCAGCCATTGCAGGCCGAGTGCTGGGCAGCTCTGAGGACTTCCACAGCGGCAGCCTACAGCTCCAAGTCTGGAGGCTCCAAAAAAACCAAGAAGAACAACAGTAGGTCCCAGTGTGTTTCTGTCTAGCACACAGGCCCTTTCCAAGCAGCAGGTTTAGTCCTAACCCAGAGAATGTTAACTATGGACAGGGAAAATCAGGGTTTCACAGAGAGAGTCAGCCTAAACTCTGAGTCAGTTACAATGGTAACTCACTCCAAACCTAATCTGGTCTGAGACAGGTCTTATGCTGCATTCAAGACAGATCATAAACTTAGAAACCTCACCTTTGAAATAAGTCAGTTCATGAGGTCAGCTCAGAAAAAAAACCTGAAAGCCCATGATGACAACAAAACAATACTTGCAAGAAGAGATTTATATTGAGGGATGGTTCTGCTTTTAGTTTTTTTCAGCCCAAATTTTGAATTTTTTTTTGACAATCAGTACTCAGCAGATGCCTGAGCTAAGTTGAGTTTTGGTCAGGAACTTGTTCAGGCGACTTGTGATTGAAGGGCCTCAGGATCAGAGTGCACCAGCTGGTCATACGCCTGGGCGTAGCCTTATGTCCAACTTAGAATTAAAAGTTACAACCAACTTATAGTTATGACCAGTGCACCACTCAGACTTAAGCACTGTGTGCCTTATACCCAGGTGTAACGTTTATGCCCAGTGTGGACCAGGCGTAAGTTGGAGGATCCAACTCTTAACAGTAACAATGACAACGCTGTATATTTCACTCAGTCAAACCTGCTCCACAGCCTCCGAATGCACAGATTTGACCTGTATCCGAAGAGTGCCACATGCAAAGATTTGCTGTCCACTTTTACTTTTAAACTGGAGAAGCTGTACCGATTAAAACTGAAGCGGCACATCTCAAACTTCAGTCAAAAAACGTGTTACCCCCCAGTTCCCAAATAAATACGAGGCAGTCTTCTCTCTGACAGAGGGACAGCTCAGGAGGAAAGCACAGAGAGGAGGGGCGAGCGGCACCTTGTCTCAGCTCCTCTCTCACTGATGAGTGAAGAGAAAACTTGTGCCTGTTGTAAACTGAACAGCGCTGTCTCCCCATACAGTCTGGTGTAGTTCTCTCATTTTGATAATAACACAGCACATTTGAAAGCATTTTAAAGTTCCAAGATGGTGCGTCTACTGTGAATTGTTTACAGATTTCATTGTTGGCAATTTTCCCTTTCATTTATTAACCTCTTGATGATGCGTGCTCAATAAAAAGTGTTGCTCTAGGCAACGAACCTATGTATTCTTGTGAACACGCATGTTACAGCCAGGCACAGTTAAAACCGATCTCAATGAACATTGGTACACTTAGTACTAACTCCATTGACTTGTCAGAGCCCAGCATAAGAGTTAGGACCAACTTTAGGTGAGCCCAGCTGGTGCACTCCGCTCCATATGCACAACTGACGATGTAGGGCGGTTAGGAAATTTTATTTTAAATGCTGCACATAATGCTGATGTTTAAAGCTTTTGTATGCAGTTGATTGATTCATGTTTTCTGCCTGTTCTTCTTTGTACCAGACAAAAACCAGCCTAAAACATACTTTGATATTGAGAAACTTGTCCAGCACACGCCTTATGAAGCTCCGAAGATACAAGTGTCGCATGTGGCAGCTGCAGTGGCCGGAGCTGCTACTAAACCAGTCTCAGAACCAACCCCAGCAGTCGAGGCTCCTCCTGATCCTCAGCCACAAACACCTGCAGCAGTTATTGAAACAGAAGTCACTGCTCATCCTTCACAAGTTGCAGAAAGTATTGTAGAAGTGGTATCTGATCCTCAGCCAGTAGCATCAGAGCCTATAGCATCAGAAGCAGCCATTGTAGAAGAAGTTTTGGTTGAACCTCCACAAGTTGCAGAACCTTGTGTTGAGCCTCCACCAGTGGTGGAGGTGACAGAAGTAATAGAAAAGACAGCTGAAAGTGTGGTAGAGTCTGTTTCAGAAGTAGTGACAGAAGCTGCTCCCGTTGTGGAAGCTGTGGCTGAAGTGATTGTGGAGGCCACCCCAGTGGTGGAGGCTGTTGCTGCCACTGCCATTCCCGGAGTCCAGACCATAGCTCAGGCTGTCACAAACGGTGCCCCTGTGGTGGATGCTGTAGTGGAGACACTCACTGAATCAGTAGTAGAAAGTAAAACTGAGGCTATCCCAGAAATGGCACAAGGAGAAACAGCAGTGGCTGAAGCCCAGATAACTGCAGAGGTACCAGTGGAAACTGCAGAGAGCACAGTGGAGGTCAATGCAGTTCCAGAGCCACCTGGAGAGGTTAAAGAAATTACTGTAGAAGCAGTAACTCAGTCTACCCCAGTACAACCTGAGACTACAACAGAAGCTAAGGAAGCTGTAGTTCCTGAAGCGACTCCCATAGCTGCAGAGGCCACCGCAGAGGTTACAGAAGCTCAAGGTGAGGTCATAGAAGAATTGGTGGTCCAAACCACAGCCATAGAAACTGAAGCTACTGATGAATCAGCTGTAGAAGTTAAGGAATCCTCAGTAGAGGCTTTTGTTGAACCAGAGGCAGAAAAACCTGAGGCCGCCCCCGCAGAAGCTGAGGCCGCCCCCGCAGAAGCTGAGGCCGCCCCCGCAGAAGCTGAGGCCGCCCCCGCAGAAGCTGAGGCCGCCCCCGCAGAACCTGAGGCCGCCCCCGCAGAACCTGAGGCCGCCCCCGCAGAACCTGAGGCCGCCCCCGCAGAACCTGAGGCCGCCCCCGCAGAACCTGAGGCCGCCCAGGCCGCCCCCGCAGAACCTGAGGCCGCCCAGGCCGCCCCCGCAGAACCTGAGGCCGCCCAGGCCGCCCCCGCAGAACCTGAGGCCGCCCAGGACGTCTATTCAGAAATGAGGGTAGCACCCGAAGAGGCAGCAGCTGGGGACCTACCTGAGGGAACACAAGCAGAACAGCCCATAGTGGATGTTGCCCCTGCTGTTTATGTCACTGAGGAGCTTTCTGATTCTGTGCCGGTTGTTTCTGAAGTCGCTGCGGAGGAGCTTCCAGATGAACCATTTGAGGGTATGTACCACTTTCTTCTTTCTATTGGCACCCTACAGCAAGCCCTTCACCACCAGGTATTTGATTTGACTGTATAGGCTTAATGCTAAGTCTACAGATACACAAATCACACCTAGATTTTCTTTTTGTTGTCAAAACCACACTATTAAAATCTTCAACATATGCTTGTAGTGATTATACAAACTTAGCACAAAAGTTAAATTGTGTTTTGTAGATTCATATTTTGTTGTAACATTGCTTATTGGTGATACATTGTTGGAAAAGTCTGTTTGTTTCTCTGTGCTACAAGTGGTGCCACGATTGTAAACCCCGAATATGTGAGTAATAGCAGTGCCAATCTGCTTATTTTGCCATTGTCAAAGTGTGGAGAAGAGCAGGCTGATGACCATCATGAGGGGGAGGGGCCAGGATGTTGTGGCTGTGTGTGGTTTTTCCAGACGCTACTGAGCCTCCTCTTTGTTTCTTCAGACTTCAGTCATCCAATCCACTGAACAAGACACGTTTATTTGGCAAATTTTTCATGTACACAACCCACATACTCAATTCTGCTGCTCATCCCACAAATGCCTGTTCCTTACAAATGTCACCAGTTTTCATTTCAAAGTTTTGCTTTTAGAAAGTGGAATAAAGTTTGGCAAATATGAGAAAATCTGAAAAAAAATGTATGACAAACAATAATGAGGTGCAGGGTGGTGGAGTGGTTAGCCAGCCTGAGGGGAACAATTTGAACTGGACTGGTTTAGATTAAAACAAGTGTGCTCTTCTCTTCAGCTCCAGTGGACCCAGTTCAGAAGCTTTTCCTGGATGCAATTCGAAGCTACTCCTCCCAAAGCAAGTAAGTATCTCTAACGCCACACTAAACCAAGACCAAACCTGAAGTACTGTAGGTCTAAACACAAATTAAAGTGGGACAAAATAGTGGCTTGACTTGAGTATGTTTGAGGTCTGACGGTTCTCTGTGCTGAATATGGTCATCAGGACTTCTGGAGGTCTGGTGGGTGGAGGGCCGGAGTATGAGAAGGCCTTGGCCGAGGAGATAGCCAAACTGCAGAGGCTCTATGGAGGAGGAGACCTCACATCCTTTCCTACCTTTAACTTTCCAGGTATGTCCACCTCCCAGAGGCTGTTGTATTGTAAATATTGTGAACACATCAACAAAAATCACAAAAACAATCTCATAAAACTCTATTCTCACAATACAACCTAAAGTACATAGCCAGTACTTAAACTGAGATATTTTACCATTTCATTAGAAATAAATGCATATTTTCAATTTAATGGCGAAACAGTTGGGATGGAGAAACAAACCAAAAATGTCTTGGGTGTCCATGACTGTGAGGGTGTCACAGCAGACATATTAGCTTTGTGCTCCACAAGTTTTTGTGCTTATGCTTTGTAAAAAGATGCAAGTTTTTTTAATTAAAAGTTAATTTGCATTATTTCAGTCAGATCTGGGTCTAAAAGGAGCATTTAGAAAGGCTACTGTTAGTATTAGATGTATTAGATGCTCTTTATCTTCAGGTTCTAATGTGACACTGCATAAAAAACAGACATGATTCTGTTCTGGAAATCAGTGCATGAATCAGGAACTCTTACAGAAGTAATTTTCTCTGAACTCAGGTTATAGCAGTATATCATGCGCAGAAGATCCAGATGTGAACACAATCCAGAAACACTGCTGTCTTCTTTGGGCTGAAGCTCATTTAGAAATAATTTGATTTAAAAGGGACACAGCATGTTAATGAACATACATGATTCATCATGACACCAGATTCTAGCCAATGGCTGATTTCCATCCATAGTCCCAGGCAACGGGGAAGTAGGGAAACAATATAACATAATACAAACTACTATAAAAATATTTACATACACTTCATTTCTCATTGCACACAGTGTACAGTATATACACGATATTCATACAGAATATCGTAAATATACAGCATCACCTTTTCACTTAATCACATTCACACATATCCACTGCCCATACTACATATAAAACCACACACTTTCCAGAAGTCACACTGGGATACTACAGTTTAATATTATGAGTGAGTGCAATCGTGATTCGACCGAAGCCAGCTTTTCATTTGAGCTTTAAAGGAGTTACATGTGGGGCATTCTCTCAATGTTTGTGGTAGACTGTTCCATAAGTTCCCACCTCGGACTGACAATACAGTCTACGCCTATGAGGTATTATCACGTCACCTCTGGTAGTGGCTCTTGTTGTCCTTTGTGGGTTAATGTTGTGGTTAATAAACTGCCCCAGTGGAGATGGTGTGAGAAAATGCATTACCTTAGAAATCAGACAAGTGTTTTTTAAGTTAATCATGTTTTGAAAGTCCAGTAGCTTAAGTTTTCTTAAGATTACAATGACGATGGGATAAAGGTGTTTTTATCAAATATTTTCTGTGCTTTTTTAAATACTGTAGATCTTCTATAGTTTTAGGAGTTGTGGAACAAGCAGTTGTCCAGCTTGTTAAGCAATAGTTCGTGTGAGATAATCATAGAGTATAGTCACATTTTGGCTGCACCAAAGTTTAAATTATTTCTGATTTGTCAAAAATGTTGAATGTTAAATTTGATAACTTGTGCTACTTTTTCTTACGTGGCTTTTGAATGATAATGTTGGATACAAAATGACTCCAAGATGTTTACATTTGGTAACCACATTGCGTTCTACACCATTCAGGGACACTTTAGATTGAGGTACCTCTAGTTGGCGTTTTAGGAAGTACAGTTCTCTTGGTGTTCAATAGGAGGCAAGAATCCATGAGCCAGTCTTGTACAGATGATAATGCATCTGTGAGGATATCAGCAGCTTGCTGGACGTTTTGAGCTTGACTGTAGATTACAATGTCATCTGCATCTGAGAAAAAAATGTTTTAATATGCATTTGGTAAATTATTAATAAAGAGAGAAAATGAAACTGGCCCAAGAATTAACCCCTGCGGAACCCTGACATTACAGTCCAGACAAGGAGATTTAACCCCAGCCACTACTACATACTATTTCTTGTGTGACGAATACGAAGTGAACCATGCAAGCGCTTGCTCAGAGATGTTAAATTGGTTCAGCCTTGGCAGTAAAATTGATGGTTTACGGCAGGGGTTGGCAGGTTTTTTTGTAGTTGGGCCAACAAATTTTTTAACCACCAGGTGGCGGGTCACATGAACTGAAGTACAGTTCTCTGTCATGGTTCCTTGGCAGCATTAAATGAACATATATGCAGTTTAGCCCAGGGTTAGGTCACATGATAAAATGCGCGATACTTATTGTCTAGAGGCAAAGGTAACCATGATAGAAGGAGGTCACATGATAGAATGTGTAGGAGACATGTATAGGTTGGTGCATAGGTGCACTGTGTGTGTTTGTGTGAGTGTCTGCTTTCCCGGTGAGGCGGGGGGGTCACGTGGGCATAGGTGCGTATGGGCGGAGGTTTGAAAGGATGCGCACTTACCTGTGACAAGGAGGAGGAGAGAGGAAGAGTTGGGTAGCCGTAATTTTTGTTGACCGCTTCTACTCTGGTTTCATCAGTCCAGTATTCATATTTCCAATATGTTAGCTGTGCACTATCCTGGTCGCTGTGATAGCTGTATGTTGTTTTAATAAACCTACGGAAACGCATCCTGGATCCAGCCTCTCTGTTTGATAACAAGCCTTCCTATAGCGCGTTGCAAATTTATGTACAGGACCCAAACTCAACCTCTCAGCGGCTATTTAAAAGGATTTATTTGGAAGCCGCTACAGAATGCTTGCCATTTATTGGTTGGAGGCAACTCAAACCATGAAACCATCACAGAGAGCTGTATTCTTGCAAATAGGGCCTTATAGCGGCCTCAGTCACTGACAGCTCCATGGGGTGGAATGTTATCAAGTAATAGCAATTAATAAAAGGGGATATCAGCTAAAAAAGTTGATGTGGGGTCAAGTGGTTGTCAACCCCTGGTTTATGGTGTTGAAGGCTTTCTTCAAATTTAGGAAGACCTCCCCGACACAGGGACACCTATCAAGCAGCCCTTTAATGTTTTCTATTAGCACTCATAATGCAGTGTCAGTGGAATGGTAGCACCGATAACCAAATTGTAGAGGGTGTAGTGAGGGGTGTGTGTTTTCCAGATGGTTTGTTAGGAGGTGGCTTAGTGGTTAGTACTCTCGCCTCTCTCATGTTGTAGATGCTGGGATCAGTGAGAAGTTCATAAAGACTATATTTCATAATAAAAGCATCTAAATGACTTGGCTTAGAAAACCAATTGCTGCTATCTTAGTAGGAGGAGGTTAGGAGGTTGTCATACTGTCAACTTGTCATATGGGAAAACATTTATGTAGTGAAAATCCCATCTATCTAACATCCACTCAAAGTAGTGGTTTGTGATGTTGTAGAAGCCTTGTTGGTGTCTTCCCTAATTATGTATAGTATATACAGTAAACCATAAAGATGTGTCATTGCTCCTGTCTATTTCTCCAAACCAGGAATATGCTAACAGCCATCTACTCTAGGCATAACTCTGTATGTCTTGGACTCCTTTTACAACATAGTGGGCTGTACAGCGTTTGCTGCGATTGGTGCTGATGATCACGTGATCACAGAACAATGCTGGGCTGTGGTGTCAGGCCATGTTAAGCACACATTCACTGCTTCAGTGTTTTACTTAAGCATTTATGGTTTATCATTTTACATGTTTAATGTCATGTTAATTACTATAGCTTTTCTTTTGTTCCAGAGCCCAAGTTTGACTGAGGATTTCCAGCACGTTTCTGACCTCTGACCTTTCCTCCAGTGGCCTACCTCTGCACCTGTCTCATACTGTATACTTCAATGCTGTCTGTGTGATTTGTATGGAGGACTTGAGTGGCTGCCTCTGTGGCAAATAGTTCAAATAAAGTCCAGCTGACATTAAAGCGATTGTGGCTGTTGATTTAGTGGAGTATCTGAGCTAATGAGCTGCCCTGAGTTATCGGCGCTACTATACCAACACTAGTATTCGTATTTGTCACAATTACATCCCAAGCATCACGCAGAAGATGATCCTCTTGCATGCTCAATAAAGAAGGTTGAAGACTTATTACTACCAGTAAAGTAGAAAGTCGAAGATGATCATGAAAATGAGCAATTAAGAAACCAATTAAGGGACTTAATTAAGGGAGTGTGCGCACCCAGCACCGGATACAAAACATGGAAGAAACCTTGGACCATGTGACCAGGATTTTAAATAACGATGATTGAATTGAATTGAACTTCAGATATTGACCTACAGCGAAGTGCATCTCTTCCTGCATTGATGAAGAATCAGCTGCAACAAATGTCAAGAGAGAAAAAGCTGAAGAGCCATGAATCAGTTTCACAAAGCAAGATGAGACTGAGTGGTAGACATTTAGGGTAAACAAGAGAAGAGCAACAACAATTAAGAAGAGGCAGCAACCATGAGGAGGGAGCAGAGTGCATTCAGTTAACTGGAAGATTACTCTTATACCTACAAGACTTAATCACCAAATGTTATGTTATTAACTCATAATAACATTTGGGCTAATAAGTAATTTTAAATTTCCAATATATGCTGTTGCACAATGTTGTGTATGCAGATTGTACTGTCTAATGATATTTTTCAGAACTGAGAGGATTTGGATCAAGCATGAGGCCTGACAATGGGGCGCATGTATGTGCTCTACCATCCACTGCACACGTTTGTAAGAGTTTACTGTAATTGGGTTTAACTGATTATATAGTTTATATAACAATAATAATAATCTAGGGATAATGCTTAATGTTTACATAGTTGCAACTACAAATCTTAAATAAAAGAGTAAATTGATTACTGACCCCTAAAGGTAAGAGTAAAGAGCTAATGAGACTAACAGAAGTTGATGTTCTCTATGCAGTGTTTTTGTATCTTTGTTTTCTCTCTGTTCTTTCTACATTTTCTCAGGAGGAGCGGTGTGTCCTGTTCCTGAATGGGATGAAGGTGGCTCAGGGAGATGGAGCCCTCACTGCTGTTAAGGCAGTGACAGTCTCCAGCTCTCCTCTTTTGATCTCTCTTTTCTCATCTTTATCATTATAATTTAGTGATTAGCTTCTCCTTTCTTTGTTAGCATTTAGAGCAATTGGCATTTTTGGCCATTTTTGTTTTTTAACAAATTCAAACTTTTTATTGCCTTTACATCTTTCATTGTGGGGATAGTTATTGGTTTAGCTTGGTTTTAGCCTACTGGGAGTCTAACAACTGAGATTAAAATGATAATACCGACTAGGCCCATGACATGTGGAACTAATTCAGCTAGATAATGTTATATGAATTAGTGAAGTAATAAACATGTTATAAAGTCAAAGCTTGGGATAGTTTGGTTTAGAGCCTGGATTATAATATTTAGTTGGGATGTGTAATGTGGTTTAGATGTTAAGCCATTCCTTTGTTTTCTTATTCTAGTTCCCAATTTTGATTTAGCCAAGGAATGTTGCAACTCTTTTACAGTTTTAAATGTAGTTACTGAGTAAGTTTAGTTGTTGACCTGAATCAGCAGTGGTCTGGTTATAGATTCAAAATAAATAGGCCTTTATAATATCCATGTGCTTTATTGTCTTTGTAGTGATTCAACTTGAACATTAAGACTTAAAAAATATTTTAGCTGATAATAAAGAACTGACTTAAGTTGTTCAAAGAAGGTTAATTATACATCATGTGTATTCTATGATGAACTGTGATGTGGTGAGTGTTGTGTCGGGGGGGAATGGATGAATGGTACTTCATGCTGATCTTCAACTGAATAAGGTTGGTAGTATTTTATAGTAAGTAATTATAACAAGCCTATAACTAATGATATTGTTTTTGTTATTCTTGTTATTGTTGTCTTGTTATTCTTTGTTATAGATCTGACCTAATTATTGATGTGTGGCTAGTGCTGACTCCTAGGAGTAAACCAGTTTTATGAAGCTGTTCCTCCTGACGGCTGAGGTGAGACCTGGTGAAGGCCTGGTGTCTCTGAGTGGACCGTTCTCCAGAGCCTGGATCTGTCTGAGTCCTGCTCCACCTCTGAGCTCCCCTGAGAAATTCACCTCATGGAAACCTAATATAGCCTACTATATACTTCTAGCCTAAATGTCTAGATTTATGGTGATAATTAGACTACGTTAAATCAGGCATTTACTCTATATTAGCTGTTGAAGGTAAAAATATTGGCTATTGCCTAGGTCTAAAAGTTGTAATTGTATAAACGATTTAAACGGGATTCGATCCTGCTCCTAATATAAGTACAAAGTTCCATATGTAGTGGCTTAACCATCTGAGTGTTCAGTGGTACCACACCTTGCATCGTCATAAGAACAATGGATAGATAATCGTATTTCACTGGTCTACAAGCAAAATGCCTCTGGAAAAAAAGTGGAGAAACTTTATCTAATATGGGCCACTAATAATGAAAAAAATGAGGCAAAAGTGTTAAGTTGGTATAGTTTTTTAGATACAGTATTGGGTCAAAATTTTAAATTTGATGCAAATTAACAAGAGAATGGCTATTGATTGCAAGGAAATGCATACAAAAAACAAGCCCCTCCTGAAGATTTCAGGAGAGGGCCTGGGTGACGGTGTGTGTTTGGAAAGGGCAGGTGTCCCAAGTCACATTCACATGTTATAATTGTGAGTGCCTGATATTTTTTATGGAACTGTCTTTACTGTATTTTTGACCTCAGGAAGCAGAGATGCCATCTATGCTACTGCCGTATGTAAGAGACAAACAGCGCTGTGTAGATACTAAATAAAGACTTGTTGTTTCCTGTGATGTTTTTAGTTAATACATAAAACATTTCTTGTTTAATCCTTGACAGGTTAGGACAATGAAATTGAACACTTTCAGAATATAGGTATTCTTTCTAATGTAAGTTAAATCAAAGTATGTAAGATTTAGCAAATGTTATCTCTGAAGCAGATAATTTCCAAAAATGTATAAGCCAGTGTTTTTAGACCATGAAACTGATGACAAATTATCAGAAATATGCAATCATACAAAATACAACAGTATAACAGAATATGGAATATACATGTATGAACTTTTTTTGGAATATATATAAGCTTTTTTTGTAATATATAAACTTTCTGGAATATATATAAACTTTTCAAAATATATATACAAAATTTCTGGAATATAGAAATTTTTCAGAATATATAAAAACTTTCTGGAGTATATAAAAAGTTTCCAGAATATATATAAACTTTTTTCGGAATATATATAAACTTTCTGGAACATATATAAACTTATTTCGGAACATATATAAACCTTTGGAATATATATAAACTTTTGGAATATATAAAAACTTTCCGGAATATTATTCCTACTTCATTCCATATATTCAGAAACTTCTTTCCATATATTCTGACTTCATATCCATATTCCACACACTTATTATATACAGTGGAAAGAAAAAGTATTGGAACCCCTTGGAAATACTGGGATTTTTGGATGCTTTGGTCATAAAATGAGATCTGATCTTCATCTAAGTCACAACAATAGACACAGTCTGCTTAAACTAATGCTGCAAAAAAAAAAAAAAGACATTTTTTCATGTTTTTATTGAGTATTTATCTAAACAATCACAGTACAGGGTAGAAAAAGTATTGCAACCTTTAGGCTAGTGACCTCTTCAAGAGCTATTTGGCGTCAGCTGTCAGCCAACCTGGGGTCAGTGTGAGAAGATTGGGGGTAGGGGTTAAAGTGGCCCTGATCAATAAAAAACACCAACCAGTTTTGAGTTTGCTGTTCTGAAGAAGCATTGCTTGATGTGACCCATGAATCGCACAAAAGAGTTTTCAGAAGACCTCCGAGTAAGAATTGTTGACTTGCATAAAGCTGGAAAGGGTTACAAGGGTTGCTCTATTCATTCTTTGTTTACTGAAGCAATGGGACACACAGCAGACCTTTTTGTTCTTCACTGAAGACTTTGGGGCTTTATTGTTGTACTGTACATTCATATCGGAAGACAAATGTACAAGAGCGCACAGCAACAACAATTCTACCAGAGGAAAACTGTAATTATGGAGGTACTTGGGGCCCCTCAAAGACTAGGTGCATCCCACATCCAGCAACCTTTGTCAACAAACAACGCTGTACATGTAGGTTTTTATCATTACAGCTTTTGTCTAAAATTAAACTTTCTCACACTCAAATTGAACAAGTCATGCACACACTTTATTTCAATCTGTTTAGACAACTGTGTAACTCTTTACAATGGAATCAGTCAGACTACAATTTCTCACTTACAGTTTTTTGTGCACTGCTGCATGTGGCAAACAACACAAACATTTTTAAAACTAGGGGAGATCAGGCCTTCTCGTGGTCAGTCCCTGACCATGGAATGCTCTGATCACTTGACCACCGCCAACCCAACCTGTTGCTTTCTTGTATTGTATTGTTTATTGTCTTTTTGTGAGTGAGTTTTCTTTTTCAGACGTCTATAGAATTATTTCCATTTTTTCTAACACAGGCTCAAGTCCAGTTGCCTCCTTATAGAGCGGCATCAGTTTATCCGGGAAAATGTAGCAAAGTAGAAGCATAGACTTTTTTGTGCTTGAAATAAGGGGCTGGATGTCCAAGGTCAGTAAGGCGTAAACAGAATGGACCCTTGGCTGGTTCTAACTGGTTCAGGTGCTGGACTCAGAAAGGAAGCGCGCAGCAGAGATGACCTAGGGACAGAGAGAGGGGCGGGAAGTGCACTAGGAAGGGAGGATGGAGGCAGAGAAAGTGAGGAGGGAGGGGCAAATGGCAGAGAAGGAAAAGAGGGACAAAGAGGAGGCTTCACCAAGTCCTTCTGAAACAAAACACACAAGACAAACATAACAAGCATTAGATGTTTGTGAGTGTATATACATACAGTGGCTATCTATGGTATCCATGGTGGCCATTTGTGGACCCTTCACTTGATACAATGATAATGAAATGAAACTTCCCAGGGGTCGAGGACCTTTTGTTTTTCAACTTCAGCACTTTAAAAAATTAAATAATAAAGTGCCAAATTGATCAATCAATCAACGTTTATTTATAGAGCCCTTTACAACACTCAAAGTGATCAAAGTGCTTTCTAATAAAATCAAATTAAAATCATAATAAAATAGTAAAATTTGAAAAATATAAATACATTAGTACAACAAAATATAAATAGTGTCCCAGCATTGCTAATTGTTGAAAGCTAGTCTGAATAAATATGTTTTAAGCCTCAATTTAAAAGGAGAGTGTAATAATGAAATTTTCCACAAACATAATAACTGTTACATTTGCAGTTGTTTATTACGTTTGTGAGAAGGTCAGCGTAATAAACAACTGCAAATGTAACAGTTATTATGTTTGCGGAAAATGTCATTATTACGTTTGCAGAGGGAAATCTCTGTTACATTTGTGGGAATTTAAAACGTTTGTGGGTTTATTACATTTAAATCATACAATTTTTTATTACATTTGCGGTTTATTACGTTTGTGGGGATTATTACATTAACAGAAAGCCTTAATAACCCTTCTACAAATCTTGTTCAGGACCTAGCTGCAGGATTAGCCTGTTGTGTATGTTTTGAGGTTGATGGGGGAAACCCACCCAGACACAGGAAGAACATATGAACTCAACACAGAAAGGACCCAATGCTCGAGGAATCGAACCCAGGACTTTCTTGCTGTGAAGCAACCACTAAACCGCTGTGCTGTCAGTGAACACATGTACACTGACAGTGTTCATTTAACCCTGGACAACTTACTGTGCAGACATCCAGCCTCCAAGTAAGCTTTATTAGTTTTTATTTCATGTAGTTTCTGCTCTCAAATTTTCTTTATTTTCTTTCAAATCCATTGGCACAAAATAAAGACATAATTAACACACTTGTTTTTGTTTTTCTAAAGTGATAAATGAATGGTAAAATATACAAACTTCATAGCTGTTGCTTTTTATTGGTCAGTTCAAATTCAAAATGTGGACCCACCCACTTTGAGAAAATCAAACAGCAAATAAAATTAGCAAGAACAGTGGAATTGAATTGCAAAAGATTAGCTGGAGTAAAAGATATTTATTTTGTAGAGGAAAACAATTTGCAATATATTGTCATTTCAACATATGATACAGAATTTTATTTTTCATTTTTGTAATTTTGTTAGTGATATGAGAAATTAGATTTCTATTGTTACATTTATTGCTAAATTATTTGCTACATCTACAACAGCTGAAACTCACTTTTTTCAGTGCACAAGCAGCCAGAGCTGAGTGCTGTCTATCCCCAAGGTCTTAAAGGCATTACAAAGCTATTAAACTTGATAGTGTCAAAATCAAGGCCTTAAAAGTATAAAATATTATGAGTAGGTATTAAATCTTGTTCATATAGACCATAAAATGTGTCAAAACATTATGCTGATATTACAAAAAGTAGCGTCACCACAGTAACAAAATATAAGTATTGAAGAAATGTTATCATTGAAATGCTTAAACCATTTTTCTTTTCTTTTTTAATGCAGCACTGGAGTTCTTTAATCTGTGTTAGACTTTAAAATAAAACCCTTGTGTTTCAGAGAGTAGTACGTATCATTCCTTAGTGCCAAATTTACACAGACTGTTGTTGTGTTGTTGATGATGCTGGCATTAAATTTCAATTGAAGTGGCATTAAAAAAGTCTTAAAAAGGTCTTAAATTTCACGAGACAAAACCTGGAGCTACCCTGTGAGTATGAGTTTTATAGATGGATATTTGCCTTCCCCAGCCAAAAATATCAATGGATTTCAAAAAATGTTGTTGACAGACTGTACTTTCTGCAACACATGTGAAATGACTGGCAATGTAAATATACAATAAATACTTTTTTTTTTTTTTTGGACAATCTACTGGTAGTTTAGTTTAGTTTGTTTGCAATGTGCAAACAGTAAAATCCACACAAAACACAAAACACAAAACATTTAAATAATGTTAGCCTTCTCCAAACTAAAACCTCTAATGTTCTCCTGAAGTTGCTCTACTGCCAGTATGCAATGTTTCCTTTTGGTTTTATTTGAGTGTTTTTCAAATACAGATGGAAAAATTTGAGCAACTTATTTAATATTTATGAAAAGAACAGACGTTAAAAACTGTATGCAATAAAAGTAGCAAAAACTGTACTAAAAAATAAAATGTATGGATTCCCTTTGTAGGTGGCCAGTTTTGTACGGGAACAATCTGAGGCCTGAGGGTTAACCTAAACTAAGCTGCAGAGCTGTGACCACAGCTGTTAGTCCAATAGGAAATGCACTTTATTCATTCATAACTTGATTATAAATTCTTCTTTGTTTATTTTTTTATTAGTATTCTGCCTAATAGTTATATTTTGTGACTTGTTCAGCACTTTAGTCAGTACAAGTTGTTGGTGAATGTTCTGTATAAAAAAGGTTGGAGACAGGAGCACAGCAGAGAGGACCTACATGTACATATACTGTACATACTGACACTGATGAGAATGAGTACAGGACAATAGTTTTTCATTGAGGGAAGTGCCACACAGTCACACTGCTGATTATACTCTGCTGTATGTATGCAGGACTTTCAGTTGTGGCTTTAACTTTAACAGCTCTTGACTACTACAGCACCTAAAACCAGATGTCAGTGTGTTGTACCGTCAGTGTGCCCTGCTGGACTTTGTTGTATAGGCTGACCTTGGGTTTGTTGGGCTTCCCTGCAACACAGTCCTTATGCCTCCTGCTGGAGATGTGCTGCAACAACATTATACCTTTAATATATTTAACATGCAATCATTCTGTACTGTTAAGACAATGAATCAATGTTTACTCTAATAAACCATACTCTTGGTATAATTGGTGACACATAGTGTACACTGCAGAAGCCCTCTGAAAACAATGAAACCCTGATTCATCAAAATGCACAAGCAACATCTGGTTTTGTTTTAACTTGACATGATTAAATCTGCTGCTTGAGATACTGTAATGTCATTACTGCAGCCACTAAGGTTATGTTCCTATTCAGGAGCGCGTCAACTTGGCTCCAGGGCCATACTGGATTTTAAAAACTGATAGACTGGCTGATGTTTGAGTAAAGTAATATAAATTATAAATTGTTTTGCCTAAAATTGGTAAATTAAAAATGTTCATATTTACATATAATATACAAAAGATTATTTATTTTAAAAATGTGTTTAAAATGTTATCTTTAAGGCACACCTGTTTGAGCTGTATCTCTGAGTTGACATGCACATCACAGATCTGGCAGTGGAAGGTCTTGTTCTGGAGCCCAGACCCTTTCAGACCGCTGTTCTTCAGTTTGGCCCCAAGCCGAGGGTAGGCCTTAATGGGACCAGCCCCACTCCTAGCCTCCACCATGGTCTTGTGCTTGGAACCTGAGAGGATTGTGTGTCAATTTGGTTTTCTTTATATCCACATCAAAATTAATTAAGTCATAATCACAGGGACATGTAATATGTAACAATAAATTCTTTAACACAGACATGCTTGCAGGTACGCAGATATTTTGAGTACCATGTTACATAGGCCAGGAGCCAGACCCACCCCACGCAATATTTTTGCTACCATTTTCTCACCATTATTTTTAATTAGTCTATACCTTGGGCCATTTCAAGTTCGATATCATTTGTTACAACTCAGCCCCGTTTGGTCCCAGGACCCCAAAAAACACTTTCTCGGGTTAAGCCTCAGGAAGAATGTTGTGAGTGTGTAAAAAGTAGCACTACAGTTGCATACAGTCACAGAGTCATGAAATTTGGAACAAAGAAAGCAGGCATGATGAGGAACATGGCAAAATAACATAATTTTCTGTTTCCAAATATCAAACAATTTATTGGCAAAAATATTTAAACAATTGCCGCCTCAATGACAAATTCTCTTTACAAACTGTTACACTGTGACACAATGTCATAGGAATTACAGTCTCAGATGTAAATTAAAAACTTCCCCAGTTGATTAGCTACTGGTTGAGCCCAAGATGAGCTCTGTATCTTGAACAGGTCTCCTGCTGTAGCAGAAAATAGATTCCATGCCCCCAGACCGAGTTACAGCTCATTCTTTTGTCCACAGAATCCCCATGAGACCATTCCACAGGAAAATTACAGATTTCAGGGAAAAAAACCCACTTAACTTTTTTGTATTTGCTTCAAACTAGGCACAGCCAGTCTAGACCAGTCTAAACCCAGTCTAGTCCAGTTTAAACCCAGTCTGAACCCAGTCTGAACTGGGTCTAGACTAGTCTAAGCCCATACTAAACCCAGTCTAGACCAGTGTAACAAGCTTCTCAAAGCACATTACATGAGTCCATTATTCCTTCACTCTTCAGTCACACTCGGTGATGGTGAGCTGTAGCCACAGCCAGGGCTGGACTGGGACAAAAAAAAAACGGGCCAGGCATTTTTGGCTTAGACAGGCCACTCATAATTACCGGAGCACAACTGACTAGTAATTTATGTACGTCTTCCCTGAAGCAATGTATTTTACTATTGTTACGTCCTGGCCAAGGGGAAATGGTGCAACATTTAAATCAAGAATCCCATACAAAACAGAATAAAGCATGACGTTCATTACAATATGTCAGCAGCTTGTGCCGTCTTTGTTGGTGAACACCTCTTAACTAAAGGGTTTGTAGCATCTTGCTTTAGGTGGTGATTTAAAAATGCTTGCATTCTAGCAGGCTCTGGATGGGAAAAGTTGTCTACTCTCTACTCTCTCTTCAACCTCAACTGCTACCTCAACAGCGTGGCTTGACTAGACAGGAAGAGAGGCATAGATTATTACGATTTATAAACTACTCAAAAAACTAAATAATATAAAAAAAAATATTTGGAACTACCTAGAAAAACTGGGCAACAAGCCAAAACCATTAAAACATATATTCCACTCTATTCAGTAATTTCAGTATCCCAGTCTTCAGTTACCCTTGTGAAAAAAACGGCAATGTATAACATGAAAACTGCAGTTTTTCTCTGCAGCACTGCAATATTTTTAGCAGAAAATGAGAGAGAAAGAGAGAGAGAGAGAGAGAGAGAGAGAGAGAGAGAGAGAGAGAGAGTGCTGGAGTTGGCTTCGGGCATGCTTGTAAATCAACACAGTTCTCGTCTCTGTTCTGCAACTCACACAGAACGAAAATGAAAACAAAGCACAATTTAAGGCAACTGCTGCGACAGGAAATAACATTTGCTCATCATTCTCATGTAATAAAGCTAACGTTACTTCCATTAGCTCAAAGTCTACATATATATATTATCCTAATCTAACATTACTACCTGCTTACCTGCTGTGCTCCACTTCCCTGCTCACTCTGTCCCTCGGGTTCCCTGCTGCAGTCTGTGATTTTGGCACATTTTGCAGTATCTGCTGAGAGATTCTTTAACTTATTTTCTCGCAACCTCTCCGCACCCCCTTTCTACTTTGATTTCTCCATCTTTCCACGCTCAACACTATGGAAACTGGCGGGAGTCACTGCAGGTCAGGGAAGGGGTGGGGCCGGGCCGCTAATTGGTTCAGTCCACTGTTTGTATTGAAGATGGGCCAATGGGCCGCCCACTCTGTGGGCCGGCCTCTAAGTTAAACTAAATAAATAAAACAAACAAACAAACAAACAAAAGGTGGACTGTCAGGCCACTGGGATTTTGCCCGGTCTGCCAGATTCTCAGTCCAGGCCTGGCCACAGCTGACAGAAGAATGATATTTACCACCTGGCCTGATTTTTTCCATTTTTTTAAAATTCTCAAATCTCATAAACTAAAAAGATACAGGCTACAAATTTTACTCCCATAATATTTGGTTTGTGGACAATGGCTGTGCCAAGTTTAAACCAAATCCAAAAAAGTGGGATTTTTTTCCTGAAATCTGTAATTTTCCTGTGATATGGTCTCTATAGGAATTCTATTGGCAAATGAATGAGAATTCTATCCCTCATCAAATGGGGCTGAGCTGTAACAAATGATATCGAACTCGAACTCTAAGCATTTAGATTTATATTATATATTAATAAATTAGTAGTATTCTAGTGCAGTTAAGGGTTTTTAAAGGAGTGTGGTAAGTTTCACATGTCTAGTGTAAAATGTCACATGACCAGAGGTGTTTGTTCACAAGTTGACACCTGGAGAGGAGCTCAGCCATCTACGTCTCAAACAAAAGCTTTTAAAACTGTGTTAACACAAAGCTAGGATAATTTTTGGTACACACCATCTTTAAGGTCTCTACTGTTTTTATTTTATTTTATTTTTTATTTAACCTTTATTTTACCAGGAAGTCCCTTGTGATAAAATCTCTTTTCGAGGGAGACCTGGCCAAGAGGCACCGGTAACACTTACAAAAGACAGACAAATACAATTATACAACAGTCAACTTATAAAAACATTTAAATCCAGCTCAAGAATAACAAGTACATTCTTCAGTCAGACAGCTTTTCAGTGAGGATTTAAATGCACCCAGGGGAATGAGATACTGAAGCTGCAATGAGTTTTGAATGTTGTTCCATGACCAAGGTGCAGCATAAGAAAAAGCAGTTCTGCCAAGTTCTGTGTTAATTCTGGGTACTTTAGATTTTGTAATAACTATTACATTTGCAGTTGTTTATTACATTTGTGGGAAGGTCATGACATGTCTGCAAATGTAATAAAATCCCACAAATGTAACAAGAAAATGATTATTGTTCAAAAGTGAACATATTACAGTATAATATTTTATTATTATCATCATCGCTATTTTTATTTATTTTTGCAGTTTTTGTTTTGGTTTGTTTTTTTACTTGTAAGCATGTAGTGACCAAAAGTGATCAAACAAAAAATAAATTTACTGAATTGTCAGTAGCCTATGTGTAGACCTACTTATAAACATATGTGCTCACACAGTGAGTTGTAGGCTAAATGTTGCAATTTTTCCTGTAGGCTTGTTAAATTTGTCAATACTAACAAAAATCTGATCTAACAATTTGCAGGATTTTGTGGCAGCAGTAGCTCAGTTGGTAGAAACGTTTGCTCACTAACCTGAAGGTATACTGTCATTTATTCATACAGGCAAGGTGGTTGTCTGTGTGGGGAGTGAATGAATAATGGAGAAGCATCTTTAAGTGTTCAATGAAGCCCTCTATAAGACCAATGCATTATTTATTTATAAATAGCACTGTTCTTTGTTTTTCCTATTTTAAAGCAAAAACAAAGAAAGAAGGCGTTTTATCATTTTTTGAGATTGAACACAAAAAAACTGAAAATTCATTTATTTATTTTTATTTTAGCATAACATTTTTAGCCGATGCTAGGGAAGTATGGTGACTGGCTCCATGTCACTTATCTTATCCATGATCAGCTAATAATGGTATGCTAAAATCAAAACACTAAACAAACAAAATTGTCATTTTATGTGGCACTGTTCTATGTTACCTTAGTGTTTTCTATTGCTGTATTTGCTGTAGGTGCATATCAATAATCAAATACTGTGGAAAAGTGAAAAAGTTCTTAAGTCTAAATCAAAACGAAACACATTAAAGTTATATTTTAGATCATTTTTACAGTTCATACTTGATGTCATTAACCCCGTAGAACCCAGACAGAGAAATATTTGTTGGAAAAAAATCATCCGTGCTAAATTTTAGTCAACGGGGATGGGTAAGAACAAAAATTTGTCAAAATTTTTGGTAAGCAGCATTCATGAATTAGTTAATACATTTAAAAAAAAGAATCCTACTTTTTTGCCATAACCTTTGAATTATATGCTGCATATTTGCAACAGAGGGTGCTACGAGGTTAATTAGGCCCGAACCCCAAGGGTGGCGCAGGGCCGCACAGCAGTGCGCTGTCCCATCTACACACTCATGGCATCAAGTACTACACAAACATATAAACCTCAGGTCAGGGGCGTAGCCAGGATTTTTTTACTGGGGGTGGCAGCTGGGTCCTGTCATTTTATTGTGGTGGCACATGGCAGATTATTATTATAGAACTAATATAAAAAATGTGAATTATCTTCTGTTCTGTTCTGCAGCCAGGTATTTGGATGGTTTGAGGAAGTTTGAAGCTGAGCCATGATGAAGAGAAAGTCGTGACTCACAGAGGTTAAGAATGTAACACATTTACCGGGGGTCTAGGGGTCCTCCCCCAGGGAAAAAATCAATATAACAGACAATATTTGCTGTATCCTGGTGCATATTTAAAACTTTTTTCACATATAAAGTGCTCCGGACTAAAAGGCGAAACAAAACAGTGAGATAAGTCAGTCAGTCAAACTTTATTCAACGCGTTGACCATAACTCCCAAACTTGTTCAGTTGTAACGCGTGAAAAAAAAAAAAAAAACACAATCTGAGACCACTAAATCAAACGATAGCGTATTCACAATAACTCATAACTGTTCAGTTAATGTTTTAACAAAATACAACACAATACACTCACTTTTTCAGTTCATTCCTCGTCCACAAATCCCTCAAATTATTCATCTTCAGTGTCTGAGTTAAACAGTTGGGCGATTACGGCAATATTATGGTGGAGCACAGTATGTATTACTCTGCGATGCTCCTGACTGCGTTACTGGGTTAATTTCGGGCTTCACTGTATCTCTCTCTCTCTCTCTCTCTCTATCTATCTATCTATCTATCTGTCTATCTAAAATGTATATAAATGTATATAAGCCATCAAGCTTTTTACAACTTTTAAACACGATGGACTATAACAATAAAACACAAGCTAGCCAGCGGCAGAGGGACTCAAATGTGTTTTTGCTGATCTAAAAATGTGTCTCTCTAAAAAATGGACTAATGTGTTTTTACCGTACACGCCTCTCCTATAGCTTAATCTGAGTATGCTGTATACATGCAGCAGTGGTCCAACAATGAACTGCATTATCCAGGTTAGAAGAGAAAATCGAATGACTACCAATAATAGGACTACACCAGGAGAAAGCCAGGCCTTACCTGCGCTGTGGGCCTCCAGCTGGGACCGGGAATTCACAGCTACTTTGCACAGAGAGCAATACAGCAGCTTTTTGGCTTTTTCTTCCTCAGATTCTAGAGTCGTCAGAGCTGCATCCTGGAGAATCACCTGTGGGGGGGTGGGTGCTAAAGCGGAGCAGGGTGAAGTAAAGCGAGCGGACGAGGGTGAAATGGGAGGCTTACATTCTGTGTGCTGCAGAAGACTTTCTACTTTCTCTGAAGAGGCTTTGAGAACAGGCAAGTCTCCAGAACTCATCGAGATGTCTGGTGGAAAAAAAAGGAAGAACAGTATTTAATGTTAATCTTTACAGCCTAACCCTCCTTTGTAGTATTCAAATATATATCTGAACATAAATAGGTTCACAGTGTGAGTTGAGACAGTCCCTAAAACCCTAATACTACTCCTACTACTACCCCTCTACAGATCACTACATCATGTCTATGTGTTCATGGCTTTCTGGTTTCAACTGGGAACAGATGTGGTCAACTTAAACAGTGGGCATGTTCAAAGCAGTGTTGCCAACTCCTCAATAAGAAAAGTCACTATTGGCTGTCCTAAAAGTCGCTAGAAGTCGCCAGATGATGTCATCACCTAATTTGCATAATTGATCACATGGATCTAATTGAAAGTGAGGCTGATGACTGATGGCTGCCTGGTGAGGCTGCTGTTTGGCACCAAATATCTCCAAATATTTCAAGAGGTCTGCATATATATTGTCAGCTTGCAACAGGTAACTGCATATTATTTACATGCAAATTAGGGACATAATTGGCAAAAAAACTTATATTATATAGTATTTTTATTTATATAGTATTATATACTATATAAGTAGTAATACTTATATACTTATATATATATAAAATATAGGTATTATGCACAAATTTGTTGAATAAATGTAAAAAAAAAAAAAAGCTCCTGCTCTGAGTTGACTGCAGCTGACAGGCCTGTGTGCTGATTGGTCTGTGGCAGAGGGAAAGAGGCGGAGCATAACAGCAGCAGCAGCTGCCGGCAAGACGAGACGGAGGAGGATGAGAAGCTCACGGTGACACGCAGGTAGCTTGATGAGTAGAGTAGTGAGAAGTGCTTTCACATTTTTCATGCGTCGTCAAAGTCGCTAGCAACACCAGAAAAAGTCGCTAGATTTGTTGCTTGTCGTTTTTAAAAAATAAGTCGCTAGAGAGATCTGAAAAGTCACTAAATATAGCGACATAGTCACTAAGTTGGCAACACTGGTTCAAATACACTACATACAGTATTTAAAATACTGTAAGAGCTTGTTTGATTTTTTCACCTGTGTGCCAAGTGCTTGTGGGCTCTTGAGGGGTGACGCCTGTGGGGCTGCCCTCATTATTTTCCGAACCGACTTTGGCCTTCTTCTCATGAGATTTGAGCTTCTTGGCATGACGACTTCCTCTGTAGTGAGCCTCAGCCTGAGACTGGGACAGAATAGATGTAAACTTGTTATTTGGTAAGGTTTGTTTTGATTCACACAGTAAAAACGAAAATGCTAAACCTCAAATTAACATTCTTCAGCCTGCTCAGCTAAATCTTCTAAATCTTTTTTTTTTTTCTGTGAAATTTGTATAGAACTTTTCATCTACATAGGCACATTTACACATTCTTTATACCCAAACCCTGGAGGTACAAAAAGGTTTAGTCTGATTTCTGTCACTTCAAGTTAGATTTACAGGGTTTGGGAATAACAGATGAAAGACCCACTAGTTTTTGATAAAGGTAAAAAAAAGTTTAAGTTAAAAACAACTCTCCTCTCTCATCATTCGGGATGTGTGTTAATGTTTGATCATTTCAAGTCATTTGTTTACTGAACTAAATCAGATGTGTGTATCTAATACTATTACTATTACCAATTATTATGATAATATAGGCTAATATGATAAGATGATTGATATGAATTTTTTAATGTTTCCTGCTTTCTTGACTTGTTTCTCCCATTGTTTTGACCTTCTCCATATTGTGTCATGAGATGGTACTGTATCCTAGGTGAGAAAAGTGACCCTGAGCCAGTGAATCCTAGTCCATCCTTGACCAGTCTATATGTAAACCCAGGGACATTTACTTCTCCTGTATCTTATATAAGCTGAAACTACACTGCGGACTTTCAGACACTGGAGGAGTGAGTGGGGCAGACTTTCAGAAGCTCAGGAGGTAGTGAGTAGTAGTGGGATCTCTGTCATCTCTGTCCTCTATGTCTGTTCCATTAAAGCAACTTTACTGAGCACAATCGCACTATGGCCTTGGTGTTTCCTGCTTCTCTATTTTTCATGATATCAGGTGGCGTTGTCACAGGTGAGCAAACCTTGTTTTTCAAGGGTTACATAACTCTGCTATCTGACATTTAAGGGACTTGCCTGAAAACAGAGGAACCAGAGAGGGAGATTTAGGCATAGGGTAATTAAGACGTTTTGAGGATTCTTTCTGTGAACTGGTGAGCTTGTGCAGTGTTAGGTATTGCTATGGAAGATATGTGGTTCCACATATGGTTTGGGGCAGTGCGCACATAAGACCCTGGTTTACCCAGGCCAGTAGTTCCTGGGGGAGTTTACTTGGGCAAGTCCTGTATGAGAGTTCACCCAGATAGCATGTTCTGGAGGAACGGTACTCTTGATCAGGTGGAAGACCTGAACGAGGGTGAGTTAGAGTTGGACATTGCCCAGGTAACAACCCTGGCAGTGATGCCAGTAGCAAAATTTAACACTCAGCTCAACAGTTCACTCAGGAGAGATTCTATTCCAAAGTACTGTATTCTTTTACATAAATAAGCACATTTTCAGTGCAAAACGTTGTACCAAAGGCCTGTGCGATGTGTGTCAGAAAAGGGTTAGGGTTAACCCAGGGGGATATTAACCTGGTAAGCTTTTTGTCATAATAACCTTAATATTATTTAAGCAATTAAATTGGGTTCTGTTAATTTTAACAGTCATTTGTTCTTAAAAGTGAGTGAGATCGGGAAAGGCGCGGGGTCCGTGTACCTGCTGGCCTTTCGTTTTCACGTTTTCCAATAAGAAAACAAAAAACGGAAACCAGCCCATATCCAATTGCTATTTTATATTAGGCTACTATACATCAAAACTCAAAAAACAAAAAATGAGTGCTGTATTTTTCATTTTTTTCGATTTGTTTGACCTCAAAGCGTGCTTTGGGAAAACACGGCCTTGCTCACCGTCTCGACCCAGGCAGCATAGCTTTGTGCGCAGCTGTTTCAGGGCAGTGCTCCTGTCACAGCTGCAGACAGGTGAGGGGCGGGGCTCCTGTCACAGCTGCAGACAGGTGAGGGGCGGGGCTCCTGTCACAGCTGCAGACAGGTGAGCGGCGGGGCTCCTGTCACAGCTGCAGACAGGTGAGGGGCGGGGCTCCTGTCACAGCTGCAGACAGGTGAGGGGCGGGGCTCCTGTCACAGCTGCAGACAGGTGAGCGGCGGGGCTCCTGTCACAGCTGCAGACAGGTGAGGGGCGGGGCTCCTGTCACAGCTGCAGACAGGTGAGGGGCGGGGCTCCTGTCACAGCTGCAGACAGGTGAGGGGCGGGGCGTGTGCCTAAGTGATCTGCTCCACTGCTACTGTCCTGTCTGCCTTTTAGACTGAGAAGCATTTTGCCAGTTGCACACTTTGCACTCAAACCTTTCACATGGGCTCGTTTTGGATTTGTAATAACGAAGGAGTGGCTTCAGGACAACTCTGTGACTGTTCTTGAATGGCCCAGCCAGAGCCCTGACTTAAACGCAATGGCAGAGGATCCCCAAATCCAGGTGTGAAAAACTTGTTGACTCATTCCCAAAGAGACTCATGGTTGTATTAGCTCAAATGGGTGCTTCTACTAAATACTGAGCAAATGGTCTGAATACTTATGGCTGTGTGATATTTCAGTTTTCCTTTTTTAATAATTCTGCAAAAATTTCTACAATTTTGTGTTTCTCTGTCAATATGGGGTGCTGTGTGTACATTAATGAACGAAAAAAAGAACTTAAATGATTTTGGCAAATGGCTGCAATATAACCAAGAGTGAAAAATTTAAGGGGGTCTGAATACTTTCCGTACACACTGTATGAATTAAGCATGGAACATGTCATACATTTTATTCTGCTCCAGATCCCACTCCCTCACAATGGAACTGTCCCAGGTCCATGTTAGTGTTCAACCCATAAAGTTCTACAAAACTGTGACTAAGCCAGGACCAGACTGGGTGTATGGCCATGACAGGAAGTGCATAAACATAACAGGAAGTGCAAAAAACATTATAGAGGGCGTGTCAGTTCTCTGGACTTGTGCCATCAGTTCCTCCTTGATTCCTCAGCTGTTACTCCCGCCCACAGAGGAGAGAGAGACCCATAGAGAACACCATGCCTTTCTCTTGTGTATCAGTAACAAGGAATCAAGGCATTGAGGAGACAAGTCATAAGAATGTTGACGCTCCCAGAAAGTGAGTGAGAGATAATGTGACTCACGTTGGAGTTGAACCTAAGCTGGCACATGTTACAGGAGAGGACCTGCTTTTTCCTGGTAACCACGGAGACACCAAAAGTGTGGTTGATGACGGCCTTTTGCACCGGGTCCATCTGTCGGAGATGAGGATCAGAGGTCACACACAGTTTACACACGTCTCCACTCCATATCAACACTGATGTTAGTACAGCCCAAATATCAAACTAAAACTTTCCCAAAGAGCACTTATTAAACTGGTGATGTCTCCAACCTGTGTATTTGGGGTCATGAGTAAAAATGCACCCCAGGTCAACATAGACCCGTCAAGTTGAGTATAAGTTAAGGAGAAGTCAGAATACATGTGCGCACCCCTTAAATGACAACACATTAAACTGGGTATTAAAGGTACTATGAGCAGTATATATATTTTTATAATTCATAAAAATTAGATATGATGTAAACATGTTTAAATCAAATATTAGTTTTACTGATAACAAAGGTACAGCTGATTTATTCACAATTTAAAACAATATTTTGCATAATGGCCAAGTGGTTTGCATGCTGCTCACAGTAACTTTAATGATCTAAAAGTGCCTTCATTTTTAATGTACAAAACAAATATACAAATATTGGGTTTATTTATTGATTTATATGCCCTTTTTCTTAAAACAATTTCCAGAAATGTTATTTCACACAAAACTGAAACACAATGTACCTTAAAAAAAGAATAAATACATACATATGCACATAAAAGATTAGACCTACAATCAGACAATCATGTAAATAAAGAAATAGCCAATAATAACCCACAACGACCTACTGAAAGATGAGAATGAACCAAAATGTTTTGACTGTACTTATAAAAGAGCTCAGTGTTTGAGGTCAAAAGCATGACCAATAGGTTACGGTTGATGGCTGTTGACTGGGCAGTCAACAGCCATCAACAGCTAAATGACCTGGAGTCTGAGGGCCTGTTTATACAACAACACCCAATGTGCACACCCGTATTTATGTGCGTCCTCTGGTGTGTTAAAAAGGCTGAAAATTACACAGTTTTGTTGTGTACCCCCACTGAAGTCCATCGCCCTGACAAAAATCTCTTGTGCTGCTGCTGGTTTTAGATCACATCCTCTTCCAGCCCAACCTCCTCCATTTCTCTGGGCACTGAACATGCAAAATGCACACTGGCTTATGACCACTTTGTGGTTGGGTTTAGTACTATCCATTCTAATAATACAGTTAGCAAAGGTGAGTTGTACCAAGTTAAAATTTGGAAAGAGTCCAGCGGGTGATGACGTCTCCACAGGAAATGAGAGAATGGGCTTCATCAGGACAGATGAGCTGAACAATCCCGGCAAAGCCCCTCCCACTGAACCACACCCACTTCCTGAAAAGACAAACAGACAGGACAAAAAATTCATGTTTTAATAATCATGACATTTGTAACGAACAGCGTAGAGCTTAGGAACACAATCCAGAATAACTAAAATCATGTTAACTTGAAGGGCACAGTGTGGCGCAGAACAACACACTTACTCTTACAATGCACATGACATGTAATGACATGTAAATGGTTATGGTCAGTATTTGTAATGGAATTTTTTTAATTTGGTTTATGTTTTTACTGTAATCTCATTAAGAGATTATGCAATTTTCCTTTTATAGATCCCACCTGGCGTAGAAATGTGCGCACGTAAACCCACCTCACGTCCTCTCCACGCCTTGAATCCACCAAAGGTCAATGCAAAGTGACTTCTGAATGAGATTTGCCTAAACATGAGCCATTAATGAGTGGGTTTCACAGAGAATTATATATATATAATTTCAGTCTGATTGTAGATTACATTGTTTGTTTGTCTTTTTCAAATTATTCCTTAAATTTTATTATTTAAAAGAAAAACAGTGATCAGTAGTGGTGTAGGCCAGGTATAAGCATAAAACAGACCTGATACTTGCTGCTACAGTGCAGCTTTGAGCAGTCTCTGCCCCAGTCCCCTCTAGCCTGGCCTGCCAGACAAACTCTCTTCCTATTCTATACAAAGAAGGGAGTCTGGTACCTTTTCCCATCTTCCCATAATTTTTATTTTTGTATTTTTGTATTTTTTTGGTGGGGGAGGGGGTGGGGGAGGTGGAGGGGTAACATGTTACCCCAGCAGTTGAGTCCTGCGTCCATGTCTGACGTAGAGTTCTCTTAAGCAGTTCTTAGAAGGGGTACTTAGGAAACTTTTCTAAGAGAACATTCATTAATGATGGCAATGACACAATAAACTCCTCCTGCCTCTGAATATAACTTAAATAATATTCAAAAATAAGTTTAAAACGTAACAATTTTTAAAATTTGGATTACAGTATCACTTTATAGTATCACTTTTAGGAATTCCCTGCTCTGTGATTGAGACTTACAGTAAGAGATGTGCAGGATGCATGCATCACAGTCTGTTCACACACAAGTGCAATTTTTACTGTGCACACTGTTCGTGCATGCGGAGGTCCAAGTGGAGGTTGTGTGTAAAGGGGGGTGGGGGGGAGTGGGTGCAGGTGTATGTCATGCAGAAAGGGAAATGTAACATGTCCATTCAGTCTCTTTTTTGACACTGTGCTTCATTAAAACGAAACATCTTTGGTATGAACTGTCCATATGATTGTTTATGCAAGTGTCTAATCATTATTTCAAAAATACAGTCACAGATTCGTCAGGGATCACCTCTGCTTTTACTTCACACCATGATGGAGCCAGTGTACTCACCCTGTGGAAGTGCAAAAGCGTGCACCTGTGAGCATGGCTATGAAGAGATTTATTGTCAAGAATACTGGGCGAACTTATAAGAAATTAAATGGCCTTCCTTCAATTTCACTCACTACCTGCTGAAATGAATATGTCTGAATCAAATCCTTTCTTTTTTTCTGAGAGATACAAAGTGAAAGTAAACTGTATCAAACACAGACGAATCATAAATATACTTGCTTCATTCAGCACTTCGCCATGAGGGTCACCTTTGTGTCGTGTGCCGTCCCCAAAATGTGCGGATGCCAGGGTCAGAGCTGGAGTAGGGATACACATGTCAACACAAACAATAACTACACTAAACTAAACAGACCCAGCACACTCCTGTCCTCAGACCCTCCTTCTCGGTAAGGAAAAACTCCTAAAAATAACAGCTGTGGGAAAAAAGAAGAAACCTTATGGAGCCCATATCGAAGGAGAGATCCTCTCCCAGGACAGGACAGGCAACATGTGTCAGGACTGTTAGCTCATTAGCTCATCTATAGGATCAAAGGTTGTGGTCTACTCATTAACTGAATATAGAATTAATCTCAACAACAGAAGGGACTATAACTCATGACTTACAGAATTTAGAAATGTTAGTTAGACACAACTCAGATTGAATGCTTTACTATATCTGAGTAAATTTGAGTGAGTAATTTAAAATGAGTGTTTGAATGCAAGTATGAGAGATGTTTGTTATGTGGACAGTGTTATGTCCACACTTGTCCCTGTTGGACAGTGTTGTGTCCACACATAGCCATGTTCACTTAGGGTGTGTTCATACTTGCTGGTCCGGAGGACTCCGTGCGGTTTAGGGCAAAAGTCCGCACCTGTGTCGGTGATGTCATTGGTTTGGTTCGAGTTCACATTGAGCTCTGTCAAACAAACTGAACTGACTGAGGGAGCAGTAACAAATCTCACCTGTAGGGGGCAGCACTTCAGTATTTACTTAGAGAAACTTGGGAAAAGGAAATCCTGCTCATCTAATGGTCAAAGGTCCACCTCTTCTGCTGAATTTATCTCAATAATATCATGTGGCACACTTTAATTAATATTTAAAGAAGTTTTACGTTTAGAGCAGCGATATCAGCTGAATACAGCTGTGGACTCTCTCTGGTGATTAATATGAAATCTGTTTTGTTTCAGCAGTGTTTTCACATATGTTTGCTAAGGTTAGCAACCTTTTAAATACATTTTATTTATAATATATATATATATATATTTTTTTTATGGTCACGTTAGATGCGCGTATGTTTTTTTGCCCTTGGTAAACAGTGGTGTAGTCCAGGCCCTGGCGTTAGTCCGTGGTTTGGTCCGCGTTGCGTTCGCACTTCACCAGGACCAAACCAGGAGCGCACCAGGGCTCAAACGCACCACACCGAGACCTCTGATTTCATGCGGACCAGAGTTCACTTGTTTGGTGCGCACGTGAGTCTGGTTGTGCAGTCACACCTGTTCAAACAAACCAGACTTTGCCAGGAAGCGCAGCAGAGTTTGACTGAAGTGAACCAAACACGGCAAGTGTGAACTCACCCATATTGTCTTCAGGTTGGTACAATGGGTCTAGCTCAGTCTGAGATGTGTGTGAGAGATACCAAAGTTTTTGTACATCTCAAAATAGCTGCTTCACATGGGGCTCGCTACAGCCATGTCTGACTTTGCAGCAGGGGTGGTGCTAGGGTGGGACTAGGGGTGGCGCTAGGGTGGGGCACCAGTGAGTTTCTCAAACATCTGTCTTTAGTGCTACTCTCTTTTCTCTAGCTATCCTCCTGCTGAATGTTGAATATTGAATCATTTAGCAATGAGAAATCATTTAGTAAAACCTCAGATTGATTGACATCAGAAGAACAAACTGAGCTCAAACACCTGCTCTTTCTACAAACATGAACACTTGGGTTTTTAGAGTTGAGTCCTATAGCAGTAAAGAATGGTTTTCCGAAGATTTTTGGAAATATATAAAAATAGGTTGATTGATATTTTAACCTGTGACATGATCTCAGAGAAAAGTGATTACTGCATATATCATTATAGATATGCTCTTACAATGCAACACATCCCTGTCAGAAAAGAGCTCCAAGATAACGACATACACAAATGCAAGACAATGCAATATTCAAGCAGCTTCCAATAAAATTTAGTTTGTATAGTGTAAATGTCCCTGCATCCTGTGACTTTTTAAATAAATGGCATACATTTTTGTTGCATTAAATTATGGTAGTTAACCCTTGTACCCTGAATTTTTACTTTTTTAACATTTTTGTATGAACCTTTTAATCAACCTCTGTCTGATCAGGACAGAGGTTGTCTAAAAATGTATACCAAAAAAAAAAAAAAAAAAGATTACTTATTTTTAAAGACTACTGATATATATGTATTTATTTTTTATATATTTATAATATAAAATGTATATATAGAATATATCAGTTTTTTTTTTTTTTTTTTTTTTGTGGATAGAACACTTCTAACTTCACATTAACAACACAGCAATTTTGGTTAGAGATTGTAAAAATAAAGTAATATCAAAATTGGTCCGGTTTTTCTTCATTAAATAAAGCAATAAATGCTGGCTACCCTGGCAACTCTGTAGGCGGTTTTCTGCTGTACAGAACATAATATTATAATATAACATATTATTATCAGTTAGTCATGTTATTATTGGTTAAACAACATGTTCTGTTTAACAGTTCGCAATAAATGTCTTGATACTCCACCATTTGAACTACTGTATATATTCTAGAATATGTTATAGTATTGAAGAAAGCACAGGGGGGCAACAGAGCAGTTTTCCTACCTGATAAAAGCATTTGTGAGTTGTTGATTGTTTAGTAGTAAAGGTTTGTCCTAGCTTCTGCTTGAGCTACTGCTGCTCTGCTCTCAGGGCTGCATGGCTAGGATCATGTGACAAGGCAGAGCTGCTCTTCTCAAAGACTCAGCTCCAGGACTGTCAACTGATTCTTGTACGTAAAACTAAGAGGAACACTAGAACAAAGACCAAGCAAGACAGGAACTAGAAAAGGACTAAGCTAGAACTGCGCAATTAAAAGAGATTATTAATACAGATAAATATTTGTATTTCAAAATGCAGAGCAAAAGTGTTATAACATAGGTATAAATAGTCATGGGTTGCATGGTGGCTTATAGTGGTTAGCACTTTCGCCTCACAGCAAGAAGGTTCCAATTTTGATTCCCAGACTGTGTGGGGCCTTTCTGTGTGGAGTTTGCATGTTCTCCCCATGTCTGGGTGGGTTTCCTCTGGGTGCTCCGGTTTTTCCCATCAACCTTAAAACATACACAATAGGCTAAAACCACAAGCTATGAACTCCTGTCTAGGATCCTGGTTCAAGATCTGGAGATCTGGCTGCCCCCTGCTCCTGAGAGGTTGCTCCAGCGGCATTGAAAGAGAGTGCAGTCACTTTTGCCCCCATGTGGTTGGATTAATAACAGCGTGGTATGACAATGACTGTCGCGGTGACCGCATTGGTCACCACGACAGCCCTAGCACCTATGCATGATTGGCTAATAATGTTATGCTAAAATCAAAATATTAAAAACACAAAACAAAACACTCACATGCTCTGAATGCTCTCTTCACTTTTCAGCTGTGAAAGAAACTCCAGTTTAACTGTCGTATTGTTCAGAAAAATAAATACATCTTTTCCTCTAGTTTCTTTTTACCGCTTGTCTTTCTCAAGTCTCCACTGCTTTCCTGTGTGCTAAATAGAGAGGAGAACTCTGGGCTACCTCAAGCAGATAGTGATTTAAACTAACTTCACACTGAGTAGCAGTGAGAACTGGACAGTAGTTCCCTCAATAATAATAATAAAAAAAAAAACACAGTTATATTTGTCTTGAGGTGCTTAAAATCCCTGTAGAGGCTCTGCGGTATAATAGTTACTAAATGTAACCCCAACTCTGTGAGTATTGATGTGCTGTCACCATCAAACTTTATTCAAGGGGTCCTGGTACAACACAAATCTGTTAAGTGCAAGCATTGACCGTAGAAGGAGTGGAAATAGCGAGCCTGTACCTCCCTGCATGCCAAATCCTGGCTCCCATTGACTTCCATCATAAAATCGGCGCCCATTTCTAAGTCACTACTGTTGTCAGGCTAATCATTCTGGCTTTGACATCTTAGTTTTTACACACCCTTGGACTCATGGTCCTAATATTTTTATGTTGAGATTCGCCACATAACCAAAGATACTGACAAAAATACCTGACCAATCAGGAGCCATCTTTCAGTCACATCGCTAACAGCTAGCAACAGGTTTGACTGACAGCTCACTTGTATCATTGTGTATGCCACTGCCCTGATGCAGAGAACATGGGAGAAGACACAGCTGCAGCTGGGAGATTTTACAGATATTCAGGAGGAAATTAGAGAGCAGAGAACGCTTTATAACTTTATATTAGTTTTAGTTGCTGACAGTCTTTAGGTTTGAGTTTAGCTCACTTTAGTCGTAAGAGGCAAACTAAACATGTTACAGACACTCTGAAGTTGTGGCTGCTGTTCCTCAGTGCAGTTTGTTGGCACTTGCTTTTTGCTTTTGACTGGACTTAATTCACCTCCTCATCAAACATGTCTGTGAAGACTCTCACTTGTCCAGGGTAATTGCATCGCAACAAAAGGTTAAAAAAAGCAGTCATCTGGATTGGATTTTTAAAGTTGATTCTCAATTGAGAATTGAGAAAGCCTCTTGGATAAGAGGTGAAACGTCTTCAACTTTAAAAATCCAATCCAGATGACTGCTTTTTTAACTTTTTGTTGCTCCTCATCAAAGTTGTTCACCGTCTGTCGGCACTCAAGAAACTACTCTGGGGCTTTTGCTAAGTAAAACTGTACATTTATTAATTCACAAGGATAGGATAATGTGTAAAGTCTGCTATCTCAGAAAACTTTTGCAAGCTAAAGCTAACTCAAAGAGCCCTGTGCACCACAAGTTCCTAACATAAAGATATTAAATATTATAAAATATGTAACCTGCTGTAATGTTGACCTGGATCTAAAATAGTTTAGAACTGCTCAGTGATTGTGTTAGTAAAAATGTTTTTTGTCATCTCATATATATATATATATATATATATATATATATAGAAGCAGCAGTGATCCTTGAGGAGCGGGGCTATCAACCAAAGAGCAACCATAAAGATCCATATCCACCATGGAAAAGAAGGTCGGAGGCTAAAATCAAGGCAAATCGGAGAGAAGTGAGCCAACTGTCAGAGCTCCAGAAAGGTGCAATGAAAAAACAAGCACCCAAGAGGTACAGCAAGATGTCCATACCTGAAGCATTGGTAACTGCCAAACAAAGACTCCAAGCCTTGGCCACCCGACTAAAGAGGTACACGAGAGAAATCGAAGCAAGGCGAATAAACCGGCTGTTCTCAACTCAACCAACTAAAGTATATTCACAGTGGCAAGGCAATAACAACAGAGCAGACCCACTAAGGCTGGAAACTGAACATTACTGGAAAGGCATATGGGAAGAAGGAGGCGTCACACAACAACAGTGCACAGTGGCTGGAGGATCTAAGAGCAGACCACAGCAACCTCCCTGAACAAGAACCAGTAACCATCACAGTGGGAGAGATCCAAGAAAGAGTCTCAGGTATGAAAAACTGGACAGCACCAGGGCCTGACATGATCCACACCTACTGGCTGAAAAAACTAACTTCACTCCATGAGCGCCGGGCAACACAAATGAACCAGCTGCTAAAGGATGGGACCCACCCTGAATGGCTAACTGAAGGCCGGACAATCCTGATCCAGAAGGATCCTCTGAAGGGAACAGTCCCATCCAACTATCGGACAATAACCTGTCTCCCCACCACATGGAAGCTCATGTCAGGCATCACAGCGACTAAGATAAGTGGGCACATGGATCAATCCATGAGCACAGCACAGAAGGGCATTGGTAAAAACACCAGAGGAGCTAAACACCAGCTGCTCGTTGATAGAACATAGACACACTAATCTGTGCACCACCTGGATTGATTACAAGAAAGCCTGGCCAAAAGAAGAGATTTAGACCACAGATGTGAAAACATGGAAGTTCCTGACCATGCATGGAGGGTTCCACCCCAAATCCAGCACCCTGAGACTGTACACTAAGCCCATGGAAGGAGGCAGAGGACTGGTGAGTGTCAGAACCACTGTCCAGGATGAAACATCCAAGATCCTTGAATACATCAGGAAGATGGCCTCAACAGACAAAGTATTCAGTGAATGTCTCAGGCTGTGGAAAACAGAGGACGAGGTGCTGGAGGAACCATCCTGGGAGGAAAAGCCCCTACATGGGATGTACCATCGACAGATAACTGAAGTGGCTGATATCCAGAAATCCTACCAATGACTAGAAAGGGCTGGACTGAAGGACAGCACAGAGGCACTGATCATGGCTGCACAGGAGCAGGCCTTGAGCACCAGAGCAATAGAGGCCCGGATCTACCATACAAGACAAGACCCCAGGTGCAGACTGTGCAAAGAGGCCCCTGAGACAATCCAGCACATAACTGCAGGCTGTAAGATGCTGGCAGGGAAAGCATACATGGAGCGTCATAACCAAGTGGCTGGTATAGTGTACAGGAACATCCGTGCAGAGTACAGTCTGGAAGTCCCGAGGTCAAGATGGGAAACACCTCCAAAGGTGATAGAGAATGACTGAGCTAAGATCCTGTGGGACTTCCAGATCCAGACAGACAAAATGGTAGTGGCGAACCAACCGGACATTGTGGTGATGGACAAACAGCAGAGGAAAGCTGTTGTGGTTGACATCGCAATACCAAGCGATTGTAACATCAGGAAAAAGGAACACGAGAATCTAGAGAAGTACCAAGGCCTCAAAGAAGAACTTGAGAAGGCCTGGAAAGTGAAGGCAACAGTGGTGCCCGTGGTCATCGGAGCACTCGGGGCAGTAACCCCCAAACTGGAAGAGTGGCTACAGCTGATCCCAGGAAAAACATCAGACATCTCAATCCAGAAGAGCGCAGTCCTAGGAACAGCAAAGATACTGCGCAGAACCCTCAAGCTCCCAGGCCTCTGGTAGAGGACCCGAGCTTGGATGGATGAAACCGCCCACGTAGGACGAGAGGACAATTTATAGGACTATATACAGTGAACCCCGAAATATTCATACCCCTGGCAAATTCTGACTTAAAGTTACGTTTATTCAACCAGTAAGTTTTTTTGGCCATAAATGACACAGGCTTCTCCCCAAAGATAATAAGATGATGTACAAGTATCATTGTGGAAAAAAATACTTCTCAGCTTTTATTTATATTTGATCAAAAAGTGGCATGTCCAAAATGATTCATACCCTTCTCAATAATCAGTAGAAAGGCCTATATTTCAGCGATCAAACGCTTCCTATAATTGCTGACCAGCTTTTTGCATGTCTCCTTGGTATTTTTGCCCATTCATCTTTAGCAATGAGCTCCAACTCTTTCAGGTTGAGGGTCTCTTTGCCATCACCCTGATCTTTAGCTCCCTCCACAGATTCTCAATTGGATTCAAGTCAGGATTCTGGCTGGGCCACTGCAAAACGTTAATGTTTTTGTCTGCTAGCCATTTCTTCACCACTTTTGCTGTGTGTTTTAGGTTGTTGTTGTGCTGAAATGTCCACTGGTGCCCAAGGCCAAGTTTCTCTGCAGACTGCCTGATGTTGAGAATTTTTTTGTATTGCTCCTTTTTCATGGTGCCATTTACTATGATTAGGTTCCCTGCTCCAGCAGCTGAAAAACACACCCAAAACATTAGGTTCCCACCGCCAGGTTTGACAGTGGGGATGGTGTTCTTAGGGTTGAAGGCTTCTCTTTTTTTTACACCAAATGAAGGATACATCATTGTGGCCAAACAATTCAATTTTTGTTTCATCTGACCATAAAACAGAAGCCCAGAAGTCTTCTCTTTTGTCCAGATGAGCATTTGCAAAGGCCAAGCAGGCTTTTTGTGCCTTATCTGGACAAGTGGTGTCCTCCTTGGTCTGTGTTGGTGGAACCCAGTGGTGTGCAGTGTGCAGTGCAGTGCACCATAAAAGGTGAGTACGACTGACAGACTAACGCTAGCTTAAGGCAATATCATTTAAATACTGTATGTTTGCTACAAATTAATGTGTATTATTTAAATGAATTACTGTTACCACTGTTCACTCTCTCCAGAGAAAGACTCGTTTAGCAGCACAAATCAGTTTTGTCTGATGAGAGTCTGTAGAAACACAGATTCTAACATGAGTAAACAGTGGCTTCAGCTGACGGTCACTTTAAACCAATGAGCACTCTCCAGGTGTGACATCACTGTGAAAACTATTAATAGTTACATAGTACAGGCTTGACTATGTTGCATAAAAACCTTTGGCTTTAATTCTTATCATCTGTGTCTGTTCATATTAGACATGAAAGACACCTTTTAGAAATGGTCTGGAATGGAAACTTAAGTGGTGTTACCTGCTCTAAAAACTGCAGAGGGGTCAAGGGTCAAACTTAACATTGGAATACAACAGAATAGACATTTAAAGAATGACTTCTTGCACTCTTTCTCTGTAAGCTTCAAAACTCACTTTAAATTTCACTTCAAATTTCATTTAACTCATAACTCATTTTAACAGCCTTGTGGAAAATGTTATCATAGCTATAGCATATACTGCTGCCACACAGAGGTGCCTCAGATTTTGTAGCACTTTTTATATTACTTTTTATTATTTTATTGATTTTTTACTTTTTACATAACTACGATTGTATTAAATTTACTTTAGTCTTTAGTTTACAAGTTTGCAGCCGAAGTCTATTGCCTGTTGCACTGCAGTCATTGTCTAAAATGGACAAGAATAGGCTGTAACTGAACTTAGGCATAGATTGGGGAGTTGTATTACAGACAGAATGGGAGCTGAGACTGTGGTGTGAGAGTAGTATTACTATAGAGTGTAATTACACCTGAGTCATGGTCATCATGGTGACACACGCCTCACCCTCAGCTAACCAGCATAGACTTACAACCAATAAACCCCTAACCCTTCCAGGAATGATGTGTTTAAAAAAGTTGCACATGTATATGCTAATTATACTGTTACATTAAATGGCTAAACGTTGATACACTTGTTATTAAACCAGGCTCTGATATTACTCACATGAGGTCGAGTGGTTGTCAGTTGCCAAACCTGTCTTGATTATTCATAATTTGCTATGTTTGGTGGCAAGCGCTAATTACTCCATTAAAAATGTATTATCATCTTTTTTTTTTACTTCCGGTACCAGTTAGTGATGGGCGATACCACATTTTTTAGATTCGATAAGATACTGATTTCTTATGGGTGAAATTTTTTCATTCAATAAATTGTTTCCCTTGAAGACAAATCCCTGATGACTAACACTGGCCATTTAACAATATTATTGTACACAGTATAAAATAAATAACTTAAGTGTGCATAGTAGTGAAAACCGCTAACGTCTTGTCACATGACATGGATGGACCAGACCAAAATCCTGCTGTTTTGGGGGTGTTTTGGCATTAAACACTGGAGTAAGTTACCCCAAAGAGATTATTTCAGATGCACTAATTAGTATTAGTACTTTATTCAAGTACTGTGTGAGTATCAATATATCAATACCGCAGTATCGATCCTCCCATCACTAGTACCAGTCTTTGGAACACAAACATTCTGTTTACAAACACAAGAAGTAGTAGTTAGTTCTGGCACACTCAAAAACTTGAAAAATTTAATGTGGCACTCCATGCCAAAAGGTTGCCGAGCCCTGACGTGGAGAATGTTTTACCGCCTTTCAGTGATTCATTTCCTTTTATGTGGCTAAACTGCTTGAGTGTGTATGTAGACAGATGATTGGAGAGACATGCTATGAAATACGAATGTAAATGGCACCAGGGTAGATTATGCACGATTGCAGTAATATGGATGTGAGATATGGTAAAGGATGAATGTATTTGTGTGAGTTTATATTATTTTGGTACACAGTAAAATGGGAAGAGTAATTTTTCCAGAGTCAGTGTTGTTTTGGAGTGTAATTACCACCTGCAGCCACTAGAGTGGGAGTGATTCTGCAGAATAGCTTGAAATCCATTCGATTGGAGTAATCCTGGCCCCGCCCACTAAGCAGACAGTGAGTTTCGATTCTGCCGCCATTACCAATCTCTCGCTAGAGCGACCACCACGGCAACCACTACGCGGACAGGATTATTTTTCACTTCACTGTTCTGTCCAAAGGATGCTGGGTGAGTCTCAAATTTGTGTTTTGTTATTAGTCTGTGAGTTAGTTTACACCAGTGAACAGCATTGGTTATTTTCTGCCGCCAAACTTGGAGCAAAATAATGCTATGTAAGATGCTAGTGCGAGTGTTAGCTCTGTGCTATCAAGGCTAATTTTCCTTACAGTATTATAAGTTGTTTAACAGTTTCATCAGTGTTTTTAAGCTGTGTAGCTAACACGGAGCAAACCCTCTCCTAATGCCTAACTCAGACCAACATTTTTGCGCTAAGTGAGTGTGCAGTTTTAGCGGGCTTTGCTACGTGGACCACATGTATTTCACTCTGAACAGAGTAGACCATTAAAGCGAGCTTTGCTTTACTGAACCACATGTCTTTGACACTGCAAGTGAGTAAAAGGTGCAGATTAGCTGCTTTGCTACGGGGACCACATTTGACGCTTTAATTGTGTAGTTTTAGCTTGCTTTGCTACACGACCCACATAAGTTACAATGCATTTTACTCTGGATGTGAGTATTACTGTGCAGTTTTAGCGTGCTTTGCTACATGGAGCACACGTGTTTGACTCTTAACAGTGTCAGTTTAGCCCGCTTCACTGTGATACTCAGACCGCATGTATTTGACTTTGAAAAGGAGTAGTAAAGTGTAGGTTTAGCGTACTTTGCAACATGTACACATGTATAGAACTTGTACTCTGTTGGCTCACTGAATTGCCCTTTATTTTTTCTCTCAACAAGATGCAAGCTGTAAGGGTAAAGTAAAGAGATCACCAGAAGTACATCTGCTATGAAGGGCAACTGGACTTTGCATCATTTTTGGAAAGTAGTAAGTCAATTAAAAAAAACAAAAAAAAAAAAAAAAACTCGTATTTAAAATGTGTAAATTATCCTTCTATGTGCAATGTGCATCTGGATGTAATCTTTAATTTATAGTTTCTGTTACACCCGGAAAAATTAAAAGGCCTTATATTTTGAAACAAAAGTTTGTATTATTTATTTAAAATAATAATTAATAAATAATAATATAAATGCAAGCCTTTGTTTTTGCAGTTGCTAAAAAATTTGATATTCAAACCTTGGGTTTGAAAGTCTACGATGAATCAAAGACTGAGGTTGACGAGGAAGTATTTGAATTCCTCCTCAAGAAACAAGACCTAGGTATACTAGAGATTTGTTCTCCAAATCAGGACGGTGAGTGATTTCATAACTGTATCTGTAGCATAAAAAGTTTGTAATATATGTCACTAATATATTTTGGCAGATTTGCTGAGCTCCCTGACAAACAGTTCTTTTGCAAGCTACAGTGGAGATAATGAGGGTGACTCTGATGACACAGTCATATTACAGCATAGCCCTGCGTCAGTAAAGAGAACTGAGGAGGCTCGTCTCTCACAGGTAAGCTTGGTTGGCAGCATGTCCCCAACCAAACATCTCATTAAAAACAAAAAGTGTTGTTAGAGTAATGAAAAACATGCTTTATGTCCATTGCAGATGATTGAGAGCATCCTAAAAAACAAACCAGGACAAGGACAAGTCCTCCAAGGCGTGTAAAAGAAGACTATGCCAAATGGATCATTGCCTTGTTTCCTAATTTGGCAGATCCAAAGAGCAAGTTTGGCTATATAAGTACAGTATAATTAACTTTTTTAGTCAAAACATCTCAACGCAATGGACAATTCACACTACTTTAAAAATACAATTCTCCCTTAATGATGATGCAGTAATTTAATTAATGCTTTTTTAATAATTCATTAGGAGCATTATTACAGTATGGAAGGAGGAGGGGGTGGTTTTCTGGTGTGGAGACTAAAGTTTGTTCAAAAAGAGGCCCCAGATGGACAAAAAAGGCTGAGTCAGACACCCTCACCAAAAGGTATGTTTTGTATCAAGGTTTGTTCTCTTGGATATTAGTTGTCAGTCAATTAGGCCTATTGTAAATATGTTACATGTAACGGGTGGTCCAAAAGCCCACCAAGAGGAAAACTTTTCTATGCTCACAGAAAGTCAGTGTTGCAAAGCCATTGCACTGATGAAGCACACGGCTGATGAAGCAGTCATCAAAGAGAAGATGAAGCAGACGTTCAACTATCGCCAGAATATTGTCCGTGACCCTGAGAAGTCTTCAGATGTATTCACTGTGTTTCCCAGATTTCTGGACATACCAGGACTGGTATGTTCTCCTGATGTCTTGCCTTGAAACATTTTTGTTTAATGTAATTTCTATTGTAACTGCAATAATTCACTCTGTAGTGTAATTAATAGTAGTGGGACTTGATTAAAAAAATTTATCTAATTACAGGCTTTGTAATTAATTGCGATTAATCGCATTTTTATCAAATAGCAATATTTATATGAAGAAAAACAAGATCCAGGCACTCACTTGGTTGGAAAGATATAAAAGACCTTTATTTCATGAGGGCTGGAGACCTTAAAACACACCAACGCGTGTCGGCTTGCGCCTTCTTCAGGGTGAACGCGCAAGCCAGTGACCTGCTTGTAAAGTTCATCAAGGTGAGATCACAAGGGGGTTAAAACTGATTTGTTTTGTGAAAAAGAGCTGGGTATTGACATTTTTCTTCTTGTGCCAGACTGGGACCAGCATCCAGCATCATCTGGACAGCATTACAGAAAGCCCTCAACCGTACCTGCTTGCCTGCGGCAACAAGAGGAGCATGATTCATAAGTACTTCATTGTGATAGACAAACATGCTGTACCTTGTAAGTCACTGTACTCTTGCCTCATTTGATGAGCTTTTTAAAGCTCATTTTGTGTTTGGTACCTCCTATAACAAGGATCTGATAAATGTCTACAACTTCTTGCAAACCACTATTTATGACATAGATATTGAAAACACTAAGGTGAATCCCAGGGTCGCAGAATTGAGGGCATGTATGCTGTGTTAATGCTGTTTACATTGTTTTGTTTTATTTGTAAAGGCTCACAAACAAGGGCAAATTCCCTGACCAAGCATTTAAAGGCGGCCCATGGACTATGTTCAGGAAAAACACTCAGGATTAAAGTTTATGGTACTTTTTCAGGGTTTAGAAAGCATCTCAGTAAAACACATGAAAGTTGTTTAAGTGATTTTGAAGAAGCTGAGTCTGGAGGTTCCCCTTGTAAATCAGTAAAGTGTCAGGTGTAGGCAAAACAACAATTATTTCTTTGGTTATTTCCTTAGAAGAAACTGTTGCAGATATCCATAGTCAGACAAAAGAAGCCGTGAAAAAAAGTCTACAAGATGCCACGAAAAATGATATTGAAAGTAAAACTGACCAGTGTTGTGAAGAGATTGGAAATCCTTTTAGTGTACTAAAATGAAGTGAACTAAAGTAGGAAGTGTACTAAAGTAGGAGAAGGCAATATTTCAGAGGGGAAGGGTAGAACCAGTCGAACATGTTCTTGGCACCAGATTTGATACCCTGCGGAATCGGACAACAGGAACATATGACCAGGTGGTTGTCACAGATAGATTTATGTACATCCCCATTTTAAAAACACTTGAGTTTATGTATAAGCACCCCAAAATAAAGGAGATGATGTGGCATAATACTGGTTCAAATGAATACCTTGAAGATTTTTGTGATAGTGAGCTTTACAAAAAAACATGCTTTATTTGCAAAACAGAAGCATGCTATTCAGATTCAGCTTTTCTTTGATGAATTTGAAACGGCCAATCCTTTAGGTTCAAAGCGAGGAATACATAAACAGGGTGCATTATACTTCACACTGAGGAACTTTTCTCCTAAGTACAACTCAAATCTACAAAATATCCACTTGGTCTCCTTATTTCATGCTCAAGATGTTAAACTATATGTTTTTTTGAAAATTCTTGATCGGCTTGTGCAGGATATTAAAATACTGGAGAGGGATGGAATCAGGGTTCCTTTGTATGATCAGCCAGTGCATGGAACTATTGACCAAGTAACAGGCGACAACCTTGGTCTTCACAGTCTTTTTGGGTTTGCTGAATCCTTCAGTGCCAGGTATTGCTGTCGTTTTTGTCTTCCAGACTGAATTTAATGAAGATTCTTCTATAACAGTGATGCAAACTCAAGCAGTTCATGCAGAGCATTGTTGTAAAATGGAGCTAAACCCCAGTCTTCCCTATGTGATGGGGTTGATAATTGCATCCTAAATTCTTTGCAGTAGTTTAATACTAGTCAAAATTTTTGTGTTGACATCATGCACAACATCTTGGAGGGCGTAGCACAGTATGAAATTAAACTTCTACTACACTATATGATAAAGAGGTACACATCAACAAAAGAAACAGACAGGAGAATCAGGAGCTTCAACTATGATTATATGCAGCAAAACAACAAACCCCCTGCACTTATACTGGGAGATGAGTCAAATGACTTGGGTTCCAGTCCTGGTGTTTACTTCATAATATGCCCCTCATCTTTGGAGATTTAATTCCTCCAAATGACCCTCACTGGTATTTTCTACTGCTGTTGCTTCAAATAGTAAACATTGTATTCTCTCCTAAATTGACCAGAAGTATTACAGTGTATTTAAAACACTCGATTGCAGAGCACCACCAGTTGTTCAAGCATTTGTATCCCAATAAAAAACTGCTACCAAAGCATCACTTTATGGTGCACTATCCAACATGCATTCTCAAAATTGGCCCTGTCCTGCATAATTGGTGCATGCGCTATAAAGCAAAGCACAATTTCTTCAAAAAACAACTCAAAAGCTTTAAAAATGTCACAAAAACATTGGCGAAGAAACACCAAAGTCAAATGGCATTGACTTGGGGAACATTTGACTCCAGCAGACTGGTAATGGGTCCGGGTGAAATGATGGCATTGAATATGATGGATTTTGGTTCTGAGACAGCTGAGCTTCTTCATGTACCCTCCTCCTGTACAAATGTGCTAAGTATTAAATGGGCCAAACACCATGGCAATATATACTGCCCTGGTTTAGTTGTGTGTTGCAAAGTTCATTGTGAGATGCCAGTTTTTCACAAAATCAATCAGGTTTTTGTTCAAGGTGAGAGGTTACTTTTTGTCACTTTCGCCTTAAAAAGTATTTGCCTTGATGTGAACCAAGCAGAGTACTGCAGAGTACTGCAGAGTACTGCGCTCACAAAATGCAGGGCTATTAGTGGTTCCCAGGGTTTCTAAAAGTAAAGTTGGAGGTAGAGCCTTTAGTTACCAAGCTCCTGTTTTATGGAATCAGCTTCCAGCTCATGTTAGAGAGGCAGACACAGTCTCTACATTTAGGGTTAGGCTTAAAACGTTCCTCTGTGAGAAAGCTTATGGTCAGGGCAGGAACAGAGTTAACTCCACAGTTGAAGCTATGCTGCTCTAGGAGCTAGAAGCTGGGGGAAGTATGGTGCACTGACCTCTGACCTCTGGCTTCATCTGCTGCTCCTCTTCTATCACTGTCATTAATATTATCAAATATTCTATATCAGGGGTCAGCAACTAAAATTGCTCGGGGTCCACAGAATTAACGTTGTACCCTGCTGGGATCCAAACATAAATATATATAAAAAAAACTAGTAAATAGGCTATATTACTGTGTTTTTTATGTATTTAATCTGGGCTATTAAAACATAAATAATGCTTATATATAATGTCAGAGAAACATTTATCATTTGCACTTTAACAGCTGCTGATGTTTGAACTGTGTCAGACTCAGATCATATTAGTGACAGATGGATTTATAATATATGCCACTGTCCTCCAGGCTCAGTATTTAGATAACACTATTTTAAATATATTAATTATGAATGCGAACGATGCAGCGGAGTGCAGCAATAATACTGGATAAATGCACATATTAGTGTCTAATTAATATGCACAAAAACTCGGTCCATTCACGCCTTGTTCACGCTTTGTTCACCTGAGTAAAGTGAGGCCAGAAATCGTGACATTACAGACTTCTGCTGTGCAAAGTCCATATTAATTCACAGAACAGTGTTTGTGGGCTGTGGCTGCTGAAGCATATATTAGCTGCTAAAAGCCAAAGCTAGAGAAGTAGCACCAGGACAGATAAACGTTTCCAAAACTCACCACAGACATCTTCACGCAGATTCTTTTAATCTTGATTAGGGCTGTCAGCGTTAACGCATGCGATTAATAACAAAAAATAAATTAAAAAAAATTCACGTGTTAAAATTAAAAATTTTTAACACAAATTAATCACATGATCTGTTTTGCCGTAACAGCAGTGCTTCTCAAAGCACTTTGTAGGGCGTGAAGCCGTGTCAGGGGGCACGTGACCGTTTTGGAAATGTGTGTATATCACAACATTGACTTGTTTTCACGGTGAACGACCCGCGCGTCCAGAGAAGAGAGCACCTGCCTCACGTTTGCCTGTGGTTTGACTTCAGGACGAGTCCACCTCTTTGGCCGCTGCACTACAGAGCTCTCCTTTCTCTCCCCTCACGAGTCTCGTGTAAAACTTTTTACTAATAAATGTTACGTGTGCTTTTTATATCGCTTCCTTTCACTGCCTCTGTCCGTGCACGTTCCTGGGAGCTGTGCTTTCTGTGCGTCCTGGACCCGTGGTGAGAGCGGGGAGTGATCCATGGCCACCCCTGAACTTATGGAGCCACAAGACACAAACTCCTACAAACCATTCATTTGTGCTGTTTTGTTTTGTTTTTCCATAAAGCATCATTTCTCAACTCAGAGCGGCAGCCTCACTGCGGACAGGTGACCATGCCCCGCCCCTGACAGGTGACCCTGCCCCGCCCCTGACAGGTGACCATGCCCCGCCCCTGTCCGCAGCACTGAGAGGAGCAGAGGAGAGGCTCAGGTGTCTGCAGTAGATTTAATGCAGAGCACAGTTCAGCAGACACTGTTATCTCAGTTACTACACAGACTTATTACAGGCTCTCTCACAATATTCAGAAGTTATTTCTAAGATGTATTTTTTTATTTTGTTATCTAAGTAAAAACACACTCCTGAACCTCTCTGGACTTTTTTTTAATTTAAACGCTGCATATGGTCATGGAAAATCTACCAATCACGATTAATCGCAGCCAAAGAGTGTGATTAATCTGATTAATTTTTTAATCGGTTGACAGCACTAATCTTGATATGAAAGCAATAGTCCATATTTGATAACTGTTATAGTCCATAGTCTTGGTTTATGCTAATTTCAGCCCAGTGTGAAGAGGCTGTGAAGTCGGGACATTTTTCTCATGAGCTCCACACAGACAGAGCTGTTCAGATAAAAGCAGGTTGATTCTCCGTACTCTCATGGTGTAAATTTGCGCTGGCGTTCGCTTTTATTTTAGCAGTTTTCAGCTCTTTCTAGCTCATTTAAATCTGCCGCTGTCTCAGTCAGATCAGTGTACTCTGTAACTGTAGTAACCCACAAGGACGCGTCTTAGTCGCGCCTGTTCAAAAACAAAATGTGGTAATATTTAGCTCTTTTTTTAAATACGTGAGCATTATGAAAATTGCTTTGGGGTCCGGATCAAAGCCCCTGGAGGTCCGGATCCGGACCGCGGTCCACGGGTTGCCGAAGCCTGTTCTATATCTTTTATCAGTTCTGACATTATTGGGAGGAAGAGCCTCACAGATCTGAACCTGAGGGTTGAAGGTCATCTGACCTTCGGAACCTAGCCAATTTAAAAAATATATTTTGCCTAAATGTGATTTAGTTTGTCTCTGTTTGAGAAGAATTCGACTCTGTCCGGGGTAGAAATTTCAGTTAATTCTCAGAGAAAATGGTGTCTGTGATTTTGTGAATAAATACAGCCCTAAATATTTTATTACACCTCATCAAACTGTGGTATGACATACACAAAAGCTCTAGTCAAAATTAGGACTGTCACCTTTAAAACAAAATTAATTTATTTCTTTGACAACAAGATCCTGGAAAGGTATTTTTCATTACTTATGAACAAAAGGAAATAAAGGAAATAAAATATTTTCTAACAATACTTTTTTTGTTATCTCCAACTGCGGGGAACAGGGACAATGGACAATAACATGGCTTTGCCCAAGCTCACTGGGTTTGAAAAGTAGCTGATGATGGTGGAGCATTGACCATACCAAAATGGTATTTAGAAATGAACAGCTGTGTCTTTAGAAAAGATTAAATGCAACCCCAGAACCGAACATAACACCTTTGTTAGAATTTGTGAAGACAAATTTGAATGTTGTGTAAAAGACAAACTCAACAAAGTCACTACAATGTTACAATTACAGAGGTAGAAATAGGTACTTTTGACTGTCATCTGTGACCACAATACATTTGTGTTTTTAAAAACTAAAATTAAATTAGAACCAAAACAATTATATGAAGTCATTATCAACAAATAGACAAACTCATGAAAAGTGAGAGCAATAAAATAAGTCATTTCTGAAATATGACAATAATTATACACCTAGACTTACATTTTACCACAGTAGTTTATAATAATTAGTAATAATAATTATAATTAGTTAATTATAATTGATCCTACCTGTGATGTTGGTTGTAGCACTGAGCTGGGAGAGGCTTAAGCTGGTGGACGGAGTTACCTTTGTCTGAGACACTGTGGGAAAGAACAAGAATATGTTGGCAATTATGTACTATTTATATCTCCATGTGAAAGCACACATAAGGGTAAGTCTGTTTTACTAGAACTACAACATGTGAACATGTACTTATGTTTTAACCTATCTGAGTTTAACGGTTCATTATATTTACAAAAGCAAGCTGTGCAATGCTACTCTGCAGACTATCTATTTCCCAGAAGACCACACAGGGGAGCTAATGGCTGAAGGATTGTCCCTTGAGCGTTGGGAGCTAAAAGAAAAAAGTAGAGTAAAAGAAAAAAAATTATCAGCAAATAAAAACATCCTTATACCCCCTGACAGAGACTGATTTAACATGCATGTTGCAAGCAAAATCTGCTTTTCTGAAAGCATAAGAGCTGGTGCCCGGGGCATATAGGCAGCGTTTTCGGGGCTGAAAATGCAGGGACATGACACACTTGGCGTTCATGCAGGACTTGGTCACACATTTTGAAAGATGGTGCTCTTCAATGTTGACACTTTTAAAGGCCTGAGAGAGCTCATGCTTTTGGAGCAGTTTAAAAATTCTGTGTCAGAGCGTATTGCCACTTACATTAGTGAGCATGGGGTTAAGCCTGTTGCTGAGGGTGCTGTGCTCGCAGACAACCATTTTTTGACCCACTCTTCAAGCAATGTGTCAAAGAGAACATTAGAAACTGAATTTAAAAGTGGTTGGTTTTCAAATTGTTGTGAAAATTTTGGTAACATCTCATCACTGATGAGTCATGAAACATAGACTTGGATCAACAATTGTTTTATTTTCTTTGCAAAGAAAAAGTCAGGCACTCTATCACAGGTGTTTGTCTCACACAAACCTGGAAGTCTGCACACACAATACATAGCAGAGATCTGGAGTTTGCTTTTAATTCTTTAAAATAAAAAAATAAAAATACTGTGAATAAGCTATGACTTTTGAAACAAAACAATAGCTCGTTCACATTTTTCTTGATAGATTTTAGTTCTGGATAGATAAAGGATGTATTGACCAATCAGAGTGCTCCTGTAAAGTGTGTGATTGGTTAAACTGTTCCTTCCCTCGCTCTAAAACAAAAACCTCTATAACACAGCCCACAGGTGACCTCAAAGTCTCATTTTTTCTCAGATGATTTCTGTTATGCTGCACTAATAACTAAATAATTATCAGGTAGTGCAGCTTTAAATCAGGACTATCCAAACAAAAACTGGATGTAGCAACACCAAACCAGGATTGAACCAGGTTTCAGTCAAAATAGTAATGATTATCTTTGGGAAGTGACAAACCACATGCAAAAGAAAAACTATATAAACATGGCCAGTTGTATTTCAGTTTTACAATGGGAACTGAATTTGGAATTTGTTCAGATTTTTTATGGACGCCTGGTCAGTAGTCACCCAAGTGTGCACACACTTGCTTATCCCCAGCCACTTGCAGAGTGTTTGAGACAAGGCTAGAAAATACTTGCTGTCTGTATAGCCCCATAAAGCCACGGGGAAATTTTAACTGACGCATGGAAACTCAACAAGAAAAGGCATAGATGTGTGACATAGATATAGCTGTGGACTGCCCTGTCGGCTCAGCATCGCTATGTTCATATCAGTTCTTTGTAAAATTACACCTGTGGACAACATGTAACAATTACATTGGTAAACTTGTCTTCTGAAGTAAGAAGCTGGATGTTATATACCGCTGCAAAACATTTGCTAAAAAAAAGAAAAAAACATTTCCATGTCCATTTGGTCTACAGTAAAGAGAAAAACACAGCTAAATTCAAATCAATCAGAAAATATGATTTTCCACAAAATACCACATGAACAATGATATGTCAATCAAAAATAGTGATTTTTGTCAAGATGATAGCTGAAGCCGATTGCCTACTGCTAGTTTGAAAGTGTAGCTGTAACACTGTGCTTTGTCTGCTCTTACCTGTGGTTGAGAGTGTGCCGTCCCCGGTCTGAAGCTGGCGAACTCTGCGCAGATGGGAGCGCCCGTTCCAGTGGACCTGAGCCTGCGCCGCCGACGTCAGCTGCACATTACACACCTCACACAGAGAGTACCACCCACTCCGGACTGGGCACAATACAGAAAGACAATTCAAAACCAGGATTAAACAGGATCAAGCGGAGTTCCCAGTTATTCCTAATACCCAAAGTACACTTAAGTCTTAAACATAAACATCTAACTTTTTTTATTCTACCTGTAACTGAAACGTTTTCTTGTTGTGGTGCACTGCGCGCCGAGTATGCACAGCTCTCAGACTGCATCTCTGTTTTCTGCAGCTACTCTGAGCTCTTTACTCAAGACGCTAATGTTGTGTCTTTAGTCTTGATAAGTTGTAATAAAAAGAGCAACTCATCAGGACAAGACAGACAGGACAATGGTACAAATGAACTCACAGGTAACTGAGACAGGTGGATGAAAAAACTGTGAAACAGTGAATAAAAACAACAGCCTGGATAAAAATGAAGCTCACGCTCAAAGTCACCATCTCCAGTGCCAAACCTCCCCCTAGGGAAGATGAAGGCCCTGAGGGCACTGGAGAAGGATTTCAGTGTCACCTTCCTGCCAGCAGATGAAGTAAGGTGCACAGTGATCCTGAACACTGCAGACTATGAAGATAAAATCTCCAACATGCTCAGTGACAGCGCCACCTACAAAACACTGATAAGCAGAAGTGGGAGACTTGAGTCACATGACTTGGCTCAAGTCAGACTTAAGTCACATTTTTTTTTTAGGATTTGTGCTGTACAAATATTCTAAAAAGACTTAGCTTGGCTTGATATTTATGACTTTGGACATGACTCGGTCCTGAGCTAAATAACTTGAAAATTGACTTGTTTTGACAAAAAGTTCAGGACGAATTGGAATGTAACACAAATGCACTAAAACAGGAATATGTGTGTTTACTTCTGCTAATGAAGCATGCAGGCCACTTTAGTTTCACTGTCAGGACCACAGCACATTTCAAGCCTGTACAGTGAAAAAAAGGGAGGAAACATGCAGCATGTGTAAGAAATGAACACTATGATATTTAGGAGTTTGTCGAGGCCACAGACTCTAAACAGTGGACTGTATCAGTGGATAGTCTATGGCTGATCAACATAGCAACATTAAACATGTCGTTAGTGGTTTTCTTTACCTCTTCTTGTCATACCACTGTGATGTGGATCATGCAAATACCTCACATTGTCTGCTCTTTCCCAGAGTAGGGTTGCATGTGTAGCATGAAATTGCCATTGAGCATCACCAAAAGGCATTCTTTTGGAGCTGGGGGAGCTGTGCCCCTGCTCGTTTGTGCGGTAACGCAGAAAAAGTTGGGCAGTTAAAACTGTTTTCATATTTTAACAATGCCTCTATAAATCCTGTTGCTTTAACCCTGACTTGGGTTTTCAGATTAGTTTGACTTTTAAAGACATTTAGTGTTGCAAGGACATCCACATATAAAGCCAAGTCTGGCTTACAAAATGAGCCAAAGGTCTTCTTCAGGGCCACATCTTTGGGCCACCATCTGGTCTCTCCTATAGCCTGACAGGCGTCTGTGTCCAGTGTCCTGGCTTTGACGTTCCCACACATTCATTCTCTAATAAGATTCACGAATGAACACAGCAATATCATTAATAAGTGAGAAAAGGGAACCACTGGATATGGCCACTTCAGTTGTATCAGCCAGAACTAGGTTGAGTACATGTGCATAGCACCAAACATGCACAGGATTGGGATTTTGGATGAAAATAAAGCTGAAAAGCCTCGATATTGGCCTTGCATATTCGATGCACCATCTGTAGCATTTCCAATACACATATTAATATCCAGATTAAAGGACTGCATCACATCTAATAGCATTTGGACAAAATATTGTCCAGTGGATGCTTCACAGTTAACCACTGAAAGTAGCCTTTCATGAACTGTATCTGTTACATATCTCACAATGACAGAGCACTGATCATGAGATGTAATGTCCTGGGTTGTATCTATTTGTACTGAAAACATCCCACTTTGGATCATTTCTTTTGCTATGTGCTCCTGAATGAGTTTCTGCACTGTAGATACAATGTTGTTTACAGTTGTTTTGGATAAAAGTGTTACAACTGAGCCTCGACCTTTAGACTGGGACTTTTGCTGCCTCTTACTTTTTATGACACATTCATTAAGGTGCTCTTTTAGACACACGTAATATTTACCAAGACGAATCAGGAGCTCAAGAAAGTTTCCATGGTCAATCCTGTCATCACTGAGACAGTAAGCTGCCTCAATTTTTTTTCCCCCTATAGCTAAGTCCTCTCTTTCCAATGAACTTCACTACATCTATTACACGTTCCAGCACTTGCCGTCTCTTCTTCACTTGATCTCTGTGGGCCGTAGTTTGTGAACTGTGTAGGAAGCTGTTTATATCTGATTTAGAAGCCCTCAAAAATTATGCCTCAGCGCAAACTCTGTGCATGTTGCATCTTTCATGTTCCTCCACTCTTTGACTGATGTGGTTCCAGTCCTGCATTCCGTTTATAAAGGGACTGTATTCATTTGGCTTGGCAAATGCTTAACATACTGTACAATGCAATGAATGTGTCTCTTCACAGTATGTTATGCATTTTCTCTCTGTACCGTCTTTGCGCTTGAATACTTTCTTAACTGAAGCTGATTTTGTGTTTGTCTGAGGGTGGTAAGAAAAAGAACGTTCTAAGCTGTAATCATCTGACTTGGGACGCTGAAAATAGTCCAGACTTGTGACATCTTCTATGCTGGGTCTACTCTCAACCTGGGTAAACAATATAAAATGTAGTGTTAATTAAATGTCAGAGAGGTCAATATGTAATCTACTTCATCTCTTTTCCTATCAAAGCTTACCTTTAGATTCATACAGGGACATCACTAGGGCTTAGACCTGATTAGGTCCTGGTTTAGACCTGGTTTTGTACAGGTTTAGTCCCGGATATGAATCTGATTTGATCCTGGCACAGACCTGATTAAGACCTGGTTTTGTCCCTGTTTAGACCTAGTTTAGACCTGGTTTAGCTATAGTTTTGGACAGCGTATACCTATTTTAGTTAGGGTTTAGTCTTGGTTAGACCTGGCTGTGTCATGTTTTAGATATAGTTTAGTCCTGGATTACACTATGACTTATTATTGGAGGGCTTGGGAACATCCCAGGAATTAATTCACATTAGATATAGTTGCAATAGTAGGTTTAAAAGCTGTCATCTGGACTTGGTTTTAAAGTTGAAGACATTTCACCTTTTATCCAAGAGGCTTTCTCACTTCTGAAATTTGACTGTAAGAGAGCTCTCTTTAAAACCAAGTCAGATGACAGCTTTTAAACCTATGATTGCAATGGAATCAGCCTGGATGAATGAGTCCTCACAGCCATATTAGATAGAATAATATTCTTATTATTCATATTGTTATTGTTATGATAGTGTTTTAGAGCTATGTATAGGAAGTGGAATAAATATGTCGTAGCCTAAATAGCTATGAAAGCCCTGTGTTTCATACAGTAAGCTATACTCACCACTTGCTCTGTACACGGCTCTACCTGAGGTAAAACTTCATCTGGTTCTGTGGGTCCCTGAGCCTGAGCAGCGCTGGGCTTGGCCCGGCCCCCACCACCGCACTCTCAGCCTCTTCATTCTTATCTTGTGCTGTACTGGTGGATGTGGCTGTAGCAGTGCTGTTGTCAAACAGTTCTGTTATTTTTTTACACTTAGACGCCTCACATGCAAGCGACTTAAGCTTCTTTTCTCTGACTTTCTCTGCTCCGCCCTTCTCCTTTCTTTTTATTAACCGTTTTTTATCCATGATGTAAACACCACCGCCGTCTTCACGGCCGCCTGTCGGCTGCTTCTTGCGGACTTGTTCGAGTGCCGGGCTGCATTGAGTGGCTGCAGCTGTTCTGCTTTCTTCTTCTACTCTGCTGTTGCGCATCAGCGCCGCTGCGCCCTCTCTGGCCTGGTTGTGTATGTGTTTATGGAGTCTATGTAAAACGGCCCACCGGCCGTCTCAGCGACCGGCCGTTCTGTGATTTTCCAGAATGCATAGATGGCCAGTCCACCCCTGCCCTCCGGTCTCGCTTCTTAAAAAGAGGGACCACCACCCTGGTCTGCCAGTCCAGAGGTACTGTCCCCAACAGCCACACGATGTTGCAGAGATGTGGCAACCAAGACCTCGAACCAGGACCTGCAGGGTTCACTGGGGCGGTTTGCAGCTGAGTGTGAAGTGGCTGGGATGAGAATCAGCACCTCCAAGTCTGAGGCTACGGTTCTTGACCGGAAAAGGGTGGTTTGCCCTCTCCAGGTTGGAGGAGAGTTCCTGCCTCAAGTTCAAGTATCTTGGGGTCTTGTTCACAGGCGAGGGAAGGATGGCACGTGAGATTGACAGGCGGATCAGTGCAGCTTCTGCAGTAATGCGGTCGGACCACCCTGGGGAGGTGTTCTGGGCATGTCCCACTGGGAGGAGACCCCAGGGAAGACCTAGGACACGCTGGAGGGACTATGTCTCTCAGCTGGCCTGGGAACGCCTTGGGGTTTCTCCAGGGGGAGCTGATGGAAGTGTCCAGGGAGAGGGTATTTCATATGTAGCTGATACAGACGAGGCCTAAATATCACCTGTTATATGGGTCACATGCTTTAGATATAACTTATTTTGTTCTTATTTCATGTTAAGCACAAAGATGTCAAGACACACTTTTGGAGTTTTTTTTTTTTTTGGTATTACTATCATTAGCTCATTAATATCTCTGTATTGGTGGGTCTACTGGACTTTGTGACAATAAAATGCACTAATGCACCAAACGCTTCAGTTCGCTTATCCACTCATTTAATTGTTCTCAACAAACTGAGGCTGCATTTTCATGTTAGTTTGGCCGCTCCTCTGTGGATTGTTCCCCTTTTGAGCTAAAGGGATGTTCATGGAGGTGGGTGTTCTTTTCATTCCATTGGTTTCCACTGAGGCTCGAATGTTTCCTCTCTACACTTCAATAGGCTGCCAATGCACGCCGTTAGCTCGACTCAATCAGTCTGATTGGAGTTAGCTTGGCTGTATGAGCTCAGAGTGGTCTTCATGGAATTGCTTAAGCCTTGATGTTTACGGTAACTCTAGCTACAAGTCAGGCCACAGGCCTCACTTTTCTGGGTAACTTTTATAGAACAGCCTGCAGGAATTAATTGTAATTGTAATGTAAAGACGAAACCCAGATTAATCCATCGAGATACCTGTGTGTGTGTCCGGTTGTTCGGGGTTCACTGCAAATGTACAGAAGACGTGTTCGGGGTCCAGAATTTGTGTTGGACTCATGGTCTTCATCCCTGCAGAAGAAGAGTAAACATTAGTGATGGGAGAAGTCTGCAAACAAGTTCTAAAGCCTACTGCTGAAACATTCTTTTATTGTGTAATGAACGCTTGATGCACAGGTTATTGGATATCCCACTAATGCACAACTGGGTCAAAGGGTTAGGGTTTCGGGATAACAGTTGAGAATACTGCAGAGGTGTCCAAACCTGAAAAGTACAGTAACACAAAAGTCTTGAGCTGTGAGGTTGTGGATGACATTCCATGCATCCACTGGGGGGAAAAAAAAAATCCACTTTGTAACCTCTCAGAGGAAAGCAAAGAGAAAAAAAAATTCTGTGTGTGTGTGTGTGTGTGTGTGTGTGTGTGTGTGTGTCTTAAACAGAGAGAAAAATGCCATTGCCTTTCATTGGTCATTAACAGAAAAGAAAATAATTTTGTACTTGGAAAATGATCCAACAATGGGGCACTCCAAAAAAAAATTTTGCGCCTGCCCATAAGGATGAGAAGGCAGTGGGAAGAGGAGCTGCAGCAGTGTTTCAACAGTGACAGAGAGGGGGCATCGCATGTGAGAGGCTTATATATACACTCAAGGAAAAAAGAAACGCACCACTTTCATTTTCTCAATTTGTCAAAAAATATTACAGCCAGTGAAAAATGACAGACTACAATGAGTTTAGTTCTATTCTGAGTCAAAATGAAATGACTGTTTTGTTGGTTCCGGTTGATTGATTTTGATGAGCAATAACAACTGTATTTTTGTATTAATCACCTATGTCTGGGTCATGAGTAAAACTCAGAGATGAACTGGACCTGTCCTCAATTGTGCACAACCATTCCCTATAAAAAGACACCAAAATGGAAAAAAAAGCACATTTGTTCACAATGCCACGACTCCTGCAACCAGAGAGAGATTGGCAGCCATTGGCCTGCTTCAAGCTGAAGGAGCACACGGCTGTAGCCAGGAGTTTGGAGTCCATCACTCTACTGTTGTACGCCTCGCTGAGCGTTTCCACACCACTGGATCCTCCAATGACCGTCCCAGATCTGGCACTGGATCCTCCAATGACCGTCCCACATCTGGCACTGGATCCTCCAATGACCGTCCCACATCTGGCACTGGATCCTCCAATGACCGTCCCACATCTGGCACTGGATCCTCCAATGACCGTCCCACATCTGGTTGACCACATGTTACAACTGCTGCATTATTATTGTTTGGTCATGTTATTGTTATTGAAACTGTCATAAGCATTGATTAATTGGGTCTGAATATCAGGGACGGGTATATGGTTGATGTGCACATGGAATATTTCCATCAAAAATAAGTAACCAAACAAAAATGTGGTAAAAAAGCAGTGGTGCGTTTCTTTATTCCTTGAGTGTATATTAGGGCTGGGAAAATTATCGCATTAATGCAGTGCGTCAATTTATTGATTTAATCGATTAATTTCATCATAATAAAAATATTACGAAGACACTGACAGAGGCAGCGATGCACCGCAGGTCTTCCAGCGGGGCAGAAATGCACCGTGTGAGCGTAGAAGAAGACACATTTCTGATTCCTGTGGGTAACAACAGTGCAACAAGCAAATAAGCAAGTTAAAGCAACATGAGTGACCAAAAAGACACATTGCTAAATGGACAATTCCATTTCAAACGTCACCAGACAGCAATATAGACAAAACAAAAGTTATTTGCAGTCTATGCAAGGATGAGTTCAATTAGTTAAGTTTAAGGTTACACAGTTCATAGTTGTGACTGCAGCCATAGAACCCTTTCTGAAAAATGGTTCTAAAAATGACAGATATAGAACCTTTTTTTCCAAAGAGTTCTTCATTAAGCCACAACAACTCTCCACAGTTCAAGAGTCACCAGTGTCCAACTGCAGCTCAGGTCAGCTTTAAGCTCCAAAGTCGCAGAATTGTGACACGCAACTCTGATGAACAAAACAGACCCTACTTCTTGGTGGTGCTGCTGGAACTATGCTTACAGTCACTTTGCCAACTATAGGTGCTGTCAGAAAACTCACAGCATGGTCAGGTCTGTGTCACAACTACGTCTTTATTCATATTTATGGTTTATATGGCTCAAAGACACAAAAGGAAGGGGTCTGTGTTAAACCTTGATGTAACTAAAAATACTGTCAAATATGTTAGCTTATTTGTTAGCTCCGATTTTTACCATTAGCATTGGCTAACTTTAACTTTTCTAATAATGTAAAAATGTCTTGACTTAATAGAGCATGTCTGAAAAGTGTTAAGTTGATGAATTAGCTAACTTTCTACTGCCACAGTGAGTGAACCTCAGAGCTAAGTCTGGGGCTAAAGGCTGGAGTTGTTTTTAAGCTAACAGTTCTCTGTTCTCTGGCCACAGGAGCGGCCCCTGTATTCTCTGCTCCTGGAGCTCTCCAAAGAAGTTTGTTTTGTTCACAGTTGATTTGTTTAAATAAAAGCCATTTACCATTTTATTGTTTATTTTTAATCTGACACAGAGGGGTAATATCTATCTAAAAAAAATCTGTGCAAATTGTTACTATTGTTGTTGACCCACATTTTTTGGGTCAATTCTAACACTTTTTTACAGTGTACCATTTATTTAAAAAGATTTGATTTAACATTATTTTTATGTTACAGATGTACACTATACTGGGCTGTACCTGTGGTCCACAGTCTGAGAGGACAGAGGACAGTCTGAGAGGACAGAGGACAGTCTGAGAGGACAGAGGACAGTCTGAGAGGACAGAGGACAGTCTGAGAGGACAGAGGACAGTCTGAGAGAACAGAGGACAGTCTGAGAGGACAGAGGACAGTCTGAGAGAACAGAGGACAGTCTGAGAGGACAGAGGACAGTCTGAAAGGACAGAGGACAGTCTGAGAGAACAGAGGACAGTCTGAGAGGACAGAGGACAGTCTGAGAGGACAGAGGACAGTCTGAGAGAACAGAGGACAGTCTGAGAGAACAGAGGACAGTCTGAGAGAACAGAGGACAGTCTGAGAGGACAGAGGACAGTCTGAGAGAACAGAGGACAGTCTGAGAGGACAGAGGACAGTCTGAGAGGACAGAGGACAGTCTGAGAGGACAGAGGACAGTCTGAAAGGACAGAGGACAGTCTGAGAGAACAGAGGACAGTCTGAGAGGACAGAGGACAGTCTGAAAGGACAGAGGACAGTCTGAGAGGACAGAGGCTGTAGTCCACAGTCTGAGAGGACAGGGGCTGTAGTGGACAGGAGGACACTGCTGAGGATCACCAGACTGAACTACACCAAACAGCAACATCAGACAAACCTGCGAATACTTGGCTTTTGCAAATGTTTGATCAAATAAAATGTAAAACTCTTTAAAGATTATCTTTCATCAAATGTTTAAATAACAGTTTTAAATAATAATAATTAAAATGTAATGTAAAAAAGGGTTGATTGAACCCTCAGGGGTTCTATATTTAATTAGATTGAAAAAAAGTTCATTTAAAAGGGGTTCTTTCAGATGAGCCCTTTTTAAATGGTTCCATGTAGAACCATGCCTCTCTGAAAATTGTTCCAAATATGCAACGAAATATAGAACCCTAAAAGGTTTTATATAGAACCATTTGTTTTAAGACTGTACCAACCAAGCAGAGTACTGCACTCACAAAATGCAGGGCTGTTAGTGGTTCCCAGGGTTTCTAAAAGTAAAGTTGGAGGTAGAGCCTTTAGTAACTAAGCTCCTGTTTTATGGAATCAGCTTCCAGCTCATGTTAGAGGCAGACACAGTCTCTACATTTAAGGTTAGGCTTAAAACGTTCCTCTTTGACTTTAGCCCAAAAGGACGACGTGGGCCCCACCACCTGTGGGAGGAGCTGTAAGGGGCCGGTGCAGAGAGGATCGGGCGGTGGTCGAGAGCGGGGGCCAATCTCTGGACACAGAAACTGGCTCTGGGGACATGGAATGCCACCTCGTTGGGGGAAAGGAGCCTGAGCTTGTGTGAGAGGTTGAGCGTTACTGACTAGAGATAGTCGGGCTCACCTCCACACACAGCTTGGGCTCTGGAACCCAACTCCTTGAGAGAGGATGGGCTTTCTTCTACTCTGGCGTTGCCACTCACGTGAGTGGCAGCGGGCTGGTGTGGGCTTGCTTATAGCTCCCCAGCTCAGCCATCATGTGTTGGAGTTTTCCCCAGTGAATGAGAGGGTCGCGTCCCTGCCTGCACCTTTGGGTCGGGGACAGGTCTCTCACTGTTGTTTCGGCCTATGGGCCGAACAGCAGTGTAGAGTACTCGGCCTTCTTGGAGTCCCTTGGAGGGGTACTGGAAAGTGCTCCAACTGTCGACTCTGTCATTTTACTGGTGAACTTCAACGCTCATGTGGGCAGCGACAGTGACACCTGGAGGGGCATGATTGAGAGGAACGGCCTCCCTGATCTGAACCCTGGTGTTCTGTTATTGTACTTCTGTGCTAGTCACAGTTTGTCCATAACGGACACCATGTTTGAGCACAAGGGTGTCCATCAGTGCACGTGGCACCAGGACACCCTAGGCTGGAGGTCGATGATGGACTTTGTAGTCGTGTCGTCTGACCTTCGGCCGTGTGTCTTGGACACTCGGGTGAAGAGAGGGGCAGAGCTGTCAACTGATCACCACCTGGTGGTGAGTTGGATCTGCTGGCGGAGGAGGAGGCTGGACAGACTTGACAGATCCGATGTTGTGACTTTTTTTTAGACTGTTAGAGGCAAGGCCTCCTTAACCAACAAGCTTGCCTGGGGCCTACAGAGCTGGAGGTCCTATCACAAAAGAAGCTGACTTTTGCAAATTTTTCTCTGCTGTCTTCTCTTTCTCTGTTTCTCTCTCAGCTTCTTCTGCTGAAGTGAGCGCTCCTCCCCCTCCCCTCCTGTTTCTGGGACACAAACATGTACTGCTTGTCTTTGATTGGTTGCTGTGGGGAAGTAGGCGGGAGCAACCTCGGACAGCAGCACTAGTGGTGGGAATTTCAGCTCATTTCAGTGAGCCGGATCATTTGGAGCTGGCTCTTTTGGCTCCCAAATGACGCTTCATTTTACCTCCTATAACTTTATATTTATGCCAAATTTCGCACAGTTTTGACAAATGAGTTGTATTGTGATGAAGCTTTATTGTGATGAAGTATTCAAAAGTTCTGATGCTTTGAAACTACCCAATGAACGGACTTGCGTACAGAACCACACTACTACACATAGCATATAAAAACCTAAGCATTAAAATACTAAAAAGGGTTAACTCATTATAAATATATAACCTAAAAAAAATAAATAACAATAGCAATATATTGCAATGTGCATTGTGCAAAACAGCAGCACCAGCAGCACCAAACAGCTCCAGCTCTCTGAACTAACCACCATAAATGATCTAACTGTAACTTTTAACCTTATTTTTTTCAGGGCAGATTTGCATTGAGGAAGACCAAGTGCCTCAACCTAGTGGGGCTGATCCAGTTTCTTCTCTCTGTTATTATCTGCCCTGTTTTTGTAAAGATCTTTTCAGGAAAAAAATGGTTCGCAGATGGGAGCTGGCTCTCATCATTCACTTTAAAGTGACGGATCACTAAGTGGCATATTTCTCTTCCTTCACTCTGTGGCACACAGACTAATACAAACAAATAAGGAATTAAAAGAAGTCCTGGACACAAAAGTTTTTTTAAAACAGAGTTGAGAGATGACAGCCCAAATAAAAGGCAGACTTAGAACCACTGTCAAGTCCAAGTGTAAGTCCCACTGCAAACAAGTGTAAATAACCTGGCTTTTAACTCCCTGACTTCCCTTTGTAACAAAACTGTGTTCTGCAGATAAGACACAATAGCTTAAAACAGGGACACTCCATAACTCCCCTGTAAAGTGATGACAGCACCACAAAGGTAGGCATTTTATATTAGCCTAGAGTGGAGCGGTAACGCACACCAAAAAAATCTCATGTCTGAGGTGCAGATGTTGGAAAACAATTCAAAAACTCAAAAACAGCCGTCTTTTGTATAAAGATGACATGTTGCCAGTCTTGGGTTAGTCACTCAAAAAAGTAACTAGTTACATATTACTAGTTATGCTTTTAAAAAGTAATATGTTACTTTACTGAGTTACCGACTCATGAAAGTAACTTAGTTACTTTACTTTTGGATTAATTCCCAGCAAGAGAAATATAAATGAACCTAGTTCTAAATAGCAGTAGCCCAGAGCCTCACTATTGCCTTTAGCAGCACTATTTCTCTCTGAATACAGACGTTCATGCAGAGTTTCAGATGCATTCATCAAATACTCTCCTTTAAGTTCACTTGCCTCTACCCCATGCAGCACATGAAATAAAACGGGGAATGATCTACCGTGGCAAAGTCATTTGATACATATACCTCGATACACACATGGAGACGAGGGGACGAGGCGAGATAAAAAGAAAGAAGGCAGTGTATTAGTGCTATTTGTTTACTTAATTTTCGTTCCGTGTCCTCACGGTAAACTACAGTAAACTGAACTGACTGTATTAATTGTAACAGGAGTAACTAAATAAGTATTTTGTTAGTAACTGTAATATTACTGGCAGCTCAAAAGTAATGCGTTACCTCCTGCGTTACTGACAATTGTAATCTCGTTACTGTAACTCGTTTTTTTGTAACACATTACTCCCAACATTGCATGTTGCACATTAAGTTTGTGAGTCTTAGCTGGGTAACTGTGAAGCTGAATAGCTTCAATATTCAGTTTATTTAAAGCATAAACATTATTTAAAAAAAATAAATTGTCAAACATTAAACTGGGCACCATTGTTGAGGTCCTTCCTGCCTATATGTATATTTCAAACATGTGTGAAGGGGGCCTGCAGAAGTCCTCAGCCCCAGGGCGTACTGATTGGTTAGGTCGGTCCTGGTTACAGGCCTTTAGTCCCTCGCCTCATGCCTAGAGCTCTACGTAATCCAGTGAGCGCCTCCTTCACCCCCTGTTGTTGTGGCAGTAGTATGTAGCTCCAGTTAGCTTACATGAGTCTTTAATTATAATTATTGTGATATGTGGTGGAAGATGGATGGATGGCAAAATGCCTACATTATTATGATTTCGCACAGAGAAAAAAGAAATTGTGCAGTTGCTGTATAATGTGCCTGTTTACGTGAGTGTTTTGTTATTGTGGATGTGTATTTGAAGTTTGAGGTTTTTTGGTCCATATAACTATAAGGCCACTAATTTTGCTGTACTGTTTTGACTTGAACTGTTTTTAGTCCAAGCCAAAGGTTGATAAACAGTGTATCAAAGGCCTACCCATGACTAAGCTAATGACTGCATTATTTATATAATACAGTTCAAGGGGGACAAATTCAAATGAATGACATGAGTTCATAAAAATAAGTACATAAAATGCAATTAATTGTTTAAATTAAATGTTTTTTGGAGAAGGAGCAATGAAAGAATGTATAGTACAAGAAAATTAAAAGCAAAGCGAAGGGTTACAGATGAATGACACATTTGAAGCTACACTTACTCTTCTAGTATCTCTAATATTTTCTATAATAGTAAATTACCTTGTGGTTACAATAAATGATGTTCTCTAAAATAATTAAGAAGTTAAATCAAATAAGAAGACTTAGGGTTTCTAATACTGATTTTTTTTTTTTTTAATCAGGGTCATGGTTGTATGCATGTCACCAGTCCAGCCTTAGGCCAAACATGTCCACTCCACCCCTCAAACTTCCATTAGTGGCGTTTCAGGCCCCAGGACCGCTGCTGATAAAAGACCAGGATGTCCTGGGTCATACATCCATGAATTCACTTAAGAAAATATGCTGTAAAAAGCATTTTACACATCACTGAACTGCACCATGACCTTATCTGACAGTGGTTATTCTGGGGTACATGGACTAGTCTTAGATCTAGCCTTAGACTTAGTTCAGACCTGGTTCAGGTTTTAGTTTTAAATGGCTGTATTGTGGCATCATAATGATAATAAGCATGCACCGTTTGGAAAGGGCAGATGTTGCAGCAGTCTGGATTATCACAGAATGTGCAGATTACCCATCAAGCCCTGCAGGACCCACTGTGACCTGATTGGTGGAGGCAGATGGATTGGGATTATAATCCACTGATAAAGCATGTGTACTAGCGGATGATATAATCTCTGCTCCAGTCAGGGATTAGCACTGGGCATGCACCATTCAGACATGGTCTAGAATGAGGCTAAGGACAGACTGCCTTTAATACTGAAAACCATAGTGCACTTCACAAAGGCCAAAACACTCCTAACCATAGTGCACTTCAGCAACGGCAACAACACTCCTGACGATAATGTACTTCAAAGACTATAGGGCCACAACATTCCTGACCATAGTGCACTTCAGAGTGACTGTGCATAAAGAGCATACTTCGGCCCACACCAGGAGAGCATGTGAAACTTTAACTCTGGCATCACTTCCTGCTGAGTGGCTGAGTGCTGAAACTTTCAGCAGCCACTGCACTTGCCTAATGGAAGGAGAAACACGAGACACACCAAAGACATGCCAATCTGATCAAGGTAATCAACAACCTCCTTTAACCCGCTGGTGAGGGTGACTGCTCAAGTATTGATTTATTATTACTTCTGTCATCATCTTTAGTTTTTGCCTCTTCCTAGAAAGCTTTGAAACAGCACTAAAGTTGGGTTCAAGCATAAACTGCTTTGAGGTGGAATATGTATATTTTTTAATCCATTGTTTTTATTGCAAAGTCTTATGACTAGAATACGCCAGTCATAATCTGAATATGAGCATACTCCGAATAAGATACTGTCATGTAAACACTGTTTTCGAATTACCTCAACTAGTATTAAGGTCATATTCAGAAGAAGCCTTAATCAGGATAAGACGCCTTCACAAAACAAGCTAGTGGTTTTCCAGTTTTAGACGGCTAGGCTAGGCTCTCACTTTGTAAAACAAACATTGCATTTATTTACAACATTATGTTAACAGGAGTCAAGCTAGTGATGTTATAAAGTGAATCATTATAATGTAGGGTTAGTACAGCGGCACAGACCAGACAACACACTGCACAAAATGCTGGGACTAAACAGAAAACAGGAAGTCTATCATAGTGTTAGCGTTAGCGTTACCTCCAGCCTCTTAGACTGCAAAAAATCATTATTGGCATTAGTTAAAATTACTTGAAATCACATTATTGATCTTGATTAAAGTAATTTTTTATCAGATTGGATTTATTTACTATTAGGCTAGATTATTTGACTTGTTTCAATTTATTTCTGTCTTGTTTTAATTTGTTAAATTATCTTCCAACAGTCTAAGAAAATTTCACTTAAAATGGCTTGAAACAAGACAAAAATAACAATTGAAACAAGTCAAATTATCTAGTTCAATAGTAAATAAATGGTAAATAAATCCATATCCGAAGAGTAATGAACTGAATTCAAGTCATTTTAACTAATGCCAATATACACTGCTCAAAAAAATAAAGGGAACACTAAAATAACACAAGGGGTCTGTGGATCTCATCTCGGTACCTAATGGCAGTCAGGCTTCCTTTGGAGAGCACATGGAGGGCTGTGCAGCCCCCCAAAGAAATGCCACCCCACACCATTACTGACCCACTGCCAAACCAGTCATGCTGGAGGATGTTGCAGGCAGCAGAACGTTCTCCACGGCGTCTCCAGACTCTGTCACGTCTGTCACATGTGCTCAGTGTGAACCTGCTTTCATCTGTGAAGAGCACAGGGCGCCAGTGGCGAATTTGCCAATCTTGGTGTTCTCTGGCAAATGCCAAACGTCCTGCACAGTGTTGGGCTGTAAGCACAACCCCCACCTGTGGACGTCGGGCCCTCATACCACCCTCATGGAGTCTGTTTCTGACCGTTTGAGCAGACACATGCACATTTGTGGCCTGCTGGAGGTCATTTTGCAGGGCTCTGGCAGCGCTCCTCCTGTTCCTCCTTGCACAAAGGAGGAGGTAGCGGTCCTGCTGCTGGGTTGTTGCCCTCCTACAGCCTCCTCCACGTCTCCTGATGTACTGGCCTGTCTCCTGGTAGCGCCTCCAAGCTCTGGACACTACGCTGACAGACACAGCAAACCTTCTTGCCACAGCTCACATTGATGTTCCATCCTGGATGAGCTGCACTACCTGAGCCACTTGTGTGGGTTGTAGACTCCGTCTCATGCTACCACTAGAGTGAAAGCACTGCCAGCATTCAAAAGTGACCAAAACATCAGCCAGAAAGCATAGGAACTGAGAAGTGGTCTGTGGTCACCTCCTGCAGAACCACTCCTTTATTGGAGGTGTCTTGCTAATTGCCTATAATTTCCACCTGTTGTCTGTTCCATTTACACAACAGCAGTGAAACTGATGTCAGTCAGTGTTGCTTCCTAAGTGGACAGTTTGATTTCACAGAAGTGTGACTGACTTGGAGTTACATTGTGTTGTTTAAGTGTTCCCTTTATTTTTTTGAGCAGTGTTCCTCCACACTCCAGGATTTACTCTCATCCTTTTATTAAATACTGACAGTGCAGTCAAGTTTTAATTTCCGCTACAAATATATTTTATATCTCATATATTAACACAATATTTTAAACTCTAACAAATTTTGTCAGAATATGCTCATAACATGTAAACAGGAACATTCCAATTCCAATAGCGCACGTAAACACTTTATTCAGAGTATGAGCTTAATCTGAATATGGACCTTAGTCAGAGTATGATGTGCCATGTAAATACACTGAATGTTAGAGAAAGTATAAACATAAAAATAATAGGAGACGTAGATGTGCAGTAAAGCATTATTTGTGTCCATTTGTTTTAGATCATCCTCAATGTTGACTCCAAAGTTAACATCATAAAAAAGACAAACATATAACTGATTGCTGACCCAACCAGATTGCAAACTAAAGACTTGCAGATCTAGAGCAACTGCCCTAAAGCAGGCTGAAGACACAGTACCGTATTTTCCGCGCTATAGGGCGCTTCGGATTATAAGGCGCACTGTCATTGAATGGTCCATTTTCAAACTTTTTTCACATATAAAGCGCACCGGACTAAAAGGCGAAATAAAACAGTCAAATAAGTCAGTCAGTCAAACTTTATTCCACGTGTTCACCTTAACTCACAAACTTGTTCAGTTGTAACGCGTGAGAAAAAAAAAAAAAAAAAAAAACACAATCTGAGACCACTAAATCAAACGATAGCTGTATTCACAATAACTCATAACTGTTCAGTTAATGTTATAACAAAATACAACACAATACATCTCACTTTTTCAGTTCATTCCTCGTCCACAAATCCCTCAAATTCTTCATCTTCAGTGTCCGATCTCATCAAATAAATTCATATATAAGGCGCTCTGGATTATAAAGCGCACTGTCAGTTTTTTGAGAAGACTGAAGGCTTTTAAGCTGGCTATAGCGCAGAAAATACGGTATTCTGCAGCACCACTACCTGGATGCTGTACTGAGTTAGGCACAGGTGCAGCAGCCTGGCACATTCACATGAAGGGGGGGTCATAAATCACAGAGACAGAATGAGGTAAGGACGTCATTACACAAAGAGCCCTGAATGCACCATCAGGACACTGCAAGAACACACCACAGTTCGGGGGAGGTTTAAGACAAGCATCCACAGAACACCTCACTGCCTAACTGCTGCCCCCTTCAATTTCCCATAAAAAAGAATAGCCTCACAGCAAGATAATGGTGCCACTTATACTGGTTTGGATATAATAATAGTCCTAATAATAATAAGCACAGATATTTATAGTAGAATTCAAAGACAAAACTGGAATAGCTGATAAATGTAACTACAGCGACAAAATCCAAAGTAAACATAGGCTCCAGTAAATCCAAACATAGGGTACATGTCTCCCAGGTCAAACCCAAGAGACAACACGGTTTGTAAATGTGTACAGTTCATTTAATTTAAATGATTACCCTCATAAAACATTAATTAGCAAACCAAAGCCGTAACGTAACAACTATATTGTGATTTTTTTTTTTTTTTTTTTTTTTTTTTACTTTAACATAACATTATGGCTTAACTGTTGAACTGTCCTGACCGAGACTATCGATAAGAAAAATTACACTCAACTTAACTTCAGATGTATTAAAATATGTGTGTAATTTAAACAGTTTTAATTGTTTTGTTTTGTAAGCCTCAACTAGCGCACAGAGCATTTACCTTGATGTAGGGCAATGTGATGTGACATGGCGGTAGGCCCCTATATAGTTTTACTTAACGTCTTAGACATAGTATAAATAAAAACTTATTACCATCTGGACACATCTGACCCATCTTCAATGACATCGTTACAAGAAAACAACGGAACATTCCCAAAGCATTATTTCTTCCGCAGACGCAAAGGAAACTCAAAAAGTCTGTCAAAAGAGACGCGGCACATACCCGAGGAGTCCTGGCTTCGCGTGGGGAGGGAAATGTCCGCAGATAAGCGACAGGTGCTGACTGAATGCTGGAGAAACGCACAGAGCCACGGCACCGTGCCCCGCTTCAGAACTGATCCACGAGCAGGTCCCCACGCATGCGCTGTAGCCTTCAGCCAGAGACGCGCTAACCCATAAACTACGTTGAATTATACCTGGGTTTTGTTGGCCTAAGCGTAAACGTGCGAATTAAAACCGTACCAAACCAGTCCACACAGGGCTAAAGTGCAGAGTGTACAGAATCTGATGCTGGCTCGTGTTGACAGTAAACAGTGTAGTGTTTACTCTTCTCAAAATAGATTTTCTTTTTTCTGACTGAAAAAACAAAACAAAAAACAAACAAACAAAACAAAACTAACCCCTTTTTCGCTCTACAACACAGACCCCCATATGAGAATGGGGTTTAACCAGTCCTTTTGTGGAGAGGGAGATTAAAAGCGAGCTAAAATTATATTTAGCTACTATACTTTTTTTCACTGAAGTAGCTCAGAAACGGCTCAGCTGGGGCTGTCCAAACAAGCGGACTCCAACTTGTTCATCTCATGTTTTTACCGCAGTCAAACAGCCTTGGTAATGGGTCATAGCTGTTACTAAATAGAAACAAAAGGAGTATCGCGTTTGTTTAGAGCTACAGAAACAGTTTGCGCACGTCCTCCTGCGCTTACCCCTTTACATTTTGCCTGACCCAGCCAGTTATTGTACGGGCCACCCAGAGTTGCAATCCCGACTTCAGCATACAATGTAAAAAAAAAAAAAAAAAAAAAAAAAAAAATCCTAATTTTACGGTAAAAAAAAAACGTACTTTTAACGTAAGTTTCACATTTTTTAGTATACAGTAAAAAAACTTTAAATTTATGTCACATTACCTTCAAATTAACAGTCACTATTTAATTTTATGGGTTTATACCATAATAACAATTAACATTTTTTTCTCATTTTTTATGGTAAATTTACTGTATTTATTATATGTGATTTTTCCTTTTTCTTGAATTACAGAAAAATTTACGTAAAATTACATTAATTAACAGTATTTAAATGTGTGGCACATTATTTATAAATTGTTGACCATACTAAACAATTAAGGTTTTTCTCCTTAATTTTAAGGTAAATGTTATTAATTGCATATTTGTACATATTTATCATCAATGTTCATCTAAAACATCTAAAGATTTTCTCCTTAATTTTAAAGTACATTAAATAAAGGTTTAACCTTGTAAAGGATTTATCATTGGAAAATGAGGAACATGCTTCTTTCAGTCTACATTTGTCAGTGTGAGACCTCTACCTCCACTGTCTGTCTCCTGTTTGTTCTCCCTGTGATTCAGAGCATACAGACCAATACAATACAGTCAACTGTAGATGTTTTAATCCACAATGTTGTGTATTTTACATTGGGTTCAGAAATATCAGAAGTGTCCAGGGCAGAAGAGGCAGGAGACTACAGAGTCAGAAGTTATGAACAAACAATAAGCTTCTCAGTCTGAAGATGACAGTTAACCTTACTTTATATAAATAAGGCTTATTTGTTTGTGTCCGCCTGATAATTTACTGCATTATGTCCCACGTTTGGTTTAAAATCATCTGATCTCCCTGAAACTACCTGGACTTTGTTGTCTGATAATGATGTTCTGCTGCTGGGAGCGGCAAAAACATTCAAATAAAAAAACATTCAAATTCCAAAAGATTCATTCATTCATTCACTCAGATTCCAAAAGAGTGGAAAAATGGAGCGGGCTACATGCTAAGCTAATGGAGCTAAAGAGAAACTAACAGAGCACTAATGGCTAAAATGACACTGTTTTAGATCCTCACGGCCACGGGTGGTACGGGACTGCATTTCTTCTCAAAGATTGAGAGTTGACAAGCGTCTCGGAGAGTTAAACCGGGACTGGGGTGGTTAATGCTAATGTTAGCTGCTATGTTAGCCGCTAATGCTACCACGTTTCACCCACGGGTGCTCCCCCCGGAGTTTTTCAAGAGCACCTCCTTTGCCATACTATATGTTATCTTTGTGCCTCTGGTTGGATATTTTTATTTTTGGAGGGTAACGTGTAAAGCTGTTGTAATTATTGTGTTTGTATTAGTACTTGAAAAAAGAATAGTGGTAGTGTAAAGAAATGCACGTCACTGTAGTGCTGTAGTCTCTGCACTGTAAACTACGCACTACAGCATTGTGATGCTAAATTTGAAGTTTTATTTTGCTAAAATAATTTTAATACAATTCGATATATAAAGTTATATTTTTTATTTTTTTATTGTAATTTTACATGTGTTAAGTATATTACCTTTTGGTATGCATTATAAAACAATGGTACTGCACTTAAAAAGGGTTTATTATTAATACATGATTATTGTTGTTAAAATGTAAACATTTGATAAACAATGGGATTAAGAAATTACATTCCATAATTAACACACTGTAAAAAGTGTTACAGTTAGAAATGAGTATTATTAATGTTCTGTGCTATTTTATTTTGGTTAAAGCACTTGCAATAATTTTAAAATGGCCATATGAAGATATAGAAATGTGAGCTCAATAGTAATAATACCCTGTTCTTCACAGGCAAGGTTTTTTTTTTTGTTGGACTATTGGATCTGTAATCCTCCCTGGAGGGAGGTGGCGGGGCTCTTATGAACGAACCAGACATTTCTGGCCTTGGAGAGCCCAAGGTTCTCCTCCCATGAACTAACACCTGTGCAGTAGAACCATTGCTGCATTGATACCATTGGATTTAACTCAACTTGGCTCAAACAGACTATTAAGCCAGCTGGACTGTACAATATCTGAGCTCAGATAGGACACAAGGGTTTTCTTTTAAATTTGTATTGTACTAAATTGCACTGTTACTACTGTTATTGTTACATATGGTAATACTTTCAACAGCCAATTTAACATTGGTCTCCACTCATCTTTACCTTAGCCTCCTAATCATTGGCCCAACCCCTTATTTCTAGTCTTTCCATCATAAGGGTTACACTGTCAATAAAGCTCATTTGAATTTGCCTCTCTTTTCTCTTCCTCACAGCCGCCCAGAGCTGCGTTAGTGCGGGGGAGGGGTGCGCTCAGACCGGGACTGGAGCAGAGAGGAGCGAACTCTGGAGAAATGCAGGTATCCAACAAACCATGAGCCCAGGTTCTGCACGAGCAGACAAAACTTTAGCCACGAGCAACGGAGAAGCTAATGGCATGTAGCAAACATGATCCTAGTTTAGGTTCCAGATGAACTAAATGCGTTACTCCTGTACCTTTGTGCATCTCATAACAACCGCATTTATTAAATGACTAAAACTTTGTGCTGTTGCAGGGTTTCAGGGATGTCTCAGTAGCTCACTGGGTAAGGTTGGAAGTCCTCAACCAGCTGGGCCAAAACTGAGACTTCAGCTTAAACACTGGGTGGAAACTCAGCCTACTCCACTTTCTTCACACTGGCCAGAGAGAGACAGAAATCCAGGTACTCACTTAGGTCCATTCACCGTTACATGTAAAAGTACATCAATAATAAATAAATAAACATTTTATGTTCATAGATATACAGCAGGCAGAAGGAGCAGTAGCAGGACAAGGACAGCTGTGCCAACCTGAACAGTGAACTGCACCCTGAAGGTAAATATAGTTATCTTATACTGAGTTTTTACTAAATTGTATGACTGTGGACCCTTTTAGAGTTTGTAAATAACAGGCAGCGTACATTTTATTTCTAGCACTGTGTTATTACGCTGGTTATAATCACAGCCACCTTTTATTTTTAGGTCACAAACCGATCAAGGTGAAGAGCTGCATTCTCTACTTTATTGACTTACATCACACATCATAAAGATGTGTGATGTAAGTCATATCATCATCAGTATGTTCCAGTCATGATGTTTTTATGTGAAGTTGCTAATTAGCACTTCTATGTAAGCTGCTGGTTGATATTACTAATGTATATTTTCTGCATGTTATGTTTTCCCAGGAACCAGGTTTTCCAGGTGCTCACACTGCAGACAATGTTCTAAAGGTAACTGTGTTTACTTTACTATGACACATTGGTAATGTCTGGGTGAATACACGTCAGTTGTGAATCTGTGCCTTCATTCATTTATCATCTTCTGCTTATTCCCATTAGGGGTCGTGGGTGACTGGAGCCTATCCCAGTAACTTTGGGCCTTAGGTGGGGACACCCTGGGCAGGGGCCAACTTGTCGCAGAATCTGTGCCTTATCAATAAAAAAATAAAAAATTAGTACTGCAAAAGTTGCATATTTAAAAGAACACTCTTTGGAGTTGTTTACTGAGATGTCATACATAAAATGCTGATTTTTAGGGATGTTTTAGTCATTAATTCTGTCTTGCTTGTTTTTCCGCAGATGCCCCAAAGATCTAGTGGATTACTGGAAATTTGGGGGAAGACTTCATCTGCTTCAGTGTCACCTCTGATAGATTTAATTCACTTTTGTGGTAGGTTTTGATTTGACTTTTTATTTTTTGTTTACTGTATAGGTTAATTCAAAAAACTTTGGGATGTTATGCAAATCTTAACTACAGTATATGTTGTATATGAAGAGTAATATTTCTACTGTTAAATATTAAATGTATTGAATATAAGTATTGATTGTGTCAACACTGTAATGTAATGTTTTGCTTTAGAACATTTCACATTGTCCCTACATTTAATGAAGGTATTTGATCTGAATAATACATAAAAAACAGCTTTTAAATAATGGTATATTCTTGTAGAAACTTAACTGGAAAATTCTGTAAATTTTATGTTTTTGCACATTATTTGAATTATGGAATTCTGCTTTAATTTTAGGGTTTTTGTTTGGCAGCCAAAGCTGCCAGTCATTTACTGTTTTTTTTTTTGTTGTTTAACGCTAAAAATTAAGTAAATATCTGTAAAATAATGGTATTTTTCCTTTATAACTTTGAGCATTGTTACTTTATTAATGGTGTTTACTCCTAATTCCATGGTAAAAATCTGTAAAATTAATTTAATTTCTCATAAAACTCTGAATATTGTCACTTTTTTAAGGGGCTACTCCTAATATTATTGTAAAAATCTATAAAATAAAGTTTTTTTCTTGTAAAACTCTGAGTATTGTCACTTTATTGAAGGTGTTTACTCCTAATGTTATGGTAAAATAATGGTAATTTCTTTTAGAACTGTTGATATTGGCACTTTAATGAAGGTATTTAATCATAATAATACAGAAAAACAACTGTAAAATAATGGTAATTTTCTTTAGAACTGTTGACATTGGCGCTATAATGAAGATGTTTGATCATAATAATACAGGGAAACCATTGTAAAATAATGGTAATTTACTTTTTTTTCCACATCCGTAAATTTAGTGTTTTTGCACATTTTTTAAATTTACGGAACGCAAAAAATTAAAACCAAAGGATTACACAAAGATGTGAGCATTTAATCACGGGCGATGTTTAAAACACATGGAAGGCATTAACTTTTTATCAATTTTATTAAGTGTTTGAGTCACTAGGTGCAGGCTCCGCTGATAAAGTCCGGTTGGAGCCTCGTGAACGGAAAGCAGGGATGATCTCTGAAGAAAAACTGGGTGCTTTTATGAAATAATGGCTGAACAAATCTAACCAGCTCCTACAGATGGTTCACACAGGGCTGTGTGGTTTTCATAAAGCGTTGTGTTAAACGATACCCAATAGACTGCTGTCATTATGCACAACAGCATCGCCTGTTCACTGCCCCCCTCCACTTACACGTCCTTCAGCCGGACTTCCACTGCCCGGTACACGCGCACCAGTGGCGATTTCTCATTGACAACAAGGGAAGCTGGGCTTCCCCTCAAATTTAATTAAATAAATGGTCAAATATGTACTGCTGAATTTCATAAAATTAGATATTAAGTTGCATTAAAAGTGCACCAAAATGTGTTTAATTTTGGGAGGTTGTCGTTCATTAATCAGCTGTTTAATCTGTTTCTCTGACGTAATCCTCCTCTCACTTCAGAGCAGCTCAGACATTGTGTAAATCCTTATTGACGCTGAGCTTCTCTGGATTCCCATGAGACTGCTCAGAGTGTTTTTCTGTTTTTTTTTCATAGCAAAAATGCAAGACGCTGATAGCTAAATGAGCCAAAATCGTCCCGCCTGTGGACGCTGAATTAATGGCGATTCCTCAGTATGTCCAAACCGAAAAAACAGACTTTTTACCTTTGAACACTGGTTCTGTCCAAAACCTGTCCAATCCAGGATTAGTAACGCTCAATCAGTAAATATCGAGATGTATTTCCATCAAAGTATTCCATGTTGTGAAAATAATCCTGTAATCTCCATATCCTCACGCAGAAATGAACAAATACCAAGCTGTCCTGAACATTGTATTTCATTTTGTTTCTTCTTTTTCTTTGCTAAATGTCTGTGAAAACGTGTTTACCCTGCTAATAAACCTGAGCAGACAGTAAGAATGAGGCTAACTGACTTCAGATCGGTTTTTACTTTATTTGATGATTACAGCAGGAGCAATCTTTTATGTTATGTTTTTTAAAGAATAAACTTTGTCAAACAGTGTAACACTAACTTTTTTACTTCAAAAGACAGCTGGTAGATGCTATCACAGATATAGGACACATTAAACTATTTTTGATGAGTAAAACGAATTTAATTTGTTAGGCTAACAGACAGCAGGACTGATCCAAATCGGGCCGTGACAACCGGCTTTTGCCATCCAACATGGCGGCTCTGTGGAAATCACGTGATCAGATGACGCTGCTGTTCACCGACTTCACAGCATGCGATGAATTGGAGCAACAGAGGAGACAGATGTGTGCTGAAAGAGCTGTGCGGAGTTTAAAGCGAAGGGATTTACTTTATTTTCACCGTTTGTACAGACTGCACAATAAAGAAACAACAGTTATAGCGCTGTTGAGTTTGCATGTTGCTTTAGTTTTGTTCAGTTGTTCATTCAATATCATTATAGGGAGACTACCTGCTCGTTAGCCCATTAAATATTTTCAGCTTCTCCTGTGTTAAAGACCAGCAGCCGCCACTGCCACAATTAATTACAGTGCCCTCTTTACCTTCCATGGAAAGGAGCAGTCTGACCAGGGATTGCACAGCCAAGGCAAACTCCTCGAAAGCCGACACATCTCCAGCTCTCACAGGTAGGGAGTTGAGGATTTGAGCAATTTCACTCTGAATTAGTTGGCGTGGCTGTCCATAACGTGAGTGTAAAGCCCTCATAGCAGTTGCATAAGGTTGTGGGTCATAAATATTGGCTTTTGCTAATTTGTAGGCAGGAGGGTGCTTGAGACGTTCAAGTAATAGCTGATAATTGTACTGTTCAGATAGGTGAGGATGACTACTAAGGAGGTTATCAACAGCCATCTTTACCAACGGGAAATCACTTTCTTTACTAGTCTCAAAGAAAGGGAGCTGGGGCTTCGGAATACCATAACAAGAGCTCTGTGACGTTTGGGCTACTGCCAGTTTGTGGAGGAGCCTGTGGCTGTAGAGGTGCAGGAACAAACCTGGATGAGCCACTGAAGGGGATAGGGTTCTGGTCAGCCATTGTGGGGTCATGGTGAACCTGAGCTGTGGAAGGATCAATAGCACTGGCTGGAACTAGATACTGAAGAGAGCGCGCAGGCAGCTGGTCAGGTGGATAGAAGGGGGTCAGTGAAGACTGAGGAACAGAAAGAGCTGGGACTGACGCAGGCACTGGAAAAGACACTAAATTAGTAGCACTTGAACTTTAAGACCTGGTTCCCGGGGCTCAAGTGGTGTAAGTAGAAAAGTATTAGGCCTGGAAGTTGGCTGTATTTGCGAAAGACTGGAGGTAGTTCAAAGTTCTAGACTGGAACCAGATGTGAAGTGTAGACGGTAGTTTGGCTTCCTCTAGGTCCTGCTCAGCTTGTCTGAGTCTTCTTACCCTTGTCATGTGGTTGGTAAGTCGCTCTCGGGCCAGGGTAGCTGCACATGCCTGTTCATCCAGCTTTCTACAATACTCCTCTGCAGTTACCTCCTCTTCATGCTGCTGATGAAGTTCGTTCAGCTCCATTTGTTTGACCTTCTCTTCCAAGAGAGCCAGTTGAAATGCATTTAAAGACTTTTAAATCTTCAAGAGCTCTCCGGCTGCGAGATAAGTACTTTCATGACAGTACATCTCGAAAATGTCAGGTCCTTTAAGTTGGTCAGGAATCAGACTGACCTCAAAGTCCTTAAAGTGTGAGGGCATCCTCCTTGGCCTCCCACTGCTCCTTACACTGGGAACAGAAAGGGTATTCTTTACGTCAAGCCCCAAGTTCATGTGAAGCTGGGGCTGCAGTGGCTGTGTCCATAGTGGCAACTCCAGGCCATGACATGGGGTCAGGTAGAGTTGGTGTCGCTGTGAGTCTAGGTACAGCAGTTGCTCCATGCTGTGACTCAAGCTTGAGTGTGGGCTCCACATTTCTTCTCCGGGTTAGTGGGAGAGTCGAGGCAGTTTTGGTAAGTATCTGTAATTGTGTTGCTTTATCGATGAATAGACATACAGTTCTGGGTCATGGTTCCTTGGCAGCTCTATATGAACATATTATATTAGCATGTTCAATTACATATACAAAATATATAAATCAATAAATAAAAACCTTAAAAATATCACATGTAGAGCAGTAGTTTGTGTAAAGCTGTGAGGAGGAGGAGGCAGCCGAGCGTCAGGCGTCACGTTTCTGATCAAAACACAATTGGGACCCAATTAGCTGTCAGTGCACGTGTGGACAGGACACCATTTCCCATCATGCATTAAGTGTCTGTAGTCCATGCAGACGGTCGCAGTTGGTGGAGAGCAGCTAGGCTCGTTTGAGATGAGCTAGACCTGCGCAGTTTCGATCAGTGTCGGTCTGTGCGCAGTGCACGCCGGTTAGATTTGTGTCCAAATTGTTCCCGACTTGCTCTGATACCACAAGTGCGATGGTCACCGAAAGCTTGTGAGATCCAAACGAGACCAGCGCCTGAGCCGCCGCAGTTCATCAGGAGCAACTGTGGAGGCTGCACGGCTCAGTGCATGATGGGAAAACACCCATCTGTCAGCGGTGAACGGACAGGTGATTGGATCTGAGTTTAGTGCTGATCAGAAACGTAACACACGACACTTCACTGCCCCCCCCCCCCCCCCCCCCCCCTTTTTTTTTTTTTTAATACAGACTAAAGTTACAGTTTTGACCTGGATAAATTTTGTGCCCTGCTGCTCAGTGTGAAGTAGAATATTATTAAAAAGATTGTGGACAATATCTGCTGTTATAGGACTGCCTGTTACCAGCCACAGGTTACATCAGAGCAAGTCCGTGACATCTTGGACACAAAACTAACCAGCATGCACTGCACACCGATTGATGGTGATACATAATAGAATGCTTGCACCCATGACTCGGAAGTGTATGCCTGTGAATAGGCCAGGGTCTTACAGCACCATCATTCAATATCAGTTTTGTGGAGTGTAGTATAAAAAACAGTTACTGTATGTAACTACAGTTCTATGAGTATGTGCGTAGCCCTCTACGGGCTTCGCTAATGGTTATCCACCCGATGCATTGCCTCGCGCCTGAGAGATCAAAGAACCAACCGCAATCTGGGGCTGGGGAATGGCACATAGTGCCTGGGCTATATAAGTCCTGTCCCTGCAGTGATCGTCTCCTTTTGAACTCAGCCACAGGAGAAGAGGGCGGGCCGCTGGGCATGCAGGTAGAAGTCTACGCACATACCCATACAACTGTAGTTGCATACAGTAACTGTTATTTCTATGTCGTATGTGCTGCGCCCTTTGCGGGCTTTGCTAATGGTTAACACCAACGTGAAGGCCGTGGGGATCAATGTACTCCCAGCAGGCCTGGCCTCCACCATGATTGGAGCAACCCAGGACATTGCCAGCCAAGAACCGACCAGCGCCCCAAGGGCAAGAGGACCCGAAACGGGGCAACAGTGCCCAAGGCTGCCTCTCCAAAGAGCGCCAAGACACTGCAACACCCCCGAAGGAAGGCAGGGAGTGCACACAGGCCACCTCTCCCAAGAGCATCCGCACATCCCAGCTGACCAGAGGTGCATAGGGCCGCCTCTCCCAAGAGCGCCCAGCACCCCAAGAAGAAAACAATGCAAACAGTTATAAGCAGGCCGCCTCTCCCAAGAGCACCTGCAAAGGACCAATGCAACAGCCTACACACGGCTGCCGCCCAAAACCGAATGGGCGACAGATGCTGCAGACACATCCAACAGATATGACTGCGCAAACGTCGAAGAGGAAGACCAGGAGGCCGCCAAGCAGACCTCCTCTATTGACACGCCACGAAAACAACGCTGTTGAGGCTGCCACCCCTCTAGTGCAGTGCGCCCGGACGGCCACTGGTGGTGGACGTCCTGTGCCTCATACGCCACCCGAATGGCAAGGCAAATCCAATGGGAAAGTGGAGCACCCCTATTCCTGGCCCCAAAACCAACAAACAGCTGATCAGACCGTCTGAGTCCAGCTGTGCGACAGCGCAAGGCCCTGACCGGGCACAAAAGATGGCGTTGTTCTTCCTCCACTGAAACGTGGACGCGGGAAGGAAGGCCTCACCCTAATCACCCTGGACCTGAAGGAAGAAGTGATGACCTTCAGTTGAAAAGCAGGGTTAGGCCAGAGCTCCACCAATCCCCCGTCAGCATCAAAAGACATGCAAGACGAGTGCACAGACAAAGCACACAAGTCCCCCGACCTCTTAGCAGAGGAGAGAGCCAGGAGAAGCGAGGTTTTGTATCACAGAAAGCGGAGCTCCCACTGGTCCAAAGGCTCAAACTGGGGGCCAGAAAGCCCCTCCAGCACCACCTGGAGCTCCCATGTGGGGATGGCATGCCGCAAAGGCGGCCTCCGCCTACGAGCGCCCCGCAAAAAATGCTTAAATTTATGCCCAAAAAAGGCTTTACTTGTTTTTCCTTTTTAGAAAAACTTAGTTGTAAGTTACTAAAACTCGCTTACAGTAAGTATTCCCTAATGGGCCTAAATGTTAGTAAGAATAACTTGACTTGTCTTTTTATCTGAACTTGCAAAACTAAGTATTAACCAATGTTGCCTGGCAAGAGTGAAAATCATGTGAGCACATGGGCAGGACCAGCCAATGAGATTCAAACAACAGTTTTGAATTCAGGAGCCAAGTTTTTAACAGGCATTATAATAAAAAGAAACTGTGGTGGTTGGACTTTTCATTTTTTACCTAAAAAACTAAAAGGTAAATGTGTCTGTTGTATTTCTGATTGCATTTAGACTTTGCTGACTTACAAAAATGGCCTTTTGCTTTCTCCACTTTGAAGATCTATAATGAGGTAAAAGTAAAAAGTGAAAAAGCTTTTTTGTTGAACGGTGTCTTGTGAGTTGTTCAAATTTGTCTGATATATTTATACCTCACAATACAACATTGCTTTGTTCATTAATAATAAGTAAATACCCTTCTCATGCAGGACTGAATGAGCCAGAGCCATGGTCTCTTTTTATTGAGAAACAAGCATAAGTTATTTGTAATTAATTATACATATTGTTTTTTCTCACCTCGACAACATTTTCTCTAAATGTGTATTTTAGGGGTATGCTGAGTTCACCAGATGCTGTGGACCACAACACACTACGCTTTGTTAGTCAGGACCGAGAAAGAAAGCGACAGAGAAATAATAGTGCAGCATGTGTAAGTCCTCTATTGATAAATGCAAAATGTGTGTACATAATTAGGCACTGCCACATTATGTTCATTGCATTCTAGTCCTTATCCTTACTCCTCCTTATCCTGTCCTTACTCTAGTCCTATGTCTGTAATGTGGGTTACAAAAACAGAAGGATCACAGTTTGAAACTAAAAATGTGGCGAATTAGCTGGCTGGTTAAGGGGACTTGGCAGCAGGCCACCACATGTGAGCACTGGAGGTGAGGACGGAGCAGGCCCAGGGCTTGATGTTTGGATTGGATTCCAGGTCAGCAGTCGTACATGGGTGAGGCACAGCAGATGATGAAAAACTAAAGGGCAAGAAGCATCAAAGTATGCGAATCATGACAGACGCTTGTAACAGTTTACTTGTGGGAAATCATGAATTTGTCACTGTGGGGAATCCAGAGCAATTTACCGCTGCTACAAATTTCTTGCAAAACCAGTCCTGGTAAAAATTTCTCTTGATAGTTGATATTTCAAATTTTATTGCCGGTTCTGTCACAGATCAACATGTTGTTTACTTTTTGGCTTAATTATTATTGCCTTTGTTCTAGGCCTAAGACAAAGTCTTTGGTTTTGCCCTTGTTAAATTTTAGATGTAATCATTGTTTACTTAAGAATTGAGTAATGCCTCAAAGTCCTGGTTTGGTATTTTTTTAGTTGTGATCTTTTGTAGGTCATTTCCACTTGTCCTTAGGACACACAAAAGGCCTATGTTTATTTTATGCTTGAATGTATTTTGTTTGTTTTTACATAAATCTAACAGTGAGGAAGACTGGACACGAGTCAACGTTGGAGTCCTGACAGTGATCAACAAAGATTCACTTCTGCCACACTGTAACTGAGTCGCAGAGCATACAAAGGACATGCAGAGCAACTACAGCTCGCCTTGGCATCGTGAGTTCAAGTCTGGACTCTGACTATTTTCCTGATGTCTCTCCCTGCTCTATCTGTTTGGACTGATATACACACTGTGTCTGGACTATCCTAAAGCAATGGTGAAGTGGCTGTAAAGTACACTGCTCAGAAAAATAAAGGAAACACTAAAATAACACATCCTAGATCTGAATGAATGAAATGTTCTTATTAAATACTTTTACATAGTTGAATGTGCTGACAACAAAATCACACAAAAATTATCAATGGAAATCAAATTTATTAACCCATGGAGGTCTGGATTTGGAGTCACACTCAAAATTAAAGTGGAAAAACCCACTACAGGTTGATCCAACTTTGATGTAATGTCCTTAAAACAAGTCAGAATGAGGCTCAGTAGTGTGTGTGGCCTCCACGCCTGTATGACCTCCCTACAACACCTGGGCATGCTCCTGATGAGGTGGGGGATGGTCTCCTGAGGGATCTCCTCCCAGACCTGGACTAAAGCTTCCACCAACTCCTGGACAGTCTGTGGTGCAACGTGGCGTTGGTGGATGGAGCGAGACATGATGTCCCAGATGTGCTCAGTTGGATTCAGGTCTGGGGAACGGGCGGCCAGTCCATAGCATCAATGCCTTCGTCTTGCAGGAACTGCTGACTCCAGCAACATGAGGTCTAGCATCGTCTTGCATTAGGAGGAACCCAGGGCCAACCGCACCAGCATCTGGTCTCACAAGGCTCTGAGGATCTCATCTCGGTACCTAATGGCAGTCAGGCTACATCTGGAGAGCACATGGAGGGCTGTGTGGACCCCCAAAGAAATGCCACCCCACACCATTACTGACCCACTGCCAAACCAGTCATGCTGGAGGATGTTGCAGGCAGCAGAACGTTCTCCACAGCGTCTCCAGACTCTGTCACGTCTGTCACATGTGCTCAGTGTGAACCTGCTTTCATCTGTGAAGAGCACAGGGCGCCAGTGGTGAATTTGCCAATCTTGGTGTTCTCTGGCAAATGCCAAACGTCCTGCACCTGTGGACGTCGGGCCCTCATACCACCCTCATGGAGTCTGTTTCTGACCGTTTGAGCAAACACATGCACATTTGTGGCCTGCTGGAGGTCATTTTGCAGGGCTCTGGCAGTGCTCCTCCTGCTCCTCCTTGCACAAAGGAGGAGGTAGCAGTCCTGCTGCTGGGTTGTTGCCCTCCTACGGCCTCCTCCACGTCTCCTGATGTACTGGCCTGTCTCCTGGTAGCGCCTCCATGCTCTGGACACTACGCTGACAGACACAGCAAACCTTCTTGCCACAGCTCACATTGATGTGCCATCCTGGAGGAGCTGCACTACCTGAGCCACTTGGGTGGGTTGTAGACTCCGTCTCATGCTACCACAGAGTGAAAGCACCGCCAGCATTCAAAAGTGACCAAAACATCAGCCAGAAAGCATAGGAACTGAGAAGTGGTCTGTGGTCACCTCCTGCAGAACCACTCCTTTATTGGGGGAGTCTTGCTAATTGCCTATAATTTCCAGCTGTTGTCTGTTCCATTTGCACAACAGCAGTGAAACTGATGTCAATCAGTGTTGCTTCCTAAGTGGACAGTTTGATTTCACAGAAGTGTGATTGACTTGGAGTTACATTGTTTTGTTTCGGTGTTCCCTTTATTTTTTTTGAGCAGTGTATAATGATAACTAAATAAATGTTTTTTTTAACTACATTCAAATATAATGAATATTTTTTACAATTTACAATGAATTACATGTTAGTATAAATACAATAATGGGAAATATCCAGGTACTGCTTAAAGTACATAAAGTTGTGTGAAAAAGGAAATTCAAGTTTACAATAATAAATACTCAGTACATTTAAAGACAGTTGTTAAGTAATACAGCAGTAGATTGAAAAAGTACTACTGGAGTAGTACTAAAGGAGTAATCCTGGAGGAGGAGTTTGTTGGAATGTTCTGGATGTGATAAAAGTTTTGTATTTGAGTGAGAAGAGAAAGTGAAATGTTGGAGCTGTATACAGGAGGGTGCGAATGGTGTAGACAAGGAAATCTAAAAAGGGGTCAGTCACTGCAGAGGAGTGGGAAGGGAAAGTATAGTTACTAGTCAGACAGCACATCTGTACAACCTTGAAACCTACATGTTCCTGTGCTGTCCCCCTGAGCTCACCTGAGCTCGTAATATGATCCATGTGTTCCTGGAGAGGGTGAACAGTGCCAGCTGTTTAAATACAAACATCATGTTATTAACACCTTAAAGGTGTTATGGAGGATCTTTATAAATACATTTTTTGCAATTTTACTTAAAGCTGCCTCCCTGGCCGATAACTATTAATTATATTTAATTATATTTTATGTGTACTGGGGGAAAAAAAACTCATAATATACATGATCTGTGGACTCCGTGGGGCCTAAAAACATCAACCAATCCTTTGTGTATGCTGATGGTAAACCATTGGCCCACAGACCTGTCAGTCACTGCACCTCCACGTGAACGCTCCCCTGCGTTTTGCCGGTGTAGCGCCAGCAGCAGCAGGGTTAGCTCGAGGAGGTAGCACAATGGCTAAGAAGAAACGTGAACCAAACAGCTGCGGAAGGAAAACTGCTTATCTCCCACCTTCTCCCAGCTGGACAGGTAAATAAACTTGTGGTTTTGTTATAATTTTCTTGAGCTTGTTAGAATTATGATATGAACTAGTGTTCTGTCACTGTGCATGCTAATGGCTGCTAATGCTACGAGCTGTAATAAAAGTATCAAGTGAGTTACAATTTACGTGTTTATTTTAAAATCTTGTACCTAAGGCTACTCTAATGTTATAAACAGAAAAGAAAGTCTGTGTGAATTGTTTTGCACTTATGACAGTGTTTTCATGTCTTCTCCTCTAACACAGGCAATGGGGGAGACCTCCCCCTGCTTCTGCTGTGTCCAGGAGTCCTCAGATCTGTGAGTGGAAAACTGCTTTGTTTGTTTGCTAAATAACTGGAATTTAGTCTCTAAACTGTTGCTCAGATGAGCTAATGTTACTAAAGGGCACAAGTAGCATTACAGCAGAGCAGTGTCGCTGCCTCACACAGAGCCAGGACACAGGCCGAGCAGGCTGCAGGAGTGGTCTCAGCTAAAGTTTAAAAGTGTTTGTAACATCTGTTGTAGAGCTGGGGCTTTAATGTGTTAATTACAATTAATTACAGGAAAATGTGTTGAAAAAATAACATTTAATCACACTTGTCAAAAACAACACAGTTCCCTGTTTTCTGGTGTACGCTAACGAGAGCTGGACATCTTTGGCCAGTTGGACCATTATTCATCCATGACCTGTACTGTATTAATGCCTGTGTCAGTGCACCAGTGTGTCAGAGATGACTGAAATTATATGAGTATATGGTTTGTTATAATGTAATTTTGTCTTGTCATTTTACAGAGACGCTGATCTCTGTGGGAGGTGTTGAGGACGTGAGGCAGGAGCAGCAGCAGAGAAAAGACTACAGCAGTTGTTGCACCCTTGTAAAGATGAGACGAGGTTCTTTTCTCCTTTTGGCAACTCTATTTAACTTTCTGGTTCTTTACAACAAGTGAGGCATGCACGGACAAACAGCACCTGAGCTGTGCACCTGGGCTGGACACACTACTCTCACTGTGGCGTCTGAAGTACGCAGACAGTTACGAGGACTCTGGTATAATATTTCTGTTCCTACTAATTTTAGATTTTGTCCATAAAACCAAACATTTTTGAAGGGTAAATTGCACATTTATGTCAATAATAACATGATTAATCCTAATATAGTATTATAGTAAACATGATGTAATAAAATAACTGATGCATTTGGACAGAATGACCTTTTACTATTTGTTATTGGCAAGGCCGGAGTGATCCACATTTAGATGTGTGTTTTTAGTTGATATAAATGAATCAAAAAGCTTTGAAAATGCATCAACAAATATTCTTTAGTCTGCATTTTCTTATTTTTTCCTGCCAGAATAGTGATATTTCAGCTGAGCTCTCCTCCTAAAAATGTCTGTTTGTTTTACAGGTTCTCTGGAGATGCAGTGGGAGTGTAAGTTGTGTGACTTCACATCAGAGAAAAGGGGTTACGTGTTAAAACATTACAGGTTGAAACATGGGAGCTACAGTAGAATTGTCCCATTTCCCTGTTTACACAAAGTTTGTGCACATTTACCTCCATTAATGCTCTTAAAGTCCACTTATCAAATATTCACCAGAACAAACAAGATTCACAGTGTGAAAATCTTGCATTCTCTTGTCAGCATTGTGATTTTTCTACATCATGTACTGAAGCAATTTTTTTCTGTCACCTTCGCAATACACATCTAAAGGTTAATCATAGAGTTCAGTGTCCTTATAAAGAATGTAACTTTCATACAAATGTGTATTCCACATTTAATTCTCATAGAAGTAAACAGCACAGATCAGATAACTGGAGAATGTTCAAGACAGAAATAGTCACTGTTTATCCAATAAAATGGTCCATTTAGAGGATATGCCTCCTTCCCGTAGGCCCACCACCCGCAGGAAGGATCATAAGGGGTCGGTGCTGTGTGACTTGGGCGGCAGTCAGAGGCGGGTGCCTCGACGACCCAATCCATGGACACAGAAACTAGCTCTGGGGACATGGAATGTCACCTCGCTGGGGGGGAAGGAGCCTGAGCTTGTGCGGGAGGTTGAGAGATACCGGCTAGATATAGTCGGGCTCACCTCCACGCGCAGCTTGGGCTCCGAAACCCAGCTCCTTGAGAGGGGCTGGACTCTCCACCACTCTGGAGTTGCCCGCGGTGAGAGGCGGCGGGCTGGTGTGGGCTTGCTCATAGCCCCCCAGCTCGGCCGCCATGTGTTGGAGTTTACCCCGGTGAACGAGAGGGTCGTGTCCCTGCGCCTCCGGGTGGGGGACAGGTCTCTCACTGTGGTTTCGGCCTATGGCCCGAACAGCAGTGCAGAGTACCCGGCCTTCTTGGAGTCCCTGGGAGGGGTGCTGGAAGGTGCTCCGACTGGGGACTCCATTGTTCTACTGGGGGACTTCAATGCCCACGTGGGCAATGACAGTGATACCTGGAGGGGCGTGATTGGGAGGAACGGCCTCCCCGATCTGAACCCGAGTGGTGTTTTGTTATTGGACTTCTGTGCTAGTCACAGTTTGTCCATAACGAACACCATGTTCAAGCACAAGGGTGTCCATCAGTGCACGTGGCACCAGGACACCCTAGGCCGGAGGTCGATGATCGACTTTGTAGTCGTGTCATCGGACCTTCGGCCGTGTGTCTTGGACACTCGGGTGAAGAGAGGGGCTGAGCTGTCAACTGATCACCACCTGGTGGTGAGTTGGATCCGCTGGCGGAGGAGGAGGCCGGACAGACTCGGCAGACCCAAACGCATTGTGAGGGTCTGTTGGGAACGTCTGGCTGAGCCTCCTGTCAGAGGGGTCTTCAACTCCCACCTCCGGGAGAGCTTCAACCAGATTCCGGGGGAGGCTGGAGACATTGAGTCCGAGTGGGCCATGTTCTCTACCTCTATTGTCGGTGCGGCTGTTCGGAGCTGTGGCCGTAAGGTCTCTGGTGCCTGTCGTGGCGGCAACCCCCGAACCCGGTGGTGGACACCGGAAGTAAGGGATGCCGTCAGGCTGAAGAAGGAGTCCTACCGAGCTTGGCTGGCTCGTGGGACTCCTGAGGCAGCCGACGGGTACCGGCAGGCCAAGCGTGCTGCTGCCCGGGCAGTTGTGGAGGCAAAAACTCGGGTCTGGGAGGAGTTCGGGGAGGCCATGGAGGAGGACTATCGATCGGCCTCGAAGAAATTCTGGCAAACTGTCCGGCGCCTCAGGAGGGGGAAGCAGTGCTTCGCTAACACTGTTTACAGTGGAGGTGGGGGGCTGCTGACCTCGACTGGGGATGTTGTCGGGCGGTGGAAGGAATACTTCGAGGATCTCCTCAATCCCACCGACACGTCTTCCGTTGAGGAGGCAGAGGCTGGGGACTCAGAGGTGGACTCGTTCATCACCCAAGCTGAAGTCACCGAGGTGGTTAAAAAGCTCCTCGGTGGCAAGGCACCGGGGGTGGATGAGATCCGCCCTGAGTACCTTAAGTCTCTGGATGTTGTGGGGCTGTCGTGGCTGACACGTCTTTGCAACATCGCGTGGCGGTCGGGGACAGTACCTCTGGACTGGCAGACCGGGGTGGTGGTTCCTCTTTTTAAGAAGGGGGACCGGAGGGTGTGTTCCAACTATAGGGGGATCACACTTCTCAGCCTCCCCGGGAAAGTCTATTCCGGGGTACTGGAGAGGAGAATTCGGCCGATAGTCGAACCTCGGATTCAGGAGGAACAATGCGGTTTTCGCCCCGGTCGTGGAACAGTGGACCAGCTCTATACCCTCCATAGGGTGCTTGAGGGTTCGTAGGAGTTCGCCCAACCTGTCCACATGTGTTTTGTGGATTTGGAGAAGGCGTTCGACCGTGTCCCTCGTGGTATCCTGTGGGGGGTGCTCTGGGAGTATGGGGTCCGAGGCCCTCTGCTAAGGGCTGTCCGGTCTCTGTACGAACAGAGCAGGAGTTTGGTTCGCATTGCCGGTTGTAAGTCAGACCTGTTCCCAGTGCATGTTGGACTCCGGCAGGGCTGCCCTTTGTCACCGGTTCTGTTCATAACTTTTATGGACAGAATTTCTAGGCGCAGCCATGGGCCGGAGGGAGTCTGGTTTGGGAACCACAGGATTTCATCTCTGCTTTTTGCGGATGATGTTGTCCTGTTGGCTTCATCAAGCCAAGACCTTCAGCATGTGCTGGGGCGGTTTGCAGCCGAGTGTGAAGCGGCTAGGATGAGAATCAGCACCTCCAAGTCCGAGGCCATGGTTCTCGACCGGAAAAGGGTGGTTTGCCCTCTCCAGGTTGGGGGGGAGCTCCTGCCTCAAGTGGAGGAGTTCAAGTATCTTGGGGTCTTGTTCACGAGTGAGGGAAGGATGGAGCGTGAGATCGACAGACGGATCGGTGCAGCGTCTGCAGTAATGCGGTCATTGTATCGGTCTGTTGTGGTGAAGAAGGAGCTGAGCCGAAAGGCGAAGCTCTCGATTTACCGGTCGATCTACGTTCCTACTCTCACCTCTGGTCATGAGCTTTGGGTCATGACCGAAAGGACAAGATCTCGGATACAAGCGGCCGAAATGAGTTTCCTCCGCAGGGTGGCTGGGCGCTCCCTTAGAGATAAGGTGAGGAGCTCAGTCACACGGGAGGAGCTCGGAGTAGAGCCGCTGCTCCTCCACATCGAGAGGAGTCAGCTGAGGTGGCTCGGGCATCTGTTTCGGATGCCTCCTGGACGTCTTCCTGGGGAGGTGTTCCGGGCATGTCCCACTGGGAGGAGGCCCCGGGGAAGACCTAGGACACGCTGGAGGGACTACGTCTCTCGGCTGGCCTGGGAACGCCTTGGGGTGCCCCCGGTAGAGCTGGAGGAAGTGTCTGTGGAGAGGGAAGTCTGGGCATCTCTGCTTAGACTGCTGCCTCCGCGACCCGGCCCCGGATAAAGCGGAAGAAGATGGATGGATGGATGGATGGCCTCCAAACAGTCCTGATTTAGAGGAAAGTGAGGATGCTAGTACTGAAGAGCTTCACGATTTTGAGAAACAGTTGGAGCACAGTACTGCAGCCTTATTTTTGAAGATGCAAAGTGTCCTTCACATTCCAGAGAGTTCAGTTCAAGACATCATAGTGCAGATTTTGCAAATAAATGAACTGTCCAAGCCTCTATTACACAATTCAGTCAGAGACCTCCTGAAACAACATGCAGATGTAGATGATTCAACTGTGACACAGATCGTCACAGCTGCCACAGAGAGCAATGTTATCGCAAGGTTTTGTGGTAAAGAAGGCCCCCTATCAAACACAAAATGGAGAGCGGCATATGTTAAGAAAAACTTTCCTATGGTTATGCCAGTGGAGTATGTAATTAACAAAGAGACCAAATCTAATGCAGTGTATGTTCCTTTAATGATGATGTTACAAGAAATCTTGAACAGGGATGATATTTTGGACAGAGCCATGTGTGCCACATGAGTACAGTACATATCTAGATGGCATATAATCCTTTTCTTAAAGGAGAAGATTTCAAACTTGATAACAGACTTTACATTGATGATTTCGAGGTCTCAAATCCATTAGGAACATCTAAAAAGAAACATAAAATGTGTGCAGTCTATTGCGTGTTGGCCAATGTGCCATCAAAATACAGGTCAAAACTCATTACAGTTCAGCTTGGTCTTTTATGTAAAGCCGCTGATGTTAAAAACTGTGGCTATGCCAAAATTCTCTGGCCTCTCATCCAAGACTTAAATTCCCTGGAACAACATGGTGTATATGTGGAAAAATTAGGAGAATGTGTTAAAGACACTGGGCTGTATGTATCTGCTGATAACCTCGCCCAGAGCTGGCTCTAGTCAATTTAGTGCCCTAAGCGAGATTAGGGTTAGGTAAGCTAAATAAACGTGGCAGCACACTCACTGTCTTTAATTACAAAGTAACACAGTAACACGCAGTGGCCAGCTACGGTGTAGTTTATTTCAACTTTGCTAGCCTCGTAGCTTGTGCAAATGAAAAGTTAGCAGTTTTTATTGTTAGAATAAACAACTACATACCTCTACTTTGGGCCTTTTTTTCCGTCCTCCTCTTTTCTCTGCTTTCTGAAAGCAGCACCTGATGACTTGGACGGGCTTTTCATGATAAAAATTTGTCAAACTTCAAGCTGTGATGCGCGTCAACAATACACCCATCCCCCCGCTTTTACCGTAAACCGTATCAGTCAGGTTCAGGCCAGGTCAATCAGAAGTCATTAGGATTTGGTTTTTTTTTTCATATTAGAGTACAAAGAAGAAATAACACCATTCACTTGATTTTTAATTATTTGTTATTTATTTAAAAATATACTTTTTTTTTTTTTGAGGGGTGCAGCTGGGCGCCCCCTCCAGCAGATGCGCCCTAGGCAACCGCCTAGATGGCCTATGCCTAAAGCCGGCTCTGACCTCGCCTCTCATTCCTTGGCAGGATTTTTTGAAAGCTTTGCCGTGGATAGGTTTTGCAGATTCTGTATGGCAACAAGGAGTGAAGTTCAAGACAAAGAGGTATGTTCTGGTACCTTTGAACCACGAACTAAGCCCAAGCATCATCAGCATGTGCACCAGGTACTGCAAGAACCTACTTTGGCAAAACAGTATGGTGTTAAGAGGAGCTGTGTTCTCACTGACAGTCTAGAACATTTTCACGTCATTTGTGGTTACCCTCCTGATGTTCTACATGATCTTTTGGAAGGAACTGTTCCCATTGAATTGGCTCTCTGCATTTCAGACCTGATTTCAAAGAAATGCTTCACCTTAGAAACCCTAAACTGTGCCATCAAAACATTTCCATATTCTTTTAATGACAAAACTGACCAGCCTCAAACTATTTCCAGTTTCTTCTCTGCCAAAGGCACCATAGGGGGAAATGGCCATGAAAACTGGGCACTTATCAGACGGCTCCCACTCCCACAAAGTACCAGAAGGAGAGAGTGCATGGGACATTCTCATGCTCCTTAAAGATATTGTTGAATTGGCCGTTGCAACAAATCATACTGAAGAATCTGTTCAGTTCCTTGACTGCAAAGTCCAAGAGCACAGGCGGAACTTTCCCTGATTTCAGACTAAGGCCAAAGCACCACTTTATTAAGCATTACGCTCAACTCATTAGGTTTTTTGGGCCACTATCAGATGTCTGGACCATGAGATTTGAGGGCAAGCATAAATTCTTTAAACGGGCTATTCGTAATGCTCAAAGCTACAAAAATATAGGTCTGACAGTAGCAGTAAAACATCAGAAAATGATGTCTTTTCATCTAGATTCAAGTTCATTTTTTAAGCCCTCTGTCGAAATGGATAAGGTTTCTACTGCCCCAGTGTCATCTTTTCCTGTTAACATTCAAAATATCCTCTGCCAGAAAACTGCACAGCTTGTAACAGTTCTTATTGCATCTTCAGTTTGTATTGAGGGAATCAGATATTGTCCTGGCATGGTAGTGTCTACTGGCTCATGCTCTGATCTTCCTGCATTTAAACAGCTAAAACAGATTGTGGCAATAAACACAGAAATCCTATTCATCTGCACTCCAAAGACGGCTTGGTACCATGAGCATTTAAGATCATTTGAACTCTGTGACAATGCCAACTCATCTTTTTGTGTGGTTCAGCTACAAGAGTTAAATTAAATGATGTGTTCCCCCTTACAGCTTACAGGTTTGGAAATAATTCAATTGTGACTCTGAGGCGTAATAATCTCTGTTAAAAAGCTGTCTGGATTTCAATCAAAGTGGCTCAAAAAGTCCTAATAGCAAAAATGCACTCAGCAGCTCTATTTTGGGTTAGATTTTGGACAGATCATTGAACTTTGGCACTGCTGACAATAATGAGTAGAAAATTCAAATTCTCAGTTACTTTTTCTATTTTTTATTTTTTTGTTAAAATAAATTGAAAGCAATTGGAAACAAATCAGATAATGTACTTTTAGATGGGTGTCATAAATATTTTGGGTATACTAAAGTGATTTTAATAAAAAAAATAAAGTTAAATATTCTAGTGCAAAAGTAATATGTTGTAATATGCATCAAAGATATATATTACGAGTTCAACAAGGGGCTAATATTTCATGAGGACCATGTATTCAAAATTATTTTTTGTCTTGAAGTGTGACTCTTAAATTTGTTTTTCATTTTAATGACCCCTTTTAAAAATATTTTATACTTTCACCTTTAAAATGTGATACTAATTCCCAGTTCCCCATAAATTTGCCTTTACATTATATAAAAACTATTTTAAGTGGCCTCATTGTTTTCAGATCTGTTTGTTTTTAAAGATTATTACACAATGCAAAACAGACAATTATTCAACATGATATTTCTTGTTTGCTAATTACCCTTTTTCATTCATTAAATGTCAGCCAGCAGAAGATTACCCCTGAGAGTCATTCTCACAGAGTCTGATATTAGAAAGGTGATCCTGAACACAATGCCTACAACTCTGGAATATTTGAATAGTCATCTTACATCAGCACTGGGCCTAAAATATAACTTCTGTCCTCAGTACATGGATCCAGAATTCAATTATGAACTGTGCAACTTAACAGATGTTGGAGCGCTTAATGAAAAGACAACAGTCAAAATAATCCCTGTTCTTGATTTGGTACCTTTCTCACTATGTAATAAAAGTGAAACACTGAGCAGCTCAACAGATACAGAAATACTCCCAATATCATCCCAGGAAAGACAGAAATCATGGCCAGAGTTCTTCGATTTTCCAGAATTTTCTGTTCACATTGCACAAATACTCAGACAAGGCAATCTGCTTCATCTTTGAGGTGGCACATACCTGACTGTATCAATGAAGGTTAAACATGAGATCCTTGAGAAAGTGGCTGAATGCATGTATAGCTACACCGCCTATCCAAGTAATGCTCAGTTTGAAAGTGTAGCCAAAGCACTGAAAACCAAACATCCTTGTCTAGGGGAAAGGGGCGCGCCCAATGGTTTTAGTGGTTGGAAGAATAGCCTCAAGTTCAAAATGGCTAATTATAGGAGAAAACGTCAAAGATTGGGATGCATAGACATTGCTGTAAATGCAGGGAAAAGGGAGAGGCAAGCTGAAGGACAACCAGCAAATTAAAACCATTAAAAAAGCAAAGAAGGGCGAATTAAATTACTTGCCAAACTTCCCAGAGGGATTTGAAGTTGCAGCACTTGAAGATGCCCAAAAGGTTATAGTTGATAAAATGCAAAAGAGATCCCCAAATGGACAACTTATAAAACAAAAAATGGATTTGACATTTGCACTGAGAAGGAAAGAAGTTGTGGAGACCGAGCCAGCCATAAGCAAGATCTTGGAACGTTGGCCAGCACTCTTCACAGAAGAACAAGTATGTTTTTGATTACATTTTCTTTGTTTAGTATTTTGTTATAAATGTAATAATGGTGTGTTATTGTTCTTTCAGGTGTGCTTGGAGATCAACAGACTTGTAGGCAAAGACCTATAGAAGGATTTCTTTGACAGTCTTGACAGGCACAGCCCATGTCTTCTAAGGATATTCCAATCCAAAAAGGGAAACCTGGGACAACATCTGTCACAGATTCTAGATCAGACCAAGGTTTGCTTATAACCCTTCTATGAAATATGTTAAGTTGAATGGAAACAACTATTGGCTATACACTAAAGTCTTAGCCAAATCCCAGTATTTAAATCTGCTTGAAAATGGAAAAAGTCATAATTAGGATTATTTGGATCATGATTGAAATCATGGTGTTTAATACAATTGTACTGCCAAAATAATATCAAGTAGATGAAGAGTAATTTTATCATTTATCAGTGTTAATTTATTCATGTGACTTGGATTAGTCACAGTTTTAAACTTACTTCAGACCTGAAGATTTAGACAAAGATTTTATTGCATTAAAGCTGGTACTTAGTTGTAAAGCTAAATATTTTCTGAGGTTGTACTTTATGTGAAATGATTAAAGTTTTCTGTCCAGCTACAGCCTGTTGGAATAACACTGATTCACTCCAATTGAATTAATTGTTTTTTTTCTCAATTATAGGGATTTTGTGATTGGTGGGAGCCAAAATCATAATCATGATTTAAAATTTGAATAACTGTACAGCCCTAACTTACAAATTATCCATCCATCCATCTTCTTCCGCTTTATCCGGGGCCGGGTCGCGGAGGCAGCAGTCTAAGCAGGGACACCCAGACATCCCTCTCCCCGGACACTTCCTCCAGCTCCTCTGGAGGAACCCCAAGGCGTTCCCAGGCCAGCCGAGAGACATAGTCCCTCCAGCGTGTCCTAGGTCTTCCCCGGGGCCTCCTCCCGGTGGGACATGCCCGGAACACCTCCCCAGGGAGGCGTCCGGGAGGCATCCGGAACAGATGCCCAAGCCACCTCAGCTGGCTCCTCTCGATGTGGAGGAGCAGCGGCTCTACTCCGAGCTCCTCCCGGGTAACCGAGCTCCTCACCCTATCTCTAAGGGAGCGCCCAGCCACCCTGCGGAGGAAACTCATTTCGGCCGCTTGTATCTGGGATCTTGTCCTTTCGGTCATGACCCAAAGCTCATGACCATAGGTGAGAGTAGGAACGTAGATCGACCGGTAAATCGAGAGCTTCGCCTTTCGACTCAGCTCCTTCTTCACCACAACAGACCGATACAATGACCGCATTACTGCAGACGCTGCACCGATCCGTCTGTCGATCTCACGCTCCATCCTTCCCTCACTCGTGAACAAGACCCCAAGATACTTGAACTCCTCCACTTGAGGCAGGAACTCTCCTCCAACCTGGAGAGGGCAAGCCACCCTTTTCCGGTCGAGAACCATGGCCTCAGACTTGGAGGTGCTGATTCTCATTCCAGCCGCTTCACATTCGGCTGCAAACCGCCCCAGTGCACACTGAAGGTCCTGGTTTGATGAAGCCAACAGGACAACATCATCCGCAAAAAGCAGAGATGAAATCCTGTGGTCCCCAAACCTGACACCCTCCGGCCCCTGGCTGCACCTAGAAATTCTGTCCATAAAAATTATGAACAGAACCGGTGACAAAGGGCAGCCCTGCCGGAGTCCAACATGCACCGGAAACAGGTCCGACTTACAACCGGCAATGCGGACCAAACTCCTGCTCCAGTTGTACAGGGACCGGACAGCCCTTAGCAGAGGGCCTCGGACCCCGTACTCCCAGAGCACCCTCCAAAGGACGCTACGAGGGACACGGTCGAATGCCTTCTCCAGGTCCACAAAACACATGTGGACTGGATGGGTGAACTCCCATGAACCCTCAAGCACCCGACAGAGGGTGTAGAGCTGGTCCACTGTTCCACGGCCAGGATGAAAACCGCATTGTTCCTCCTGAATCCGAGGTTCGACTATCGGCCGAATTCTCCTCTCCAGTACCCCGGAATAGACTTTCCCGGGGAGGTTGAGAAGTGTGATCCCCCTGTAGTTGGAACACACTCTCCGGTCCCCCTTCTTGAAAAGAGGGACCACCACCCCGGTCTGCCAGTCCAGAGGTACTGTCCCCGACCGCCACGCGATGTTGCAGAGACGTGTCAGCCACGACAGCCCCACAACATCCAGAGACTTGAGGTACTCAGGGCGAATCTCGTCCACACCCGGTGCCTTGCCGCCGAGGAGCTTTTTAACCACCTCGGTGACTTCAGCTTGGGTGATGGATGAATCCTCCTCCGAGTCCCCAGCCTCTGCTTCCTCAACGGAAGACGTGTCGGTGGGATTGAGGAGATCCTCGAAGTATTCCTTCCACCGCCCGACAACATCCCCAGTCGAGGTCAACAGCTCCCCACCCCCACTGTAAACAGTGTTGGTGAAGAACTGCTTCCCCCTCCTGAGGCGGCGGACGGTTTGCCAGAATCTCTTTGAGGCCGACCGATAGTCCTCCTCCATGGCCTCCCCGAACTCCTCCCAGACCCGAGTTTTTGCCTCCACAACCGCCCGGGCCGCAGCACGCTTGGCCTGCCGGTACCCGTCGGCTGCCTCGGGAGTTCCACAAGCCAGCCAGGCTTGATAGGACTCCTTCTTCAGCCTGACGGCATCCCTTACTTCCGGTGTCCACCACCGGGTTCGGGGCTTGCCGCCACGACAGGCACCAGAGACCTTACGGCCACATCAACAATAGAGGTGGAGAACATGGTCCACTCGGACTCAATGTCTCCAACCTCCCCCGAGATCTGGTCAAAGCTCTCCCGGAGGTGGGAGTTGAAGACCCCTCTGACAGGAGGCTCAGCCAGATGTTCCCAACAGACCCTCACAATACGTTTGGGCCTGCCGAGTCTGTCCGGCCTCCTCCTCCGCCAGCGGATCCAACTCACCACCAGGTGGTGATCAGTTGACAGCTCAGCCCCTCTCTTCACCCGAGTGTCCAAGACACACGGCCGAAGGTCAGATGACACGACTACAAAGTCGATCATCGACCTCCGGCCTAGGGTGTCCTGGTGCCACGTGCACTGATGGACACCCTTGTGCCTGAACTTGGGTTCGTTATGGACAATCCGTGACTAGCACAGAAGTCCAATAACAAAACACCGCTCGGGTTCAGATCAGGGAGGCCGTTCCTCCCAATCACACCCCTCCAGGTATCACTGTCGCTGCCCACGTGAGCGTTGAAGTCTCCCAGCAGAATGACGGAGTCCCCAGTTGGAGCACTTTCCAGCACCCCTCCCAGGGACTCCAAGAAGGCTGAGTACTCTACACTGCTGTTCGGCCCATAGGCCGAAACAACAGTGAGAGACCTGTCCCCAACCCGAAGGCGCAGGGACACGACCCTCTCATTCAACGGGGAAAACTCCAACACATGGCGGCTGAGCTGGGGAGCTATGAGCAAGCCCACACCAGCCCGCCGCCTCTCACCGCGGGCAGTAGTTTTTGTCCATTTTGTATTTTGTCCTGAGCTGTCAGGCCATCTAAATGGAGTGAGTGAAGAGGTACGCTACTCCTGATGCAATGAGTGAAAATAAGCCGCCCCAAACATGAGAAATCTTTCATGTTTGCGTTGACAATTAGTTCTAATCCCAATAATAGGACTTTTTTTCAGCATGAGAAATGCGAAGTGTGTCTCACGGTGAATGCATGAGACTTGAGAGCTCTGCCTGTGGTCATGGTTGTTTTGCCCTCCAGTGGAATGCAAAAGTCACATGACTAAAAACTATGATTTTAAAATAAAATTTACCAAACTTTCTCAGAATCCAGAACAATGTTTTGTGTTACTACGCCTTGCAGCCAGTGCATGAGCCATCTCCAGGACACAGGAGATTGAAGTAGCTCAGAAAAAAGAATGAAGAAAGAGAGAAACTTGCATTACCACTTCCTCCTCAGCCTCCTCTCTCCTGTAAACAGAAAACCATCAAGTTGTAAATGAAGACAGAAAGCAGAAATCCGATCAGAAAATGTCATGTAATACTATTTTTTGAAAAACAACTGTACATGTATTACATGTAGTTAATCTCTCAAACTACATTTTCAAACAAAGCAGCTGTGGCACGGTCTGAGATTAAACAGAGAACATTATGTGTCAATGTAACACCTACGTGGTAGTTACAGTGTAATTGGACCAGTACTAGGTTCGGCTAAGAGAGCAGTAAGGTGTAAGTGCATTAAAGACCACAGACCATATGAAATGTTTAACTTGCCGGCTTGTAATTAGTTGACATAACAGAACAAAAAAACATACAATTGACATAGAATTTTCAAGGTTGCTTTATACCACCTTTAAGAGGGACAATGAAAACTCCCCTCTTTTTGCTTTTTTGTTTGAGTGGTTTAGTTTATCAATCCCTATTTTGTTTAAAACCTATTATTTGGATTTAAAAGGATTTATTTCCAATCTAAGTTTAGTTAAGTAGTTCTTTGTGCTAAGTTCAAGTTTGTTCTTTGAATCTATTTGAGTTAACTCGGTGTTCCTTGAAATCTAATTTAATTCTTTAGTTCAAGATCTATGCAAGTTTTAATTTCCCCCTTTTTAAGTTTCAACCATTACTTGCTTAGTTCGACCAAGAAAATTACTACAATACAACATTACAATATATTGTTAGAAAATAAAACAAGAGTATAAAATGTACAAAACTCAAAATAATTCAGCAAAAGACTGAATAAATGTGTTTAGCACAGATTAAATGTCTATCCTTTTCTTTAGCTGTGACTCTTTGGTAGTCCGGAATCGTTAATCCTGTATTCGTCCGAGAAGCACTGCTGTTTGCAGTGAAGTGAGGGTAAATCCTACCAGTTTAGATGAAAACCATGCAATGTCCAGCAGAGGGCGTTTCGGTCCTGGCTAATGCACGGTTCAACAGGTCCATGGGCAGCTCGCCATCTTGTTTCCCACACTCGTTCCTGAAGTCCAGTATTCTCTCAATATTTCTCCAGCCAACCTTAATGGCCTACCATAAACAACATAAAGTATGTAAAATGGGTAAAATAAAACACCATGTAGTCTAAAACATCGGTAAAAGTCTTTTTTTCTTTGCTTAATTGGTACTCGTTCAGAGGGTGCACTCCCGTAATGGTGGACAGAGACGAGTCGGGGCATTGAACTTACGGCCACACCTCAAGTTAGCACCAATAATAATCGCAATTTCAACGTAAAACAACAGAAATCCACTACCTTAGCTTTCCATTTTCATGAAATGCGCAATATCAGATAACCAAAATTACTTGCACAATATAAAATACATTTGACACACTCACCAAGTCCCGGTCAGTAAAGTACAAAATGTTTCCCAGGCAAGGACAGGTTAAAAAAAAACAAAACTCCACAACCATGCAGAAAAAAATAAAATAAAATACAGCTCTTAAGACTCCTCACTGTTTTTTTCTTTAGCAGCAGCTCTGCGTGAAATGGCGTTTCTCCCTCGTTTTGACACAGAGACAGACACAACGATCCGATTGGCTGTTGCTAATCACATGGGCCACGCAGCAGCATGCCTTTTCAAAATAAGAGTCTTACACCATTTTAACCATATTAAAACATAAAATGATACAATAACACATGAATTTACAATTTTTAACCCTTTTAACATGTTTCTTTCAACCAAAATGAAATATTATTGCATGAGGTAAAATATTCTTAACTTTAATTTTTATTATTTAAATTGACTTATTTATTGTCTGTTGATTCTTCATTCATTCATTCATTTTCTACCGCTTATTCCCGTTAGGGGTCGCGGGTGACTGGAGCCTGTCCCAGTAACTTTGGGCCGTAGGCGGGGTACACCCTGGACAGGGGCCAGCTTGTCGCAGGGCTCTGTTGATTCTTTTTAGGCCTATTCTTAACAAGGCTATGTAACCCTGGGTTACATCAACATGTAAGAGAATGCATGTATGTATATATCAAAGCCTTCCAAGTCAACTGAGTCACACCATATTACTGTTGCTTAACTGCATGAACAAGCTGTTTAAAAAGGCCTGGACATTATCATGGACAAAAGAATGAGGACTAAACTGAGAACTGTCCTGTCTCTCACAGACTATCCTCTCCACAGTGTTTCTGATAAACTCAAGAGCTCTTTTAATGAATAAATGGGGATTGAATGTTCCTGTTGCATTGCAATTTTACAATGAACTATCTGTCTATCTGTCTATATATTTTGTGTGCACAAGTTGTTGCATTTGTGTAAGTGGTAAAAAAAAAGCTGTATGAAAATCTACAGACTTATGGGCTGTACCGCGGTAAAATACACCTTAATTCAGTGGCCTGAAACTAATAAAGAATTCATGATTTTGTTATGTGCCATGCTATAGCTATCACCAGTTTAGAGATCTTCCCTGTATCCTTTGCCAAACAAGGACACTATTTGCATTTGGGCAAAACTATTTTTTCTGGAGGGCTTGGACAAGGCCATTGGCCCACTAGCCTCCTACTGTCACTCTCTGGTAAATAATCTTGGAGTGCTTCACTCAAACAGATGCTGTGGTGAAAGCAAGTTTTTATTAAACTGCTCAGTAAAGTGAAGTGCTACCTCTTCAGAATGAGCTGGAGAGGGCAGTCCATGCCTTCATAACATCATGGTTGGCAATTCGCCTTACATTGGGCGAGAACAGACTTTTCTTCACCTTCTGAAGGGAGTGCAAAAGCCTGCAGCTCGTCTCCTAACAGACCAAAGGTAGGGAGCACATCACTCCTGTGCTGGCCTCTTTACACTGGGTCCCTGTGTCTTCAACAATTTATTTTAAGTGTATGTGCAGTTGTGCCAGATTGAGCTGGTTTCCACCCAGTTGGGTTTGTTTTGAACACCTTGGGCTGGAAAAAATAACATTGGGCTGTTTTATAAAATTTGGGCTGCTTTTCACAACATTTGGCAGATTAATAGAAAATATTCTGGAGAGAATACAATCTAAATAGTTGTCATTTTATGACAAAGTGGAAATACACATTTGAGTGTGTGTGTGCGTGCATGTGTGTGTGTAAAGGGAGGGGGGAGTGAAAGTCTGCTTATTATTGTGGAGGTTCAAGTGGTGTATTGGTTAAGGGAGAGGGTACAGAGAAAGGTGTGTAGTTGCATGTATGTGTGTAGTTGAATGTGTAGTTGCATGTATGTGTGTAGTTGAATGTGTAGTTGCATGTATGTGTGTAGTTGAATGTGTAGTTGCATGTAGGTGTGTAGTTGAATGTGTAGTTGCATGTATGTGTGTAGTTGAATGTGTAGTTGCATGTATGTGTGTAGTTGAATGTGTAGTTGCATGTAGGTGTGTAGTTGAATGTGTAGTTGCATGTAGGTGTGTAGTTGAATGTGTAGTTGCATGAGTCCATTGAGTCGTGTTTTGACATAATGCTTTGTGAAAATTGAACAGCTGTCTGTGATTTCTGCTGAAAAGCTTCAAACACTTAAAAAAAAAAAAGGTGTGATGTGTGTGTAAATGGTGTGTACACTAGGGTGAGAGCTGGTATAGGGGTGTATGCAAGCAGTATAAATGAACCCCCTGATGACTGCTTTTTTAAAACTGAAAACTGAGAATCTTCTCAGACCTTAACAATCTCATCAGGACAAAGAGTCAAGATCATTTTTGACCTGTGATATTACACTGTAATATTTTTCATAGAGGCACATCAGATTCCCCCAGGTTTCAGTGCACACACAGACACGCTGTACAGTGAGTCTATAATTGAGTTAGACAGAGGTAAATGATAAACCTGTTCCAGCCACCCATAATCCAGCTCCAGTTTTAGCTGGTCCATCTCAGACTAGATCCCTGTGGGCAGACTGCACTGTGTGTCATGAAGATTGGCTTCTCTCAGTCAATAAATGACCACATAGACCAGACCAGATCTGACCATGTCATAGTGCCTCCTCAGATGCACACCTAAAGGAAAGGACCCTTCTGCTCGGCCTTGTTGTTATTATTATTATTATTATTATTATTATTATTATTATTATTATTATTATTATTATTATTATTATGTCGTCCTGGGACTATAAACATTGGAACCTCTGACATTATCCTCTCCCATTCATCAAATGTCTTTGAGATTTTAGTTTACTAGTATTATACATATCTTCTATCTCTGAGCTTATGGACGTTGTTTCTGACAAGACAATAGATTCCAAAAGGCATTCTGGACCACACAAGGGACTTCCTGTCATAAAGAGTAAATGCTGATTTTTAAATGCATCTAGCAGCAGGAAATAACGGTTGCTTTACCACCTTTCTTTGTTCATATTATGATAGCCTTGTCCACAAAAGTGTTACAACACTGTGTGAGTAGTGCACTGTAGTGTCTATGACACACTCTGTGCCTCTGAAGTGTCCACATGTTCAAAGGTTTCAGAACAAGCTCTGAGATAACATAAGAATCTGCCCTTGTTTCAGACACCAGTGTCAATTTAGATGAAAGTGTCCAAAAGTTATTCAAATGTCAGTCATATACACAAAACACCATGTAATATTACACTGACAAATACAACATGTTCATGACTTTGAAACAATGCATTCATTAAACACTACGAACCAAAGCCTGTTCTGAAAACACATAAAGAGTTTTCATAGGGACTCTCAGGGTGAGTGTAAAAGAAGGAGGAGTCTGCCTTTGAAATAAAGGCCAGCATGTGTTCGCTCTGTCTCTGGACTGGGGCAGGACTCAGCTGAGCAGCACTTTGGAGAGGCTTAGCACTTGGTGTTTTTTATGCTAGTTGCCTCTTTTTGAGTTCAAATTTAAAAGGTTTAAAACCTTATTTTTTAGTATAAAGGAAATATTTTTATATTTACAGTGCATTAACAATGACAGCAAGATTAGCCAAAAGAACAGCTGATAATTATCATTGTCTTAATGCATTTTTATAATCTATAGTTAGATCTTCCAAATATAGTTTTAAACCTACAGTTTCCTAAACAGATAATTGGTATTAAATAAGCACTTGTGTGTGAGAGCCTGCAGCACAGTGAATCTACAGTGTGATGATGAATTATGAGGAGAGAGTGGCGTTTTTGGGGAATTGGGGCCCATTTCAGAGACGACAGTTCTTTTTGTTGTGCCTGACTGCCTTTCCTTCGGGGTATGCCCTTTCAGCAGTCATCTTTGTGTTAGCCACGCCAGCCCATCACTGCTACATACCACCAAATGCCAACCTCAGCCAGGAATGGACTCAAGCCGTCATCCCAACACAGGTAACTCACCTGCAAACTCCTGCTTTGCTTCTATCATACAGCAGTCTGACTCAGTGAAGATGTCACTTCTCAAAATTGTTCTTCTTGAATCAAAGAAACTATAAAAACATTAGCAGGCATGAAGTTCACCTTCAATCAGCTTTCATTTATGTAGCTATGCACCAGCACTGCCAGACATTCTCTCTGACAAAATGTCCACATTATTCATTAACAGGAGTCAGTGGATAAATTGGGACATTCTTTCATATCATGCGAGTTAAAATGATTCCTTTGCTTATGTACAGTCATAAGGTATGGACAGTAATGTAAAAAGTTTGAGCACCCCTCTGAGGCTGCATAATTTACTCATGAAAAAAGATCACAGGGGTATGTCATTCATTTTTTAGTAACATCTGAGTTCTAGGGTGTTTTCCTAACAACAATTTTTAATGTAGCCATATTTATGTGTATGAAATTGAATGAAATATGAAAAAAAAATGTTTGGGCACCTTTATAAGTTTGCTGGTCTGAATGCATGTAACTTCTCAAAATGGATTACTTATAACACAAAACTTGTTACATTAGTTAGTTAAGCCTTGAACTTCATAGACAGGTGCATTCAATATTGGGAAAAGGTATTTAAGGTGGTAATCAGGAAATGGAAGGACACAGGCAAAGTTGATGCTAACAACAGATGTGACAGGCCAAGAAAATACCTCCAAAGACCTACAAGATCATCCTGCTGCAGAGGTTTCTGTACATGGATCAGAAATTCAGTGCCCTTCTCACAAAGAACAGCTGTATGGGAGGGGGATGGTCTCTGGGGATAGGTGGTGATCTGTGGGTTGTCTTTAACCATTCTCACCATTCCTTGCCTATGTCTCTCTGGTATTTTTCTTGGCCTGCCACATCTGGCCTTAACATCAACTTTGCCTGTGTTCTGATTTCCTGATTACTTCCTTAAATACCTTTTATCATTATTGAATGCACTTGACTATGAATTTCAAGGACTGACTAACTAATCTAACAAGTTTTGTGTGGCAAGTAATCCATTTTGAGGAGCATTCAAATCAGCAAACTTATAAGCGTGCCCAAATATTTGCACAGACATTTTTTCATATTTCATTTAATGTCATACACCTAAATACTGCTATACTAAAAACTGTCGTTAGGAAAAACCCCTAGAACTCAGATGTCACTAGAAATTAAATGACATACCTCAGAGTAAGACAGCGTAAATTATTATGCAACCTCAGAGGGGTTCCTACGGAAGCGTATTGCGTTCACCTGAAAAAAAAAGTTTCTGTTCTATTGAGCAAAGTTAGTTCTGTTTTTATGAGAAAAGTTTTGATTTTATGAGTAAAGTTAGTTCTGTTTTTATGAGAGAAAAAATCCTGTTTTTACGAGTAAAATAATTTTCAGTTTTTACGAGAAAAGTTTGTTTTTGAATACATTTCAGATGCATCATCTTATATCCACGAAGCATGCCATATTGGTTTAATTGATCCTGGAGAAACACTGCAACATCCAGCAGATCAGACTTTTCTTTCCGCCTGTACAATCGCAAAGACCTGAGATGTCTGCACAGAGTCGACAAACTAATGATTATACCCAATATTACTTAACGAAAGCAGAATCTCCCAGTGTCTCAAGCCTACAGTAAAATAAAACCGTATTAAACGAAGTAGTTGGGACATTTACGCCCTTTCTTTAGCTAGCAACTCTTCAATACGAGCTAAACGTTTACTGGTTGTGATAGACATGAATTTACTTTTGTCATAAAAACCCAAGTTATTTATACTCATAAAAACAGAACTTTTCTCATAAAAACAGAACTTTTCTTGTAAAAACAGAACAAATTTTACTCATAAAAACAGAACTTTCCTTGTAAAAACAGAACAAATATTACTAATAAAAACAAAACTTTTCTCATAAAAACAGAACTAACTTTGCTCATTAAAACAGAAACTTTTTTTTTCAGGTGAATGCAATACGCTTCCGTAGGTTCCCAAACCTTTAGATATGACTGTATTAGGTAAATCATTTAAAATCTAGTACAAGCACTTCCCTCTTCCCTCAGTGAGCACTCTGGAGTCTGTTGTGACCGGTCTGATCAGCTCCGCGCAGGCTCACAACTGCTAGTGTTAGCTAGCAGACCAAAATGTTTGATAACTGATCTGTTCTCATCATTGTTCCAGCTCCTCTCCATAACCACACAGCAGTGAACATGCACATGCAGAAATCTCAGGTGAATGTTAGCAGTCACTGGGAAAAATCCAGAGTTCACTAGTGTTGTGTATAAAAGTACTTCAAGATCACATCTGGAACCTAACTGAAAGCCAGGCCGAGGTCAGGGCGTGAGGCTGATCACAGAGGCAGGGTGAACAGTGTCAGAAATATAGAGTCTAGAGACAGATATTCATCCACACACTGTATATGACTGATGTGGAGGGATACATCAGTGGTGGTTGGGGTAAGTGTTGTGTTCAAACCCAGAGTCCTTGTTAATTTTAAAGTAGGCTGCTAATGAGCAGGGGAGACCGGGGCTGCTTGTCTCAAAGGGTTGGTTGTCTCATTGCTCATCACAATCACTCTAGATGGCGCTGAGATTTGATGTTGTGGAGATAATTAGTATTTCTTATGAGTCTGAGTAATTTTTTATGTTGGTTTTGTTTTGTTTTAAAAGCTTGTAGGTTATTAGCGTCTAAAAATCTAACATCTGGCAAAAAGCCCAAGATTACAGCTTTAAGATAAATCATCTTGTAGCTTGCAGGCTAAAGCCATGTGTTAGCTAGGTCAACATTTTTGTCAGGTCAGATGGAGCTGGTTGTCTCACTGATCCAGAGGTTTGCTAACACATGAGTCATAAACAGCAAGGCTACAACATAGCTGTATCCATTTGTTGTTATGCTCACATTAAAAAAAACAGTAGCTTTGGTAAAGGCTGTATTTTTTAGCCCTGTAAATTCCTTAATTTTACAGCTCATCCCTGAGTAAAGTTCTAATAAACAGTCGCCTTGTTCAAATTCATGGTGTGAACACATCGGGCATTGATCATTATGTATTTCATTTATTCCAAAAAACAAAAAAGTTTGCCCTCCAGAATGACGGTTGTAAGATGTCTAAATGATTAGTAATTTACACTAGGGTAAAAAGTGTGACAACCATCCCCAGTCTCCACTACATTAAAAGGGGGAGGTACTATGTCTAAGTTTTTGCTCCTAAAGCCTCTGGCCTAAGCACACTCACAAAGTAAACACCACTGATGTCACTTTTTGTTTGCAGCAGGAGCAGAGCAGCTGTAGCCGCTATGCTCTGGACCTGGCTTTGAATTTTTCCATCCATGGTCTCAGACCAGGACTGGGCAACTGCCTCGGGGTTAGAGGTCCCACTAGAAAAGCTTCCGTTGGAGGGCTGTCGAGATGGGTGGAGCTACAGCCAACAGGACTTCACCTCCACAGTGGTGACAGAGGTAAGATCAGGTTTTGTGTCTAATAAGTTGTATTGTGTACTCATATATAACTCAAATACATGGATTGTGATGAAATATTCAAACGTTCAAACGTTATACCCAATGAACTGATTTGCTTACAGGACCACTCTATCACACATAGGATATAAAACACCTATAATTAAGCATAAAAATAAAAAAAGGACATATGTTGACTTTTTTAAATTAAATACACACACACCTCTAACAAAAAGAGCTTTATTTAGCATTAAAAAAATAAAAAGAACAGCAACAGCTGACCTCAAAATTTAGAAAAACCTAACCTAATAAATAACAAAAATATGTTGCACTTTGCACTGTGCTCTCTCTCTGAACTAACCACCATCAACCAATAACTTTCAACTTTTTTTTAAAAGATCCTTTCAGAATTTTTTTAAATAATAATAATAATAATAATAGTAATAATAATAATAATAATAATAATAATAGCTCCTCAAAGCGCTTTACAATTTAGTCCATTAATCATTCAGTCCTCAGTCACTTGGTGGCGGTCAGTTACTTCTATAGCCACACTTGCCCTGGGGCAAACTGACAGAAGCGTGGCTGCACAGCCCCTTCCACTGCCACCAAACACAGTCATACTGACACATCCACACATAGGCAAGGTGGGTGAAGTGTCTAGCCCAAGGACACAATCACACATCATTAGTGGTCAAGCGTCTCTACCACTGCCGCCCCTTTAAAGAGCTGGCTCTTTGTAGCGCCTCGTTTGCAACTGAGCCATCAGTAATCAACAACATTAGAGCTGCTTTAATCCCAGTGTTTCAGTGGTGCGACTGTTGGGGTTCTGATCCAGGTCTCCTCTGGTCCTTGTTGTAGTTCGGTCTGGTGTGTGGCGACCAGTGGAAGCAGCCTCTGTCGTCTCTGGTCTACTTTTTTGGCGGACTGTGTGGGTGCTTTGTGTGTGGACAGCTCTCAGACCGGTACACATGCACACTGCAAACTATTTACAAGTTCAAGCATAAGCATAAAAGTCAATTAACTGTGACTCTGTCTGCAGGTTTGGACGGAAGCCAGTGCTGTTTGGCTCACTGCTGCTGCTGAGTGTGTTTAGCAGTGCCATGGCCTTCGCTCCATCGTGGGCTGTTTTCACTGTGCTCTTCTTCATGGTCGGCCTGGGACAGATCACAGTCTTCATCGCTGTCTTTGTACTTGGTAAAACTCCTCATGCCTGTTGTAGTAAATCAGGAGAGTTTTTCTTTTGAGGAGGTGTTGGTATGGCCTCTGTCACTAGTGATGCTAAAAGCCTCCAATATGGCGTTTAAATGCCTAGAACAGTGTTTCCCAACCAGGGGTAAGCGAGCACTTTACATGGGTACTTGGACATTATTTATTTATTTATTTGTTTGTTTATTCATTTATTTATTTTAGACCATTTTATATATTAAACTATTGAAAAAGTAAAAATTAGTAAATTTAATATTACTTTATATTTTTGTTAATTATGTATTTTTTATATTTTGTTTCATTTTTATTAATTATGTATATTTTCTGATTTAATATTTTGTTATATTTTCTATTAATTATGTTGTTATTTATTGTTATTTTTTGTAATTTTTTTTATCTTGAAAAAAATTCAAAAGAATTAGCAATTACAATAAAGTAAGTATAAAAATGTCTTTGTACTAATAAATACAGATGACCACTCAATGATTACTTTTTGAAAAATTAACATATAAACAAATGAGGGGGTACTCACGGTTCGATAAAGCCACATAACAAAGGTTGGGAGCCACTGGTCTAGAGCCACCATTCTCAGAGTGGAGTCCAGGGACCACTGGGGGTCTGCGAAAAAAAAAAAAAAAAACATAGTCATTAATTTTGTTATGGTATACCTTTTCAAACATTCATAAATGTATATGGGAACCACTACAGCAATAAAATAAACATTCTGAGTGAATAAACCTTACTTATACTTGGTTTTAGGACGTTTAGAACTCCTGAAATGATTGTGACACACCACATAAGTCATGTTGATCAGAAGCGGAGGATGCTTATAAGGGGTCCTTGGGATTTTATTTTCATCTGTAAGGGGTCCTTGGCCCCAAAAGGTTTGAGAACCACTGGCCTAGAGCATTACTAGAACTGTGCAATGTATATAGTGTTCTAAAGTGTTTGTGTGGTTGTGCTGCTTGTGTGCTGACAGGGTCTGAGTTGCTGACTGGGGCTACTCGGGTGCTCTTCTCCTGTCTTGTAATGCCATTCTGCTATGTCTTTGGCTCCATGCTGTTGCCGTACACTGCTTATCTGCTCCCCAGCTGGAGACACCTGGCCCAGGCTATTGCAGCACCCAGCATTGCCTGCCTACTGCTCTGGTGGTAAGACACTGCAAACAGACACTGTGTTGTTGTTGTTTTCTTGTTTGATGAAACAAACCGCATAACCACATAAAACTGCTGCCACACAAATCAAATGTGGCGCTCCCAGACACAGCAGGCCTGCATAATCACCAGTAGCAAATTAAACACCAAGCCCTTATTTGTGTGCAAACCTCAGTATTACATTTTCTCAAATATAAATACAGTTATTATTTTTGTCCTGTGTAATTTCATGATTTTGCCATCACCATGTGACCTGTTTTGAGTCCTGCTTTATAAGGATGTTACAATCCCTTTTATAGGATTTATTAAAAGATAAAAAAGACATTAGAAGCAGGGGTGTAACATCAGCCAGCGCAGCCAGTGCAACTGCACTGGGGCCTGGGACGTATAGGGGCCCATTAGAGTAGGCCCTTGAACATCTATAGTCAAGTCTGTGTTTAAAATTCAGGTGTTCATAATAATTAGGAGTAGCACATAAACTCAAAACAAAAAGATTTTTTTAAAGATAAATACACAAATTGTTATTCAAAACAAATAAAGTTTCACAAAATTAACCCTATTATAAGGTGCTATGAGCAGTATATATATTTTTATATTTTATAAACATTACCCACATGTCCATAGATATGAGCTTAACATGTCTGGCAGCCATGTGATAATAAAGGCCTTTTAATAATTTCTATCTTTTTGAGTGCCTCAGTTTCCTGCTTTTTTATCATTGTATACAATGTATTTGTTTTTGTTTTAACTAACCTGATCTCTCTCATCGTAATCTCAGCCTCTGTTGTGCTAAACATTGTAGGGTTAGGGTTAGCATTTGTTTCAACAATGACAACCTCACTGACTGATCTTCATATGCATATGCTTTTGATGCAGTCCCACAATGCAACACTGTGGCTCTATGACCAGAACACACAGAAAAACAACTGTATCTGCCATTTGACTGCAGGGGCAGATGCAGCCGGCTCCAGCAGGCTACAGGACACATACAGACAGGACTTTCTAATGTTTTTGAAAGGATTCTTGAGGCTTTTTCTCTTCTCAGCTCCATGTTCTATTTTTTTAAAACTTAAAAGTAGAGCTGTGAATTTTAGTTTAGTTTATTAATATTAGTCACATACACATATATGCACTGTACAAAGCATAGTGAAATTCTTTTGTACCATCCAGCTGAAACAAAATAACAACACAACATAATAACATATATAGAATATTCATAATCCTGATGTCCTAGTGCAGGGGTCACTAATAGGTGGACCGCGATCCGAATCCAGACCCAGGCGCCGTCCCATCCGGACCCGAACCGATGTACCGCACCACAGACATGAACCTGTTTAGCGCCTCTCTCAAAGCGCATCGACACGCAGTGTGTCCTGGCGCGTTAAAGCTCTAACATGAACAGTGCAGGGTTTAAATCAGGTGTGTTTTTGGTTATTGTCCAACAAAATGACAGAACTAGGTCCAGACTCTGTGCAGAGGGTACCGGACTGCTCGATTTACAACAGATAGAAGTTTTCTCTTTACAGATCAGTGAGACGAGCTGGAGACAACACACGCTGTGGCTGTGAGCGGTTCTGTCCCACAGCTCACCCCTCCCACCGGAGTTTGTCCCTCTGTCCCACAGAGGAGAGGTCTGCCTCATATTTACCAGAGAATTGGGAGGCTGCATGTGTGTTGAGGCGCGGTACAGAGCCCTTAAGTTTTAATGGGTGAAACTTCTCCTGCATTAAAATAGACAGCGAATCTTCACATGTGACAGCTATCAGCCAATCAGATCTGTGGATTTGGAAACACAGAGCAGTGACTGTGAGTGAGACAGAAGGCAGAGAAATGAGAGAGACAGATGTAGAAAGGAACAGAGGTCAGCTCTAAACCCCTGTGTCTCCTGTGTTCTGAGTCAGGGACAATTATTAAGAGCATTTTTATTTTATAACAGTAGCTATTTATTTGATATAAGAAAAAAAATGTCTACCCTCTTATTTTATTATTTCATATACCCCCAAGTTTGTTTTAAAACTGATGTTAATGTTAGGAAAATGTTATTGCCATTATATACAATTCTACAGTTTTTGCACTATAGACACATATACTGATGTAACTGCAATGCTTTTTCAAGGCACAAAATAACTTTTTGATGTTCTGGACCTTCACTTGAGAAAATTTTCACAAATTGAATCTCAGTGATACCCCAGTCACCTGAGATGGTACAGGCACTGACGGGCTGTTCACCAGGATGTTGATGTGTAATGTCCAGGGCAGGGTCTGGGATATGTGAACCCCCATATATTTAAAACTGTCCACCCTCTCCATCGAAGTCTCATCGATAGTAATAGGATGGTGAGTCCTCTGCTGCTTCCTGGAAAAATCCACTATGAGTTTTGTTAATGTTAAGTTCCAAGTTGTTATTTTGACACCAATCTACCAGATAGTTGATTGGCAGTCACATCACCATTACAGATCAGACCTACCACAACTTCATCTTTATCATCTTTTGTGGTAGATTTGGTGTGTATTGTGAGAATAAAGCTAATGTTTGTATGTGTGCTGTGTGTGTAATGATCTGAAAAGGTCTTTTGTGGCTCAGGGCCATCCCAGAGTCCCCTCGCTGGTTGGTCTCTCAAGGTCACACACAGGATGCAGAGCGGATCCTCAAGGCGGCAGCTGCAGAAAACCGAATTGAAGCTCCCACAAGCATCTTCTGCTCTAACAAGGTCCTTCTCACTCCTGTATTCATATTTTGACCATTGGCATTAACAAACCTAGTGGACACTTCTGATTTAGCTAAGTTTAGTACTGATATTTGAACATTTATGGTTTATGCCTGCTTTATACTGATTTTACCCTGGTGTAGTCCTGGTTTACTCCAGATTAGGTGTGAACAGTGTGTTGTTTGCAGATGGAGAAGGGCTTCAGTACTAAGACGGAGGTGGAGTCACTCACCTTCTTGGACCTGCTGAAGACCAGGAACATAAGGAACATCACCTTGATGCTCTGGTTCAGCTGGTGAGCTTACAGACTAACAGTGCCCCCTAGTGTCTAAAGGACATACACACAAATAGTAAGTTGATAAAACAACAAGTAAGAATAAGTAAAAATTGTATTAGAAGTATAGTCATTGAAGAATAAAGACAGTCCTGCACGTCTACACTGGTCTAATTTATTTATTCATTTATTCATTCATCAACTATAAGTTGTGTTCACTTTCTAGAATTTGATGATGTCAAAACCTCAGATGGAGGGCAGCAGAGGCCTATATAAATAAATAGACCCTTCTTGTGTTTGTAAACAGAATGTTTGAGTTCCAAAGACTGGTACCAGAAGTAAAAAAGACAATAATACATTTTTAATGGAATTTAAAGTTAGCCACCAAACATTGCAAATTATTAATAATCAAGACAGGTTTGGCAACTGACAACCACTTGACTCCATGTGAGTAATATCAGAGCCTGGTTAGAAAACATTAGAGGGTGTGTCAATATTTAGCCATTTTATTTAGAGTCGCTATTAGCATCTATAATTAGCATATAAGCTAAACGATACAAAATTTACATTAATTAATTTCGATGTTACGCAGGACAAGTAGTAACAGAAATGTGTCAGACCACAATAGTTTGACACTGTATTCTCAGATTTAATTCATCGATCACCACAAATCCTACTTTCATAAGTTCACTTATACAACTGAACCTGACTCAGATCTGGCTCACATTAATTCAGAATCATTCATCATCTAACGCTGATCGTGGGTCAAAGGATGAGACCCGGGGCCAGTTAAACGCCAGTGTCACTGTTACATAGCCATAGTTACGCAGAGAAACCTTACGCCACGCGCCCTCGATGTGCGCTTTTTATTCCTCCATTATATCCCTTGTGTGCACGGGACATAGATCCACAGCAGTTTGTTCTTTTTTGTTTGTTTGTCTGTAAGCTCGAGCTAACGCGCTGACAGAGCCTGGAGCCGTGAAACGCCATTACACAGAGAAGACCACACGCTCCACGGCAGTAACTATAGGCTGAAAGCTTACTGCTGCCTTTCCTAGTCTAGACTTTGTTTACAGATCACAGCTGCATGAGTCTGTGTTCTTGCTTCAGACTGGTGGCCACACAGCAGGTCTATGACAGAGCGAGTCTACAAAAGCGCAGTAATTATGTGTAGCAGCTCATTTCTCGATCAGCTGAGCAATCAAACAAATGCACACTGACACATTACACTGAAGTGAAACGATATAATGTATAATAATGTTAACAAATATGTTAAAATATAATTTAAAATTGAGTATAAATGAGCAGTTGCTTGGTATTTTGGCATGTGCGTGCGCCTAAGCATTGTGTTGTGTGTACGTTCCGATAACAGTGTTGGCCTTGTGGACTGCGGTGTCAAAGCGCAGTTTTTGTTCCGGCATCGTTGGATTTACAAATTAAGCCCTGCTCTTAACACTCTCTTAATATACTTTGATACTGTGCTCTGTGAGCATGCAGCTTCTTTTGCAATTGCCTTTTGAGACTTTTCCCCCTTATGGAGGGTGTCAGTGATGGTCTTCTGCACAACCATCAAGTCAGCGGTCTTCCCCATGTTTCTGAAGCCTACTAAGCCAGACTGAGACAATTTCAAGGCTGAGGAAACCTTTGCAGGTGTTAATTAGCTGACTAGATTGGGACACAGGGAGCCTACAATGTTGAACTTTGTCATGATATTCTAATTTTGTGAAATACTGGATTTTTTAAAATCTTTAATCCATGATGATTAAAATTGAAACAAATAAAGGCTTGAAATATTTCACTTTGTGTGTAATGAACCAATATAACATACAAGTTTCACTTTTGATAAGGTAAGGATTTACTGCTGTGACTCTGTGTCACCTACTCATAAAACCATAATCACTGTCACTGTTACTTCTTTGGGAAGATTAAAATCCACACTTCTGACAGACTCCTGTCCATTAAAATTAAATTCCTCTGATGTGAGCTGTGCACCAATAACAGACTAAAATGTATAATCTGCTATGGCCTCGATTAACAGAGTCATAAATAGCAGGCTTTAGACATTTTGGTGGTTCATTCAAACGTTGCGCCCTGCGACAAGCTGGCCCCTGTCCAGGGGACTGGGATAGGCTCCAGTCACCTGCGACCCCTAACGGGAATGAATTCAAATGTTGCACGTTTTTCACGTTGATACGAATGGGAAATATGCATAATAACGCGTATGGTGCTGATGTTTATAGACAGGCTGTTTTAGCCTGTTGCCAAACAGAGGGTTTTATGTGGCTGTTACATTTGCAGTCAGAAATTAGATTGCAATCGGGTTTAGACTTCAGCTTTAGGTAAAACAAGCACATTACACTAATACCAACAGTAACAGCACCACACGGCTTGATAAGGAAACCTGCACAGCACGCAGCGTATGGCGCACCCCTGTGCCTCAGGACGCACCCACACACTTGAGACCAAAACTACCAATCAAGAATGACTGTAAAAGACTTCATCTACACCATAATAAAGCCACAGAATCCCTATTATTCCATAACACCACAAGAAGTCCGTGCTTTGACACACCAGTACTCACCCCTCATTGGAAACATGGGCTATCCATTTAACTCTCTTTTCTGAAGAAAACATCCTGCGTTTTCCGTAAAGTTGAGTCTGTCCAAAATCACCGCTGTCGCGTTCCCACCATTGCCGAATGTATTTGATATAAACGATTGGATATAAGACAGCCAATCAGAAACATTTGTGAATCCCAGTCTGTAATTGGCTGTCCTGCTCACTACAATCATAGTTTGCCCTGTGCCATGTTGAGCGAGCACAGAGCCAGAGTTGTGAGCAGAAATGAGTTGTTGTGCAAGCGGGCATCCACGTACTCGAGCACATAAGTAGATTTAAGCGAGCATGTAGGCAGAGTTGAGCGCCCACGGAACCAAGGTTTGTGTGCTCAAATTATTATTCTCTTTTCAAATGGTAAAGTATGTGCTTGCGACACTCACACTGCGTGCGCTCAACACTCACTCTGTGTGCACACGAAGGTGGCACAAATATTACACCATACACACACACTTAGGTCCTTTCTGAAACAACTCCCTACTCCCTCGCCCTACGCACTTCCACTCAGTTTGCGCGTTCACGCGAAGGGTCCACCACATTAAGGGCTGTCCAAAATTGATTGTGCATCGAGGGAAAGGGGCTCATTAGCTCCTCCACAGCGAGTGTGGTCCGGTGCAGACTCAGGAGCTGTGTGTAACACCGCACTTCAGCTCCGCATGGAAGACGCTCCACACAAGTTCAGTTCCGCAGTAATCAATGTGCCAACCTAGATATTTAACACTGTCATGAACACATTTATGAATGAAATAATAAAACACCCATTATTTGCCCTTGTCCTCTTATCATATGTTCAGTACTTATTTTATTTAAAACTTGTAACAATTGCTGGCTGTGTTTGGAGCGTACCCATGGTAAAGGGGCGCTCCTGGTTCTGTCAGAGTGAGGGGAGTGTGTGTCTGAAAGCTGAGCGTCTCCTGCTGTGATCAAGGGAACTCCGTTCAGCAGCGAGTGTGACTTCACAGAGTGGGGCGTGGAATGTGAGTAGGGCGAGGGAGTAGGGAATGGTTTCAGAAAGGGCCCAAGACACACTTCTGTTTGACCTTTTGTTTGCTGCAGGTTTGCCATCTACGTGAGCTACTTTGGCCTGTCGTTCAACATGTCTGGTCTGTGCGGCAGCCCCTTCCTAAACTACTTCCTGGTATCAGCCATTGAACTTCCTGCCTATCTGTGCAGCTGGCTGGCAGCGGGGCGTTGGCCTCGCAGAGTGGCCTTCATGGTCTTTGTTACCCTGGGAGCTGTAGCTCTGCTGCTCATCATCATTACAAGAGACAGTGAGTACACTCAAACACTCCCCCAGAGACACTTTTACTGTGTAGAGATGATGGGCAGTTGGGGCTAAAGTTAAGAAGAGCACAAGAGATGTCTCTGTTCTGATTGGCTGTTTTACTTACTGTCTCAAGACTTTCTCTGCATTAGAATGATCATGCCATATTTTGTAAAGGCTTTATAATGTTGAGGTTACTGACTCACAGCTCACAACAAAAATACAATCAGTCCCTCCAGGTCATGTCCAAAGACATGCATGTGTTAGGTGAATTGGTGACTCTAAATTGCCCCTAGTGAAAGAATGTGAGAGTGAATGTTTGTCTCTGTGTCAGCCCTGCGACAAGCTGGCCCCAGAAGCTTGTCGCAGGGCTGACACAGTACCCCGCCTACGGCCCAAAAGATACTGGCATAGGCTCCAGTCACCTGCAACCCCTAACGGGAATAAGCGGAAGAAAATGAATGAATATACAGATATAGATTGAAATGTAACTTTTGTAAAAGAGAAAATGAAACTTTAAAACATTTATTTTATGGTTCTACCTTCTCACTGAAAATAAAGATAGATTTAGAAAAAAATAATTCTAAAAAAAAAAAGTAATATTAAATGGTGATAGTTGATATTATGGAAGAGGATTAGGGCCCTTGTAAAAAAATAAATTCTTGAGGGTTAAATTCTGAGATTAAAGTCAGAATTCTGAGAAAAAGTCAGAATTCAGAATCGCTCACGTATCGCTCTGGCCGGCGATGCATGGTCCCTAAAGGGCGAACCAAGCGGTACAGGGACAGTTTTGTACCCACAGCGATTACACTGCTAAACAGAAGTGGCTTGGGAGATGGATTTACTCTCACTCACCTTTGAGTACTTTAGGCTCCTGTAGAAAAGGAGGAGACAATAAGCACTTTCTTGGCTGTTGTAGGTCATTGAGTGTGCCTGTTTTAGGTTGTTTAATGTGTAATGTGTTTTTATTTTATTTTTTATTGTTATTTGTCTTGGACTGCTGTAATCCCTTCTGCCAACAAATTTACCCTTGGGTACAAATAAAGAAACCTTGAACCTTGAACATTTTCTTTGAGCTCTGTCTCCTCTCCATGTGCAGCTTACCCAATGGTCACCCTGTCCCTAGTGCTACTGGGTAAATTTGGTGTCCTGGCAGGCATCAGTGGCATGTACATTCACTCTGGTGAGCTGTTCCCCACCATCATCCGCAGCACGGCCATGTCTTCTTGTGCCATGTTCAGCCGTGCGGGCTCGGCCCTGTCGCCGTACCTCCAGCAGCTCGGTCAGTCAGCAACATGGAGCCCTCTTCATTCATCTCTCCTGCTGGGTTTCCCCCTGCTTGTTCTGGTTGTTCTGATCTGACACTTGTGCTCATGTGCAGCGGTGGTGGAGCCCTGGCTGCCCTGGCTCGTGGTGGGTTCCCTGTCTTTGCTGAGTGTGCTGTTGGTCTCCTTCCTCCCAGAGACTTTCCAAGAGCCGCTGCCTGATGCTATTGAGCAGATGGGCCAGCCACAGAGGTTAGTTTTTTATTATTACATTTTATTTCTGTTCATTATCATAGGGTCAGCTCTGGCTTGTTTAAGCTTACCAAGAGTTCCATTCTGAGACTTGTGTGGTTAAAGGCTGCTTGCAGCCTTATGAACAGAGGTGGTGATAGTCAAAATTGACCTTGGCTATACCTGTATATTGAGCACAAACCAAGCTAATAGCAGTAAGAACAACAACAAGTAACTCAAAGCCAACAAAGAGTAAGAGACTAGCAGTCTTGGGAGTAATGCATTACAAAGTAAAGAGTTACAATAACGAGATTACAATTGTCAGTAATGCAGCAGGTAACGTGTTACTTTTGAGCCCCCAGTAATAATATTACAGTTACTAACAAAATACCCAGTTAGTTACTCTCATTACAGTCACTACACTCAGTTTCATTTACCTGCAGTTTACCGCAAGGACACAGAATGAAAATGCATTAAACAAATAGCGCTAATACGTTTCCTACTTTATTTTCATCCATTCCTTTCTCTGCTCCTCTTCATGCGCGTAGCAGCCTCTCGTCCTGTCCGCGCACTGATCCCTCTCCGCGTGCGTCGGGCGCATGCAGCTGCCGCTGCAGCGGGGACAGAAGAGACCTGCACCGCTTTGGTGCTAACAACAAGTGCATTTTAGTTTCAGTGTAGTCAAATAAAACTGTGTCCACAGGACTTGAACCTGCACAGGAGCAGAGGTGAACTTAAAGGGCAGTATTTGCTGTGTCAGGCTGCGCTGCTGCTGAAATTAATGCAGCTAAAAAAACTCTAGAGGCTTGAACGCCTGTAATAAGAATGTAATAACAGAGCTGGTCAGGGCAACAGTGAGGCTATAGGCTTCTTCTGTTTAGAATTGGGTTCATTTAGGTTTTCCTGTTAGGAAGTAATCCAAAAGTAAAGTAACTAAGTTACTTTCATGAGTCAGTAACTAAGTAAAGTAATATATTACTTTTTAAAAGAGTAACTAATAATCTGTAACTAGTTTTTTTTTTTTTTTTTTTAGTAACTAACCCAACACTGCCACAAACCCAACAAGCCACAAAAAACAAGTTTACAGTAACACAAGCTGTAAGCAGCTGAAATCTATCACTGATGAGAACACATTCCTGCCCTTGTCAGTGGAAAACATGTTTGTGTTCGCTGCGTTTTCAGCAAAATGTGTTCTCGTGTAAATGTCTAGAAAGAGACCCTTGGTTTGGTTTCAAATGTTGTCTCCTGAGAATGTCTCTGTATTTCAGTTTGACCTTCAGATGCTTCTGTACGTCCTCTGAAAAAGACGACAGGAAAGGCCTCAAAGTCAACACTGTGTCCACTGTTCCAGAAGTCCTCTGCGCCACGCGCCTTTAACACTGGCCCAGACATCCTCTGCACCACGCACCTTTAACACTGGCCCAGACATCCTCTGCACCACTCACCTTTAACACTGGCCCAGACATCCTCTGCACCACTCACCTTTAACACTGGCCCAGACATCCTCTGCGCCACGCACCTTTAACACTGGCCCAGACATCCTCTGCACCACTCACCTTTAACACTGGCCCAGACATCCTCTGCACCACTCACCTTTAACACTGGCCCAGACATCCTCTGCACTACCATTCGTACTGACACTGGTCCAGGACACTTTCCAGAGCAACATGCAGGAGTAGCTGCCTCCAAACTCCGGAATTTGATCAGAGGCATGTGAAGGAGAAACAGCTTATGTGTTACTGCTGACTGAGTGACTCTTCAAACACCAAAAAAGCCATTAGTTTTAATTCTTGTAATTCAAGCTTTTTTTAAAGGAGCTATATTATGCAAAATGGACTTTAACTCTCTTTTTACCATGTTATAATGTTGTTCCCACATCAAAAAATATACCTGGAGTTGTGTTTTGCTTCACTGACGTATGTTTAAGTAATGCTCTATTCTCTGACATGGCCTTTCTGAATCCTCAAAACTCTGTTGCACAAACCTCTGCCGGTCCCACAAAGCTCTCTACATCCAGTCTGCTCTAATTTATTTATGAAAAAAAAAACTGTGTACAGCTCTGATTCCACTGGTTCCTCACAGACATTTTTCATTTTGGAGTAAAGTGGCACAGACAAACAGTATAAGAAAGTGAAGTGCATTTTTCTGTGGATCTGTTTAAAAGATTCTGGGCCCTTCCACTTGGCACAAAGATGGAGGTGATGTAGACGCAGCTTTTTGCTTTCAACAGCTCAGGAGAGATGGGGAGGGGATATTTCCAGCTGCTCCACATGTTCTGCTGCAATTAACCTGGTTAGCTTTTTGTCATAATAACATTAAAATTAATATTATTTAGGCTATTAAATTGAGTCCTATAATTTTAAGTCTTTTATTCTTAAAAGTGAGTGAGATTGGGAAAGGCACGAGGTCCGTGTGCTCCGGCGGAGAGCTCCGTCTCACAGCCGCAGATAGGTGAGGGCCGGGGCATGTGCCTCAGTGATCCACTGACTACTGTCCTGTCTTCTCTTTAGGCATTAGATTGGGCCCAAAAAATCCAGCTTGTTCATGTTCTGTCCGAACCATTACGTGTAGGTTATGTGCCTGAGTGGAGCCTGTGCACGTTCTAACTGACATTTCTACACATGATCTAGAGTTGTTTGATTGACAGTGTGTGCTGTCCCGGATTAACTCTCTCGCTCCCTTCTTTGTTTAGGCTACTGAAGCAGTTGGGCACACAGCAGACCTTTTTCACTGGGTTTGGGGGCTTTATTGATGTACTGCACTCTACATTTTGAGCCTGTAGTAACCAGCCCCTCTAGCTGCCTCTCTCAAACCACATAAAGACGCAGAGGATATGTTTAAGTAGGTCTTAAATTTTATCATCTCAGGGCAGGATTGTTCATTTTTTGCTGTTATTGAGTACAAATGTTTTAAATGCTTCAGCTCTGACTCTGCTCTGATTAGTGAAGATTATTTTAAATGTATAAATAATTTTTTGTGGTGCAATATAGGTAATCAACAATCGACTGGCTTCAAGGCCAAAGTACTGGGAAATGGAGAGAATACTGTAATATTGTCTTAATATATTTCATATATATGTGTATTTATACACATTGTTCATGTTAATGTGGTCTTAATTTTCATTTACAGTGGTCTTAAAAAAGTCTTAAAAAGTCTTCAATTCAACTTGTGGAACCCTGCAGAAACCCTGTATCCAATCACCTCCAAGTATTCTACTGAATGTCCCACCCCTTCACAAATGTTTTCAACTGGAGCCATTCCAGATTGATATAACATTAGCAAACGTTATATCAATCTGTCTTTTGCCAGGTTTTTTTTTTCTTTAGACATTTGCTTGAAATTTGACTTTCTGTGACTACCATCACCACAGGGGAATATTCTTGTGCCACACTTTTCAGAAGGATGAGTGGTTCATAGTAGTTACACTACAGCAGATACTGAACTCAATGAAATGGTCAACAACATTAAAGAACAAATGCCACAAGCTGACAATTGATTAGTTAGAGAAACTCTGAAATTACATGGGCTTAACGTTCAATGGGGGAGAGTAAAAGAATCAATGCACAGAGATGACAGTGCTGGGATATTGTCAAGGCTGATACAGATGGTGTGTTGTCCAACATACACACATATTCAGTGCCCTATCCTAAGAGACCAACCAGGTCTCTCTATACCTTTTTTTTTTTTTGTCAACACAAAATTTAACTGACCTGCCCCAGTAAATATGCCAGAACAGGCCTTTCTTCCTGTGAGAGAAAACAGAAACCTAGTATGGGATGGCATCACGATTTTCAGGGACCAGATAATTAACTTCCATGGTGTAACTCAAAACTCTGTATGTTTGAGGAACGAAACGTACAGCCACACTGACATCTAGTGGCCAAGACGGACTGTGGTCACTACGTCCTTGCCTATTGTTCATTCCAATAAAAGTTATATGTATTAATTTATGTACAACCCTCTGTTCAAGAGACTGTTTTCATGCATATACATGTTACTTTACAGGAAAATGCCCTAACTGTATTTTGTGCAAACTGTTAAAATCATCAACAACAATTAATATTGGTTGGATATATGCTTATTCAGTATCTTTGTTCACCAGTATTGTTTATGTTGGTTGCTACAAAACGTTCTACTCAGTTTAAATGTAACATGCCTTAAAATCTACTTAAATTGAAGTGGAGTAAAACACATTTACTTTTATGACATTTACTTTGCATCTAGCAAAGGTAATGTGATATCCCCACTATCACACGGACTTTAAAATACACGCAGATCCTTTGTTCGTTTTATTTTATTTATTTTATTTTATTTTATTTTATTTATTAAGCAGGAAAATATTAAAAACAATTGGGCCTGGCTCAGTTTAAAACTTTTTCAGCAGCTTATTGATGTTATATTCCTGATGTGCTGAGGCTTTAGTGAGCACATAAAAGAAGGATCTCTGTCCGTAGCAGTTCCTAAAGGCCGGTAAAAGGCAAAAGTCCATTTGTAACGGATCTGGTAGAGCGTTCAGACCTTGAGCTGAGTTTTGGTACCAAGGCAGTAAGTGCTGCTGAGGCGAGTCCGTTTAAAATTTGATAATACAATTTAATCCCATGGCTTAATGTATAGTTCTGAAATGACAAAGCATTAGACAGCGACAGTGCAGAGCAGTGGTGAGTCCAACCTGGAAGCCTATTGTGGATCTTGTAAGCTCTATTATAGAGCCTCGTTATTGGTTCAAGGATTTCATTTGTTGTAAGTCACCAAACAATAGGACAGAGTAGACATAATGATAGCATGAAGATATGTTTTAGAGACTGAGAGAGACAAATGTGGTCTAATTTTACTATAAACATATAACTTTTGATTTAACTTTTTGGTTAGAATTTGGACATGTTCACAGTAAGTGAGATGTGAGTCAAGAGAGACTCCCAGATACTTGTACTGGAAACAACTGAAAGCTTTTGGCTGGAAAAGGTGATGGGACCATATTCAATATGGATAGTTGTCTCCTAGATGAGTAAAAATATATGCATTCTGTTTTCTTAATATTAAGTGTTAGATTATTATCTTGCAGCCAGTCATGTAAATGCTGCAGATCTGTGTTAATTAATTGTGTCTGTGTTTGGGCCAGACAAAAAAAATAACAGTATCATCAGCATATAACAAAGATTTGGAAGAATTAAGCACATAATGAAGATCATTAATGTACAAAAGAAAAAGTAAAGGACCTAAAATGCTGCCCTGTGGAACTCCCATAGAACACCCTAGTGGCTGTGATGTTACTGAGCTGATTTTTACAGTCTGAGATCTGTCACTTAAATATGACATAAACATGTTTATTGCAGAGGAGGACAAATGAAAAGAAAGAAGTTCATCTCCCTCTTCTGCTCTCAGTCTTCTCGTCTTCTACATCTTCTACGTCTTCTACGTCTATGTTTTTCGTTCTTCTCATCTCATATTTGTTGTGTTAAGTTTACTTTGCCGGTGATAACATCTTTTCATAAGTCGTCTAAACTTTTATTTGAACGTTTAAAGTATCATTTTTGTAGTGTATTTTGAAAAGCCTCGCCTCGTGCAACATCCGCCATCTTTAACAATCACTGCCTTGACCAAAGTTATACTTCTAAAGTTTTTGAGTCGCCGTGAAAGTATTTTTATTGAACATCTACATTTGCCATACTCTGAGACTTTGATGCTGCCTTACGCTGAACAACAGTTAAACTCTCGCTGAGCGGCATCACGAGCACTGTTAACGTAATGGGACATCTGGAGACTGGCTTGTTCAGCTTTGGAGGACCAAACCTATGAACCGCAGCTTGGACCGAGAAGACCAGCCTGTGACACCCCGCGGATCCAAAAGGACAAAGACCAACGTCGTCAACTGTCGTCATCGTCCTATCTCCCTCCTGCTCTGAGTACAGTAAGGTCAGTGTGTGTGTGACAGAGTTGGCGTTAATACTCTTAAGAGTCTCATTCCACCTTTATTCCCTAAAATCTCCAATAATTTAATAAGTCATACTATAACTTTACTCCACTACAATTCATCATTAATAATCAGTAATTCTGCATAACGGTTCTGTTCAAAATTACATTCTTTTCAATAATTACCTGTGCCTCAGTATAATATTTTGCCTAATTGTGTAAATAAACGTTATTCTTAATCCAATTTAAGTTGAGTTTGGTGGTCTTTATCTATTAAACTAAGTCCCTGCTGGTTAACCTTTCCCTCTTTAGACATTAGTTTAGGTGTTTTAATCTGCATGTTAGTGCAAGGCTAACTGGTACTGATGTAGAATTAATACTTTTAAGGCCAGATTTATCAAAGGTTTGCGTGCACAGTAACTGAATAATATGCGCTAAAATTGGAGCAAACCCAGACGCAGTTGAGATTTGCGTGTCTTACAGGAGCAGAGCGAACGCAATGCAGATTTTGCTCCTATGACCTAATGAATCTGTAAACTGAGGCGTTCTTCCCAGAGTGCTCAAAATGGAAGGTGTCGAAAGTGCAAATTCATTCATTTACCGCCCGCAATATTATTTATCAAGGCTCACCATGACTTTGCGAGCGAAAATAGCATATAAATTTAGCACGTTGGAGAAGGACGTGCTAATCTTTTGCACAGATGGCTGCTGTGATTCTTGTGAGACGAAGGAAAAGAAATGAAGAAATACGTAGGGTTAGAGTGTTTGCCACGCGTGCAGATCTATTTGCCATGAAAAAATTATTCACCAGCACTTTCAGCTCTTCTTGGTTAAATTTTTGCTTCTGTTTATTTTCCACTTCCGCACCTTCCATCGCGCAAAACAATACACGCAATGATGCCGTTTAAATAGCTCCGCCCCATCTGTTTGCACTGTCACCGGCCACGCAGTTTGTCTTAGTAATTCATGCGCAACACGCCCATTAATAGTGACCGCATATTTTCTCACTGCACTCGCAGTTTAGCACCCGTCTTAGTAAATATGGTCCTTAGGGCCATATTTATCAAAGGTTTGCGTGCACGCTAAATGAAAAAGACGTGCTAAAAATGGAGCAAACCCAGGCGCAGCTGAGATTTGCGTCTCTCACAGGAGCAAATTCAGCACGGCGCAGATTTTGCTCCTGTGATTCTATGAATCTGTAAAACAAGGCGTTCTTGCGTGGAAAATGCAAATGACATCGCTTTGCAGTCTCTGTTTGATTTATCACGAGTACGGGAGCTAAATCTGCGTGAAAATTTAGTACGTTGGAGAAGGAGGTGCAAAAGGTGCGGAGGTAAGAGTGTAGCTTAACCAAAGTCAGGACAAACCTCAACAGATTTACTGTCTCCTGGCTCTTAGCAAACACATCACCTTTGACTTAAAGAGCAGCAGTCAGCTGTAGCTCCACTTGCGTTTGTAAAAACACACAGCCTACTGTGGCTCTGTGAGCTCTGTGGATGCAGCGGGGATCCGACCTTCAACACAGGTTTAGGAGGTCAAAAGAGTCAAATGTAGTCAACACTTAGTTCTGAGTTGTGTCTGAGTTACCGGATCCAAGCAAACAGTTGCCGGATCAGACCGCGCAAATTAATGGAGTTTCCGGATCCTGTTCTGGCAAGATCTGGCTCAAATTAAGCCCTGGATAGAGGCCTCCAAGAAAGTATTGTTTGAGCTTTGCCCTACAACGCAGCGCAACATAGCGCATAAAGGAGCGCAAAAGGACATAAACAATATAAAGAGTTGTCTAAAAGTCCTACTTTTTTTTTTTTTTTTTTTTTTTTATACGGGACAGCGTGTATTAATGAACAGCAGCTAGTGCCGTAAATACACCGGATTATAGCTCAGAGCTAATTTCCATCCGTAGTCCCCACTCACTCACTCACATTCACACCGGCTTCCTGGTGTTCCCCAGCAGTTTTCCATCCAGGTATTGACCAGGCCCTACCCTGCTTAGCTTCCGAGGTCTGACAGGATCAGGCATCCACAAGGTGGTATGGCCTTAATGAATGTGGAGAAAAAAGTTCCACATTTTGTATCACATTATTTGGATGAATTGCCACCTGTGACTTTTGCGAATATGGATGTCTGTGGTCTGCTTAGGAGAATGGAGCGGCTGCATGCTGACATTGGTGCCATGAGATGTGCTTTACAGCTCCAGGTGGATGTGTGTGCAGACCTCCGTGCAATCACGACGGACGTGAATCGCCGGGTGTGTAGCCTGGAGTGCGCCACAGAAATGGCTCGGGATAGCGGTCGGCAAAGGTTTGGAACTGCGTGTGAGGTTCAGGACGACAGCAGCGGCGGCGGCTCGATGCTGGGGGCGGAGGCCATGCCAGAGACTGGGGCTACTGGTGTTGCTGCAGGTGTCAGCGTGACTGGCACGGACAGGATCCCCACTTCAACTGTGGGAAGTGGCACTGGAGAAGTGAAGGTCTCTGGTGAAATGATGGTGAATTGTCTGGATCTTCAACGTGGAGTACCGTCGTTAAAAGAGGAAAGCAACAGGTGGAGGGTGTTAAAATGGGATCACGCGCATCCACACCCGGAGTGAGAAAACCTGGGAAAAATACGACAATTGTGGGCACAGGCGCAGCAGGAAATATAAAAATGGTGACGACAAAACTGGTGAGTGTTTTCGCTTCTAAATTCTCACCTGACCTAGACGCAGAGACATTAACTGACTATCTTAAGGCACAACTGGGCCGTGAGGTTACGTGTCAGAAAATAGACACTGTTTGGTTTGTTTAAAGTTTCAGCGGAGTGCAAGTACCATCTTACAACTGTCGTGGCCTGTGCTTGGGACAGAGCGCAGACGATAGAGCTCGCCGTGGTGTTGTAGACCAGCTGCTGAATCAATGTGATGTCCTGTGTTTACAAGAGACCTTTTTGACGAAACAGGATTTAAAAGGCTTAAACTCTATAAATGATCATTTTCACGGGGCTGGGGAGTCCAGTGTGGACATTGGCGATGGGATAATTAGAGACCGAATACCAGGAGGTGTAGCCATTCTCTGGGATTAAATACTGGATTTTTGTGTAAATGTAATAAGACTGAATGTGGACTGGTGTATAGCAATACATTTAACACAAAATGGCAAGGAATGTGTCATCCTAAATGTGTACACCCCGTATGAGTGCCATCATAATGAAACAGAGTGTCTTAATAGGCTGGCTTTTATTAATTGTTTTATACAGGATAATAATTTTTTAAATGTGTATGTTATTGGTGATATGAATTCAGACATTTCTGACAGTAAATCTATTTTTGCTAATCATTTGAAGCAGTTTTGTGAGGACAATAGTTTGATACTTTCAACTAAAGCTCTTTTGCCTACAGATAGTTTTACATATATTAGTGAGGCATGGCATACAAGCTCATGGTTAGATCACTGTATCACAACAGCAGATGCACATACCTCCCTGATAAACATGAGAGTCTTGTATGAGTTTTCAACTGATCACATTCCACTTGGGATGCAAATAAATTCAGAGTTTTTACCTACGACGGAAAGTAATAATAATAAAAGAACATGTTTGGATTGGAGCACTCTTTCAAGGGAGGAAGTTTTGGCTTACTCTATTCGTACAGATGAATTATTAGGTGATATTCACCTGCCCAGAGAGGCAGTCATGTGTAGAGATGGTAATTGTAAAAACTCTAAACACATATCAGCTATTTGCTCTATGTATGATAATATATCTAAAGCGTTGTTTGATTCTAGTAAAGCTTTTTACAAACTAAAAGCTAAAAAGAAAGTGAGGCCAGGTTGGAACGCTCATGTGGCTGAGTTTTTTTTAAAAGCACAGGAGGCTTCCAAGGAGTGGACACTGGCTGGGAGACCAAGGCATGGGCCTGTTTTTGAACAGAAAAGGGTCACTAATGCAAGATATAAGTATGCTGTACATTTTATTTGTAAAAATGATGAGGCAATGAGAGCTGATTCAATGGCCAGGAAACTCTTTTGTAACAACACACATGACTTCTGGACAGAAGTGAAAGTCATTACTGCCAGTAAAACATCACTGCCATGTGTGGTAGATGGAGTTTCTAGCACTGATAATATTTTACTTATGGCGACAATACTACAGTCGATTATTTAATTGTGTACAGAGTGAATGCAATACATGTTGACAGTACAGATTTAATTATGTCACATGAAGTCTACCAAGCTATCTCCAAACTACACTCAAGGAAAAAAGAAACGCACCACTTTCATTTTCTCAATTTGTCAAAAAATATTACAGCCAGTGAAAAATGACAGACTACAATGAGTTTAGTTCTATTCTGAGTCAAAATGAAATGACTGTTTTCCTGGTTCCGGTTGATTGATTTTGATGAGCAATAACAACTGTATTTTTGTATTAATCACCTATGTCTGGGTCATGAGTAAAACTCAGAGATGAATTGGACCTGTCCTCAATTGTGCACAACCATTCCCTATAAAAAGACACCAAAATGGAAAAAAAAAAGCACATTTGTTCACAATGCCACGACTCCTGCAACCAGAGAGAGATTGGCAGCCATTGGCCTGCTTCAAGCTGAAGGAGCACACGGCTGTAGCCAGGAGTTTGGAGTCCATCACTCTACTGTTGTACGCCTCGCTGAGCGTTTCCACACCACTGGATCCTCCAATGACCGTCCCACTTCTGGCACTGGATCCTCCAATGACCGTCCCACATCTGGCACTGGATCCTCCAATGACCGTCCCACATCTGGTCGACCACATGTCACAACTGCTGCATTATTATTGTTTGGTCATGTTATTGTTATGTCATAAGCATTGATTAATTGGGTCTGAATACCAGGGACGGGTATATGGTTGATGTGCACATGGAATATTTCCATCAAAAATAAGTGTATCAAAAATGTGGTAAAAAAGCAGTGGTGCGTTTCTTTTTTCCTTGAGTGTATCTAATAACAAAGCCACTGGGCTTGATGGTGTTTCTGCTGAGCACCTAAAGCAGACGTGTCCAAAGTGCGGCCCGGGGGCCATTTGTGGCACGGTCTGAGATTTCATATGGCCCTCAGCTTCTATGACAAAATGCATTACTTATGGCCCTCCAGCACTTTCGTAGTGTTTCTGTCGCTTTGTCTGTATATTTATGCATCTCATCTAATACTCTCTGCGTTGTATTTTCAAATTAGTGTGTCGAAAAATAATTGCAGTTGCAGTTTTTATGTTCAGAGATGTTATTTTTTTGTGAATTAGATTAGACTGAACTTTATTAATCTCACAGTAGAGAAATTCACTTGTTTAGGTAGCTCTTATACAGAATAAAGTGCAGAAAGCAAGAAAATAAAGTGAGCATGCATAATTATTTGGCTTTTGAAAACAAAATCCTTATAAAACAAAGCACATTTTATTTATTCTGTACATGCGTTCAGTTTTTAGAAAGCATCAGGAGAGACTGTTGGCCCTTGAAGATTTGCACATCTCTAGATCTGGCCCCCATTGGAAAAAGTTTGGACGCCCCTGACCTAAAGTTTGCAAGTGCAAGGTTATCCCCTCTGCTCGCGATCTGCTTCACAGCTTTTCTTGTACATGGATTTTTACCAGACTCTATGTGGACTGTCTTATTAGTTCCTGTCATAAAAGATAAAGCTGGAAAAATTGGCAGTTCAGACAATTACAGACCAATAGCGTTAGCCAGTATACTGTCAAAAATTATTGAAATAATCCTGCTGGACAGGATCACAAAGTTTGTTGAATCTACAGATAATCAGTTTGGGTTCAAAGCTAAGCTTGGAACTGATATGTACATATATGCCCTTAAAGAAATTATTAATAAATATAAAAATCAGAACTCCACAGTTTTTACATGCTTTCTTGATGCTTCCAAAGCGTTTGATAGAGTAAATCACAGAAAACTATTTATGAAAATGATTCAGAAAGGTGTGCCCAGATATATTGTGCGCATTTTAATCTGTTGGTATGCTCAGCAGAATATGCAGATTAAATGGGGAGACTGTGTTTCAGTGCCATTTAAGGTCAGTAATGGGGTGAGACAGGGGGGCATTTTATCTCCTATTCTTTTTAACTTGTATGTGGATGAACTGTCAGTTAAGTTGAAGGCTTGTAACACTGGTTGTGTGGTTGGTGATCTTCTATTGAATCATCTGATGTATGCAGATGATTTAGTAGTTTTCAGTCCAAGCACTGCTGGTCTCCAACAACGACTAAATATATGTGCTCTTTACAGTTTGGAAAATGACATTAAGTACAATGCAGCCAAAAGTGTGCTCATGATCTGCAGGACCAAGGAGGACAAGAATATGAAATTTCCAGATTTTTTCCTGTCAAATATTGTGCTTAGTGTTAAGGATAAAGTGAAGGATCTTGGGCATATTATTACAGAGGACATGTCAGATGATGATGACCTGTACAGTGTCGAGTGTTGCATGCTCAAGCCAACACTCTTTCACGTAAGTTTGGTTCGTGCACAGAGAAAGTGAAACTGACTTTGTTTAGTTTCATACTGTACTCCTCTGTACACTGCTCATTTATGGACAAACTACAAAAAATCCAGTTTGCAAAGACTGCAGGTGGCATACAATGATGCTCTACGTCTCCTTTTGAAGAGACCGAGATGGACAAGTGTGAGTGAAATGTTTGTCACTGCAAGAGTTAACATCTACACGCTGTGTTACGGAACCTCACGTACAATTTTATCTGTAGGCTTAACAAATCTGAAAATGAAATTATCTTGTCAATAACAAACATCAAGTTTAGTGCAATACGCTACCGGTCTAAGTTGTGGAGACACTGGTACAGCTGCCTTTTTAAAGTGCTTGTATAACTATTGTATTTCTTTTTTGTGTATTTTTGTATTGTTTGTGTTTTTTTTTATTGGACCCTGAGTCTGGAATAAAGTATTGAATTGAACTGAATATAAAAAGTTTAAGGAAGTAAAAAGCTCTTTTTCTATGGTTCTGTTCCAGAGAGCATAACAGCTTTGCTGCCCTCTCCTGGTCTCTTTGACTGTTTCTTTATGGCACCAGTAGAGTACTTATTAAACTTTCTGTTCTAGTCAGATAATGTTTTTAAAGGTTGTAAAATGTGCAATGCTCTTCTAGAGTTGAACAAAAATACCCTAAAAATATAAATAAAACCATAATTTATCCCCTTTATATCACTTTGATTTCACCCCTCCATGTTTGCATCTGTTATAAATACTTTTATAAATGATGGATATTCCCATTACCATCACAATTATTTGCTTGTCCATTCTATACAATTTTCTGTGTCTTGTTTTTACTGTTAAAATATACAAATGCTAAACTTTGTTAACAGAAGGTGTTTATTAGTTTTGACCAATTAAATGTTAAAAATCATATATAATTGTAAACCAGCTTTGGGTAAACAGGTCCACAAGTTAGGACTCTCTATCAGTTGTTGCTAAAGTTGAAATGGCTTAAAGTTTTGGTGTTTTGAAGTTGGTAAAGTTAGTGAAAAGTAAAAGTGTGCTTCAGGTCACAGTGTTTGTCATTAAGCCTTCACACTGTTCACACCTGTAATTTGTCCCATGACGCAGTGGCAGTGTGTGTCTCATTAATGGAAGCTAATGACTGCAGTGTGCGTAGATTGTTTGTGCAGCCGCAGCACCGGGGGCCTCGCGGTCATCACGGTAACCAGAAGCTGTGATCCAGGTGTGAACAGTAACAAGAGACACCTGATGCAACAACTGCCAAAGCTTCACACTAACAAGTTCAGAGAGAGGAAAACATCAACAGTGTATGACTTTGACAAACTTCAGCCTGGGTCACCACCTGGGAACTACAACTTTGGAAACATGACACAACTTTGTACAGGATTAGAGTTTGTTTGGGGATGAAAGTAATAACACACAGTTAACTTAGTTTGGTTTGGAGCCAGAGCATCAGAGTCAAACAGAACCTTTAAAGGAGCTATGAGCAGTATATATTTTTTATATTTCATAAAAATTACCAACAATGTGTCCCAAGATATGATGTAAACATGTTTAAATTAAATATTCGTTTTACTGATAACAATGGTACAGCTGGTTTAGTCACAATTAAAAAAAATATATTTTACATAATGGCCAAGTTGTTTTTGTTTACTCCTTTTTTTTAAGAGCTGCCTGAACAAGTTAATTTCTCCACTGTGAGATTAATAAAGTTCAATCTTATCTTAATCTTTAAAACTATTCCTTTGCTTATTGCTTAGACAAGATACAGTAGCTTTTTAAACATGCCTAATAAATTAGAATACTAGAAGAGAAGTAAAATTACTTCAATAGTTCAATTCAAAAAGTGAAACACATATACATAATAATAATTATAAAAATAATGCACTGGTTATATTAGGGCTGGGCGATAAATCAATTTTTTCGATTAATTCGAATTTGTAGGGCAGGTCGACTTGTTTAAATAAAAATCGATTTAAAAAAAAAAAAGGCCACCACTGGTGCTCTGGGCTCCCGTAGTTCATAGTGGGTAGGCCCCGCCCTCCCTCCGCGCTAGAGGAACACAAACAACATGGCAGCGAGCAGGGAAGAGCTCGTTCCTAAGAAAGGCACAGTGTCGTCAGTTGTGTGGAATTGGTTTGGGTTTGCGGCGTCAGACGGAGCACAAACAGCGCCCCGCTGCAAAGTCAGTCCCTACAGGATTTCACGATGTTGCGATTGCAACTATTAACGCAAAATCAAGCAAACCCCGCGAATTCAGCGCAACCATGCAACTTTGTCCAAACTCTGCAACTCTCTCAGCAGCAGCGCACCGGTAATGCGCGGCAGAGGTCGGGTTGAGCCACAGACAAAGCGGCGTGGAGGTGCGATGTGGAGGACGGAGGTGCGATGTGGAGGACGGAGGACGGAGGTGCGATGCTGAGGACGGAGGTGCGATGCTGAGGACGGAGGTGCGACGCTGAGGACGGAGGTGCGACGCTGAGGACGGAGGTGCGATGCTGAGGACGGAGGTGCGATGTGGAGGACGGAGGTGCGGTGCGGAGCTATAGCGCGGAGATCGAGCGCACATGAGGTCGCAGGAGCTCACCAGCAGCAGCAGTGGTGTGGATGGGACTAAAGGAGATGAACGTGGTGCTTTCCAGTTTTGTCTGGTGTCACTCTGAAAAGCTGTCTGCGTTGCCATGGTGATATAGTTGCCTAAAAAGTTGAATGGGCAGCGTATTTAGACAACAATGAAGTTTGAGGTCATTGTTCTTTAAACGTTAATGTTGCAGACTAATAACCTTCCTAAAAACCTAGCACAGCAAACTTCCTCTGTTTTTTAATGACTGGACGTTCTACAGCACACAACAGGAATCACCAGAGAAGATCTGAGAGGAACAGAATCAGAATCAGCTGCAGGAGCCCAAAAAACAGCCTAATAACACAGCAATATCATTTTAAAAACTAGGTACACTTGGCCTGTTCAAATACAGGTATTTTTAATTAGATCAATTACCACCTCGCATATGAAAAATGCAACTTTTAGTGCAACTTTTAAGAAAATCCCCTGTAAAATCACAGGGCCTTCTCTTCTGTTTGACTTCTGTCTGATTGCATCACTCCTCTCTGCAATCTAGATCTATTTAATTTGTTTTAGCTCTATCTCCAGTATTCTACACCTGATTCTTTGTTTGCTTTGTTTGTTTATTTGTTTTTTGTTTGTTTTAAGTGTTGCCATTTGCGGTCATGTAGTCATTCGTGGGAGAAGGTCAAAAGCCCCAGGTTACAACGGATAACCTGTACGATGGAAGTAGAACACGTTAGACTGAGAAGGTTTAGCTTGTTCTTTTTAGATAGGACAGTAATGTTTGAAGATATTTTGTTATGTTTTATGTATCTTTGATACTAGTGGTACTCTGAGTGAGGTTTATTTGGGTTTAATATTTTTCCAATGGTTTTGATAAAAAATAATCAGAAAGGAGGGACTTGTACATTGATTAATGACCTTTGTAACATTAATATTCCCAACAGCACCTCTCCTGACGGCTCTGTGATGAGAGCTCTGGAGAGACTGACTGCTCTGTCACAAGAACTGACAGACAACTCTGGTATCAACAACCATGTTGGCGATTGGCTCCACTCACCGTTTGGTGGCTGGAAACTCCTGATTATTTCTATTGGCTCTGTCCTTCTGACTGGCCTGACAGTATTCATTTTTTTGTTGTCTGTTGTATTGTACTTGTCTGAGACTCGTTTTCAGTACTTTGTCTAAGATGTTTTCTTTTGATGTTACTATGCAGGTGGTTCTAAAGGAGGCGGACAGCCGTATCAGACTCAACATCTCTGAGAGTGAGCTGTAAGGCGGCAACACAGACCATGCTACAGAGACATCGGGACGGCGAGTCTGCAGTTCACCTTTTGCCCTCTGAGAACAGCTAGGCTATCGGCCAAAAATCATCGGCCGATCTCTGACAAGCTCATCCGTCCGTGAACTAGAAAGAAGTAGCCATCAAGAGGGATTTTTGGGTTCCGCCATGACGTCATAGATAAGATAGTGAACAGGGCGTTGGCCCTGTTTAAATAGGGTTTGAAATAAAAAAAAATAAAAATTAAATGCTAAAGCTAAAGTTATATTTAAGTTTGCTACTGTATCACCTATGATTTGCCCTAGTTTAGGCCTTGTATGTCAATCAATAAAGTTCTTAGATTATGACTCCTCATGAGTCCTCATTTCCTTATGATAATGTTTGTAATCACTGTCCTTGTGTACTTTGCATCACTTAGCTACTGTGTATTATTCATTTTAATCATTTATTAGAATAGTATTTGGTTATGCCTGACTTTATGTCAATGTGTTCTCTGATTTAGGTCATAGCCTTAAGTTCACACTAAGTTAACATCATAACACCCTTTTGTTTTAAGAAACATGCTGTTGTTTATGCCGGCGCCTTGCCAGCTGTGGTATGTGCACTAAGTCCATTCTACACTGTCTCTTGGGACGATTACAAAAAGGGTCAGGTTGACCCAAATTAGATATATGTTATTTGGGAAAGTGTATTCTCCTGTCCTTGGACATACTAAATATGGACTAGCCTGTCCCCAACAAGATATGTGCACAGTGGACCTAGTCATAAAGTTTACTTTTATGCGTTATGTTTACCGAGTATAAAACCTGTGTGAAAACCTTGAACGGGGGCATTTCGGTGGCATCCCGAGATCGGAAGGGCTTCTCTTTACGAGTTGCTTAGACCGGTGGCGGCGCAACATCAACGAATTGCTCCCTTCTTGAGATTGAGTTCTATACTTTGATTTACCACTGCACTTTACTTTTGCATTACTTTTGAATCCTGTCAATCTGTATTTTTGATCCGTTGATCTACAATAAATCTGGTCGGCATTTTGAAAGACATCTTCCCGGTCCTCAGTGTCAATTTTTGACAGAGAGCACGCAACAGGTACCTTCTGAAACACGAGGTCTAACAGCTAAAGTTAACTTTAAAAAGTCCTGTACTTCACTATCTGGTCAGACAGAGCATCTCTCAGCTTTTTGGGGCCTAGTATAATGACCTCTGTTTTTTCTGGATTTAGGAGGAGATAGTTAATTGTCATCCAGGTCTTTATGTCTCTCACACAGGCGCTAAGTTTCTCAACACAGTCATTCTGATCAGGTTTAATTGATAAATACAACTGTGTACCGTCTGGTAACAGTGAAAATTATGCCATGTTTTCTGATTATGTTTCCTAAAGGCAGCATGTAAAGCATGAACAGAATGGGTCCAAGTACTGAGCCTTGTGGCACTCCATAGCTAACTTTACTGCACTGTGAGGAATGTTCATTTACACTGACAAACTGGTACCTATCAGATAAGTAGGATTTAAACCAGCAGGGGGCGCTCTTCTGACCCCTATGTCACAGTCTAATCTCTGGAGTAAGATGCTGTGGTCAATGGTGTCAAAGGCTGCACTGAGATCTAACAGAACCAGGACTGAGACCAGGCCATTGTCTGAACTTAATAACAAGTCATTTGTGACTCTGACTAATGCAGTTTCTGTGCTATGGTGGGGTCTAAACCCTGACTGAAAATCTTCAAATGACCTGTAGGTGGCGACATAACTGTTTAACTACAACTTACAATTTTTGAAATAAAAGGGAGATTTGATATTGGTCTGTAGTTGGCTAAAATGTCAGGATCTAGACTGGGTTTTTTCAGAAGCGGTTTAATAACTGCTTATTTAAAAGACTGTGGTACATAACCTGTTTCTAGGGAGGTGTTTATTATGTTCAGTATATATTCATTAATTAGGGGAAGAGTTTCTTTAAAAAGTTTGATAGGAATTGGGTCTAAAAGACAAGTTGAGGTTTTGGAGGACATAATGACTGATGTTATCTCAGTTTGATCTACAGCGATGAAGCAGTCTAAGGTTACAGATGGTTTTATAGTGGCCTCCATTTTTACAGCTTTAGCTTGCTCTGAGCTGATCGTAGGGAGAATTTTATTTAATTTGTCTCTAATACTTGTGATTTTGTTGTTAAAAAATGTAAGAAAGTCTTCACAGCTGAGAGTAACAGGGATACAGGGTTCTACTGAGCTGTGACTGGTGGTCAGCCTGGCTACAGTGCTGAACACAAACCTAGGGTTGTTCCTGTTTTTTTTTCTATTAAAGTTGAATAGTATCTGGTTTTGGCCTCACGCAGAGATTTTTTATAATTAAAAAGACTATATTTCCAAGCTAACGATAGCTGTCTCTGCAGTAATCTGTCCCACAGGAACCCATACAGAAGGGCTATAACCAACAGCCCAGTCCCCTGCCAAAATATGAAAATTACAGCAAAGACCAGGAGACCATCTCATCTTGAACATGAGGAGGCTGAGGACATCGTTATATCTGAGCTTCATTAATGTTGATGAGGCTGTATCTTAATACACGTTGGTGCCTGTGTTGGTACTTTTCCCCCAGGTATCACATACATATTGAGACTTATAAAATTGTCAGAAATTACAATATTAATTTTCACAGGGATTGAAGGAAGTAATAGAAAAAAAAGGTTGTTGGACTTTACAAAGTAGTAGGAGAATTTTACTGAAATACTATTTATTCTGTGATCTGGGCTACTGCTAAAACACAGAATGGTGCCATGGATATAGAATGTGATTACAGTCATTTGGTACAAAGGCAGATGCATGGCCATCTTATAATGTGTTTCATGCACCTTTGACATTTATTTTTTGTAGCCTATGTTGTTCACACAGTGTAGATTTTCTTAAAGGTGGTGTGATGTGAGGCTGAAGCTGTGGCTGGACTTCTCGATGGTGTCCTTGAGAGGATAATATAGATGCAGAAGAAGGTGCACATTATTATATAATACATTACGTACAATACTCTTCATAATGTTTTTTCACACAAATGTACACTGGATCATTTATATTTTGGCAACAAAAAAAAAATGTATATATATATATATATATATATAGAATAAAAGACTGGCATGTTTAAGTGAAACATTATTTGTCAGACTGACATTTGTACTTTAAACAATACCTACCAATATGTTGTACCATAGGTTTTCAACAGTAATGTCAGAGAGAGAAAAGTCTCATGTTTTAAAGAATACAACCCATGTTTGTTACACAGTACTTTTTATTTTCCTTAAGTTCCAAAACAATTAAATGAAATACTACTAATAACACATAGAGTACACTATATCTGCTGCTCTGGTCCAGTACTCTCACCTGTCCCAGCTCACCTGTGGTACTGCTCTGGTCCTGTACTCTCACCTGTCCCACCTCACCTGTGGTACTGCTCTGGTCCTGTACTCTCACCTGTCCCAGCTCACCTGTGGTACTGCTCTGGTCCAGTACTCTCACCTGTCCCAGCTCACCTGTGGTACTGCTCTGGTCCTGTACTCTCACCTGTCCCAGCTCACCTGTGGTACTGCTCTGGTGCTGTACTCTCATGTGTCTACATGTGCCATGTAAGTGTGGGAAGGGTTGTATTTATAAGTTTTGTGAGTCAACCTCTAGCAGTTGTTTGCTGTAGAAAGTTATGACTGTAGTGTTATTTGTGTATGTCATAAGCAGTAAAGTTATGGTTGAAAAACATTGTGTGACAGTTTTTTTCTATAACATTAAGCTCAACTGTCAAAGCTGGAAGGGTTTTTGAATCTTCTGTTTCTTTTCCATCCTTGTCTTTGTCATCACTGCACATAGCTGTTCAGAGGCTTTGGACAAAGGAAAAAAAAATTAACTAAATGAAACAAATATGTCCTTTATACAACAGTACTTATTTGTAATAATAACTCAGCAACTCACGTTTGGCCTCCCTGAACCTCACAGCAACAGTGTCGACCGCGACACCGGCACGGTGGCATAGTGGCTAGCACTCCTGCCTCACAGCAAGAAGGTCCTGGGTTCGATTCCCGGACCGTGTGGGGCCTTTCTGTGTGGAGTTTGCATGTTCTCCCCGTGTCTGGGTGGGTTTCCTCCGGGTACTCCGGTTTCCCCCATCAACCTCAAAACATGCACAATAGGCAAAAACCTCCAGCCAAATGCTCCTGACCAGGATCCTGGCTCAAGATCTGGAGAAGGGTTCCCGGGCGCTGCACCGCAGCAGCAGCCCACTGCTCCTGACAGGTTGCCCCAGCGGCATTGAGGGATGGGTCAAATGCAGAGAATGAATTTCCCCTATGGGGGATCAATAAAGTATACCTTACCTTACCTTACCTTACCTTACCTTACCTTACCGCGTCGCTGAAGAGGCCAGAGGGGTAGACCGCCTCTTGATCTAAAGCCCCACCCCCACCCACCCTCAGCTCCTTCAGCAGGTCAGCCTGATACGCCTGCAACACCGTCATAGTGTGCAGCACAGCACCACCCTAACCTGCTGCCTGAAACGCCTTCCCCACCAATGATGACGTAACATGGCATGGCTTGGTGGGGAGGGTCGGTTTCTGGAGAGCACGCAAGCTCCTCCTTGAGCTCTTCATGGAGATCATTGAAAAAGGGGAGAGACCACCACTCAACAGAAATCTGTCATTTAATTTTGAGCGTTTGGGGGAGCCCTGGTCCTGCAGCCAGTAAATACTGAGCTGCTCCACTGCCCGTGTTTTCAACCTCGAGCAACCCCTCAAACTCTACCTAGAGCAGGAAAAGCGCCGTGAAGCAGTCTCAGAGGCAGCTATGGAGGAGGTGTCATCAGTCAGTCCCATGCTCAGCGACATGTACATGTTCACATACTCACACATATTTTATTTTTAGACTATTGCTGCAGATTATACAGAGACAGACTGTATTAACCTGCTCTGTCAGTCTTTAAAGGGGTTATATTTTGCTTTTATTTATATTTTTAAGCCAATCTTGGTCAACTCTAGAACAGCATTACATGTTTTACCTTTAAAAACATAATTTGACTAAAATATTTTTTTTTTCAATAATAACTTTAGTACTGCTATAAAGAAACAGATACAGAGACCAGCAGAGGGCAGCAGAGTACAGAGCCGTTACACTATTTTGAACAGAATCATAGAAAAATAACTTTTTGTATAATGCCATTTTACTACAAAATGAAAAATGTTTGTGAGGAATCAGTGGAAACAGAGCTGTTCCATTTTCTGGATAAATGAATGAGAGCAGACTGGATGTAGAGAGCTTGTTGATTGGTCAGGGCTTCCTGGAGTGGGCGGGGGTTCATGGGAGAGGTGGAGGTTTGTTCTAAGTCCTCATGACCCCAGGGCCAAAGAATAGAAAAAAGTCAAAATGTCAATTTTGCATAATCTAGCCCTTTTAAATGTGCTGTTCATGAACCCATCAACACAACCATGATCCTCTGCAGGCTAAACCTCTGGGAGATGCATGGTGAAGGCATGTGCTTGGGCAAAGGATACTATATGCAGTATAAAATAACAAGAATTTTCAAAATATCACAATATTACATACACAGCTCTTATAGTGACAAGGCCTACCTGAGACTTTGTACAAAAAAAAATGCTCAGGATTTAATGTAAAACAAGATAGAATTTCAGAAACTAACAAACGAATTCAAGTTTTGTAATTCAGTATTTGGATAAGTAATGTTTGGCATGAGAGCTGGAGTAAACTCTGACCACACAAAATGCAGAGTACTACAGATATTCAGCAGCAGGTGCTTTCTGAGGCCTTCAAAGAATCAGGCATGGATTTGATTTTAAAATGGGTGCAGTCTTTTTGGTTTAAAAACTTTACTTTTTCAGCCACGAAATTTAAAAAAAGCAAGATTTATTACTTAGTGAACTTCTCCAAAGTTATTCAAGTGTGCTGAGTCATTGATTTGATCACTGCTATCCAAAGTTAAGTTGTGGAGTTGTTTTGGTTCATGATGCAAGTGGCTTGGGAGGTCCAGTGTCCATCTGGGAGCAGGCGGAGGTGGAGGGAGACGAGAGATAAAGCGTCTGGATGAAGTCATTTCTTCCCCCCACCCGTCTCCTTCCTCCAACATGAGCAGTGAGCAGCTGTACCAGTGCTACCCAGAACTGGGCAATCGGTCCTGCACCAGGCAGATCCCTGATCAGTACATGTACATCTATGTGATCGTGCTTTACACCTTCGCCTTCTGCACCGGCATCCTCAACCTTATGGTCATCATCGCTATCTCACATTTCAGGCAAGTCACAAGCGCTGACATCAGGTTTATTGTAATGCATAAACTCATTTTGTTTCTTTTTCTCAGGCAGCTGCACTCCTCTCCTAACTTCATCCTCCTCAATTTGGCCGTCGCAGACTTCCTGATGTGCTGCGTGGGGATCCCAGTCGAAGGTTCTTTTCTGTACTCTTGCTGGCGAGTTGGTGACATCTTGTGCGTCCTGTATGCCGTCTTTGGCTGCACGCTGCTGTCCGTATCAATTGGAGGGATGGTCCTTATCTCGATAGACCGCTACATAGCCATTTGCAACCCCATGCACTACCCCACCCTGATGTGCAGGAGATCTGTTAGCATCGCCCTGATCGCCTGCTGGATCATCTCTGTCCTGTACGGCTTTGGGATTTACCATAACAATCTCATTATTCCAGGGCGGTATAAGCAGTGCGAAGGGGAATGCCTCTTAGTTGTGACCTATATTGAATATTACATTGACCAGGCGGTGAACATCTGCGGGCCCTTTGTAATCATAATTATACTGTACTTGCGAGTTTTCTTTGTGGCAGTGTCGCAGGCCCGAGCCATGCGTTCTCATGTTGCAACCACAGCACAGCAGCCGCCGGTGAACTCCAGGAAATCAGAGCTGAAAGCGGCGCGGAATCTGGGCTTTGTTGTGTTTCTCTTTCTCCTCTGCTACACGTCGTACTACGTGCTGGTCTTTCTGGGAGGAAATATGAACTATTATTTAAAGCTGTTCCTGTTTAGTTTGGTCTATCTGAACTCATGTTTTAACCCCTTACTCTATGCGCTCCTGTATCCCTGGTTTAGGAGATCTGTGAAGCAGATAGTGACGTTTAGGATTTTGCAAAGTGGGTCACGAGATGCAAATGTACTATGATGACTTCAAGTGCAGTGGTAATATATGAAAAAGCATGTTACTGATAACCCATGTGCAATGAATTTGAAATAGCACTTTATACATTTAATATGACCTCTGTAAACACTGAGGCATAGGGTTGAGAACCAAAAGGGCGCAATTGACATTCTGGGTTTTCCGAGATTTACAAGACTTACAAATCAAATGAATGCTCTTGTTTTTACTGCTAAAAGATCACAATAAAAACAACTGGCTATCTCTGAACATAGGATTCAGACAGTGTGATAAATGGATATAAATGCTATACTGTTATGTCATTTAGAAAAAGACTTAAAATGCTGGAGCTCAAAAAGGTGAAATAACTATTATTACAAATTTAAAAAAAAATCTAAGTCAGTGGTTCTCAAGCTGTGGTACAGGTTCCACTGGTGGTCTTTTGCTGTTTTAGTCCTGCTCTGATAAATAAAATCTGCTCTCATACATTTGATGTGAAGACCACTGCTTAGTCTTTGTTTAGGCCCAGTTTAGTCCTGGTTGATTTCTGGTTTTAGCCCTGATGAGTCCTGGCTTAGATTTGCTATAGTCCTAGATTAGTTCCAGTTCAGTTCTGGTTTAGCCCTTGTTTATTCCTGGTTTAGATTTGGTTTAGTCCTGGTTTAGTCCATGTCATGTCCTTATGTAGTATTACTTCTTTACTTTATTAAAGATAATACTTGGAAAACCAAATATTTCCTGAGGTGGTGGTCTGTGATCTGTGTGTTTAAATATTTAGCATTTATGAATTGAAATTTGACAAAAAGTCAGTACTGTGCCAGTTTTTCTTCTCTTGTAAATGTTACTTACAGCCTTTGGTTCTCAGCCCTCAGTATACAAAAAAGATTTATGTACTTAATACAAAATGCATGGTTCTAATTGTAGCTCTTCATTGTACACACCACCTCTGAAATGAAAAGCTGTTTTTCACCAATAGAAAAGGCTCCCCCTGTGTATACACCACCCATGTGGGAGTCAAAGATACCAAACCCAGTATTAGTGGATGGGAACAATTAGTCTACACAAAAGCACTTTTATCATCACATGGGATTTCTTTAATGTGGAAAATATAATTAATACTAATGAAAAAGAGAAAAGGTTATCAGTTACAGTGGGGCAAAAAAGTATTTAGTCAGCCACCAATTGTGCAAGTTCTCCCACTTAAAAAGATGAGAGAGGCTATGAGAGACAAAATGAGAGAAAAAAATCCAGAAAATCACATTGTCTGATTTTTAAAGAATTTATTTGCAAATTATAGTGGAAAATAAGTATTTGGTCAATAACAAAAGTTCATCTCAATACTTTGTTATATAACCTTTGTTGGCAATGACAGAGGTCAAACGTTTTCACAAGGTTTTCACAAACTGTTGCTGGTATTTTGGCCCATTCCTCCATGCAGATCTCCTCTAGAGCAGTGATGTTTTGGGGCTGTCGCTGGGCAACACAGACTTTCAAATCCCTCCAAAGATTTTCTATGGGGTTGAGATCTGGAGACTGGCTAGGCCACTCCAGGACCTTGAAATGCTTCTTACGAAGCCACTCCTTCGTTACCCGGGCAGTGTGTTTGGGATCATTGTCATGCTGAAAGACCCAGCCACGTTTCATCTTCAATGCCCTTGCTGATGGAAGGAGGTTTTCACTCAAAATCTGACGATACATGGCCCCATTCATTCTTTCCTTTACACGGATCAGTCGTCCTGGTCCCTTTGCTGAAAATCAGCCCCAAAGCATGATGTTCCCACCCCCATGCTTTACAGTAGGTATGGTGTTCTTTGGATGCAACTCAGCATTCTTTCTCCTCCAAACACGACGAGTAGAGTTTTTACCAAAATGTTCTATTTTGGTTTCATCTGACCATATGACATTCTCCCAGTCCTCTTCTGGATCATCCAAATGCTCTGTAGCAAACTTCAGACGCCTGCACATGTACTGGCTTTAGCAGGGGGACACGTCTGGCACTGCAGGATTTGAGTCCCTGGCGACGTAGTGTGTTACTGATGGTAGCCTTTGTTACTTTGGTCCCAGCTCTCTGCAGGTCATTCACTAGATCCCCCCATGTGGTTCTGGGATTTTTGCTCACCGTTCTTGTGATCATTTTGACCACGGGGTGAGATCTTGCGAGGAGCCCCAGATCGAGGGAGATTATCAGTGGTCTTGTATGTCTTCCATTTCCTAATAATTGCTCCCACAGTTGATTTCTTCACACCAAGCTGCTTACCTATTGCAGATTCAGTCTTCCCAGCCTGGTGCAGGTCTACAATTTTGTTTCTGGTGTCCTTTGACAGCTCTTTGGTCTTGGCCATAGTGGAGTTTGGAGTGGGACTGTTTGAGGTTGGGGACAGGTGTCTTTTATATAGATAACCAGTTCAAACAGGTGCCATTAATACAGGTAACGAGTGGAGGACAGAGGAGCCTCTTACAGAAGAAGTTACAGCTCTGTGAGAGACACAAATCTTGCTTGTTTGTAGGTGACCAAATACTTATTTTCCACCATAATTTGCAAATAAATTCTTTAAAAATCAGACAATGTGATTTTCTGGATTTTTTTCTCTCATTTTGTCTCTCATAGTTGAGGTTTACCTATGATGAAAATTACAGGCCTCTCTCATCTTTTTAAGTGGGAGAACTTGCACAATTGGTGGCTGACTAAATACTTTTTTGCCCCACTGTATATTTATACATTTATTGATTAATAACATAAAACTCTGTATGAAGTCTTTTGTGAGTATTTCTATATCCTTATTCATAGCAATCCACTGTCCATGAATGTAAGTGATATACAATATATTATAAATAAAATGTATTTTGTCTCTAAATGTCTTGGATTGATTATTTCACATATGCAAAAAATAAAATGAGATAAAAGATAAATTCATGTTTAAATTAAAAAAAAGAAGTTCCTATTGCCATTACAAGTTAAAGGTACTGTAACCACATGCGCTCATACTGGTTTGCAAAACAATGGTCTCTTGTCTGATTGGACAAACGGTGATGCAGTTTTAGAACCAAAACACAAAATGTAAACAAAAACAACTTGGCCACTATGTAAAACATATTTTTAATTGTAAATAAATCAAATATCAGTAAAAATAAGATTTGATTTAAAGGTTGAATTTGTAAGATTTGACATGTCCAAAACAACCCCCCTTTTATACACCTGAGGGCAGAGTGTCTTGCTCAATTTTCTATATCACCATCAGGGGGCAGTGTTCAAATTTGTTACCAAGAAAGTGTCCACGTCATCTTCGTATGATGAGGAGTCAACCCACTTTATGTTGCTCTCCTAAAGTCATTCCCTCTCCCACTAACATAGTGAGTGAGGAGCATGTTGGGACATGGTGTAGAGGACAAGTGTCTACTCCTCAATCAGCAGGTCACAGAATTAAATCCTTGTTAGGACACCTCCTTCAAGGGACACCTTGTACTTGAAGTGAAGTTACTGTTGTCTGCCCATTCTTTTGGTAAACAAAAAAATCCCCTTCATTTACTCTTGTAATCCAAGAGTTATGTTCTGACTGAAGTGACTTTGTCCAGAGAGCAGTCAGCTGCAGGTCCAGGCTGCACAGACAGAGCAGATCCGATGATGGTCCTCTCTCAGACAAAGGCAGCAGAAGTGGCCTCAGGAATAACCTGACACATACTCACTACTGTTGGAGACAGACTCCTGCTTCAGCTTTTTTATTTAGTTAGAAATGTGTAATTAATGCAGGGGATAAAAATACAAAATCTAAAAACTATCATTGTGCAAATACCTACTGTAGGCCCTCTCTAGCCTACTGTTACTGTTACTCTCAGTAAATCATTAGCTGCTAACTGTGGGAGTATTTTTTTTCAATAGAAACAAATTCATATCTGCACATTTGTACACATATCCTCACTATGTACCATGGTAAAAGTAGAGACCAAACACTTAACTTCCAAAGGCTTTTTGCCCTTAATTGGAAAACAAAACACTAACATTATTGGGTATAAAGCAAACACATACAAAATAAAATTATGTTCAAAATAAATGACTAAATGTAACTGATGGACTAACAAAGGGAGTGGATATAGATTCACATGGAAACATTACCTCACAAACTTATCTCACAGCAGAGAAGTTCATGAGTAAATAGAAAAAATAGCAGTGGGACTTGATAAAACAATAATCGAATTAATTACACATTTTTATCAAATAGCAATATTTATATCTCAGAAATAAAGTATAGGAGCTTATTTGTATGTTCTGGTGTATTTAGGCCCGAGCCCCAAGGGTGGCGTAGGGCCTATTGTAACTGAAGAGCAGTGCGCGAAGCGCACTGCCCAAAAGTGCGCGAAGCGCACCAAAACAGAGCGCGAAGCGCTCACCAATAATCAAACACTAATAGCCACACTCATGAGATCATGCCGGATCCGGTGATATAGGTGTGTGCCGCGAATGCGGCATATTTGTAATTGTTGGGACAAAATTTCGGCAATGGGCACACGTCCTTCGATGAGGTCAATGACGAGCGCGACTTAGGACCCCACAAACAGATTGGTCGTGTCACGCCCTTTCTAAAAATATATAGGTGCGTCGCCTATGGCGACGCTATATTGTAATTGTATGAGTTCTCCATTATTATTAGGCCCGAGCGCCAGGAGTGGCGAGGGCCTATAGTGACTGTTCAGCAGTGCGCGAAGCGCACTGCCCAAAAGTGCGCGAAGCGCACGTAAACAGAGCGCGAAGCGCTCATCCTTCACCAAACACTCATAATCACACTCATGGCATCAAGCACTATTCGGTGATATAGGTATGTGCCGCGAATGCGGCACATTTGTAATTGTTCCGACTAAAACAAAGACCAAAAAAAACAGGTCAATGACGAGCGCAACGCGCTCGTCATTGACTATGGACCCCACGAGTGCGTTACTGGACGCGAGTACTTTCTAAATATATATATATTGCTATAAGAAAAAACGCCTAATTGAAATTGTTCCGTTTTTTTCTTCTTATTATTATTATTATTATTATTAGGCCCGAGCGCCAGGAGTGGCGAGGGCCTATAGTGACTGTTCAGCAGTGCGCGAAGCGCACTGCCCAAAAGTGCGCGAAGCGCACGTAAACAGAGCGCGAAGCGCTCATCCTTCACCAAACACTCATAATCACACTCATGGCATCAAGCACTATTCGGTGATATAGGTATGTGCCGCGAATGCGGCACATTTGTAATTGTTCCGACTAAAACAAAGACCAAAAAAAACAGGTCAATGACGAGCGCAACGCGCTCGTCATTGACTATGGACCCCACGAGTGCGTTACTGGACGCGAGTACTTTCTAAATATATATATATTGCTATAAGAAAAAACGCCTAATTGAAATTGTTCCGTTTTTTCTTATTATTATTATTATTATTATTAGGCCCGAGCGCCAGGAGTGGCGAGGGCCTATAGTGACTGTTCAGCAGTGCGCGAAGCGCACTGCCCAAAAGTGCGCGAAGCGCACGTAAACAGAGCGCGAAGCGCTCATCCTTCACCAAACACTCATAATCACACTCATGGCATCAAGCACTATTCGGTGATATAGGTATGTGCCGCGAATGCGGCACATTTGTAATTGTTCCGACTAAAACAAAGACCAAAAAAAACAGGTCAATGACGAGCGCAACGCGCTCGTCATTGACTATGGACCCCACGAGTGCGTTACTGGACGCGAGTACTTTCTAAATATATATATATTGCTATAAGAAAAAACGCCTAATTGAAATTGTTCCGTTTTTTCTTATTATTATTATTATTATTATTATTATTAGGCCCGAGCGCCAGGAGTGGCGAGGGCCTATAGTGACTGTTCAGCAGTGCGCGAAGCGCACTGCCCAAAAGTGCGCGAAGCGCACGTAAACAGAGCGCGAAGCGCTCATCCTTCACCAAACACTCATAATCACACTCATGGCATCAAGCACTATTCGGTGATATAGGTATGTGCCGCGAATGCGGCACATTTGTAATTGTTCCGACTAAAACAAAGACCAAAAAAAACAGGTCAATGACGAGCGCAACGCGCTCGTCATTGACTATGGACCCCACGAGTGCGTTACTGGACGCGAGTACTTTCTAAATATATATATATTGCTATAAGAAAAAACGCCTAATTGAAATTGTTCCGTTTTTTCTTATTATTATTATTATTATTATTATTATTATTATTTTTCTTCTACCCACCCGTTTCCACAATTTTCGGCAACTTGCCGTCAGTGAAAAGTCACCAAATTTTGCCCAAAATTAAATCACGCGGAGCGGAAATTTTTGAAATAGGTACTATCAAAAACCTCAAAAAATTGGCGCGACAGCGCCCCCTGGAAAATCAAAATACATTGCGTCTATGGCCATACACCAAAAATGAACTTTGTCGTATCCAAATGAAATTTGGCACAGTGATTGATCATATGATCCTGAACAAAAAAATATATTATGCCGTTGCTAGGCAACCAACCGGAAGTCGGCCATCTTGGATTGTTCATGTGACCTCCTGATTTGCACCCTTCACATTTTAACGAACTCGTACTAGGGCGTTTAACCCAGCGACACAAAAATCGCTCCACATCATCTAGACAAGTGGGACATTAAAAGTTGTTCAAGGTTTTGTAGAATATTAAACGGTGTTGCCGTGGTGACGCGACAAATTTTGGCGTCGTTTTTGTGGCTCGCCGACACCCTTCAAAGTGTCATAGCTCACACATATCTTGACCGATTTCTCTCAAATTTGAATCGTTGGTGGAGTCCCCAGCCCTGAACAGATTACTATGTGAATATTCACAATGGGCGCGATAGCGCCCCCTAGAGAGCAAAATACATATTTGTATGGGACGATAAAAATAAACTTTATCGTACACTAATGAAATTTGGTACACATATCTGTCACATGACCTTCATCAAAAAAGTCAATGATGGCCCCACCCCATCTCCCATCTTGTTGCCATGGTGATGCCCCAAATATCCACTTCAGCCAATGGGACGTCCCAGCGCTTACTTTGACGGAGCAAAACGAAATTTGGTTCACATATGCTTCATGGCTATACGAACAAAAAATTATATTGTGGCCACGCCCCCTGACCAACCGGAAGTCGGCCATCTTGGATTGATCATGTGACCCCCTGATTTGCACCCTTCACATTTTAACGAACTCGTCTTAGGGCGTTTAAGTAAATGACCTCAAATTTTGTCAACATCATCTGGAGAGGCGTCTGACCAAAAGTTGTTGAAGGTTGTGTAGAATATTAAACGGTGTTGCCACAGCACAGCCCCAAATTTCATGTTTATTCTGTGGCTCGCTAACAAACCCTAATTTGTTCTAACTCACACATGCAGAGCCCAAAGTGGACCAAATTTTAATCACTTATTTATTCCATGGACCTATGGGCATGAACGAAGAAAAAATGCCAATTGTTGCAATAGCGCCCCCTGCAGAGTGAGGGAAAAATCCCTATGGAAGGGCAAAAATAAAGTTTATTGAAAATGCACGAAATTTGGCAGAGAAATCCATCAGCTCACAACAATGAAAAAAGTCAATAGGACTCATGCTTTACCTTGTACGGTTTTGCCACGGCAATGTCAGAAACTCCCCATTATATTCCAATGGGAATCCTATACAATGGAATCCTATGGAGCCACAGAATTATGTCACATTTGGTAAATTTTTAAAGAGCCACATCTAAAAATTTGGCAAGTTTTGGCAAATCTGCCCCAGCTCCGGGCGCGGCAGGCGAGGGCCTACCATCGCCGCTTGCGGCTATATTTATTATTTTTCTTCTACCCACCCGTTTCCACAATTTTCGGCAACTTGCCGTCAGTGAAAAGTCACCAAATTTTGCCCAAAATTAAATCACGCGGAGCGGAAATTTTTGAAATAGGTACTATCAAAAACCTCAAAAAATTGGCGCGACAGCGCCCCCTGGAAAATCAAAATACATTGCGTCTATGGCCATACACCAAAAATGAACTTTGTCGTATCCAAATGAAATTTGGCACAGTGATTGATCATATGATCCTGAACAAAAAAATATATTATGCCGTTGCTAGGCAACCAACCGGAAGTCGGCCATCTTGGATTGTTCATGTGACCTCCTGATTTGCACCCTTCACATTTTAACGAACTCGTACTAGGGCGTTTAACCCAGCGACACAAAAATCGCTCCACATCATCTAGACAAGTGGGACATTAAAAGTTGTTCAAGGTTTTGTAGAATATTAAACGGTGTTGCCGTGGTGACGCGACAAATTTTGGCGTCGTTTTTGTGGCTCGCCGACACCCTTCAAAGTGTCATAGCTCACACATATCTTGACCGATTTCTCTCAAATTTGAATCGTTGGTGGAGTCCCCAGCCCTGAACAGATTACTATGTGAATATTCACAATGGGCGCGATAGCGCCCCCTAGAGAGCAAAATACATATTTGTATGGGACGATAAAAATAAACTTTATCGTACACTAATGAAATTTGGTACACATATCTGTCACATGACCTTCATCAAAAAAGTCAATGATGGCCCCACCCCATCTCCCATCTTGTTGCCATGGTGATGCCCCAAATATCCACTTCAGCCAATGGGACGTCCCAGCGCTTACTTTGACGGAGCAAAACGAAATTTGGTTCACATATGCTTCATGGCTATACGAACAAAAAATTATATTGTGGCCACGCCCCCTGACCAACCGGAAGTCGGCCATCTTGGATTGATCATGTGACCCCCTGATTTGCACCCTTCACATTTTAACGAACTCGTCTTAGGGCGTTTAAGTAAATGACCTCAAATTTTGTCAACATCATCTGGAGAGGCGTCTGACCAAAAGTTGTTGAAGGTTGTGTAGAATATTAAACGGTGTTGCCACAGCACAGCCCCAAATTTCATGTTTATTCTGTGGCTCGCTAACAAACCCTAATTTGTTCTAACTCACACATGCAGAGCCCAAAGTGGACCAAATTTTAATCACTTATTTATTCCATGGACCTATGGGCATGAACGAAGAAAAAATGCCAATTGTTGCAATAGCGCCCCCTGCAGAGTGAGGGAAAAATCCCTATGGAAGGGCAAAAATAAAGTTTATTGAAAATGCACGAAATTTGGCAGAGAAATCCATCAGCTCACAACAATGAAAAAAGTCAATAGGACTCATGCTTTACCTTGTACGGTTTTGCCACGGCAATGTCAGAAACTCCCCATTATATTCCAATGGGAATCCTATACAATGGAATCCTATGGAGCCACAGAATTATGTCACATTTGGTAAATTTTTAAAGAGCCACATCTAAAAATTTGGCAAGTTTTGGCAAATCTGCCCCAGCTCCGGGCGCGGCAGGCGAGGGCCTACCATCGCCGCTTGCGGCTATATTTATTATTATTTTTCTTCTACCCACCCGTTTCCACAATTTTCGGCAACTTGCCGTCAGTGAAAAGTCACCAAATTTTGCCCAAAATTAAATCACGCGGAGCGGAAATTTTTGAAATAGGTACTATCAAAAACCTCAAAAAATTGGCGCGACAGCGCCCCCTGGAAAATCAAAATACATTGCGTCTATGGCCATACACCAAAAATGAACTTTGTCGTATCCAAATGAAATTTGGCACAGTGATTGATCATATGATCCTGAACAAAAAAATATATTATGCCGTTGCTAGGCAACCAACCGGAAGTCGGCCATCTTGGATTGTTCATGTGACCTCCTGATTTGCACCCTTCACATTTTAACGAACTCGTCCTAGGGCGTTTAACCCAGCGACACAAAAATCGCTCCACATCATCTAGACAAGTGGGACATTAAAAGTTGTTCAAGGTTTTGTAGAATATTAAACGGTGTTGCCGTGGTGACGCGACAAATTTTGGCGTCGTTTTTGTGGCTCGCCGACACCCTTCAAAGTGTCATAGCTCACACATATCTTGACCGATTTCTCTCAAATTTGAATCGTTGGTGGAGTCCCCAGCCCTGAACAGATTACTATGTGAATATTCACAATGGGCGCGATAGCGCCCCCTAGAGAGCAAAATACATATTTGTATGGGACGATAAAAATAAACTTTATCGTACACTAATGAAATTTGGTACACATATCTGTCACATGACCTTCATCAAAAAAGTCAATGATGGCCCCACCCCATCTCCCATCTTGTTGCCATGGTGATGCCCCAAATATCCACTTCAGCCAATGGGACGTCCCAGCGCTTACTTTGACGGAGCCAAACGAAATTTGGTACACATATGCTTCATGGCTATACGAACAAAAAATTATATTGTGGCCACGCCCCCTGACCAACCGGAAGTCGGCCATCTTGGATTGATCATGTGACCCCCTGATTTGCACCCTTCACATTTTAACGAACTCGTCTTAGGGCGTTTAAGTAAATGACCTCAAATTTTGTCAACATCATCTGGAGAGGCGTCTGACCAAAAGTTGTTGAAGGTTGTGTAGAATATTAAACGGTGTTGCCACAGCACAGCCCCAAATTTCATGTTTATTCTGTGGCTCGCTAACAAACCCTAATTTGTTCTAACTCACACATGCAGAGCCCAAAGTGGACCAAATTTTAATCACTTATTTATTCCATGGACCTATGGGCATGAACGAAGAAAAAATGCCAATTGTTGCAATAGCGCCCCCTGCAGAGTGAGGGAAAAATCCCTATGGAAGGGCAAAAATAAAGTTTATTGAAAATGCACGAAATTTGGCAGAGAAATCCATCAGCTCACAACAATGAAAAAAGTCAATAGGACTCATGCTTTACCTTGTACGGTTTTGCCACGGCAATGTCAGAAACTCCCCATTATATTCCAATGGGAATCCTATACAATGGAATCCTATGGAGCCACAGAATTATGTCACATTTGGTAAATTTTTAAAGAGCCACATCTAAAAATTTGGCAAGTTTTGGCAAATCTGCCCCAGCTCCGGGCGCGGCAGGCGAGGGCCTACCATCGCCGCTTGCGGCTATATTTATTATTTTTCTTCTACCCACCCGTTTCCACAATTTTCGGCAACTTGCCGTCAGTGAAAAGTCACCAAATTTTGCCCAAAATTAAATCACGCGGAGCGGAAATTTTTGAAATAGGTACTATCAAAAACCTCAAAAAATTGGCGCGACAGCGCCCCCTGGAAAATCAAAATACATTGCGTCTATGGCCATACACCAAAAATGAACTTTGTCGTATCCAAATGAAATTTGGCACAGTGATTGATCATATGATCCTGAACAAAAAAATATATTATGCCGTTGCTAGGCAACCAACCGGAAGTCGGCCATCTTGGATTGTTCATGTGACCTCCTGATTTGCACCCTTCACATTTTAACGAACTCGTCCTAGGGCGTTTAACCCAGCGACACAAAAATCGCTCCACATCATCTAGACAAGTGGGACATTAAAAGTTGTTCAAGGTTTTGTAGAATATTAAACGGTGTTGCCGTGGTGACGCGACAAATTTTGGCGTCGTTTTTGTGGCTCGCCGACACCCTTCAAAGTGTCATAGCTCACACATATCTTGACCGATTTCTCTCAAATTTGAATCGTTGGTGGAGTCCCCAGCCCTGAACAGATTACTATGTGAATATTCACAATGGGCGCGATAGCGCCCCCTAGAGAGCAAAATACATATTTGTATGGGACGATAAAAATAAACTTTATCGTACACTAATGAAATTTGGTACACATATCTGTCACATGACCTTCATCAAAAAAGTCAATGATGGCCCCACCCCATCTCCCATCTTGTTGCCATGGTGATGCCCCAAATATCCACTTCAGCCAATGGGACGTCCCAGCGCTTACTTTGACGGAGCAAAACGAAATTTGGTTCACATATGCTTCATGGCTATACGAACAAAAAATTATATTGTGGCCACGCCCCCTGACCAACCGGAAGTCGGCCATCTTGGATTGATCATGTGACCCCCTGATTTGCACCCTTCACATTTTAACGAACTCGTCTTAGGGCGTTTAAGTAAATGACCTCAAATTTTGTCAACATCATCTGGAGAGGCGTCTGACCAAAAGTTGTTGAAGGTTGTGTAGAATATTAAACGGTGTTGCCACAGCACAGCCCCAAATTTCATGTTTATTCTGTGGCTCGCTAACAAACCCTAATTTGTTCTAACTCACACATGCAGAGCCCAAAGTGGACCAAATTTTAATCACTTATTTATTCCATGGACCTATGGGCATGAACGAAGAAAAAATGCCAATTGTTGCAATAGCGCCCCCTGCAGAGTGAGGGAAAAATCCCTATGGAAGGGCAAAAATAAAGTTTATTGAAAATGCACGAAATTTGGCAGAGAAATCCATCAGCTCACAACAATGAAAAAAGTCAATAGGACTCATGCTTTACCTTGTACGGTTTTGCCACGGCAATGTCAGAAACTCCCCATTATATTCCAATGGGAATCCTATACAATGGAATCCTATGGAGCCACAGAATTATGTCACATTTGGTAAATTTTTAAAGAGCCACATCTAAAAATTTGGCAAGTTTTGGCAAATCTGCCCCAGCTCCGGGCGCGGCAGGCGAGGGCCTACCATCGCCGCTTGCGGCTATATTTATTATTATTATTCTTCTTCTGACTTTAGAATCGCATTTTTAGGTCACTTGCCGTGGATGAAAAGTCACAAAAATTGGCACGCAGTGCCAGCCCGGCGAAAAATTTGATAATTTATGTAAATTTCAAACAATGACAAAAAAGGGGCGCGACAGCGCCCCCTGGAGTAACACCCCTATGGAAAGACCCAAAAGTCAAGTTCGTCGTAGACGAACGAAATTCAGGTCAATGATTGGTCATGTCGGACCAAACAAAAAATTATATTGAGCTGTTGCTAGGCAACCAACAGGAAGTTGGTTATATTGGACTGATCATGTGACCCGGCGCCGGAGGCGCCATTTCATCCCCTCGTACTTTAACGAACTCGTCCTAGGGCGTTTAACCCAGCGACACAAAAATCGCTCCACATCATCTACACAAGTGGGACATTAAAAGTTGTTCAAGGTTTTGTAGAATATTAAACGGTGTTGCTGTGGTGACGGCCCGAATTTTGGCGTTGTTTTTGTGGCTCGCCAACACCCTTCAAAGTGTCATAGCGCCAACATATTTTGACCTATTTCTCTCAAATTTTAATCGTTAGTGGGGTTCTCGGTCCTGAACGGATGAGTATGCAAATATTAACAATGGGCGCGATAGCGCCCCCATGGGAGCAAAAAATAAATTTGTATGGGACGATAAAAATAAACGTTGTCATAGACAAATGAAATTTGGTACACACCTCTATCACATGACGCTGATCAAAAAAGTCAATGATGGCCCCACCCCATCTCCCATCTTGTTGCCATGGTGATGCCCCAAATATCCACTTCAGCCAATGGGACGTCCCAGCGCTTACTTTGACGGAGCCAAACAAAATTTGGTACACATATGCTTCATGTCCATACGAACAAAAAATTATATTGTGGCCACGCCCCCTGACCAACCGGAAGTCGGCCATCTTGGATTGATCATGTGACCCCCTGATTTGCAGCCTTCACATTTTAACGAACTCGTCTGAGAGCGTTTAAGTAAATGACCTCAAATTTTGTCAACATCATCTGGAGAGGCGTCTGACCAAAAGTTGTTGAAGGTTGTGTAGAATATTAAACGGTGTTGCCACAACATAGCCCCAAATTTCAGGTTTATTCTGTGGCTCGCCAACAATGCCTAATTTGTTCTAACTCACACATGCAGAGCCCAATGTGGATCAAATTTTAATCAGTTATTTACTCCCTGGACCTATGGGCATGAAAGAAGAAAAAATGCCAATTGCTGCAATAGCGCCCCCTGCAGAGTGAGGGAAAAATCCCTATGGAAGGGCAAAAATAAAGTTTATTGGAAATGTACGAAATTCGGCAGAGAAAACCATCAGGCCAAAACAATTAAAAAAGTCAATAGGACTCATGCTTTACCTTGTACGGTTTTGCCGCGGCAATGTCAGAAACTCCCCATTATATTCCAATGAGAATCCTATACAATGGAATCCTATGGAGCCACTGAATTATGTCACATTTGGTAAATTTTTAAAGAGCCACAACTAAAAATTTGGCAAGTTTTGGCAAATCTGCCCCAGCTCCGGGCGCGGCAGGCGAGGGCCTACCATCGCCGCTTGCGGCTATATTTGAACTTGGTTTCAAACTAACACCGCAGTCAAACAGGGGCAGTATTCAGCATTTGTGCATCATGAAGAGGTTAATGAGTTAAAAAGCTATAAATGTTGTTACTTTAGGTCATTGTAAGACTGGTAACATCGAGAGTTGGTTTTCTTATGCTTTTATGCTAAGTATTAAAGGTACACTCAAGCTTTCAGTAATCTGTATGTTATTCACATTTTGCTGGTTATACGTATAATCTAGCTTCATATAATCTTTATATATTCATTATAATAAAAAAACTTCAGTGCTGTGAGTGTTTGCAGTGTCATGATAATGTAATGTGTTCATCTTCATGCATTCTTTGTGAAATGTGTGACTTTGTAACTGTGAGGGAAACACTGGGCCTCACTGTAGAGAAGATAAAACACACACAGAGGGACAGAGTTTAATTTGGTTCCTGATTGTAGTTTAGTGTAACTGCCACTAGGGGATGCAGTTTAGTGGGTGTTCTTAAATGTTGATGACTTCAGAATGATGGGCGTGGCACAGACTACCTACATTACATCATGGGTTGTAAATTTCCACTACTTAATGATTTTTTATAACTCCATAATAATGACCTTGATGAACTTTTGTGTCTGTGACAAACTGAGCGTCTGCAGCAGGAGCAGTTCAGTTCAGTTCAGCTGGGATGGTCCAATATGTTTGTTTACAAACTAAATTTGAGTAGCAACTGTCCAGACGAATAATAACTGGTTATTTTCAAGGACATATAAAAATTAGTGGGGCCGGTGCAAGGAGGATCGGGCAGTGGTCGAAGGCGGGGGCCTCGGCGTCCCGATCCCTGGATGCAGAAACTGGCTCTGCCTGGACGCCTCCCTGGGGAGGTGTTCCGGGCATGTCCCACCGGGAGGAGGCCCCGGGGAAGACCTAGGACACGCTGAAGGGACTATGTCTCTCGGCTGGCCTGGGAACGCCTTGGGGTTCCTCCAGAGGAGCTGGAGGAAGTGTCCGGGGAGAGGGATGTCTGGGTGTCCCTGCTTAGACTGCTGCCTCCGCGACCCGGTCCCGGATAAAGCGGAAGAAGATGGATGGATGGATGGATGGATGGATATAAAAATTAGTGTTATCAGAAAAGTATAAAAGATCATATTTGGATGAGTTTTGGGGGCTTTTGTGGGGACCGGGCATGAGCTCCGTTTGTTGTGTCATGCAGTAAACTTTTCTGCACTGCACTCTCTCTCGTCTGCTCCTTGTTTTGGATATATTATGTATTTTTTATTCAACAGTTCCCACAGTGGAAGACCTCCTGTATTGTCCATGTCCCCAAGAAGCTTTACCCCAAGGAGCTCAACAACTACAGGCCGGTCGCCCTGACTTCACATGTAATGAAGACCATGGAGCGGCTACTGCTACACCAGCTCAGACCCCAGGTCAGAGCTGCTCTGTCTTAGATGTGCCATTATATATTAAGTTCCTTGTTTTAACTGTGTTACTCTTGGGTTATTTCTAAGTTTGAGTTACAAAATGTTTGCCTGTTGTTTAAGTGAACCAGTATTTGTCCTCGAGACATGTTTCCATCTTGTGCTGCCCTTGTTATGTATGCATTGCACAGTCAAATTGTTTCTTAAGATGGTTTAGTCTCATTAATTCATTATTAAGTGTAAACACAGCACGTGGTTTTGTGGGAAGGCACCAATGCACAGAAATCAAGGAGGTATGCACAAGATGGAATAATGTCACTATGATGTCACTCCTGGTATAAAATGCAGTGGTAACCCTGGTTCAGGAGTCATCTCCTTACTCTGAGCTGCGGAGGGATGACAACAAGGGGGTGCCCCACCTCCCCGGGGATGTACTCTGTAATTCTGTGTAGGGTACATATATAAAAATATATACACTTAACTAAGACAAAGATTAAGAGTAATAACTCCGCATTGGTACCAGTTAGCCTTGCGCTAACGTGCAGATTAAAACACCTAAACTAATGTCTTAAGAGGGAAGGATTGACCAGGATTGACTCAGTGTAATAGATAAAGACCACCAAACTCAACTTAATTTAGATTAAGTATAACGTTTATTTACACAATAAGGTGGAATAGTGTACTGAGGCACAGGTAAATATTGAAAGGAATGTAATTATGAACGGAACCGTTACGCAGAATTATTGATTACCTAATGATGAATTGCAGTGGAGTAAGTAATAAACTGACTTATTAAATTATTGGAAATTTAGGAATAAGGGAGTAGACTCTGAGACTATAAGTGCCAACTTTGTCAACATATACAACACTGATGTACCGTCTTCGGGGCAGGAGGGGAAGGTGGTGACGACAGCCAGCCTCCGGGTTCAGCCAGGGGCTCGGATGTTGTTCTTTGTCCTTTAGAGCCGCGGGGTGTAGCAGGGCTGGTGTTCCCGGCTCCAAACAGCGGTTCGTGGTGTGTCCTCCAAGCTCCACAGCCAGTCACCAGGTGTCCGTTATGTTGAACAGGAGCGTGATGCCGCTCAGGGAGAGTTTAGCTGTTGTCAGCGTAAGGCAGCGTCAAAGTCTCAGAGTATGGCAAATGTCCCTTTTAATGCCAAATGAAAAATTCAATAAAAATCCTTTCACAGCTGTAAGCGCCATTTTTTTATAAGACTTGAAGTTGTTTATTATTTGTTTTAAATTCATGTTGATTTCATTTGTATGTTTAAAAACAAGGTGAATTCATAAGTAAATAAGAAACAAATTGACGTTGTGAACACTAGAGGGCGTAGACCTATGGTTTTGGAGTTTGCTCATGTATTTCACTAGAAGAAGTGTTTCTGTTGTTCATGACTTTGTTAATAAAGACGGACGCCGGAGCAACACAGTCGTTTTACCGTGTGCGACGACGTCGAAGTTGTCCAACGCGTAAAACAGTTTTGTCGTCCATTCTTTATTAGAAGAGGTTAAATTTAAGAACTCAAAGAACAAACAGAAAAACAAGATTAGCCTCTACAACAGCGATTCGAAACTTTAGAAGTATAACTTCTTAAAATAGCCGCTTTGGTCAAGACAGCGATTGTTAAAGATGGCGGATGGTGCGCGGCGCGAGGCTTTTCAAAATAAACTACAAAAATGATACTTGAACGAAAGTTTGGGCGACTTATTGTGAAAAGATGTTATCACCGGCAAGGTGAACTTAACGCAACAAAAATGACGAGAAGAAAAGAAAAATTAAACTTAAAAGACGAAGGAGAGACGGAGACGAGACGAAGACAAAGACAAAGACCAAGACCAAGACAAGACGAAACTAAACTGAGGAATGTGGGCCGCACCCCAAGATAAGACTGGAGTAAAAGGGGAGTCCCTGGTTCTTCCCTCCTTTGAACTGATAGTGGAGGGGATTCAAATTACCTCTGCTAGACACAAAGTAAATGTCATAAAAAGAAATGTGTCTTACTCCACTTCAATTTACGTACCTTTAAAACATGTTATATTTAACAGTTTGCACAAAACATAGCTATGACATTTTCCTGTAAAGTAACATGTTAATGCATATAAAGTCTTTTAAACAGATGAGATGTGCCAGGTCTCGGGTTCTTATCAGAGAAGAGAGGAGGCCTCTTCTGGCATTTTTATTGGTCTGCAGTTCGTATAGGACAGATTTATGTCTTTGTTTTGCGTCCTTGGTGGGTAAGAGCAGACTTCTCGTCTCCTAAAGGAATGTCCATTTTTGATAGAATTTCAGCAGTGGTCCAGATCTCCTACATCTGTATTTGGATTGCTACTATGATTTTTTTTCACTTTGTTGAAATTAAATAAAGAGCGGTAAATAATAGACTAACTTCTAACTATCAGAGCCATTCGTTTTGACTATAGGACGCGCTACAGGTGTTTTTTTCCATGAGGTCTAACAGCTAATGTTAAATTAAAAATCCTGTTTTTCAGCTCTAAATATTTGTATTATATATGCCAATGCCTGTGTCACAGTCAGCTGTCAACAGTGTCATAAATGTGTGAGTACACAGTTATATCTAGTTTTCTTGTAATCTCTTTGTTATTGTGAATAGTTCATCGCTGCAGTTTTTGTTCTCCTGGAAACCAGGGGCCAGGGCATCCGGATTAATTCGGAAGAACAGGTGACAGTACCTGTCATGGTCAGGTGGGACCTACTGGATGAGAAGTGTGCAGAACACACTCAGGCAAAATATTTCAAGTGTTTTACCAATTTAATGTTTTTAACCTTCTGGCAACCTTTTAAAACAATCACATTCATTACCATTACCTCGTAAAACTTCATTTTCTTGCTCTAAAAATTTTGCCAAATTGTTTTATATACTATTTTCATCAACCATTTTTATCATCATCACCTCTGATTTTTTTTTTAACCCCTTCAGAATAAATTTTTTTGTGTGATAATAATAATAATAATAATAATAATAATAATTCATCGAATTTATATAGCGCTTTTTTTGGACACTCAAAGACGCTTTACAATTGATCAATTATTCATTCACTCCTCAGTCACACTTGGTGGTGGTGAGCTACTTCTGTAGCCACAGCTGCCCTGGGGCAGACTGACGGCTACCATTGCATGGAAAATCCAGACTGATATGTCTCTGTATTATTATACAGAGAAATATCAGTCTGGTCACCACGCCGTGGTTGGATTCAAATCCAAACTGTACCATGCATTTTGATTCATTTATTTAAGTCACGTGTTCTTCATGAGCAGCGTCACTCGTGCATGTCGGCAGGAAGCGTGGCTCTTGATGGAAGTCTCCTCAACAACAACAATCAAGATGGCGCACTGAAGAGCCAAGAATTTGCTTCATTCAGAGGTAAATTTTGTTTCAAATGACCAAAAATATATGGAGTCATTAAAACCGCAGCAGCTTACAGCACTAAAAGCCTTTATTTTCCATTTGTTTACTTCCTCACTTTCTTGTTGCTTTGTTAACATCACGTCCACCATTTTCTGATTGGCTAACTCCGCTGTCCGTTTACTTGGGTTTGCGCCCGCTCTAGAAATCGAATTGATTCAATGGCGACCAGAGTCATCCGCTGGTACAGCGGTGAGGCTGCAATTCCCAGGCAAATAATACCACCCAGTTTTGGATGAAAAAAAAAAAGTTATTTTTAAAATAAAAAATGCAAAGTGGATTTTTTTCATGTGATGAATTATTAAAGCCTGGAGTAGATCAGCAATTAGCAGCAACATTGATTTTTAAGCATTTTTAGTTTCTGTGTTGTGCCAAATACTGACGTTGATACCGCAAAGCTTGTTTTAGGCATTTTTGATTTTGTAGCAATAAACAAACATAAATTATTTTTAGAATCTGCTTTGATTGAGCTTATAATAATCAGCAACATCTCTGCCATCTCTAAAAACTACTGTTATCAAATATCCATATGTTTGTGAAGCTTTAAGCACCTTAAACTTCAGGTTTGTAGACGATTTCATCACGTTTTCAGATGACAGAACCATGATGAAATATGATCTGATGATATTATATGAGATAATGTTTCTGACATCTGAAGACCTGGTGGTGTCGTCTCCAAAAAGTTGCATTTTACTTGCTTAATGGTATGAACATGAATGTTTTTTCTATACAGTGTATTGGTGACCTTTTGTAGAAGCTGAGCTGGAAATAACAAGATCACATAAAAGGACACCATCACACGAAAAATTATGGTATTTACATAAACACAGGCAAAATGATCAAAAGATGAAACATAACGGTACCAGAGAGTTAAGTGCTCTTTATTCAACAGGCTATTGAAACTTCCCGACAAGTCCAAAGGAGTTGAATATTCATCTCTACACAGAACCAAATCTCTGAAGTCAGGTGTGAAGGGCTCATCTATGGACTATTGGAGAAAAATAAAAGTGGAGGAAGTTTATAGGTAAAACATTTGTGAAGCTGTGTATTTCTCCAGATAGTATGTAATGAATAAGTGAGCGTGCAGTGACAGTTGTCTTGATTTGTCTGCAGCTGAACAGTGAAATATTGTGTATTATTATTGGATGTGTTCAGGTGGACAGCAGCAGTGTACAAGTGCTGGTGCTTCACACTCCTCTTGTATCTAGTGGATGTGTCCAGATGTGACCTGCAGCCTCATTTATAAAAGGTTCTATAGAATGTTCACTAAGCAAGGGCGTATGCTTAGTTGCCAAAGGTGGCGCACACAAACATAAATCTGGATTTATGAAACCCTGCGTGCGCACACCTGCAGCAGTTTTTCCTTTATAAATCGCACCTGGAGTAGAAAGGTGCACATGTAAAGCTACCTCATGTCACGCCCTCTCCACACCTTGAATCCACCAAAGAAGGACAAGGCAAAGTGACTTCTGAATGAGATTTGCCTAATTTTGCACACACGTGCATCTGTATTGGAAAGAGAATGTCGTTTTGATTGCAATGACATAATAAACGCGCCCTGCCTCTGATTATAACTTCAAAAATAATTGAAAAGTAGTTTAAAATTTTCCCAATGTTTTATTTAGATTATTGTATTGCTTTTAAGGATTTTCTCGTGCTGTGATCGAGACTTATAGCCTAATAGATAAAAGACGTGCCGGACACATTGCGTCACACACACATGGATGTACAGTAATTCTTACTGTGCACGCTGTACGTGCACGTGGAGGTCTGAGTAGAGGTTGTGTGTAAAGGTAAGGGGCAGTGAGAGCCGTGGTGCAGGTGTATGTCGTGTATAAAGACAAATATAGAACATGTCCAGTCAGTCTCTTAGACACTGTGCTTCATTAAAACCACACAGCTCTGACATGAACTGTTTGTATGTTAATGTTCAATCATTATTTTATAAATCCAATCAGGCAGGCCTGGACTGATAATCTGGCATACCGGGCAAAATCCCAGTGGCCTGATGGTCCACCTTTTTTTTTTTTTATTTTTTTATTTATTTATTTATTTAGTTTAACTTAGAGGCCGGCCCACAGAGTGGGCGGCCCATTGGCCCATCTTCAATACAAACAGTGGACTGAACCAATTAGCGGCCCGGCCCCACCCCTTCCCTGGCCTGCAGTGACTCACATCAGTTTCCATAGTGTTGAGCGTGGAAAGATGGAGAAATCAAAGTGGAAAGGGGGTGCGGAGAGGTTGCGAGAAAAGAAGTTAAAGAATCGTCCTCTGTGACGGCGCAGGTTGAAGGTGAAGCCAGCAGCAGTGGACAGGCAGAGGAGGAGCCAGGGATTTTTGAAAGGGAACCCGAGGGACAGAGTGAGCAGGGAAGTGGAGCACAGCAGGTAAGCAGGTAGTAATGTTAGGTTAGGATAATATAGGAACTTTGAGCTGATGGAAGTAACGTTAGCTTTATTACATGAGAATGATGAGCAAATGTTATTTCCTGTTGCAGGAGTTGCCTTAAATTGTGCTTAGTTTTCATTCCGTGCGAGTTGCAGAACAGAGGCGAGAAATGTGTGTTGAGTAAATTTACAAGCATGCCCGAAGCCAACTCCAGCACTCTCTCTCTCTCTCTCTCTCTCTCTCTCTCTCTCTCTCTCTCTCATTTTCTGCTAAATGCACTTTACTGCACTTTACATTATGCATTATACTACATAATGCAATATTTTAGACACGGTAATGTTGCAGTGCTGCAGAAAAAAACTGCAGTTTTTATGTTATACATTGCAGTTTTTTTCATAAGGGTAACTGAAGACTGCAGATAAGACCTGTTCCTCCCACCTGCTGATTGCTCGCCTCTCTCCACTTCCAGTTAGACTGCCAGCCAACATGTCCCATTGTGTACAAGATGTGTTTTAAATAAACCATTGAACGTGTAGTTACTGCATGTTTGCTGGTGGTTTTTGGGAGCTAAGAAGAGGGGTTCTTGCTTTAAATGTTGCACCATTTCCCCTTGGCCAGGACGTAACAATAGAAAAATACATTGCTTCAGGAAAGACTGTACATAAATTAGTAGTCGGTTGTGCTCTGGTAATTATGAGTGGCCTGTCTAAGCCAAAAATGCCCAGCCCGTTTTTTTTTTTGTCCCAGTCCAGCCCTGCAATCAGGATTTCATCGGGGATCACCTTTGCTTTTAGTTCACACAATGGACCATGACGAAGCCTGTGAGCAGCGCCCTGTGGAAGTGCACAAGCGTGCACGGCTACAAAAATACTTTATTGTCAAGAAAACTGAGCGAAATTATAAGAAATCAAGTGGTCTTCCCTCAATTTGACTCACTGCCTGCTTAAATAATGATGTCTGCATCAAATCCTTCATTTTTTCTGAGATACAAAGTGAAAGTAAACTGTATCAAACGCACACCAAACATGGATTTGTCTAACCTGCTTCACTTCATCAGCTGTCGGTGAGGATCGCATTTGTGCTGTGTCTCCAAAATGTGCGCACACCAAGGTCAGAGCTGGAGTAGGCATATGCAAAGTTTCATGCCTAGTTGGATTTTTATAGATCCCACATTTGGCACAGAGAGCTGCATACACCAGTTTCAGCCTCATTTTGGGCATACACAAGTTTTATAAATGAGGCCCCAGATGTGGATGTGCTCATCCTGACATTTCATAACAGTTTTGAAACACTTCGGAAACATACTGTATGGGCTTTTCACGTTGTAATTTTTGTAATAAAAAATGTTCTTTTCTTACATTTATCAGCATAGGTTTTATCAGTTATAGTGAGTAATAATTAGATAATTATTAGATGAATATCAGTAACATTAATAGACTTTAGATGATTTTTGCCTGTGACAGATTTGTGTAAATCTGACATGATAGACACAAGAGAGTTTTACTTTAAGTACTGCACTAATATTTCAATGGAAAATGTTTGTGCAAATACAAGAATTTGTCTAAATAAATCCTAATAGTTAGTTCTCAAGTAAATATACTTTGTTACTGTCCACTTCTGACTAGAAGTAGACATACAGCTGTAGCAGTAGTACTGGTAATAGAAGCAGTGCTTACAGTAAGTACTTTTACTTCTACTTGAGTAGAGTTATAGTATAATAATGAAAGCCACAGATGATCTGAACATGAATAAATGTGAGCAGTTTATTTATCAGACTGAAGTGAACGTGGATCATGATGTGAGGCTCAGTTTTCTGCTCTTGTGTTTTGGAAGTGTCTGTTGTGTTGAGCTGCTTCCATCACAAAGTGCTGATCCTGGACAAACAACACAACAGATGGTTTTAGTTGGCACATTCATTACATTACATTCATCTTTTATTTAACTATGTCACTTTTTAATGAACTATTTGTCTGTCTGCTTGAGCCTCTGCAGTGCACTGGGAGTACGGTAGATGTCCAGCAGAGGGCGCACTTGTCTGTCTCATCCTCTCCATAAAGTAATACTCTCACTGATGACAACTCATGATGACAACTGCGTCATAACTGCTCTGGGAGTAGACAGTGAATGTATGTGAGAACAAAACATTACATTACCCGCTTAAGACAGAACTCACTGCAAAATCCCAACTTGCAAAAAAGGCAGACTTATTTGTTACCAGGTATTAGGCTACTTCGTGTATTTAGGACAAGCTTCTAGTTTGATAAATGTCAAAGTTAGCAAGCATTTATTAACTAATCTACATATTACCAACAACACAAGACTTTTATAAATTTAGGACCAAGATGAACAAAATTTACTAGTGAATACTTTTAAGGCCTTACTTTTGACAACATCAAATTTAATATATTCTTTAATACTTTTAAGACTTTGGGGCTACTCACATGACCTTTATAAACAGAACAATAATAATTAAAGCAATAGGTTTAAATTCTAAAGTACTCCACAGCAAAGAACTGTCAAATCATATTTTGTTTCTAATTTATCAAATTTATAATAAAGAAGCTGCTCACAGATTACTGTATGCAGCATCTATGATTAGAAAGTTGAGAGGATGAAGAAAAGTGTTAAAGGCTCAAGATTTCTTTATTAGTACCCTAGGGTAAATTTGTTTGCAGAAGGGATTACAGCAGTCCAAGACAAATAAGAATAAAAAACAACACATTACACATTAGTTACACAATCTAAAACACACACACACACACAGCAACCAAGCAGTGTAGATACCACTGTAGGTTAACTGACAATCTGAGTGTGGAGGAATGAACCAGGTCTTTATACCAGGTGTGGGTCTTGATTGGAGAATTTGCTGCAGAGCCAGGTTTTCATACAAAGCCACAATACATAAGGACAAGTCTGGGGACAAAGATGCACCAGAGACGAGGACAACTGCAGCCTTGAGAGAAATGTCAGGAAAAACCCTTTGAAGAACTTAGGGGGAGTTCACAAGGAGTGGACTGAGGCTGGAGTCAGAGCATCAGGAGCAACCACAACGAACGGATCAAGAAAATTCAACCGAGCTTTCCCAGAACATTCCCCATCATCCTTAGACCCTCCATCTCTGCATTAAAAATGACACTTGAATAAAAGATGAATGTAAATAATGTCCCAACTAAAACCATCTGTTGTGTTGTTTGTCCAGTATCAGCTCTTTGTGATGGAACCAGCTCAAACACAACAGACACTTCCAAAACACAAGAGCAGAAAACTGAGCCTCACATCATGACCAAAATTCATATAAAAGAATGAAAAGTTACATAAGAAGAAATTTACAATATATCACAAATCTAAAAGTACTATATAAATAAAATGTATTATTATTATTACTTATGAAAGTTGAAATAATTTGTGGATTTATTTATTACATTATAACTATTAATCAAGTAGAAGCCTCTCAGGGTATAGTACTTAGTGCTAGCACTACCACTGCTATTACTAGTTCTACTGCTAGGCACCGCACCAGTCTTTACACCACCAGTCAAAAAACTAGTCACTGCAGAAGACACCAGGCACCATACTAGCCACTACACCTGTTAGTACACTATTCAATAAAACTGTATTCATAGTAAGACAGGAGGAGAGTTACAGTCTGTGTAACAGTGAAAATGAATGACATTTCTGATTGTTTCCTAAAGGCAGCATGTAAAGCATGAACAGAATGGGTCCAAGTACTGAGCCTTGTGGCACTCCATAGCTAACTTTACTGCACTGTGAGGAATGTTCATTTACACTGACAAACTGGTACCTATCAGATAAGTAGGATTTAAACTTAATCTCTGGAGTAAGATGCTGCGGTCAAGTCATTTGTGTTTCTGTGCCATGGTGAGGTTAAAACCCTGACTGAAAAACTTCAAATAAGCTACTGTCCTGAATTACAAAGTGATTGCATCAATGGATCAAAAAAAGATGAATTATTAAGGCCAGGTGCTGTTCAAGGATCAGTGGAACAGACAACAGTGAAGAACAGAAGAGGGATCCGAGGCACTCTGACATTATTAAAAGTCCTTTATTATATGAGTGACATTCCAACATGTTTCAACCCATGCTGGGTCTTCATCAGGGCAGACATAATGTGTAATCAATACCAGGTGATCTAAATAATGGAGTGGGATCATGTAAGTGATCACATGACACCAGGAGTATGCATTTTTAAATTACGACAAGAAAAAAATATAATAAAATAAATAACTAAATTAAAAAAAATGTGAGTTGTATTGTCTAGAGTATACTTATGGAGCAACCACATAATAACATTACTGTCAGTTACTTCTCATAGATAAGTCTATAAACACACAGAGGACACGATGAGGTCAACAGCAAAAAAACAATAAAACAAAACAAAAAAACAAAGCAAAAACAAAGTACTGTGAATTTGATCTAATATGGAGGATATTTTTAATAACTGTTTCAATCCAGATTTTGCAGTAGTGGACCAGCAGCTGTACCACACAGCATTACAGTACTGTAAAACGCTGAGGATTACAGCTGTAAAAAACAGAAGAAGCACCGGTCAACTGGCTGCAAAAGACCAGATGCGACGGAGGAAGTATATTCTCTGTTTTCTTTTTTTACAGATGAAGTCAATGTGGTGTTTCCATGATTTGGTAGAATCAATCATCACACCCAGATATTTAAATGACTCTACCTGTTTGATTAGTTCATTATTAATAATGGATGGATTTGGGGTTATTGGTTTTGAGCTGAAAACAATTTCTTCTGTTTTCTTTGTATTTATTTCCAGAGCATTGTTTTTGCTGCACATCACAACCCCATCAACGCCCTGTTGGTGCATCCCAGGGAAGTCTGAGTTATTTAACAATGTTAGTAAAACTGTGTCCTCTGAATACTTAAGAACATATTGATTATTTGAAGTTGAACAGCAGTCAGTGTATAAGGTGAAAAGCAGGGCCAAACTCACATAGCCTTGGGGTGCACCAACATTGGTTGTGATGGCATTGGACAGCGTTTTGTTTATTTGAACCAGCTGGACTCTGTTGGTGAGGAAAGATGCAAACCAGTGAATCAGGTGCAGATTAAGTCCCTGGTGGGATCTTGGAAATTAAGATGTCAGGTTGGATTGTATTGAAGGCGGATGAAATGTCTAGAAAGAGAACTCTTGCATAGTTATTGGGTTTATCTAAATGTTTAGTGATGATATGAATTAGTAAGAATAAACTGTCCTAATTAAACTTTTGCATTTATACATTTTTAAGTGTTAAGTGTAAAATGTTTTTAAAAGATGGGCCCATCAAACACTAAACCAGAATCATGTCAGATAGTTTTGATCGTTTGATAGCATTTTAAACCCTGATTTGAAAAGTATATATTTACAAGATAAACTCCACAGAACCTGACTATGTCACAAAGAATAAATGCAGTGAATAACAAACAATGCCTGGAGGACGTATTGACCCAGGTAAGTGTAAAACTGTAGGACAAAACTGAATACACCAAAGAGCAAAGGAAGTAAATTGGTATAAAAACACTGAAAAGTCAATGTCTTCATTGAGGCCTGGAAAGAGTGTGGCCCGTAAAGCTTCTATCCTAGTACTAGGCTCTTTTAAAAACTCTTTTAATAAAAGTATTTAGTAATCTCTTTATTAAATAAACTTTTAAAAACTCTTTTAATAAAAGTATTTAGTAATCTCTTTATTAAATAAACTTTTAAAAACTCTTTTAATAAAAGTATTTAGTAATCTCTTTATTAAATAAACTTTTAAAAACTCTTTTAATAAAAGCATTATTCCTTTTCGCGTGGCGCTCACAGTCCTCCATAAATGATATCCCAATTGCACTTAATTATGTGTTTGATCCTGTGAAGAAGGTTGCTGTAGAAGATCTTCTGGGTTGCTCTCTTGCATGGCCTCCTTTTGAAAAGATTAACTCTTTCAGTTGTTTTTGCTTTGGCCAGAGCATTATCCAGGGGTTTATTGTAACCCCTGTTTTTGAACCGTTCATACATGTCGTTTGCTTGTATTTCAAAGTCCATATTAGAATCACATATTCTCCTAAGTCTATTAAACTGTCCCACTGGGATGTTGTTGATCAGGCCACTAGGATGAAAACTGTCTGCCCTGAGGATAGTGTTTCCATCTTTTTTTTTCTAAGCTATTGTCCTGTAGGTGGCGACATAAGTGTTTTACTACAATTGTTTCTATGATTTTTGAAATAAAAGGGAGGTTTGATATTGGTCTATGTTTGGCCTAAAGTCACCACACATGCCTGTGTGACTGAGTAGTAATATCACTTTTTGACACTAAAGCAGGGGTACCCAAACTCACACACTGAAAAATAAATAGATGCAGAGGAAGTCACTTCCTAGAAGTGAGAGTATGCCTCATCTAAACTAAATCCTTCTCATTCATACTTGGAGTTGTATTCTGGATGCCTTAACATAACTGTTTGTTTGTTTGTTTGTTTGTTTGTTTTTTTGTTTGTTTGTTTGTTTTTTGGCACTACCAACCACTAAATCCCATTTTTTCCTCTTGATGATATTTCAGTCTTACACACAAAAAAAGATTTAGTTAAAGGTGAAATGAGCAGTAAATATTTTTTATATTTCATTAATGACCCACATGTCAGCCAAGATATGATGTAAACGTGTTTAAATCAAATATTAGTTTTACTGATAACAATGGTACAAATGATTTATTCACAATTAAAAAAATATTTAACATACTGGCCAAGTTGTTTTTATTTACATTTTGTCTTTTGGTTCTAAAACTGCATTGCTGATCGTCCAATCAGAAAGGAGACTATTGTTTTGATTTAGACTGCAGTACTGTTTTCAAACCAGTACGAGCGCAGGCTGCTTACAGTACTTTTAAGGAGCTATTGGATTATAGCAGGGGTGCCCAAAGTGGGGCCCGCAGGCCAAACTTGTCTCTTCAAGGGGTTTGATTCGGCCTGCGAGGGGGGTGCTGGGGTATCTACTTTGATTCTATTGCTCACTGACAAACTAACAAACAAAATATAATATTCATATCATTTTTTTAGCAGCTTAACCTCCTTTTCATCTGTCATAAAATTTGGTAGTTCATAATGAAAAGATCAAATATCATTTTATTATCTTGGGAGTAATTATTGTATTAATTCAATGTACCCCATGCAAAGTTTTTTTTTTATTGCATTCCCCTAGAGGTCCTTCACTCAGACATGTACTGAATGTACCACTTATAATACTAATGTATAATAACTATAAACTAGGAGTCTGAAATTGTGCAAGGAAATTATTACAAAATATGTATATCATCTGAATATTAGGGTGTGTTCTGGCTGCACATGTCCCCATCGCCCTTTCCCCTCTGGCCCTGCTGTGGGCCCCAGACATGACTCCAGACCCAGAGGGACACGAGGGACACGAAACAGAGGCACGTTCCCATTCAGGAGGCCCGGTCCAGGGGGAGGAGCCCCTGGGGAGGGGAGGGGACGTGACGTTTGGCCCGGCAGCTGGGAACTGCTCGGGGCTTTTGTGGTGCAGTGACCTTTGACCCGGCACACTCTCACTCACACCTGCAGAGGCACACACACACACACACACACACAGGTCCTGGAGGGTCCATCTATCACCTCATAATCAGGAGCTGGGACTGTGTAAATGTGTTAGGTCTACAATCTAATATGAAACTACTAAAAATGAGCAGACCAGTGTTTAGTCAAATGAGAGGAAATGACTAAAATGTCTTTTTGTGGTGGACTCTTGTGTACCCCCCGGGGTTTTTGATAAATATTCAAAAAGATCTTAAACACACACACACACACAAAACAACAGCAACAAAACAAAAATATAATCCTTAATTTATTGTAAATGTTAATTCTCCTGGAATTAAAAAAAAAAAAAGAGCTCTGACCCTTTAAAATAAAACAAAAACATTGTAAACTCCTGTTACATTACAAGTTATTTTACCATATTTTTTGTTTTATTATTTATTACATATTTTGTGTATGAAAACAACTTAAAAGTACTGTAAGCAGCCTGCACTCATACTGGTTTGAAAACAGTACTGCAGTCTAAATCAAAACAGTGGTCTCTTTTCTGATTGGACAATTGGCAATGCAGTTTTAGAACCAAAACAAAAAATGTCAACAAAAACAAAACACCTCAGTAAAACTATAAAACTGGTGGCTACATCTCAAGGCAGACACACACTGCACACCACTGGGTTCCACCAACACAGACCAAGGAGGACACCACTTGTCCAGATAAAGCACAAAAAGCCTGCTTGGCCTTTGCAAATGCTCATCTGGACAAAGGAGAAGACTTCTGGGCTTCTGTTTTATGGTCAGATGAAACAAAAATGAATTGTTTGGCCACAATGATGTATCCTTCATTTGGTGTAAAACAGGAGAAGCCTTCAACCCTAAGAACACCATCCCCACTGTCAAACCTGGCGGTGGGAACCTAATGTTTTGGGTGTGTTTTTCAGCTGCTGGACCAGGGAACCTAATCACAGTAAATGGCACCATGAAAAAGGAGCAATACAAAAAAATTCTCAACATCAGGCAGTCTGCAGAGAAACTTGGCCTTGGGCACCAGTGGACATTTCAGCACAACAACAACCCAAAACACACAAAGTGGTGAAGAAATGGCTAGCAGACAAAAACATTAACGTTTTGCAGTGGCCCAGCCAGAGTCCTGACTTGAATCCAATTGAGAATCTGTGGAGGGAGCTAAAGATCAGGGTGATGGCAAAGAGACCCTCAACCTGAAAGAGTTGGAGCTCATTGCTAAAGATGAATGGGCAAAAATACCAAGGAGACATGCAAAAAGCTGGTCAGCAATTATAGGAAGCGTTTGATCGCTGAAATAGACAATATAGGCAGTAAGAAGTTATAGGCAAAATAATAATAAAAACAAAATTAATCTATGATATGCCCCTCTATGGTTTGGTGAAGTGTCCTCCTGTCCCCCTGTTGTTCGGTGAAGTGTTCTGTATTTAGGGACAAAATATATCTTTACATTTGTACATACAGAGTCAGTGGTCCACCTGCAGATGTAGTCAGGCACAATCAGCTGGGACAGTTTGTCATGGAGGAGAGCTGAGAGGATTGTATTGAAGTCCACAAACAGAATCCTGATGTAGTATGATGTGGAGGACCATGCTGACAGCATTGTATACAGACCTGTTTGCTTCTGTACGCAAACTGCAGGGGGCCCATGTGCCATCCCCATTGCGAATTCTCAGACTGATAAAACAGACAGCAGTTTACACGCGGCTGATGCAACAACGTTGTTCCACACTGCTGCTGCTTTTGCAATCAGAAATGTTCAACCCTCTCACCTTAAAAGATATCTTAATGAAGAAATGAAAGATAATGAGGACAAATGACCAAATGCATTGTTACATCAATCTGAGGTTTTCTGACTCAACTCTAAAGTCTAACTGAAAGATATGTCTCTTTTAACACAGGCCCATGGACAGGATTATTCAGCCCTTTGTGTCAAAACTTTAGGAGCATTCTTTCACTTTTTTCTCTTCCAACAGAAGTTCTGGGTCACTGCTAACAAGATTCTTAGACCTCTGGAATCTGGAATCTTTGGCCATTCTTCACCTGCAGAAGCCTCTAGCTCAGTGATGTTTGATGGCCTCCGTGGCCCACCAAAGATTTTCAATGGGATTTAACCCTCTGGGCACCTTAAAAATGTACATACACTCGTTACCTTAGGGACCCGTTTGGGACCTCTCATAAAAATGTCAATTTTTTTTTTTTTTTACTTTTTCGCATGAAATCCTTTCTACTACTTCAGCCCTAACCATAGATATGAAGTTTATTTTCATTTATTAATAATTTATATGTTTTTATGATCAAAAATCCTGTTATTTTAGATGACAAAAACACAAAATCTGCCATTTTATCCAAAAATGAGTTGCAGAGTGGATCACTTGGGGTAAAGTTATTCGAGCCTTGACTAAGTCAATAATTAATAACAACACTGGTTTTGATGCATTTTTATTTTTGGAACAAGGACAGATTATTGAAAAAACTTACACTCATTACCTTAGGGACCCGTTTGGGACCTCTCATAAAATAGCTATAAAAATGTCAAATATTAATTTTTTTTTTACTTTTTTCGCATGAAATCCTTTCTTCTACTTCAGCCCTAACCATAGATATGAAGTTTATTTTCATTTATTAATATTTTCTGTTTTATGGCCTTTTTGTCATCAAAAACCCAACTTATTTAGATGACAAAAACACAAAATTTGCCATATTATACAAAAATAAGTTGCAGAGTGGATCACTTGGGGTAAAGTTATTAGAGCCTTGACTAAGTCAGTAAGTAATAACAACATTGATTTTGATGCATTTTTATTTCTGGAGAAAAGACAGGTTTTGGTAAAAACTTACACTCGTTACCTTAAGTACACGTTTGGGCCCATTGCCTTCCATTATGGTGGTCCCTGGTGGTTTAGGGGGTCAATCTGACCAAAAACCTAATTTCCCTTTATTTTGAAGGTAAAGGCTTAGATTTATTAGGTTTTAATGAAAAAAAGTATCATAATATGTCAGGATTGCAGGATGTCAAAAATCTGTGGTCATAATGGAAGGCAATGGGCCCAAACTCGTACTTAAGGTTATGAGTGTATGTAAAGTGCATATCTCTTGTTCTATACACCTTAGAACAGAGGGGGTCAGGGCATTTTAAACACCAACTAAAAAAAATATTCTGGCCAAGTTTCACACCAACAGCTTTTAAACTGACTGAATAAATAAAATAAAAACAGCAAAAAGTACACGTTTGGACCCTAGGGTGCCCAGAGGGTTAAATCTGGAGACTATGAAGGCCACTCCAGGGCACCCCAGGATCTCTTTTCTTCTTCTTGTCTTGCATATTTCTGAACACATCTGTAAGTGTTCTGTATCATACCGCCTGTACCTTGTACCTGTGGAGGAGTCAGCAGCTGCAGGTCTGTCCTAAATGTGTGCTCTCTGATTGTGAATGCGTGTCGCTCGTTACAGCAGACACACTCCACCCACAGCAGGTGTGGGGGCCGCTTTCTTAACTGACCCCGGGGCACGCGGCCTGAGGTGACCTCCGTGACCCCCTCCTTGTCCCTTTTGAAAAGCCAGGCCAGGAACACCATGTGGTCTCCCCGCAGCACTGGGACATGTGTGATGGTGTTGGTGGGGGCAGCTGGAGCAGGTCTTCCTCCTCCTCTGTGGTTAATCCTGTGTTGACACTCAAAGCAGCCTGGACAACAAGGTCTGCGGCTTTCACACCTTCAGCCACACTTCCTTCTTCTCTAATCTGGTTGGGACATGTTCTGAGGCCATCAGGGACAGGAAATGGTCTAGGTGAAGCGTGATACTCATATATGTAGCTGTTTAACTGAACAGTCCTAGTCCCAGTGGATGGACACACAACGGTGTGATTGAGTCATTCTGCATATTTTCATCTTTTATGTAATTAATCTGAAAATAAAAATACAATACAATTTATATAGTTCAATTTTAGAACCACAGTTGCTTTGAAGGGCTTTGCAGAAATATGCACAAACCAAAAGGCAAAAAAGACTGTCCCAGGACATCCCCTCTACTTAGAACCCCCATCTTGGTAAACAAATCTAAAAAAATCTAGCTGTGGGAAAAAGAGAAACTTCAGGAAGAACCACATGAAGGAGGGATCCACTCCCAGGACGGACAATGTGCAGGATGATGGGTATAGTCCATTTGAGTTCAAGTGTGTAAGGATGCAGCAGGTGAGGAAGGGACAGATGAGAAAACACATCTGAACATATATCAAATGTGCCCCCAATGAAGGTCTTTGTAGAGGACTGTATATATATATCAGCTCAATTAAACTTAGCTATGGTTTATTCCTGTATTCATCCTGGTCAAGTCCTGTTTTGGTCCTGATTTAGACCTGGTTCACTGCTTGTTTTGTTCTGGTTTAGATCCATGTTTTGCCCTTATTTAGCAATAGTCCTGATTTAGATTGCGGTACTTGGTGTAAAAAGGTTGTACTTATATCAACACTTTATACAAGACTTTTTATCCTCCTGTCTAATGCCTTTAAGCACCTACAGAAGGAGTGCCCTGGAGGGACAGAACAGCCTCACTTCTAGTTTTGAAAGCCCAAAATCTTCCTTAAAGACTGTTTAAATATGAAGAGAGAATGTGCTTCTCCTCCAGCAGTCCTCAGTTTGTCCTCTCTGGGCTTAGCTCCGCTCCTAGTTGTATGATAAGAGTATATCAGATGCTCAGATTGCTCCACTGGCCCAAGCTGGAGAGTTGCATACGGGGCCCGGGACACCTGTTTGGTCAGAGGGCCACAGCAGATGGTCCTCATGTCCCTGAGGGGAAACTGCGTCAGCTGAGCCCAAATTAAACAGACACACAGAGAGAGTAATAGGGAGGAGGGGGGAGGGAAATCCTCTCACTGTCACTGCACTGCTCTGTGTCAGCCATCATCAGGTATAGTCCAGGCATAGTCCTGGTTTAGATCTGGTTTATTTCTGGTTTTAGACATGGTTTAGTTCAAATTTAGTCCACTTTTTGTCCTTTATTAGTTTTGCATTTTTTTGTTAATCCCTCTTTTCTCCCTCAGCATACTCCCTTAGTCCAGATTTAGGTTCAATTAATATTAATATACTATAGTACACTGCTCAAAAAAATAAAGGGAACACTAAAATAACACATCCTAGATCTGAATGAATGAAAGATTCTTATTAAATACTTTGTTCTTTACATAGTTGAATGTGCTGACAACAAAATCACACAAAAATTATCAAATTTATTTAACCAAATTTATTAACCCATGGAGGTCTGGATTTGGAGTCACACTCAAAATTAAAGTGGAAAAACACACTACAGGTTGATCCAACTTTGATGTAATGTCCTTAAAACAAGTCAAAATGAGTCTCAGTAGTGTGTGTGGCCTCCTCGTGCCTGTATGACCTCCCTACAACACCTGGGCATGCTCCTGATGAGGTGGGGGATGGTCTCCTGAGGGATCTCCTCCCAGATCTGGACTAAAGCATCCGCCAACTCCTGGACAGTCTGTGGTGCAACGTGGCGTTGGTGGATGGAGTGAGACATGATGTCCCAGATGTGCTCAGTTGGATTCAGGTCTGGGGAACGGGCGGCCAGTCCATAGCATCAATGCCTTCGTCTTGCAGGAACTGCTGACACACTCCAGCCACATGAGGTCTAGCGTTGTCTTGCATTAGGAGGAACCCAGGGCCAACCGCACCAACATATGGTCTCACAAGGGTCTGAGGATCTCATCTCGGTACCTAATGGCAGTCAGGCTACCTCTGGCAAGCACATGGAGGGCTGTGTGGCCCCCCAAAGAAATGCCACCCCACACTATTACTGACCCACTGCCAAACCGGTCATGCTGGAGGATGTTGCAGGCAGCAGAACGTTCTCCACGGCGTCTCCAGACTCTGTCACGTCTGTCACATGTGCTCAGTGTGAACCTGCTTTCATCTGTGAAGAGCACAGGGCGCCAGTGGCGAATTTGCCAATCTTGGTGTTCTCTGGCAAATGCCAAACGTCCTGCACGGTGTTGGGCTGTAAACACAACCCCCACCTGTGGACGTCGGGCCCTCATACCACCCTCATGGAGTCTGTTTCTGACCGTTTGAGCAGACACATGCACATTTGTGGCCTGCTGGAGGTCATTTTGCAGGGCTCTGGCAGTGCTCCTCCTGTTCCTCCTTGCACAAAGGAGGAGGTAGCGGTCCTGCTGCTGGGTTGTTGCCCTCCTACAGCCTCCTCCACGTCTCCTGATGTACTGGCCTGTCTCCTGGTAGCGCCTCCATGCTCTGGACACTGCGCTGACAGACACAGCAAACCTTCTTGCCACAGCTCACATTGATGTGCCATCCTGGATGAGCTGCACTACCTGAGCCACTTGTGTGGGTTGTAGACTCCGTCTCATGTTACCACAGAGTGAAAGCACCGCCAGCATTCAAAAGTGACCAAAACATCAGCCAGAAAGCATAGGAACTAAGAAGTGGTCTGTGGTCACCTCCTGCAGAACCACTCCTTTATTGGGGGAGTCTTGCTAATTGCCTATAATTTCCACCTGTTGTCTGTTTCATTTGCACAACAGCAGTGAAACTGATGTCAGTGTTGCTTCCTAAGTGGACACAGTTTGATTTCACAGAAGTGTGATGGACTTGGAGTTACATTGTGTTGTTTAAGTGTTCCCTTATTTTTTTTGAGCAGTGTATATTTAATATTTCAGCCATATATTTTCTGTAAAAGTACTATAAGTGATCAAGTTACTCCATTTACCCTCTGCAATGTGCTCACGTACCCCTAGGATCCCCCATACCCCTGCCCAGATCACTTTAAGTCCAAGTTTTGGTCCTGGTGCTCACTATTCCATTCCTTTTACATTGGTAGTTCAAGGACAGGATTGAGTGATCTAAAGGCTTTGTGGCTCAATTGATACAGCATTTACACCTGAACTACATGATCCCAGGAACGAGTCCAGGTCTGGGTACTATATGTTTACCATTGTGAGATAGGGCCAATGTCTCTGTGGATTTCTGTGCACTTGGTTAGCTAGCCTGGCCGGCCAGACAAGTTTTTTTCGTATGTTTTGGGAATGCAAACACTTAAAACATTAACTTAACTTAGAACTCTGCATGAATTAAAAGTAGCTAAAAGGTCTTTAACTAAGTCATCATAAGAAGCTTGTTTGGGATAGAACTGGATATAGAACTTGACTCATTGCTGCAGAAACAATGTTATTATTTCTTATTTGGCCAAAACATGCATCTTGCTAAGCTGGAATCATGATAATCCACCAACATTATGCATGTTTAAGCAAATCTTGCCAAACACTTAAAAAACAAAAATACACTATATTTCCAAAAGTATTTGATCACCTGCCTTTACACACGTATGAACTTAATTCTTAATCCATAAGGTTTAATATGACGTTGGCCCACCCTTTTGCATCTGTCACATGTAGTACATGTAGCGAATGTCTTAAAATGTAGAATGGACTTTTTTGCCAATGTGTATGAACTCTGACTGTGTATAAATGTTGGACCACAAACTCCAGATTGATCTGTTGGATCCACTATAAACACAATGGGAGTAGACGATGATGATGCTAACAGTAGTGGTTGTTATTACTGTAATGATGATAATAATAATAATAATAATATAATTAAAAAAAAAATAATAATGGCTGTTATAATTATTTATTTATACTGTCTAACCATAATCTGGAATTTGATCCTTTTTATATTGATATTGATACATTGACTACTGATATGAATGCTGACCATGAAATGTAAGTTAGTATGTAAAATTTTATGTATGTGTGTATGTGCATTTTTTTTTTCTTCTTCTTCTTTTAAAGTGTGTTTATTTAATTAACTTAAATTTCGTTTCTGTGACAGAACAATGACAGGCAGAGTAACCGATCAAAGGGCAAGACATAAGTAGCGCACTGCTGCTTATGTGCTGGGGAGGTCTCGAGAGGGAGTAACCTTAAATAAGTAAGCTTAAATAATCTCAAACTTGCTAAATAGGCTTTTAAAAGTAATACATGCCCAGGCAGGGCAAAAAACTGCAGTGCATTATGAGTGATTTTAGCTGATGCAAAGCAGCAAAGGATCCACTGATGTATCCTTGGTGAATTAGCCACATGTTAGCCAAACAGAGGACACTTGCCTGGGAAGGACATGAACAATGGAACAGGCCTTGGGCGACAGGAGATGAGGTGGATGCCTTTCCCATGATGTCATTAAGGCAAGGCAAGGTACCTGGGCTTTAAGAAACACCCTGTGTCCTGCTTTTGAAAAGAAAGTAGGAGAGGCTGGCTCTCCATGCAGTTGGTTAGCAACATGAGACAAAAAGCTAAGGTCCAATTTTTTGTGAAATATTCAGAAAAAGTTAAAGGCCTTGGAAGAAATGAGTAGAAATGAGTTGGCATGGATCCTGAACACCATCTGGATCCAGGGTGTGTAGCTGGTCCTGCTTTTGTCCTGGGCTTATGCTGCGTTCATATGGTCATCAGATTCTCGTCTTTCTGAGATGAGAAATCCTATTTGCAACTTGGTTGTGTTCATGTGCTTTCATTTTGGAAAGTCAGGATATTGATCATATAGACAAACCAGGATATTGGTTAGTAAAGTTATCATAGCTTTGAACTTGGTAGTTAGGTGTAATATAAGAAATTAGTACATGGTAATAAAACACTGAACAGTAACAACCCATATTATTGGGAACATTTAGTCATTTAAAATGCAAATCAGTGTTACATCTTCACCTCTTGAACAGCACTGCACATTTTACAGCCTTTAAAAACATCATGTCACTAAAAGAGAACATGTCCAATAATTATTTTACTACTGCCATAAAAAAACAGATGAAGAGACCAACAGAGTGAACAGAAACAGAGAGGGGAAAAAGTGTTTTACTTCTTTAAACTTTTTGTTTGATGCAATTTTACTACAAAATGAAAAATGTCTGTGAGGAATCAGTGGAAGCAGAGCTGTTACACTGTTAAATTTTCTGGATAAATGAATGAGAGCAGACTGGATGTAGAGGGCTCGGTGATTGGTCAGTGCTTCCTGAAGTGGGCAGAGGTTGGGTATGTTTTTGATGAGAGCACAATGTAACATGGGAGAAAGTTCAGAAAAGTCAATATTGCATAAAATATAGCCCATTTTAATTAAACAGCTACTTTTCTGCTGATCCTGAGTTTTTTTCCTACTTCATGTGCATTTTTTTAACTCAGTTTTTTGTATTACCCAGTTTCCCGAGGACCACATAAACGCTACATTAATTCTGGTACTACTGTTGCTTAGTTCAGGTTTAGTCCTGTTGTATTTCTGATCAATTCAAAATTGTAATTTCCCTTTACCCCACTGTGGAGTAAAGAGCCTGAGGAGCTTGATTAGCAGCCCCCTGACTGTCACTCAGCCCCCTCCCGTTAGCGTCAACAGCCAGGTGTTCCACAAGGCTCTATTCTGGCTCCACTCCCTCTTGTATGTGTACAAACTGAGAGCAGCTGCCATCCCCCCACAACACCCCCCCACCCACCAACCCACCCACACACACACACGCACACACACACACACACACACACACACACACACACACACACACACACACACATACACACACACATACACACACATACACACACACATACACACACACACACACACATACACACACACATACACACACACACACATACACACACACATACACACACATACACACACACATACACACACACACACATACACACACACATACACCATCCTGTTATTGTCGTCTGTTGTAGTCCTGGGACAGTGGGCTTAATGGGGGTGGGGGGAGTGTGTGTGGGTGTGTGTGTGTATAAATGACTGTGTACAGCATTAGAAAGTATATCATAATAGTCAGAAAGTATATCATAATATATATATATATATATATATATATATATATATATATATATATATATATATATATATATATATTATGATATGATATGTAAATATTCTTTAAAAAACTATTTTGTATTTAGTTTTATTTATTTGTATAAAATATGTATAAAAGATTGTGTGTGTGTGTATACACACACACACAATCTTTTATACATATTTTATACAAATAAATAAAACTAAATACAAAATAGTTTTTTAAAGAATATTTAAACAGTTTTATTTATACAACAATACAAAAATGTAGAAATAAACAGCACAAAAGAAATTTAAGTTTTGTTTGACATTTTAGTTAATATAAGGCTTTTGTAAAAATTGTGAAAAATATTTGAAAATATGCCTGACGTTCATAAATTTGCATCTGTGAATGCACTGTTTGTCTATGATGATACAACAACATTTATTTTTTTTACATCCTTATGCATTACATTAAGGGTTTCTGAATCAATATCTCTAAAGTACAATTGGAAACAACCTCCAAAAGGTTCTGGGGTAAGTAAAAAAAAATTAAATTAATGTTTAACAGTTTTAATTTCAGAATCACAAAATGTAATCTACAATTATTCTCAAAAATGATTACTTAGATACATATAATTTATCATTTTGAAGTGAATTTTCTTAAGCTTTTGGTGAAACCTGGAGAGCATGGTACTTATACATGGTAGTTATAACTTTTATTTTTATTTTATTTTATTTAAAATTAAATTTGTGTTTCCCTTTTAGTGGCAGATTGTAAATTTGGACCGTAATTGCTTTTTAAAGTTTTTTTGTTTGTTTGTTTTGTTTTGTTTTAGGCTCCTATAAGTGAAGAATGTCTTGAGAATATCGCATCACTCTTCAACAAACCTTTAAGAACATGAAATATCTCTTGTGGGATAGCCTTAACTTTTACAGTGTATTGTTTTGTGTGGTTAAGAAGACATTTTCAATTTTACAATATGTCTCTTCTGAGTCATGTGGAAGGAAGTTATAATTCTAAGATATTTTCCAGTTTAAAAGAACCCGCTGAGTAATTTTAATGCAACATACTTTTTACTTCTACTTGAGTAATATTATCTAGAAGTAACAATACTCATGCTTTAGTACAATTTTGACTACCACCTCTAAACATTACCTATGCTTTGGTTTCAAGCTAGTTACTTTATAATATAATTTTTTTGTACTATCTTTTATTGCTTGGAAATTCCAGAAGTGTCACATTATTTTATGTTTTGTCTGATCAAACCTAAAACATAAATAAGACATTACTTTCCCATGAGTTATTATAATTTTAGTATAAGTATATAACATAATATGTATATACGTATAGTGTATAGTACAATATATGGTATATAATATGATATAGTATAAGTATATTAGACGTAAAGACAGACTTTACTGATCCACAAAAGAAATTACTTGGTCACAGTATAGCTTTTTTATTTTATTTATTTATTTTTACAAAAAAAAAAAAAAAAAAAAACTAATAAAAGGTAAAACTGGTATAGAATTGATATAAGCAATAAAATGGCTAAAATATAACAGAATAGAATACTACAGAGAAAATATACATGATTTGAAAGATTTGAAGAAGAAAAAGAAAAAAAAGTAACAATACTCTTGAGTAAAAGTTTTGCCTACTCAACCCACCTCTGCAGGAGAGTAAAAAAAAAAACTCTGTGCTAAAAATCATTTAAAAACATTTAAGTAAAAAAAAGAATAAATAGCCTATATATGTTTTTTAATTTTAACATTCCATTCAGGTTCTGAAAATTATTTAGGCTACCTTTTGACTACCGACAGTTAAAGATTTAACAGCAAAAATATAGCTGTTTTTAATTTAGAGAGTGCATCAATTTTAGTAAATCAAGTGTGACCAACAATGAACAAATCTCTTTGTAGTCAAGATTTCAGTAGGCTATAGACTGAGGGTTTGTTTTGTGTGTGTTTTTCTTTTCCAGTTTTAGATAGAACTCTTCCCATTCCTATGTTCACTTTTTAGGTTTAAATGTAAATCTGGAAACCTTGGAAATTGTCCTTATTTCCACTCATTGAATGCAGCAGCTCTGCATTCCTATTGGCCATTGGACCCTCTCTCCATTCCTATTGGTCAGTGGGCGGGCCACGAGTGCAGGGGTTGTTGGACCTGTCCGTGTGTACTCGGCCAGTTCGCGTCTGCAGCCGCCGGAGGAGCACCTATCCCGGGACAGAGCCTCCACCTGCTGCAGCTCACTTCTGCCGCTTTCCGTCTGGAGCTCGGACCGACTGGACTTGGACTTCGTTATTTCTGGCTTTAAGGGGATTTTGTTTGGGCTTATTTTACACGTGTCAGCTGATAGTGGACGCACGGATGGAGTAACCCGGGGCGGACTGGAGCAGGACTGGCTGTGCTTTCCTCGGAGTTGTGTGGTGAGTATCACTTCCTCCTCTGTAACCCCGGACACTGCTGAGGTACAGGCCCTGTGTCAAGCTCTGCCTCGTCTGTTTAAGTGCTTTTAAAACCAATACACAGGTGAACAGATTTCTAGACCCAAAAACTGACACATATATTTTTTTTTCACAATCATGGTGCATTTCAACGCTGTAAAAAAAAAAAAAAAAAAAAAAAAAAAAATCTGTAAATTTTACAGTAAAAAAACTGACAGTTGTGGTTGCCAGAATTTGACCAAAAATTACAAAAGACCTTTATTTAACATTATGGTATAATATTATCCCAACTGTTGTTTTTACAATTTTTGACTCGAGTTTTAATCATCATCTACTGTCAAATTGAAAGTTATTATCTTTATAAAAAAGTGTTAAACTGTATGTCTTCTCATAAAATACTTTCTTTTTCATGATAAAACAAATGGCAGCTGTGGTTGCCAGAATTCTACTGTAAAAATACAGTCACTTTTTCTTTTTTACTAATAATTAAACATATCAGTCAAAACTGTAAATAAGTGTTATTATGGCAGACAGTTAATTACCATAACTGAAACATTATTTTACGATATACTGATTGCAGTTATTTAATGTTAGGATTTTACAGATTTTTATTGTGAAACGTACATTTTTTTTTTTCAGTGAACTCACCAAGTAACAAAAAAGCGTCTATAATCCATAACATTTAATTCAAAGTACATGACACTAGGGTCAATAAATTTAGCGAGCCTAAAACTGGGACTGTCCCCATTAAACAGGGACATCTAGTTGCCCTAATATAGACGCGGGTGTAGTGGAGTATTGTTACTTAAAAATAATATTACTCAAGAAGAAGTGAAAAATATGTTGCAATAAAACTAGTCTTTGAAGTGCAATTTATTCAAAAAGTTACCCTAGTAAATGTAAATGTAACCTCTAGTAGGGTGTACTCTGCCCAAAGCCCATAGTTGCTATAATAATAATAATAATAATAATAATAATAATAATGCATTGGTCTGATATAGTGCTTTTTTGGACACTAAAGCCACCTTACAATTGCATTATTTATTCACTCCCCACACTCTGTGGTGGTGAGCCACTTCTGTAGCCAAAGCTGCCCTGGGACAGACTAACAGAAATGTGGCTTTCATTCTGTGCCAACGGCCTCTCCGATCACCACAAAATCTCACACTCTCACAGACACACACTGTAAAAAATAATCTGTAAAATTTACAGTAAAATATTGGCAGCTGTGGTGATCAGAATTTTACCGTAAAGGAAAAATCTGGTGACAATATAAAACTTTAGCATCAATCGCCTTAATTCTTTCCATTAAAATACCATAAAACAACATTTGTATGCAGATCAGAGACAGTGAGTCATTTAGACAAGGCAGAAATAATGCTTAGTTTAATGTGAAAGTTTTAAACTATCACCTGATTTTTTTATGGTAAAATTCTGGCTACATCAGCTGTCAATATTTTACAGTAAATGTTACAGATTATTTTTTTTATAGTGCATTCATACAAGCAAGGTGGGTTAAGTGACTTGTCCAAGAACACTGCCATCAGTGGAGCTCAAACCACCAACCTTCGGGTTAGTGAGCAAACGTCTCTATCAACTGCGCTACTGCCGCCCCCAAATGGAACAGACTCCAGTCAACCCCTAATGGAAAAAAGTGGAAGAAAATGAAGGAATGATATATTTAGGGAGACCTTTGACTTTTCAAGAAACTGTATTTTTATGCCATTATTTCACTTCCAGGCTTTACTACATTGACGTGAAAGTGGGCAGGTAAGAAAGCTTTAAACTGACCTGATGCTTCTACACAACGTCTACTGGAGTCAAATGTACCCATATATCCTTTTTGTGGACAGATGTATGGTCTTTGCTGGATACACCTTTCAGTTTAACATCTCACTGTGACGAGTGATGGGGCAAATTCCCGAAAGCCCCAAATTCAGTTTACGGGCTTTTGTTGTATGTGTAAAACAAAGTTAAATGTCATAAATTGTTAACTAGATTTCTGCTATTTTGTGCTTTTTCAGGCTTTGTGGCCCCTTTACATTAGTATTTCAGGTTTTATATCTAAAAATAATGTATATGAATGGAAAACCTCTTGTGTTGGGGAGCTGTTACTGTGACTTTGCAGACAATGCTTGGATTAGGTGTCTGTCTCCCCCTGCTGGCAACAGTGGGGAATAAACAGAGCATGAAAGGGCTATTTAGCATGGCTATTAGCAACATGACGCTAACAGATAGATAAATGAGCTGACTGCTAAGCACTGAAATGATCAGAGTGAGTCCGGTGACGGTGTATGGGCTTTAGAAACGCGCAGGAGCACTTCCTGGTTTCAGGTATCTACGTAGAGCCGTGAGACCGAGCATTTTCAGCTCTGGAGAAGGGCAGCGCCTTAGCATACAGGATTACTCAAACGTCATACTACTTCAGGTCTGTTATGGAAGGGGAAACATTATAACATGGTTAAAAGAGAGGAAAGGCAGATATAGCAGACTTAACTTTAATCTTGGATGTTGATGTTTGATAAATTCTGTAAACCAGGGTTTAAAGAATTAAAGGTTTTTGACAATGTGGGAAAAAAAATCAAGCAAAAAAAATAAAAAATAAAAACTCCTCCATTTTATATGTTTGTGTTTTATTTAGTTTTATGTCAGATTTGGCCTTTGCTTATCTTTATTTCTCTCTGTTTTGGTGTAAGCAGATGTAGCCCGTACTGGAATTGATTTCTTTCCAGTTGGACTTACGGCCGCCAGTACTCTAGTGTATACAGGCAAAAAGCAAAATGTTGGACTCAACAAGTGAAAGTGTCCCTGATCCGAATGGGATCACCCCGCTTTTATGTGATCGTGTGATTGGGCAAATAATTCAGTTACTGCACTGGTCCCCCTCTGTCAGAAACACTTTCTAAAGAAGATGAGGTCTCAGAGTCTCATTTATTCAGAGATAACTTCTATTATGCTGCTGACTGAATAATTCTTTTTCCTAAAATACAAGGGAAAAATTGGGCTGTGCACCTTTAAAATTTACAGAATTATTCTGTCAACTCTTGCAACTAACTCAAGGACAATATGTTGTGAAATGTGCCCCCCCCCCCCCCCCCCCAAAAAAAAAAAAAAGAAAACGCACATAAAAAAACAAAACAAACATACAAATTAAGATAACAAAAACTTTCTATACGTTACTACATTACATTACAATCCCAGAAATGTTACTTGAAAAATAAGCTGACAAGTAAAAAACTTAAATAAAATAATACTAATAATCTTAAAATGAATCATAAAACTAAATACTAATACTTCTAAACCATCCTCTTTCCTCTATCAGATTTTGAGTTTTTACTGTGTACATTCAGTAAATCATTACTGGAGAAGTTTTTGGATGACAAAATATAACTTTTACTTAAGTAAATTCTCCAATTTATTGATGTCAAAAGGTTCTGGGTTTGATCCAGTATTAGGAGTCATAGTAGAAGTAATTTTGTTTTAACCTTCTACTCAATACTAAAACCTTTATTTAAGTACTGAGTACATCACATCAATACAGTACTCCTACCTCTGAAAGCATTACAAATCGGAAAATGGAGACGAAAGTGAACAAACAAAATATCAAAACAATCAACAGAAGAAGGTGAACGATGACATGAGGCCAGACGTGACCAACTCAGAGGTCAGAGGTGAAAGTCCAGGCTGTGCGGGTCTCATGACAGACTGACAGTGTTATGTGTGGGTGAATGTGCTGCACCAGTTGCACAGGAGGTTGGGGGGGGGGGGGTTTATGATGATGGCTGATGAAGGTGGTGTGGGTGGGTGGGGGGTGTTAGGTCCCCTGAGGCTTCAGCCAGCATCTGTCACCACCACTAACCCCCCCCCCCCCCACCAAACACACACACACACACACACATACACATATACACACACTCCTTAGACCAGTGGAGACCTTTGGGCCTCTTTGTCACTGCCTGCCTTCTATTGCACACACTGTTGTGTTCTTGTGTTCACTAAATCTTTCTAAATTCCCATAATGAGAATAAGCAGAAGAAAATGAAGAAATGATGAAGGAGGAAATACCAGGCCACAAAAAAATAAAAAATAAAAATGCAGTATTATCCTGATTAGATGTGTGCTGTGGACTTCCCCCGTCTCAGTCAAACCAGGAGCCTATATAGTCTGACTATGCAAAAAGTTTAGTTTTGTTTAAAGCTAGTTTAGTCTCCACATGGGACATCCCAGTCTGGCTTAGGCCCTAAGGGACTGTAAGGGTCTGGTCTCTGGAGAGTCCCACCCCTCTGCCCCCCCCACACACACCTCCTCCACAGGGTTCTGTATGGACCAGGACTGTCAGACACACCACATCTGTTCACTACATACACATATCATCATGAAACTGATATTTTTAAGACTGGAACTATTGGGAAATTAAGGAGGTGGACGCTCTATTATTATTATTATTATTATTATTATTATTATTTGCATATATAATAATAAACTTCTGCGTTCTTTAGGTAATGCAGCTCTGTCTTTGTGACTATATTGTTATAATAATAATAATAATAATAATAATAATAATAATAATAGTAATAATAATAATAGTAATAATAATAATGGATTCATTTTTATTCACTTTAAGAGACTCGCTTTGTGAAAAGTTTAAAATTATTGTTTAGATTTCAGCAGAACTTGTGACATTAATGACTGGAGTGTGTATCATTCTAGCCCAGGGGTCTGCAACCCTTTGTATACAAAGAGCCAATTTATGCCAAAAATATGAAATTAGCATCTGTAAAGAGCTGCAACAAATTGTACAAACATGCACAAAACGTTGCTTAGCCTGTAAGGATAAGAGATATAGCCTATGGGTGGTCATTAGTGATTGCAAACTAATAAAGAACTGTGTTAGTTATTGCACTGATTCTCTTTTATGTTATACAGGACGTTCAGAGAACTGGAGTTACATCTAGTAACTATTTATTGCTGTTTATTTAACTTATGCTTGGCCAATAAAGGCTACAAACAGCAGTTTATTATATGTCCATAGCATATGCTGAAAAACTGAGAAAGTTTGATTTAAATTTGACAAGATGATGCAGATGCAGGTTGTTTTAAAGTCACGTATTCATCCTTTAGTGACTTTACATAACCAGATGTTAGATACCCGAAGAGTCACAAGAGCAGGGCTAAAGAGCTGCATGTGTCTCTAAAACCATAGGTGGCAGATGTCTGGTTCAGTCTCTACTGATTTTCATGTTGTAGCATCCAGATCTTTGAGGAAAGACTGAACGTTTATGTGACTTTTAGAGGAAACCCAGTATGATGATGAGCCATGTGCTTCTGTGTTGCTCACTCACCGTGGTGCTGCTCCTTGGTCTGACAAAGAGGTGCTGTTTCCTTTTTGACTAAATGAACTGAATTGATGTTGTAATGTCCCTTGCAAAACATTTAACTTTTGCATTAACAGTCCACCAGTCAGCAAGGGTGTAACTTTGGGTGTAATACTGGGGGGGCCTATTTTTTTTTACACATTGAATCATGTACTTTTATAAAAGGAGTATGCTAATGTGGAGTTTCTGTATTAGAAATGCATTATGATACTTTTACTGTGATTTACTTAGCTTCGGCTATGTACTAGGCTAGTGTTAGTGTCAGTGTTAGCACAACAGCAAGGCTGGTTAGTAAATAATGCCAGTATTCTGCATGGGCAGGGGAGGAGGGTGGAATAAACTATTACTATTTTGCTGGCAAGCTAAATGAATACAGAAAATCAACGAGTTATTCATGCAAGATAATTCATATTTGTATTCATCGCAATGTTGTGATTATTGGGGAGGTTATATTGGCTGGACCTGATTACGCACCTGAGTCTGGGCATTATTTTTTTCCCCTTGAACTCTCATTAAACATGACTGAACTGTTTTGAAACTAAAAAGTTAAAATTAAAATGATTCTAATTTTGGATATAACTGGGACTGCTGTGTCACGTTTGTGCTGACTCGTCCCTCAGCCTGGTAGGTGTGACAGTGACTGGGGCTGGTGGGGGAGGGGGGGTTGGGTCCCGGGGGCTTTGTGTGTGAGGAGGGTATGTGGGGGTCCCAGGGGGCCTCTGTCTGCACTGCTGCTTGGGGAACAATAACCCCGTCAGTGTGGGACAGATTGGGAGGCAGCTGCATTGTTGAGGACAGCACGCCAGACACACTTCTCCCCCCTGACCTCTGACCCCGGACCCCCCCCTTCGCCTTTTGTTGCAGCAGACTACATTATTCTGGCTCTTGTGGCATCCAGTAGCCAGGCAGATTAAAGGCGACTAATTTATGCCTGATTTAAACTGCTTGGCTATGTTGAGTGTTTAGTTTAGCTTTTCTCTGTTTTAGCTACATACAGCTTATAAGCAAACAAAGCTGCTTTGGGCCTGTGGCGGGTACAGGCCCCAAACTGATACGATAATATTAAAAGTGTAGTGCTTGTTTGTACATTGTTTCCTCTCAGTTCGGTACTTTTTTGGATACTCACAATTAATTTAAGCCTAAAAATATGTTTGTTTTGTTTGTTTAAAAACACAATAAATCAGTTTAATTTGTAAAACTATTTAAAAAATATATAATGGGATCAGTGAGCCAAAGTTTTCTGAAGAGTGACAGAAATCAAATGTAGTGCAGAGATTATTATTAGGAGTACTCAAAGTCAACTTAAAGTACTGTTTATTTCAAAATAGTATTACTCAAGTAGAATAAAAAAACTGTACTGAAAAGTATGTCATGTTCAGGGAGGTAGAAATACTTATTCGTACTACTACCACTATTACTAATGTACTATGACTAACTACTAACACTACAACTTTTACTATTTCTCTTCTACAACTAGTTCTCATGCTTGTAGTACTACCATCAAAAAATGTACTTGAATATTTTTTCCCCCCAAAATTTAAGAAAATTATACTTAGCTATTATCAAGAAAACAAGACATGGTGATATTGCATATTAATAAATATTAAAAAAAAAAGTTTCCATCTGCAGTCCCCGGGTAGGTTGATGTTACAGAAATAAATATACAGACAATATACATAAACACCATATAGTAGTACAACATGGTCAATATTGGTTGTACAGACAACTATACAGCGAAAAGTGAAGCCTGAAAAGTGCCAAGAATTAGAGGTGGACAAATATAATGGGATGTTTTTTTGCGTTTTTTACACAAGTTGACCACTGGCCACTTCCTGCTCTTTCATGCAGATTGGGGTGAAAAAGTTAGTGTCAAGCCCTGAATATGATCACTGCGTCACATATTTATTCATCAATTCATCAGAGGCCATTGTGGCAGTCCTGATACAAAGATGTTTAAGATGCTTTGGGACGCCCTGAGAAGCGAGCTCAGAGCTATCAGAACTATCTTTTAGTAGTTTTGCAGTTTCTACTCTGCAGTTCATAGAAAATGTCTAAAATTGCTTTATCTCAGCCTGAAAAGCTTAAGATGGCAATAAAAAAATGTTTGCTTGTTTCTGTGGCATAGAACCAAATGCATTTTGTACAAGCTCTATTTGCATGGCAAATGTGATTGAGATTGCCTTATTGGTTTTAATAAGCCTTACTAAAACAAATATAATTATTCTATTATATTAATTTCTTTCATAAAATTAACAAAATTGGCAGCCATCGGCTGCTCAGAATTTCAAAAATTGGTATCAGTATTGGCCATAGAAAAACCCATATCGGTTGACTTCTAAAATAATAATTATAATTATTGCTCATAATCCAATTTTATCTGTATTGCACATAATCCCATATATTGCACCTAATTCCATATACATACTAAATGGTTCTGCCCATTAGGACCCAGTCATTGAGATCTACTGTATGTTCTCTAACAATACACAAAGCCCTATGGCCTTAATTACAGGTTGTTGATTAAGCTCAAATCATAGTGTCATTTATTAATTCCTCAGTGCTGGTGCTAATCAGATCTGCTCAGGTCACATTTTAAAAGGGTCATTACACACTGGATCTTTGTCTTCAATAATCCACTCACACAATGGAAATGTGCACAGTAAAAATTATTGCCATATGATGAAATTAATCTATGCTAAACCACACGCTAACATCTGCCACAGATGACAGACTTCTGTACCCTATCTCCTATGAAAAATCCCTCTACACGGTATAAAATGGTCCTAAAGGTCCCATATTGTGCTAAATAAATTTTTTGAGCTTTTAACCATGTTACAATATTGTTTGCACTTCAAAAACATACTTATAGTAGTATTTTGTTTCAATCTAATGCAAAGGAGTCCAAAATTATTTCAAAAAGGCTGAAAAAAGCAAATGACCCCTGTAACTTTAATCTCTCTGCATGAAATTCTATAAAAATCTTTGATAAAGGTGTAGTGTAGTTTTGGTGGCATTTGGTGGTGACATGCGAACAGCAGTTTGTGATACTTAGACCTGGACAGTGGCCAGTGAGTCTCAAGGCTGTCACAGAGACACAGACTTACATTACATTACATTACATTACATTACATTACAATATTAATATACATCATACAGCATTATGTTGGGTATGGATATTTAGCTCCACCCCATGTTTGAGAATGTTAACAATGTCTTTATTTTGTGTTTATAGCTTCCCTCTCATCTACATCAGTGAGCCAGTTCCAGGACAGAAGCACTGGGTCGGTCCAGCCAGGGTCAGGAGGTCAGAGGTCACGGCTGGATGAGTGAGAGGGCTTAATGGGCCTGAAGGACCAGCAGGATGGGACAGGCCACATCCTCGGTTTGGAGCTGGGGCTGGAGTACCTCCACGTGGACGGGACGGATAGAACGGCCGGGATGGCTAACGCGGGATCAGTGGAGGTTAGTCACTTTATCACATCTGCTGTATGCACTGTTCAGACAGAACACATTCAGTTAAGGTTAGGTATTCAGAAGGCAGTACCAAGGAATGCATATTGAAAGACATACAACTAATGAGAGAAACACAGTATCACATAAAGCCTCCAGATCAGATAGAAGTGGTTAATTGAGGTGGAGAGATTTGAATGAGAGGGGTTCTAAACCAACCTTTTATGTTCAGTTTTACTTATATAGCACCACATCCCGACAAAGGTGTCTCCAGACACTTTCTAGTTAGAGCTATACTCGTTAATATTAGAGAGAAACACCAACATTCCCCTACAAGCAATATTGGGCGATAGTAGCTGGGGAACAATGCGTTTTATCAGATGGAAACCTGGGTCAGACAGTGGCTGTGAGCGGCCAGCTGTCTGTTTTACTTTGCTCTGATCATAAATTCTGTCTGGACAGGCTGCCTTTAGCTTGTCTGGCTGAAAAGTATTTCTTATTGGGTGTAATAGTTACTTCTTCTTATATCCTTAGCAAAACAGAAATAAACAAATGCTGGAAAAATCATAACCTCCATAGTGGAGGTAACTAACAGTTATATATATGGATACCATATGCAGTCAGAGTTGACATGAACACTAGCCAACCGGCCAAATGTGGGTAGATTTCCATTTTGGTTAGTAAAATATTTGGTCTCACTAGCCACTTTGTCTGGTTGGATTATTAATTTGAACTGCCTTAAACCTGACTTTCTACTATACTTATAAATCTCCATAATTTAAAACCTACAGTAAATTATCAAGGGAGAGACAAAATTAAGGGTTTAGGGTTCTTAATTGAGAACATGTAAAAACAAATAAATAAAAATAATACAATAGGGGTGTAACGATTTGTTTTTGCAGTGATACGATATGTATTGATTAGAAGTGTTTCGATATGATTCAAGAGCGATATTGGCTAATTTGGAACGATACGATTCAACACCTTCGTATCAATAATTGATACATCAACTTTTTGCCAAAAAACTAAAAAGTTTACTCTCAAATGTAGCACCACGGCCGGGGTTGATTATGTCCAGCACACAGAGAGTGAAGAAAAGTTGAATATAACATTTTATTTAATTAAAAACACAAAATTTATCTCCAAAAAGCCATATCTGGTTTTATTTTAACATACAAATTTCTAATTTTGATAATTCCGATATTATCGATCGATACTTCATGTGTATCGATATTCACTTCCTAGAAAACGATCATAGAAAAAAAATTGATACATCAATACAGTTACTGTATCGTTACACCCCTATAAAACAAGCAAAAATATACAGATTTTCTGAGTCTAAATAATGTCTAAATGGATGATAAATTACAATATTAAAACTACCTTTTTTTAGTGGTTTTCAAAAAAATTGTAAAAACAACCAATTACCGTTTTATATACTGCACATGAATCAGCATTTTAAAGGGGTCCTATTATGTAAAATCAACTTTTCTGAGCTTTCTAACCATGTTTTAATGTTGTTCCTGCATCAAAAACATACCTGGAGTTGTGTTTTTGTTTCATTCACGCATGTTTTAGTAATCCTGTATTTATTGACGTTGACTTCCTGAAAGGACAGAAATGGTTCGTTTCACTGATGTTTGCAATTTCCACCTGACCACGCCTCTCCCCCCTCACGGCCCAGTCCCGCTCAGCTCACACCTCCCCCACAGCAACCAAACAAACCCACCGCACTTGCAGCAGCACATGCTGTGAGGAGCTGAAGAGACGTGACAGCAACTGGGCCGCGAGGAGGGAGGGGTTCTTAAAGTGACAGCGTGTCTCACAGAGACAAATGATGAGTTTTTTCAAATAGGGTTTTTTCAATAATTATTGCGTTTTCTGACCAACAAAACGTAAGATGTTGATCTAGAGGTGTCCTAAATTAATTTAAAAGACACCAAAAAAAAGCATAATATGGCCCCTTTAACATCTAACTGTGGCTGGCTAGTAACCTTTAAAAACACCAGTCAAAATGGTCAGTGAGCAAAAATGTTAATGTCAAGCCCTGTATGCAGTGTAAATTGTTGAAAGAAGGACTGTGTAATAATTGTGTCCTCTCATGCTTTTATTTCAGGAGGTGGGGGTTGGTGCCCAGAGCACTGGCAGCAGCATCACCACATCTAACTCAAACTTCAGCAGCAGCGGTAACTTCTCTGAGGAGAACTCTGACAGTGAAGATGAGCCAGCACGGCCCTCCTCCACTTGTCTGGAACCCAATGAAGGGGCCCCTGAGTCCCCTAAACCCTCTCCTGGTACTGACGCGATGGCAGACTGCCGCTCAAAAGTGGACTTTGCTCTCAAACTGGGCTACCCGGAGGAGCTGGTGCTGCTGGTGATCAGAAAACTAGGCCCTGGTGCTCTCATCAATGACGTCCTGGGAGAGCTGGTCAAACTGGGAACCAAGTCTGAGCCGCCGCCCCAAGGAGGGGGGTCCACCGCGACAGCTCCATCCACCTTGCCCCTCACCTTGTTGGACTCCTGCCGCCCTTTGTGCTCCAACCAGTGGCCAGAGGACAAGGAAAACCTGCGGCCTGTTGTGGTTGATGGCAGTAATGTAGCGATGAGGTAAGTAGATTTTTACAGTATGTATGGATTAACTTGCAAGAACTACTGCTCCTTACCTACTGCTTTAACATGACTTTCTCTCTGCAACCTCAAATGTAGTTATGTTTGATTTTTTTGGTGAAAAAAGCCTTGAGTTATTCCAGACTTTAACATAGAATAACAAGTGACCTCTGTCAAGGCTAGTTAAGGGGTAAATGCTCTATGTATTGAGCCACAAAATCCTTATATCTCACAATGGTAAAGAACATTTTGGCAATGCTAAATATTTTATGTAATAATAAAAGTTGAAGCGCTTTTCATTTACATTATGATCCCATACTTTTGCTTTTACAGTCATGGAAACAAAGAAGTGTTTTCCTGCCAAGGCATTCAGCTGGCTGTTGATTGGTTCTTGGATCGAGGCCATCGTGACATCACAGTTTTTGTTCCTGCCTGGAGGAAAGAGCAGTCCCGGCCTGATGCTCTCATATCTGGTAACATGACATTACAAAGCCATATACAGTACCTTAAGCTTCTTCTCTGAAAACAAATGCAAATCAGTAGGCATTACAGTTCCACCCTGTATTCAATCAATGAGCCAGGTCCACACCAAAAAACAAAGCACCTTCCTTGGCCCATTACTGATATTTCCTAATATTTTCAAACAAACTATACTTGAAAGAGGTTCAATACATTTATTCTTCAGTCATCTTTTGGTTTATTCTCTCACAACTCTCATCCTCTCATTTTACAGAACAAGAGATCCTTCGTCGATTGGAAAAACAGAAGATCCTTGTGTTCACTCCATCTCGCCGTGTGCAGGGACGCCGTGTTGTTTGCTATGATGACCGCTTCATCGTCAAACTGGCTTATGAGTCTGACGGCATCATCGTTTCTAATGATAACTATCGCGACCTTGCCAACGAGAAGCCTGAGTGGAAGAAGTTCATTGACGAACGCCTCCTAATGTACTCCTTTGTAAACGACAAGTAAGAGACACAGTGTAGTCAATATTTATATTGTTCAGCAGAGTACGAGTGCACATACACTAACAGTGTAGTTGTGTAGGTTAGCTAAAGCCATAACTTTTGTCATATACGTATTCAGGTTCATGCCTCCAGATGACCCACTCGGACGTCACGGACCCAGTCTGGAGAACTTCCTGAGGAAGAGACCCACAATTCCTGAACACAGAAGGCAGCCATGTCCTTATGGTAAAATATGCACATAACACAAAACACTTGCGCATACTGTATAGGTAAATGTAAATGTAAAGATTGTACATTAATGGTACCAGTTCAGCCTTTTTAACTATTCCATGTTTAAGATGGCTACAATTAATAGATTTGTAAGTTGGGATGTGGTAGTACCTTAACAGACTAATGCCACAAGGAACAACTAAAACATACCAAAATGGATTGTCTATATTAACATAGGGAACCTGTTATTGAAAACTACTTTGCTGCACATCTTAACAGTATCAACATACTTCTTAGAAGTTGAACATTATATAAAACAAACACAATCAAAATCAGCCTTTGTTTAAGCTAGCTTTTGGGGCTTTTAAAACCAATTTATCCGAAGATTTATTGTCCAAAATAGTAGTTGTAACATGTTTCTGATTTTCCCCTCAGGAAAGAAGTGCACGTATGGTCACAAATGCAAGTTCTACCACCCTGAGAGGGGAAGCCAACCACAGCGTGCTGTAGCTGATGAACTCCGGGCCAGCGTCAAAATCTCTTCAGTTTCTAGAGGCCTAATGGAAGATGCCCTGACAGTTACAAGCCAAAGTCTGTTTGAAGTGGAAGGCACAGAGCCAGAGCACTGGCAGAGCACCCCAAAGAAACAGTCCAACCCCAGTCTACGAGGTTCACTCACAGACCTGTATGAGGACAAAAGAAAAGTCCAGTCACGCAGAGGAAGTAGCAGCAGCAGCAGCAGTGGCTGCAGTAGTTTTTTGGGCTATCCTGCACTTGGGGGGCCTCCTTCTCCAGGGAGCATTGATAGATGGGACTGCATGGGCAGTAGTACTAGCAGCAGTGGTGCTATAAAGGCTTTAGGAGAGCACAGATGTGAATCCCCTGAGGTGGGCTACAGCTCTCTGGTAAAGGCCTACTCTGGTCTGAGGCTTGAAGTTCCAGAAAGTCCTGATGATTTCTCCACAATTCAGGACCTCAAATCCAAATCCCTGCTTTCAGATTGCAGCAGTGAGGGCAGCTCCAACATTTTCTCCCCAGATGTCATTGTGGACAGTGGTCCAAGGTTTCATCATTTGCACAGGCGCTATCCCGGTCACAGCATGTACTCTGCAAGTAGACATGGACTTAAACAGCACAGTCCACAATTGTTTTCTCAAGATATGCCAAAACAACGTTGTTTGGAAACAAACTTTACTTTTGAAGAATCTACCTCTTTTCAAACAGGCAGTGTTGAACACAACCAGCATAGCCCCCAGGGCAGATCTCAGGATTTAGCTAAACACGAATATGGGAGCAGCTTTAGAGACCCGCCATCTTCTCAAAGATCTTTTCTGTCTATTGCTAAAGGTCCTGAACATAGCACACAAGGGTATCATACAGGCTTGCAAAAACACTGCTTCCCACTCAGCAATAGCTTTGAAGAAATTCCCTCTACAATGAATTCTCAGACAAATCGTATCTGTCACATTAATAGTCCTGAATCCAACCGACAAAGTCCTCAAATTCCCTATTACGGCTTGCCAAAACAAAATGGCTGCCAGACAAGCTTTAGTTTTGAAGAATCTACCTCTTGTTCCATGTCTTTCAGTGGTTTTCCTGGGCTTAACCCGCACAGTCCTCAGACTTATCCTTTAGGTTTGTCGAGGCAACAAGGTTTTGGATGCTCTGAAGACTCTTCACCTTCCCTTGATTGTCATGCATCTCATATTCTGCATGCAAGTCATCCTGAACTTAATGAGCAAAGACCAGGATATCCCTCTGGTGTGCCAAAATTACATGACTTCAACACAGACTACAGCTTTACAAACCCTCCATCTTCTGTTACCACTCATTCACCTCAACATGCCTTCATGCCTAGATCTAATGCCAAGACCTCACCAAAAGGTTTTTCAGGGGATTTCCACAGTCTTCCACCACAGACACCCTATATGTCCTCAATCCACTCCCATCAACTGCACTCCCACAAGGGTAACAACATGATGCATTCCCCTTGGAAGAAAGGTGGCAATCAGGGCGATAAAATGTATGACCCAACACTGCCTAATACAAGATCTAGCTCAAATCAACAACCACAAATTAACTGGAATACACATGGTCAACAGTCTTACAAACCCTATAATCTCTTTGCCAAGAATCTTCAAGATGTAAGTGAAAAGACGTGGAATTCCCCATGGGGAAGGCTTTCCTCATTCCAGGGTCCTTCAAAACAAAGTACCTCTGACACTCCGTCAGGTCTGCGTTTGCACCAGGAGCCCCCAGCTTTTAACCAGTACCAGGATTTGAGAGAAAAGCTGTTCATTAACTTGTGTGGTATCTTCCCTCCAGATCTGGTGCGACTCGTCATGGCTAGAAACCCTCACACGATGGATGCTCAGGAGCTTGCTGCTGCCATCTTATTGGCCAAATCGCAGTGCAGTATCTAAAAAGAATGGCAGTTTTTTTCTATATAAAGTAGAATACAAATTAAAAGCACAATTTGTAGAGGATTGTTGTTTTCCAAAACAGATGTTGTACTAAAGATATTTTGTAAAGGGGAAACCCCTGTATTGTAATTGTATGAATATGCCTGCTTGAGCACTTCAGATCAGGGACTCTATAATTTTATATTCTATGTTTTGAAAGAAGAGACCTGTGTGCTTTGGGAGGCTTTCCATGTATATGTGGTTTTATTTTTGCATTTATTTATTCTTTAAGTTATTTCATAGGTAATAATATTTTTCTCTTTCTGCACTTTTGGTTATTTTTTTATAGTCAATCAAGCAGCAACAGTGCCATTATTGTTGGCCTGAGCAAATAAAAAAAAAAACATTCAATTTAATGGAGGTAGAAGACTACCAATCCAGTTACACAACATATTTTTATATTATTTAATTTTTAATTTATGCATTACTTTTTTGGTGAATGCATGTTTTGAGTGAGAGACAGGGTTTTTGTTTGTAGCATCAAAAAAATCAAAGCAAACAATGTTCTCAGTTAAAATCCACTAACAATTATTGTGTAAATGTGCAGTGATTGCCAAAAAAGCAGTGCACATTTAGGTGTATCACAGAGTTGAGTTATAGGACCGATGTTTTTGAGTAGGTCTATTGAGTTATTATTTCACATGAAGCAAATCAGTTTGGTAAAATTACAATTACTGGTATGAATAAATTCAGAATCTTGATATTTACAGTCACAATTTGTGTAAAACTTGGAGCCTAAAATATGAAATCACAGTACTGTGTCTTAATTCTTATCAGATTCTTTTCAGACATGTCAAAATATATTGTTCATTTGGTTCTAAATGATTGAACCTTTCTTAGAGTTCAAATAATAATATGTACTTCTTGTAGTAGTTCTGTTCTATTTTTGCAAAGTTTGTCAAAGTTATCAGTAGTTGTCTCACAGTATAACATAAGGCACTTGGAGCAAAATACTTCAGTTCTGAATAGTTTGAATGGAATATTTTTTATTCTAACGTGATTTGTGAGGCTGATGAGTGTCTTTCTGCTGCCAAATGACACCTCTTGTTGATACAAATTGTATCTTATTAACTTTTGTACAAAATAATTTTTATATAAGAATATTTAATAAGAATTGTATTTTGTGTATTTGTGAACATAGTAAAATCTGGCACTTTCCTCATGTTTATGTAGGGAAGGCTTCCTGAAACTAAATCCACTATCAGTAAATTTATTTGATATCTAAATGAATTCTGGTTATGCTTTAACATACAGCTTAGCCTCTTACTTGAAAAGTTGTTAGGTGGCATATTTGCTCTCCACATTCCAGCTCACATCATTTATGGGCAAAAACATTTTTCTTGAGACTGTATAGCCACATGTGCATCATTTTATAACTTGACATTTTGAAATGTTTTTGTTAAGTGACCAAACCTGCTTTTTATTCAGTGTTAAGACCTGTTTGTGGACCAGTTATATCTTTACTTGTACCAGAATTTGCTGTAATTGTCACGGTATACACTAAAACTTTGCTTCAATTCAAGTCCAGAAGGCTAAATGAAGAATTTGTCAAGTGCCAAAATGTTTGTATCATTTATGAGGAAACAAGTATGAAACACCAATTCCACAAAACATGACTTTAAGCTGATAAAGGTTTAAACATACTGTATGTGCATTATTGGTCTGTACAACCATTTGTTCATTAAAACTAAGGCAACATGTTGCATCTTTTAATAAACTTTAAAAAATAGCATCTTGTTTGTTTAGATAAGAGTCTGTTTTATAGCTTTGATATTTTTAAAGCGCTACATTTGCTCTTGATATCACAGTAATTATCAGAGAGTCCCTAAAAATATAGAAAACTAGTGCATTTAGAAATCTGCGAAAGAACAGTGCAGTAGTATACAGCAAATGAACTGAGTCCTTCAAAGTGATAGTGGCTAATGAGCTGAAATAGTCACTATGTATTCAAACACAAAATATGTAATGAAATAGAGAAAAGTAAAGCACAAAATATGAAGGAGAATACCAGAGTCCACTCAGGATCAGATAGTGACCAGCACCTGTCCCACTTTTGGTTGTACTGCACAGCCATTTAGGCTTTGTAGACAGAGAATGCATTTTTATAACAGATTTTTTTCCCGTTCTTTTTCTGTTCCTTTTGTTTTCCAATGAATAATGTCTCACTAAAGGCATTCATTTGCAAAATGTGTGTTTTTGCGATAGGCACATCAAATATCTCATAGTCCCTGAACAGTAGCAGTCTTTATCTAAATGAGGCTTAGACTCAGAAAGTTGGTCAGTTAGATATGACGAATATCAAAGCTTTTATTTCTCGAGGACGCCCCACCATCCACCAAATCGCACAACTTGTCCCACTTTTTATTATTTTTGAGATGATGACTCTATGTCTAATTACAATATTCAAACATTCAGGTGCATGTGTGAAAATTCTTTCCACAGCAGACAAAATCAAACAAATTAGCCATTTTAAAAAACATTTAAACAACTTTAATGTTTTTTATACATATTTTGTTAACAATAACAGTAATAATACAATTACAAAAAGATAGCCAGGTCTGCGTGTCTATTTGTCTGAGTCCTACCTGCGGCTCCTGTCCTCTCTAACTCTGTTCCTGTCCCTGTTCTCCTTGTTCCTGTCTCTCTCTCTCGTGTCCTCTGTCTCTCTCTCCCTTGCCCTATCTTTGTGTCTCTCCTCTGTTTTGCTGCGCTCATCCTTGTGCCGTTTATGTCCATCTTGCTCTTCTCGCCTGCTCCGTCTCTGCTCCTTTCTGTCCTGCTCACTCCTGTCCCGCTCGCTCCTGTCCCGCTCGCTCCTGTCCCGCTCGCTCCTGTCCCGCTCGCTCCTGTCCCGCTCGCTCCTGTCCCGCTCGTCCCTGTCCCTCTCGCCCCTGTCCTGCTCACTCCTGTCCCGCTCGCTCCTGTCCCGCTCGTCCCTGTCCCGCTCGTCCCTGTCCCGCTCGCCCCTGTCCCGCTCGCCCCTGTCCCGCTCGCTCCTGTCCCGCTCGCCCCTGTCCCACTCTTCCCTGCCATCCCTCACCCTCTGTTCCCTCTTGTCCTTCCTCTTCTCCCTGTGGCCTGCTCTGTCCTGACTTTCTGCCTGGTCTTTGTTTTTCTTCTTTGTTTCCTCTTTTCGTTTCTTCTTCTTCTTATGTTTTTCATCTGAATCTGTAACCCATGCAAGAAAATACAATCTATCAAATACTGTCTTATTGAATAAGGCATATTTAAAACTGTTCTATTAAAAATTATAATAATTAGCGAAACAGATCTACACTTAATCATTTAAAATCCTTCTGTGGAGATAATATACCTGAAGAGCTGCTGCTGCTGGAGGAGGAGTCGGAGGAATCTGATTGGCTGGAAGAGTCTGAGGAGTCAGATGTGGAGGAGGAGGACGAGTCAGAGTCAGATGACTCCACTTCCTGGTTCTGGGTCATTATCATTTTGGGGGCATTCTTCAGATGTTCCCTCAGTTCATCCCTGAAAGAAAACACATCAGTCACAATAAAATGATTAGGCTTAAAACTGAACAACTAAACTAAGGTTGAGTGAACGAAAGAAAAACTTCTTTTCTTGAGCTTGTGTACTTTCCAGCGCTGGGCTGAAACGTGTAATTATCATTATAAAAGGGTGACAAAAGAGCAACCAAGTGTTGCAGTGTGCTGAGGCTGACTGATCAGATACACTTCCTTCAGCTCATCCAGGAGAATAATGAGGTGTTCCCAAATCAGCTGAAAGATGAGCATCCCTCCAGTGCATTCTGATTCAACCATAAACAGGGCTCAAAATTGCGACCATTTTAGTCGCATATGTGACCAAAATTAAGTCAGTGCGACCTTAAAATTCATTTGGTGCGAATGCAACAAATTGTCATTGTGCAACCTTTTACATAGACTATTGACTGCATGTGACTTATTCTGACAGGTAAGCCTTTGAGCATTCCCTACAGTTTTTGTTTCATGTCGATAGGTCCAGTAATTATGGAGATGTTCCACTGTTAAAGATTAAAATCCACATTAAATATAGCCTATTACATGTGGCGCATTAACGCTCTACTGGCGGGAACACGTGCAATGTTAAAGCGTGATAGTTACTGGATCTCTGATGTTTTACCAAAAAATGCTCAGAAAAGAGATATTTACTGCCAATAACTTAGTTTGAAAAAACAGAAGGATGAGAGGAGTGGGGAGAGAAGCTGTTCCTCTGAGCTGATGCTGGGCACAGGGAGAGCGGAGGGGGAGGGGCCATGGCAGCTGCATGGGACAGCACCCTGTCCCACAAACACGAAAGGTTCAGGAAACTTTTAGTCTAATAAATATTCTGGAAAAAAAAAAAAAAGCACAATGTCAGACCTGAAGGTGGACTTCTTCTCTAATGAGTCTGTGAGTGCCTAACAAGAATCATGTGATGCAGATTCAGAGACTGGTGGTCTTCACCTGAGCACTGACCTCCTGACGTTTACAACAGTTATTGAGAAGCCTTTCTGTAACGTTTCTTATGTGTTTGAGCTGAGCTCAATGACTCTGATCTGCACACTTTCCCCTGCAGTTCCCCTGTTGTCCACAAGGGCCCCCCCTCAGTCTGCTGTACTGTAGGTTAATGAGGGCACTGTTCACATTGTAAATGATAGACTGTCTACTATGTTCCAGCAGTGGAGTCTGGTGTAATAAGTTTTATTAAAATACTAGAAAGAATTGGAGTTATCTTTCCAGGGTAGAATAATCTGAAGAGTTTATCCAAGTTAGGAGAACCAGTGCCACATATAAAAGTTCATTTCAGCCCTCAATGTAAAATAAAGAAAATTGTAGTTTTTATTAATAAAACAGTTAAATATACAGTATGGTTTTATGTATACATTTTGCTTGGTGCTCCTACATTTTTTTATGCTACCATGGAAGAAAGTTAATTTTGAGCCCTCCTCCTGCCAGCATGACAATAACACAAATGCATACAACTCATCTCAGCTGCTCCACTTCATGTAAAGGGGGAGTGGCTCCACTCAGAGGTTCTCCGGGGTGGCAGAGCTCCTCACTCTCTATAATCTCATCTAGAAGGGAGTGTCAAGCCCTACAAACAGAACTCATTTTGAATCTGACATCTTGTCCTTTCTGGCACTGATCACTGATGAGAGTGAGCATTATAGGTCAGTTGGTAAATTCTTCACCACAACAGACCAGTACATTGATCATATTTCAGCAGAAGCTGTGCTGATCCATCTGTCAGTCTCACGTTGCATCCACCTGAGGCAGGAACTCTCCTTCAACCTGGAGAGAGCAAACCAGCCTTTTCCGACTGAGAACCATGGGCTCGGAAGGGCTGACCCCCAATTTACACCAGAAGCAACAGTAGCTTGGAACAACAATGTTGCATCAGCTGCGTGTGGACTGCTCTCTGTTTATCCAGTCTGACAATTCACACCGGCGATGACACATGTGCGTCACATGAACGACTCACCGCTCTGCTTTGCTAAAGATAGGTTGGAGTTCTAGTTTTCAACAGGCTCCAAGAGTCAAAATAAACTTCCGCTGTGCTATCAAAATGAAGGCTCACTGCAATAGAAATGTAAACATCACAGATCAAGAAGTTATGTTTAGATGGTGAGTAGTCTGTAAAACAGAGGGGGAGACAAGTAGAAGCAGTACAGCAGCTCTAATGCCCACGCCTTTAAACATACGTGTGCAAATCGATCTGCTACCGCGATCTGGTGTGAATTTGGGGTGATTCTCAACCCAGACACTTTACACTTGGCTTCAAACCACCCCAGTACTCAAAAAGGTTCTGGTTCAATTATGCTAATGGGACAACATGGTCTGCAATAAGCAGAGGTGAGCTCCTGTGGTCCCTGAACCAGTCTCCCTCTGGTGTTTGCTGCTTGAAATTCTGTCCAATGGACAGAAATCAGTAATAGAGAACAGTCCAACGTGTTCTGGGGACAGGTCTGATTTACTGCTGGCAATGTGAACCAAGCACCTGCTCCAAAGTATACAGAACAACAACTAACAGCTGTTAGCAGAGGGCTCCAATTCAAGCAAGCAACCTCCCTCCACTGGATGACACTAGGGAAGTTGCCTAATGCCTTCTCTGGAAAACATATGTGGACTGGTTTGGGAAACTTCCATGTTCGCTGGCCCAACATTTCAAAATCAAACACAAACAGTATTGTTTCTACTGGAGCCAAGGTTTGACCAAATACTTTCCAGCACCCTGGCTGGCATAGATAACAAACTATCTCTAGGTAGCAGCTCTCAACCTCTGTAAGGTCCCCTACAGCCCCTCCTGCTGGTGGTTGGCCCACGGGACATTGGCTTTCCGTTGCTCCTCCAAGCCCCATGGGGTGAGACCTGGCCACCAGGGGCCCACATGCAACACCTGACCCACAGTCAGTTAAACTGACCTTCATGTCCAACTCCTATGCCACAGGAAAACAATGAGAGGTAAGTAAAGCAGTGGTGTCAGTGTGACTCAAGTCTAATTAGATTTAAAGGTGTGGCAGAAGAGTCAACTGTAAAGGTCCACTACATTTAACACTATTTAACTAATATGAACATAACCTCATCAATATTTCATTGACATGCCTGTTGATTTTCTAAGACTACTGTCTGGTTGGTCTTACGTGAGTCCTCCCAGGCCGATGGAGGTGAAGAAGTTGATGGCAAAGCGAGTGTTTCTGGGATTATCTCGTGGAAACAAGCCTTCAAAAAATGGCTGTAATGTCCTGGAAAATATAAAACAAACCACACAATGAGATGCACAATACTCTCACTGTTTAACTTGACATCTACACAGGAAGTAGGCTTAATATATATTTAGGTGTAACATATTTCTTACGGGTCTTTGAGCCTCTGGTTGAGTTTGGGCAGGCCCATGAAAGCACAAAGCTCCTGGAAGAGGATCTTCACAAAAATCCTGCTGGATGATGTAGTGGTCTCCTCACTCATCTTAATGCACTCCAAAACCTGCAGAAGGAAAAAACAGCAAACAGCAGAAATCACTGACTGAAATTAAGGCACAAATTTGTTTTATCTATACAGCAACACTTGTTGTAACAAAAAAATATTAAGCTAAAAAACTATTTGTGCACTGTCAGCATTGATTTGCTTCTGCAGTGGTGACTTTGTCGGTGAGCACCGTTTGTTGGGTTCACAAGCTTACTACAGATCTTCACAACTTCTACTCTTTTTTCACAACTCAAGCGTATATGTGTAGACATACACCTCCAAAAGCAATGGCTGAGTTGTTTAAATGCTCACATTTATATCACGCTTTTCTACCTCCATGGGTACTCAAAGCGCTTTAGATCAAGGAACTGCTCTAGAGCAAACAGCTCTATCTCCTCAGCTACTGCTGCCCCCTGTTTATTATTTAAAGTTTTAAGTTTCAGTAACTTTTCTGAGGTGACTATGCACTGTTAGAAATAGTTTTTGCACATGTTGGTTTCCAGAAAACTGACCTAGCCTTTGCCAACTGCTATGTATATTTTCTACTTTTCTGTGTGCCTTTCAGTTTCATTCGGCTATTTCACGCAACATTTTAAATTTTAATCAGTCATGAGAAGACTGACTAAAGGAGCAAAGGTACTCGGATCCTGAATCCTGAAGACTGAGTTTGGCTTGCTGTTTATCTATGTTAATGTACTGTGTGTACCCAACACGTAATGGGAACAGAACAACACCCTTTTATGCTTTTTCATAGATGGTGATGCTATTAGGTGGGCAATTAATACACTGCACTAAACTGAGTTGGAATTAATTATATATTGTTGCCTTAGGTGTGTATGCGAAAGTGCATGTGAGTGCACGTACGCTCCAGGGCACAGAGTCGGTGTACAGCAGGTGAGCGAAGAGCCGGGCCACGTTCCTCAGTTTGTTAGTCTCCAGTCGGTGGATGGTTTCATACTGTTCTGCAAATATGGCCTCAAAGCTCTCCATGTAGTCCTTTTTCAGAAGACAGAACCTCTGCGTGAACGAACACACACAACACACACAGGGTTAGCCTCTTTTAATCCTGTTATTCATTTATTTATTTTTTTCCTGTTTTTTTTTCTGGCGCTTACCCCTGCTAAAAGTCCAAAGAACTTCTCATAGGTCCTCTGTTGGGCGCAGCAGTCCAGGATCATGTTACACAGCTCCTTCTGCTCAAAATATCAGGACATCTTGTATTATTATACAACTTATTGTCATAGAGCTATGTCATGTATACACATTTATCAGACATTTGAGAACTTTTCTCCAATAGAGTCTGGTTGGAGGAGTCTAGCTGTTCTTTACTGATTATACCTGGAAGAGCTGGTCATTTCTATTACACTGTATACAAAATATCAGTCAGGTCCCCGTGGATTCAAGCTAGCCTTCCAGAGGATGAAACAAGTAGACACAGAAGTAGACACCTCTGAATGCAAACGGACAAAGACAAACAAGCCCCTATCTTAGATGATTGTTAGTTTAGATTGATTATGGTTAAAACAGATCTGGCACTTTTTGTACAAAGTGAGCACGAACCGTGGTACATGGGCTTCTTCTGGTGGTAATCAGATTTCTTTTGCAGTTCATGTCCTAATTTAGTTTAATTTCGAGACAGCTGTATTTCTTATAGCGCTGCTCTAGTTGATGCTTACATGTGAGGTTTAGACCCGGCTGAGTGCTGGCTGGACATCAATCTAGTCCTGGTTATATCCCATTTTTTCTGGTTTAGAACCAATTTAGTCCTGGTTTAGATCTGGTTCAGTCCTGGTTTAGTCAGAGTTTTAGTATGGGTTTTGACATGGTTTATTCCTGGTTAATGGCAGTTAGTCAAATATTTTCTGTGGTAGTTCTTAGAGTGAAAAGTTTCAGAACCTCTGAGCTAGTGAAACCATACATGTCATTTTGTTTCATAGGTAATACAAAATAGACGTAACTCTACACCGTATTATCTCTGAAAATGCCATAATGCATCAGGTCAGGAAAAAAAACATCCTCTTTAGTCAGACTGTAGGCAGATTTAAAAAGGATTTTATAGAATTTTGCACAGCTCTAAGAAGCTTTACCAATACTATTCACAATTAACCTGGTGAGCCAGACTGTCCTACTTTCTTTTCACAAGCAGGACTGTCTGGTTCCCCTGTCTGGTTGGTGCATTTCTCCAATTCAATTTGTAAATGGCCAATCACAGCCATTTATCTGCAGCGCGTCTTGCAAAAGCAGAAGAGCTAACTAAGGTAGCACTGGTTACCAAGCTAATTTAATAACTTCTCTGACCTGATTACCAGCGGTTAGTGCTTTCCTTCGTCACCTGTTGATTCTGTGGGAATTTTCTCTTTGTCTTGTTGCCATTTAAAAAACACTTAAGTCTCGTTGACATGTGATGTAACAAACGCATTTAAAAACAAAAAATATATATATTTTTTCAACAAATCTTTGTACAAATCTTTGTAGAAATGGAGAGGCTACCAGACTAACTTCTTTGGATAGAACAGGAAAAGAGTTTGTCTGGCAGGCCAGGCTAATTCACAATACTTATAGTAGTACTTATAGTAATGCAAATCTTAGAGAAAAATCTCGTATTTTGTTAGCAATAGAAGGCTTCACAATCAAATACAGTGCAGACACAAGAATATTCAAAAGAAAAACAAATACCGTCTGACTTTCAGGGAAGTCCATCTTTATCAGTTTATGAGCACACTCCTCAAAGTCCAAGCTGTAGGGAGGAAAGTATCCTGTCATTAAATGTAACCAAGTACACTAAGCCGTAAAGGCAGACAGTGCATGTGGTTGTACCTGGACTGAATAGCAAGGTAGATGGTCCTCCTGAAGGCCACCAAGTTCACCTCTGTCTGATCAAAGATGGTCACCTTCTCCCCTAAAATAACAAAAATCTTTAATAACTCATTCTGAGTCATTTAACCAGTCCTGCAACAAAGTATCCTGTCCCCACCATCTGCATCTTCCTCCTCGTCGTTCTCGTCTTGATCCTCATCTTCATCACTTCCGTCCGCCTCATCTCCAGAATCACTGCTGCCTTCATCTAGAATATCTGAACAACAGCAGCTGATTGGTCAGAGAAGAGCTAAACATGAGCTGATTGGAAGGTTACAGAGTGTACAGTGCTCTCACCTCTCTTAAGTGTTTTGTACTTTTCCTCGTTCTCTAGAAAATCTGGGTCCAACTTAAATACGTCTGAAAAAAGAAAAATGTGTCTTAAAAACAACAAATTTTATTTGATGATTCTCACTCCTAAAACTAGGTACAACAACCAACATTTAAGATACATTCCACTACTATAAACAACATAGCAAAATATACAGTTTATTTTGTGACTAAAAATAAAGTACTTGCATTGCACCATATCTCAATTGTCTCTGCCTAATCAAACATTATGAGAATACTTATATTTATCAATATTTATCCATTTCACTTCTATTTTCACCATGATTTGTGTTTTTGTGCCGTTTTATTAATCATATACTATTAATTAAATCATAACGCAGTTTTCATGGACTTTTCCAATTACTATCTACTATTAGGCAGTGGCATTTCAAGAATTTAGGGGGCCCCAAGCAAGGGTCCTTACTGCGGCCACCTATGTAAATATTTCATAGCAAGAAAAAAATTTGAAAAACCTCAAGCAGTATGAACAAGTAAGAAGGAAATAATAATAAATAAGGCATTGACACTTATGCTCTAAATCTACCCCAAGATTTGAGCAAGTCCAGAAAGCCTTTCCAGGTGGACCTCAGATAAGTCTGAATAAACTCCCTGCCAATAGGTGATTGAAAACTGTTCCTCAAATATAAGAAACATGTATATGAGCTGCTCTTAAAAAAGCAAATCTTAATGTTTGTTTTGAAAAATAGAGTAAGTCCATTTGGGTGTAGTTCTTACTGAGCACGTCTTCTGGGTTGTAGTCATCCTCCAGGGGCATCATGTGAGTGAACTGGTCATCCTCATCCACCAGGTCCAGCCCCTCGGGGATCACCGGGTGGTCCTTAAAACCGTCCTTTCTGATGGCAAACATCACCTCGATCATGTACTGCACTCGCTTATCGATGGCCGACTCGTGGAGGACGTTCCGCAGACGCTCAAAGATGGCTATGGAAACAAACAGAATTCAGAGCACGAAACATTTATCCCAGGAAACAGAAAAACACTTTTGCTTTGAGAATGCTGGGGAAGAGATACAGAGAAGGTGGTAGGGAGCGGTACCAAGACAAGAGAGAAATGTGTTAGTGGTCATATATAAGAGCACAGTAGTGAGGTGGCGGAGGTTCGTGAAACTGAGCGTTTTGAAGCTTCAGAAACTCAGTGACTACAGGATTTTTTGAACAGGCATGAATGAAGCAAAAGACAACTCCGGGTAAGTTTTTGATGACAACATTATAACATGATAGAAAGCTCAGAAAAGTCCATTTTGCATTATATAGTCCATTTAATCAAAATATTTGAACTAACATTAATATTTTTCAGGGTGCACGGTGGCAGAGCGGTTAGTGTTCTCGCCTCCCAGCAAGGAGATCGTGGGTTCAAGCCCCTGGCTCCTGGCCGACCAACACCAACACACGAACTCTCTGGGTGGAGTCTGCATGTCCTCCCCGTGTTACCGTGGGTTCTCTACGGGTTCTCCGGCTTCCTCCCACCGTCCAAAGACATGCATGTGTTAGGTGAATTGGTGACTGAATGAATGTGAGAGTGAATGGTTGTCTGTCTGTGTTTGTCTCTGTATCAGCCCTGCAACAAGCTGGCCCCTGTCCAGGGTGTACCCTGCCTACGGCCCAAAGTTACTGGGATATGTTCCCGTCACCCGCGACCCCTAACGGGAATAAGCAGTAGAATTGTATATTTTCCAATCTCCTTTGCATAGTTGATCAGGTTGTTGATTGTGGCCTGTGGAATGTTTGTCCACTCCTCTTCAATGGCTGTGTGAAGTTGCTGGATATTGGCAGGAACTGGAACACGTCGTCGTATTTGCTGATCCAGAGCATCCAAAACCTGCTCAATGGGTGACATATCCTGTGAGTATGCTGGTCATGCAAGAACTGGGATGTTTTCAGCTTCCAGGAATTGTGTGCACCATGGGGCCGTGCATTATCATGCTGCAACATGAATTGATGGTCGTGGATGTAATGGCACAACAATGGGCCTCAGGATCTCATCACAGTTATCTCTGTGTATTCAAAATGCCATCAATAAAAATGCACCTGTTTGTTGTCCATAGCATACACCTGCCCATTCCATAACCCCACCACCACGGGCCACACAATCCATAACACTGACATCAGCAAACCGACCCACATGACATCATACACACTGTCTGCCATCTGCCCTGTACAGTGAAAACTGAGATTCATCCGTGAAGAGAACACCTCTCCAAAGTGCCAGATGCCATCGAATGTGAGCATTTCCCCACTCAAGTCGGTTACGACAATGAACTGCAGTGAGGTCGAGACCCGGATGAGGACGACGAGCCTGCAGATGAGCTTCCCTGAGACAGTTTGTGCAGAAATTCTTTGGTTATGCAAACCGATTGTTGCAGCAGCTGTCCGAGTGGCTGGTCGCAGGCGTGGAGGTGAACATGCTGGATGTGGAGGTCCTGGGCTGGTGTGGTTACACGTCGTCTGCAGTTGTGAGGCCGGTTGGATGTACTGCCAAATTCTCTGAAAAGCCTTTAGAGACAGCTTATGGTAGAGAAATGAACATTCAATTCACGAGCAACAGCTCTGGTGGACATTCCTGCAGTCACTATGTCAATTGCATACTCCCTCAAAACTTGCAACATCTGTGGCATTGTGCTGTGTGATAAAATTACACATTTTAGAGTCTTGGCCTTTCTGGCCTTTTATTGTGGCCAGCCTAAGGCACACCGGTGCAACATTCATGCTGTCTGATCAGAATCTTGATATACCAAACCTGTGAGGTGGATGGATTATCTCGGCAAAGGAGAAGTGCTGATGCTGATGAAAAATGGGAGCAAAAACAAAAGTGTTGCGTTTAAAATTTTGTTCAGTGTATTTATGCTAAATACCGACACAAAACAATAGCAAAGCAGCAGTAGTGTGCACTCCCTTGTCACTAAAAATAAATGCCGTTTAGTCCTCTCGGTCTCTAAAGATCAGGTCTATTGCAATTTATACACAGCTGAAGTCAAGCACATAGCTAATCTGCATACATAAACAAATTACATATTACACTATGCTGTTTGTTGTTGCTGCCTCCTGCTAAACAAAGGCATCACATAGGTAATATGTGATTATTGTGATATGGTTGTTCTGTTTGGAGTATGAATTTAGTTTGAATCAGATACTGTAGCTTCTAAAATTCTTACAGTTGAAATGGGTGGAGAAAAGTGTCAGGTGTGTCGTGTGATAGAGAATGTACAAGATTCACTGGGGAAAAGCTTTATGTTAGTAGTGAAAGACGACATGAAGTTCATTGGTGTGAGAGAAGAGGATGCAGAAGATAGGGTTAGATGGAGGCAGATGATTCACTGTGGAAACCCCTAAAGAAAGCCATAGCAAACAGCATGAATGTGATAGAGCAAAAAGAACAACAGAAGGAATCTAAATCTACTACGGTTTAATACTTTTTGTAGTTTAAGATTATACCATTGATTCCTTTGGGGGACACTTCAGTGAGCTTGAGTCCGCACTCCTTCAGGAAGGCTATGGCTACCTCCACGCTGTCATCTGTGGGCCGCTCCAGCAGCAGCGTCAGCATCTCAAGAGACAGCACCTCATGAGCCTGGGAATGGAGAGAGTATGTGGAGGATAAATAAAAACCTATGCAGCTATCGTGGCTGGAATAAAATAAGAATGGGACATACCACATTCTGGTTGATGAGGTGAGCCACGAACTTGGAGGCTGTGAGGCACTGTTGCTGAGAAAACACACAACAAACAAATTTATTACAAATTCATTTAGGTCGTTTCAGTGTCAGAGATCCCTGGTTCCTGTTTATTGAGGTTGTACTTTGAGGTTGCGGCGGTAGCTCTTCCTGAAGTTGAGAACAAGCCGTTTCAGGATGAGTTCTCCGATCTGAGGAAACTTGGAGTTGATGATGGCCACCACAGCAGAATAGACATGAGTGAAGATGGGAGAGGCTGCCTGAGCCTGCAGTACTGAGCGGGCTAGGAGACCCCTGAGGAGGCAAGAAAGGGTGCAAGGAATGACATCAGAAAGCGACAAAATAGAGGCTGATATATTTTTGGCCACTAAAATGTTTTAAAGCAGAACTCAAAAACTTTTCTTGTTTTGTTTCGTCACTGTTTTTGCCTCATTTCAAAGTAAAGCACTATAGTAAATACTCATTAGTCCAATTGACTCCTTCACTTGGCTTTACTTTTGTTTTCTCCTCCTCATATTTGTATAAAGTTTTTTTTCTGCCATTTGGCCTCTCTCTGCCATGACAAAAATCAAGGAATACAGCATACTATTAGGTTGTTGTCTGGCTGAACAATTCTGGAAAAATATCTAATTGCAATTTTTTTGATAGATGTTGTGATTTGATCTGCAATATATATTTTTTTTAAATCAAGATTCAGTTTACATTTAAGCATGTGATGGAGCATTAACCCTTGAGAAAACAGATATATTAATATAAGTAATCACATACTTCCCAGAATTTGTCTGAAGAGGTGTCATATATTTTATGCATATTAAGATTATTTTCTCTGCACAAATTTTAGATAACAGGTATTCTCATTATCACAATGAAAGAAAAGGTGAGTAAACCACTACTGGTATGTTTTGTGCTAGATAATATAGAAGACTCCGAAATGGAAGAAAAAAATAAATGAGGAAAAAAGGGGGTCCTGCACGTTCTTGCTTTGGCAGTCAGTTGCACAAGGTAAACACAAAGCACAGGCTGCCAAGCACATTTGATCTGACACTAAAATATTAAAACATAGTCCATCTTTAACACGTTTGGGTTTTGCACCTGTTAAGCTCATTTGCTTTAGCCAGGCTTCTTCGCATGTTTAGAATGTGTATGAAGCTGCTACCATTTTACACAGTAATTGCAGCCTTTGAGGTTTGCCAATCGTGTCAATTTAATTCACAATTTAGATTTGATTTAGATTCTTCGTTCAGCCATACCACACAGACTTCAAAACTGTTTATTTAAGGTTAAAAAGTTACAGAGTTCTGCTTTAATAATGAGTTCCCTCTGTACCACAGTCATACCTGCCCCGGACGATGTTCTCCTGCAGCAGCTCCTGGATTATGTTCACTATGTTGGACACGTTCACTTTGTTGATGAGACCGTTGATTGACTTCTTCAGAGCCTCCCAGCTCATCCTCTGATACGCCAGACTACACAGAGGGTGCGACAACATTCCATTTAGTGCCAATGAGACAGGGTTTTATATAAATCTGACATTACGTAGTCCAAACATGACATGACTTTACATTTTAAAACATCACTACATAATAAAAGCCTGTCTTAAACTAGAGTCGCTCCAGGTTTTGTCAAAGGAAATTAAAGACCTTTTTAAGCATTTTTAATCCCATTTAGGGTGAAATCTAATGACAACATTGTCAACAACCAAACACGAATCTGTATGAATTCAATAGTCAGGAATTAAATGTACTACTCTCTGAAACTCAAAGATATTTTAAAAGTCAAATACAAATGAAATAACCCCAATGCTGCATTTAAAAAAAAAATCATAAAATTATACAGAATCATACCTTTTTAAAAAAAATACAGTATAGAGTAGACACTGTTATTGTGGTGATGATTCGTATTTTTCTTCATTTTTAAAATTTATATTAATATAAAAAAAATTACAAATTACAATTACAAATACCTGAACGAACAACATTTAATGCCTACTGTTGTTATTTAATATTTTTCTTATATATTTTCTTATATTTTATATTTATATTTATATTTATATTTATATTTTCTAATATTTTCTTTATTTTAACATCAAATTCAATACATTTTTAATACTTTTAAGACCTCGGGGCTATCCTGTAAATTGGGTTAAGCCTGGTTCACGCGGCAAAATTTTTAAACTGTCAGAAGACAAAACATGAGAGACACCACACATGGTGATTAAAAAAAATCATAAATATAACAGTTTTGGTCCTAAAGTGTGTGCTGTGCGGCCACACGGCAAAGAAAACACACGAACAGAACATTGCCAGGACAGACAGGAAATCTCGCAAAACAAGATTAAACGTGACTTTGCCGTTCACAAACATGGAGCAATTGCTATTGCTACAATTTGTGGACTATTTCTAACAGAGAAAAAAAATACACAAACACCAACAACAACAACGGACTTTCTGGTGCGCCATGACAGCTGTTTTGATTTTGTATTCGTCTTCGTGCATCTGTCTCACTTTCTGACACGTCACATTCAACAGGGTGCGTGCTTGTTTGTCCTCGGGACACACCACACACGTTCTGATATCGGGCCAAGACAATCCAACATGTTGAATATCTCCGATTTGAGATCAGAGCGGTCCCGATGTACTTCAGAGCAGACCAGAGCACTCTTAACACCCCACACACAGCAGGAATATCTGATAAGATTATCTTTAGTGCCATTATGATAATTGTGGCATCCTTAAGATTGTCAGAAAGGGGAGAATCGGGTCAAAAATCTGCATTATTATCTTGCCGTGTGAACCAGGCTTTAGGGTTAGCTGTTAAGACTGAAGAACAAATTTTATTTTGGAAAAAACATTTAACGTGTGTCCTCATGTCAACAGACAGCAGCGCTCCAATGATACAGTACACTTCTTGGAGACACTGAACATACTGGCCCTGCTCATTCAGTGCCACTCCAGGAAACAAAACTATTGAGTTTTGAAATTGAAGAAAGCTGCTGCAGTTCTGTTTGAATGTTAAAATTCTCCGAAGCCCTGTCCTGTCCCTGTACTGTAGCAGTTCTCTGTACCCTGTCCACCTGTTGTACCTGCTCTTGTCGGTGATCTGCTGCTGCATCAGCCTCAGTTTTGCTGGGGGGATGTAAGCCCCTCCAGTCCGTGTCAGGATGGGGTCCAGCTCCTCCTTCTTCTTCTTCACCGGTGGCTCGTCGCCTGCTGTTGGCTCTTTATCAGCAGGTGAAGAAGAGCGACCCCGCCTCCTTGGGTCTGACTCTGCATCCCTGTTGGGTCCTCGTCTGTCATAGCGGTCACCACGACGATCCCTGTGAAGAGGAAGATAGGTCGTTGAACATAGTTTTCAAAAATCTAGATTTGTTATACATTTCTACAGATTTGGCTACTTTTTCTTCCCAGATGGGGAAGGGTTTTTGACAACCCTGCTCAGTCGTCTTATGTTGCCATGTGAACAACTGACAGCTATCAATCACATGTCCAGGCCACACACCCCTGTAAGATCCACCCTCAGTTTGTCCCCTCTCTGCCCACTTTTTCCTTTTTTAAAAGGGCCCATATTATGCTTTTTTCTGTGAAGTTAAATTAACCAACTCAACCAATGAAAGCGTCCCTGATCCAAATGGGACCAACCGTCTTTGTTCTGTGTGTGATTGATCAAATAATTCAGTGCCTGCTCTTATTCCCCCTCTGTGAAAAATGCTTTATAATAAAGCCCAAATTTTTTGTTTCAGTTGTATCTGGGACATGTGTTTAATGTGAGTGTTACCGGCCGTTGCGTCCTCTGTCAAAGTGGTCTCGCTCTCTGTTCCTCTCTCGAGATCTGGACCGCTCTCGCCTGCCTCGTCCGCGAGATCTGGACCGAGATCGGTCTTTCCTCCGGTCTGGTTCTCTGGATCTGTCCTGATTTCGGTTTGGTCCCCTGGACCTGTATTGGTCTTGGTTACGGTCTGGTTCTCTGGAGCCAGACCTGTCCCGGTCAGGGTCCAGTTCTCTAGATCTGGACCTGTCTCTGGACCGATCTCTGTCACAGTCCAGTGCTCTAGATCTGGAGCTATCTCTGTCCCGGTCTGATTCTCTAGATCTGGACCGGTCTCTGTCCCGGTCCGGCTCGCTAGACCTGGATCGGTCCCGGTCTCTTGACCCAGACTTGGATTTTGAACCGTCTTTTTCTCTGGAAACTGATCCGTCTCGTTCTTTAGACTTGGACCTCAGTCTCTGAAAATAAAAGAATCCTATTACAAAAGGGTGATCAGTATGGCCTTAAAATTCTAGTGACTACTGTAGGGCTGCACAATTAATCAAAATCAAAATCGCAATTAGCTAATCTAATAGGCTGCAATTATTCAGGTGACATAATGTCCTCTGCAGAGAGCAAAACATCCCGTCCCCAGTGGATCCTAATATGTATACATCTTGCTATGGCTGTTGTTCAGACCTCTACCGACATGATCTAAAGGCCTCGATACACCAAGGCAACTCCCAGACTGCCACCGAAAAGATGGAGCGACAGCTCGTCTCTTCCCGTCTCCTCTCGTTCCCTCCCGTTTCCTCACGTCGCATGACCTTTTTCCCTCTTCATACACCAAAGCAACAACCGACCTAAAGATCGTGTCTTGCGCATGCGCGTGATGTAATTACCCCCCCAAAGCGGCAGATGGCGCTAGCCAGTGAACAAAGATAAACAGAAGTGACACAATGTTTGCGGAGTACATCTGCATGTAGCGCGCCTTGGTCTGCCACTGTTCTCAGCTTGTTTGAACATTTGAGAAGCGTGATAATGGCCGGTTTGGACATTGTTTTGTGTGGATTAGGAGCCGCTGCTCTGTTACTTGAAGATAACTTTCCGCACGGAATTGTGAAAAATGCAAAAATGGTTACAGTACGCTGCCACAGCGGTTTTCACCTCTCGTCACTCCGTCACTTCCGCTAAAATTCCTGTGAGCTGATTGGCGCGGCAGCTGTAGTGCTCAGCCTATCAGAGCGCTTCGTGCCAAAGACCAAAGACGCCGATTCAACAACAACAAGGCCAATCGGCAGAAAACTGGTCAGACGGCCTCCGTCCTGGAGCGATGGGGGCTGACGGCGCATACAGATCAAAAGGACGGAAATGAGCGACCTGGAAGAACCATTCAGACGGCTTCAGATGGGCAATCGTCGTCTTGGTTTATGGAGGCCTTAAAAGGCAAGGGATTCCTTTTATTAGTTCAGCAGTGAATATTTCAGTTTTCTCTTAAGTGTCAATGCTCTATTACATGCTTAAAATGTAAACTGTTAACTGAACACTGATTTAAAAGAAATATATCACAAATCTACCTACGGGTATCAATAAAGTATACCTTACCATAATCTCATCACAACTGAAATATCTGTCTGAAAAAATTGCAATTACAGTAGAAAGAAAAAGTAAGTGCACCCTTTGGAAATACTTGGATTTTTGCATGATTTGGTCATAAAATGTGATCTCATCTTCATCTACGTCACAACAGACAGAGACAAACACAGTCTGCTTCACCCTCCTACACCTCTAACTTTTTAGTCACACCTTTTGCCCTAAGCACAAAAAAATGCACTAATAAAGACTACCATAGAAAAATTATGGTAATTATTAGTCAATATTTCAATTTTTTTTATGGTTACAGTTATTAACTTTAGTCCTCATCATGCATAGCAAAAAATAATTCATTCATTCATTCATTTTCTACCGCTTATTCCCGTTAGGGGTCGCGGGTGACTGGAGCCTATCCCAGTAACTTTGGGCCGTAGGCGGGGTACACCCTGGCCAGGGGCCAGCTTGTCGCAGGGCTGACACAGAGACGAACAATAATAATAAGACAAAAAAATAATTGTTTATGAAATTTAACCCTTTAAATTCCAGTTTTTGTGATTAAAAGTTAATTTCAAATTATGGCAAAAATCAATTTTTCCTTTCTGTAAATGCAAAGTAGAATTTTTTTGTGGTGCATTATTAGAGCTTAGGAATGTCAAACATTCACATCATGACTGATTTTATTAGGTTTAAATAGATAAATTAGATGAAACATTTTTAGGCACACCTTTCGTCCTAAGGCGCAAAAAAATGCACTGCCATAAAAAAATTATATAATAGATTATTCCAATTTTCATGATTAACTTCAGCCCTCAACATACATAGCAAAAATAAATTCTGTTTATACAATTTAACCCCTTAAATTCCAGTTTATGTGGTGCATACACATCCAACACAAAGAGAGGCATCTGCTCAGTCTGGGCCCTTTTTCTACATTGCCCTGATGTGTCTCTCTGTAGGAACTACATTTTGGATGTGTGCTCAGGCAAAACAAAGAAACTTATTTCTCAACAAACAATTTCACACCAATTTAGGACAACCTTAAAACACACTCAAATATTTTTAGTTCAGATTTTTTTTTTTTTTTTATGTGTCTCACAAGCTTGATAACTTACACAAACACTAATGTGGCCATTTCCCAATTTATACCTCCATCTACCATATATGAGAAAATGGAACCACCTAGTAAAATAATAAACTAAAAACTTAAATTCCAATCCCTCACTATCATGAATCCATGAAATACTTGATAAAAATATGAAATTATATTGCAATGACAGTGTATTATAAAAATGTCGTTTGAATGAGGGTCAGTGGCACAAAAAAATGTCTTAGGAGTAAAGGTGTGACAATTTTTTAGACACCTTTTTAAGAGGATTTTTTTTTTTTTTTTAATCCTGAAATCTGAAAATTCATTCAAAAAATACACACCTGAGGCAAAATCTATGCCATTTGAATCAACACAAGAAAAGTTATCCACAAAAAACAGGTGTAAAACATCAAAAAATGTCTTAGGGGTGTAGGAGGGAGGAAACTAATGCTGCCAAAAAAAAAAAAATGTTTTCGTGTGTTTATTGAATATTTATTTAAACATTCACAGCACCGAGTGGAAAAAGTAAGTGCATCTTTGGATTTAATAACTGGTTGATCCTCCTTTGGCAGCAATAACCTCAACCAAACGTTTTCTGTGATTGCAGATCAGACCTGCACAATGCTCAGGAGGAATTTTGGACCCTTCCTCTTTACAAAACTGTTTAAGTTCAGCAATATTCTTGGGATGTCTGGTGTGAATCGCTCTTTTGAGGTCATGCCACAGCATCTCAATAGGATTGAGGTCAAGACTCTGACTGGGCCACTCCAGAAGTGTATTTTCTTCTGTTGAAGCCATTCTGTCGTTGATTTGCTTCAATGTTTTGGGTCGTTGTCGTCATCACTCATCCTCTGTTGAGCTTCAGTTGGTGGACAGATGGTCTTAAGTTTTCCTACAAAATGTTTTGATAAACTTGGGAGTTAATTTTGTTCTTGATGATAGCAAGTTGTCCAGGCCCTGGGGCAACAAAGCAGCCCCAAACCATGATGCTCCCTCCACCAGACTTCACAGTGGGGATGAGGTTTTGATGTTGGTGTCCTTTTTTTCTTCACAGATAGCGTTGTGTGTTCTTTACAAATAACTCAACTTTAGTTTCATCTGTCCACAGAATATTTTGCCAGTAGTGCTATGGAACATCCAGGAGCTTTTTTGCAAATGACAAACGTGCAGCATTTTTTTTGGACAGTAGTGGTTTCCTCTGTGGTGTCCTCCCATGAAGTCCATTTTTGTTCAATGTTTTGCCCATTGTAGATTTTGTCAACAAAGATGTCAGCTTGTACCAGAGATTTGTGTAAGTGTTTAGCTGACACTCTAGGATTCTTCTTTACCTCACTGAGCATTCTGCACTGTGCTCTTGCAGTCATCTTTACAGGTCAACCACTCCTAGGTGGAGAGTAGCAACAGTATTGAACCTTCTCCATTTATAGACAATCTTTCATACCATGGACTCATGAACATCAAGGCTTTTAGAGATACTTTTGTAACCCTTTCCAGCTTTATGCAAGTCAACAATTTTTACTCGTAGGTCTTCTGAAAACTCTTTTGTGCGAGGCATGGTTCACATCAAGCAATGCTTCTTCAGAATGGCTCAAAGCTGGGGTGTGTTTTTTATTGGGCAGGGCCACTTTAATCCACTCCCCCAATCTTCTCACATTGATTGGACCCCAGGTTGGCTGACACCAGTCTCTAATTAGCTCTTGAAGAGGTTATTAGCATAGGGGTGCACTTACTTTTTCCACCCTGTACTGTGAATGTTTAAATGAATATTCAATAAACACATGGTAACATATCATTTTTTTGGCAGCATTAGTTTAAACAGACTGACTGTCTATTGTTGTGACTTAGATGAAGATGAGATCACATTTTATGGCCAAATCATGCAAAAATCCAAGTATTTCCAAAGTGTGCACTTACTTTTTCTTTCGACTGTAGATATTTTTTTCAAAATCGTTCAGACCTAGCCAGACCTAGGACTTTCTTTCTGAATTCACTAGGAATGTAACGATATTAACCTCACAATATGATATTTATTGCAATATTGTGGAAATGCTCATGATAACAACATTGCCCTGTCCAAGCTCTTGGTACATTAATTATTGTCATATTTCATGTTTTATTTGCTCTAAAGTGAGACGGCTAAAGTTTTCATCTGGATCACATTAGTTTGGTCTGACAACAAAACCTCTGAACAGCAGCTCAAACAGGTGCCATGAGCAATGACCATATAAGGAACTTCCCCTTTATGTCAATGGCCATGAGGCTCTTATAAACAAGCAGCACGTCTCTGACAGCACTGCCCAGGAGTCAGTACAGAGACAAGTGTTCTGTTTGATTTTATTCACAAACTCCTGCTCATGCCCTTCCTCTTTAGGACACTAGAGTTGGTTTATAGTTGTAAGTGCGAGTCCATCCCATTGGCCGCTCCTCTGAGCGCTACGGAGACAGGGACAGAGAGGAAACGAACGAGTGAAGCAACGTGATGCCACGGGTGAATTTTCTCTTGGGGAGAATACTGTTTGATACTGTAACGAGACCACGATGATATCAAGAGACTTTTGCTATGGCTATATTACCGTTACATCCCTAATTCACTAAAGACAATGCTGTGTGTCTTGTCCTGCAGTGAGACATATGACAAATGTAGAGTGCTGTTTTTCCTCAAGCTTTAAACCTACTGTACGTGCTTGATTGTCATTAGAGTGAAATAATATGGTACAGCACTAATTAAAGTTATCTGAGCATCTTTTACTTACACCCCCCTCTTCTTTTCCTTTTGGCTGTTCCTTTTCAGGGGTTGTCACAGTGAATCTTCTGCCTCCAGCTCATCCTACTGTCTGCATCCTCGTCTCTCACACCTGCTAACTTTGTCATCTTTTTAGAACATCCATAAAACTCATCTTTGGTCTTCCTCTAGGCCTCCTGCCTGGTAACTCTGACCTCAGCATCCTCTTCTACCAATATCCCTTCTCTGTACATGTCCAAACCATCTAAATCTGGCCTTTCTGATTTTATCTCCAAAACATCTAACATGAGGTTGTCCATGATGTGCTAATTCCTAATCCTATCCATCGACCTGAACAAACATACAGCACTTCTGGTATTACACGTGACCTGTTGCCCACTGGCCACCGGGACCTGTCTTTTTCAAAAGTTACTAGCCAGTTAGGCTTTTCACTGCCCACAATTAGCTGAAGTGTTGATGTGTTTATTGTATAGCAGGCTTTATGAAAAGCAAAAAGTAATGTAAAGTTTAGTTTTACAATCAACTAGTTAACTTAAATACATAGAATAAATACAGAATAAATGTTATCTTTTTGCATGTATAAAATAGATCTTAATTCATTGTCACTTAAGGCGGCATTTTTCCTAATCATGATAAAACACTATATATTTAATTATGGAAACACAGAAATTCAGGCTTAGGTTTGTTGTAAAAAACTATATAAAATCGAACCTGCCAGAGTGGCTAGTAGAAGCCACCACCCAAAATGGAAATCTACCCCCATTTGTCGCTCAGAGAATCGGACACAGCTTGTATCAGGGGCGGTAGAAGCTCAGTTGGTAGAGATGTTTGTCCACTAACCCGAATGTTGGCAGTTCAAGCCCCAGTTGAAATGCTGTTGGTCTGTGATCCAGATGAAAACTTAGTTATCTGTCACATTTTAGAGTAGGGGTGTCACGGTATGAAAATTTAACCTCACGGTTATTGTGACCAAAATTATCACGGTTTTCAGTATTATCACGGTATTTTTGTGTGTAGAGCAGGGGTCGAGCACCAGGTAGCCCTTCTGGAGCTTGTGAGGTGCCCACGAGGGATATTTATAAATAGTGACTACTGCAGTGTTTTAGTTATAATTTCTTTTTTTTAATTGAACTTGTTTTCATGTTTACTTACAAGATTCTTTTTTATAAACATTATCACTAATACAATATCTCCAAATATTTCAAGAGGTCTGCATATTTATTATCGGCTTGCACTCTAACAGGTAACTGCATATTATTTACATGCAAATTAGGGACTTAATTGGCAAAAAATACTCTGTATTTTTATTATTATCGTTATAAATGTTTTATGTACTATTGAACAGTGCTGTAATGTATTATGCACATATTTGTTGAATACACGTAAAAAAAAAGCTCCTGCTCTGAGTTGACTGCAGCTGACAGGCCTGTGTGCTGATTGGTCTGGCAGAAGGAAAGAGGCGGAGTTAAGAGCACAGCAGCAGCAGCTGCTGGCAAGACAAGACGGAGGAGGAGGAGCACACGGCGACAGCAGGTAGCTCGAGGAGTAGAGTAGTGAGAAGTGCTTTCACGTTTTTCATGAATCGTCATGGCCCCTAGCAACACCTGAAAAAGTCGCAAGATTTGTCGCTTTTTTGAAAATAAGTCGCTAGGGAAGTCTGAAAAGTCGCTACATATAGCAACAAAGTGGCTAAGTTGGCAACACCGCACGAATGTTCAAACATTAAGCTTGTAGGCTACAAAGTGTGCCTGCGCAGCAACTACAGCAGACTCAGACGAGATGATGGGAGGTCTAGCGGTGCCTACAACGCGGGCGCAATAATATTGTTTTTTAAAATTTAAACGGTAATTATTATTGTCTAAATTTTTAGTGCGGTTCACAACTACACCGTTTACTGTGACATCCCTACTTTAGAGCAGACGAAGGTTTTGCAGGGCATTTGTATATAATAAATGTTATCGTGAGTATTTCCAAAATACCGTGAGCCTCCTCACAATATAGCAATAAATATCGTATCGTGATAATATCGTACTGTGAGATTTGGATATTTTTACATCCCTAGAAAGATGTGTTCACAGAAATCAATGTGTGTTGACTGTGTTATGGTAAAACACTGCGGTGAGCGGACTGACTGTAATCTGAGCCACGCTGCTGCGGATCTTCCTCATAGCCCCCTGGTGCTCGTCTTCATCGCTGCTGCTGCTGCTGCTCTCGTCCTCGCCTTCTGCGTTGGAGGAGGAGGAGCTGGAGGGTGAGTGGGCAGGGCGTCGGGCCGTTACTTCCTGACCCGCTGCACCTTCGGTTTCAGGGCTTCCCTCTGTAGGTCCAGAGTGTTCAAGTTTTGCAACCGCACTGGACTCGTCATCTGAATCATAGAACAGGAAAAGAGGGCTTGGACAAGATATACTACATAATAAATAAATATGTGGAGAAATATAGCGCAATATAACACTAGTACTCACCACTGTGGTCCCTTTGAGCAGGACTGGAACTTCGGTCTGGAGAATCCATTCCTGAAAAATTAAAAGCACTCTTTTAAATAACCCAGCACTCTTTTGAATAGAATCAGTGAAAAAAGCTGTTTACTTGGTTAACTTTTTGTATGCTAACATTTTATTACAAAATAAAAAAAAATGTCTGTGAGGAATCAGTGGAAACAGAGCTGTACAGGGTTTCTGGATCAACGAATGAGAGCAGACTGGATGTAGAGGGCTTACTCAAACAACACAAACAAATAGGTCTGCAAACATATTGTGAAAGTATTGTTAACTCAATATCCGTATCGTAAAAATCTGAATTTATTGCAATGACGCTATGGTTTTTCATCTGACAGAGATTTATATTGAAGAATTATTTCCCACCAGAGCTGAAAATGTGCTGTGACAAAAATTTTTTTTAAAGTTTTAATGGCATTTTACTTTTTATTAAGTAATTTATAGGGCTGGGACTTTAATGCGTTAATCACAATTAATTACTTACAGAGAAATTAACGCGTAAAAAAAAAATTTATGCAATTAATTGCACTTGTGTGTGACAACACAGAACTTTTCTCAGTGACCTTGTTTCTGGCGCACAGTAACCAGGGCTGGACATCCACACTGACCAAAACACCAAATGTGAGTGAATTTCAGCTCTGAACAGATGCATAATGTGTCTATATCATGGGACTACTGTGAGGCCAAGGTCGTCCCGTCTCGTCCCTTTAAAATAATAACCTACAAATATTCAGAAAAGGTTTGAAAAAAGAATGAGTCACTACAGCCTGAAAAGGACAGAAATCTAAAAAAAAAAAAAAAAAAAAAAACAGATTCAAATCCAAAGTGATGGAACAGAATATGAGAATGAAAGGGGTGCATTTAGGGAACAATCTAAAAAAAAATTTAATCAAAGAAGCAAGAACAATAACTGTATTTTGAAAATCTATCAAATCTAATATATTAAGTATGAAACTGGTAATTAAACTGATGGTCTGTGACACTGCTCAAATCTTGTAATGAAAAGAATTGTAAAGGATTGAATTGTTATGCAAACTGTGTCTAGAGTTGATTCTGTAAATTCAGACAGAAACAGCTTTGTAAGAATAAAAGTGCTACAACCCTTATGCTACAAAACAGCAGAAGATTACTCTTCTTTCTACTCCTTTTCATTAATTTTTCATTTTGCTGACACAAATTGTGTTTTTTTCTTTTAAATTATGAATGAAATAAAATAAATACATAAAAAATAAAGTTATAAATAATGCTTTTTGCTCTCTAAACAAAAGAATAAGTTCCATCTTCAAGACGTCACAAACTGAACTAAGACACTCAATGTTGTCTTTTGTGTTGTATTTGTATTATTTTATTTATTTCAAGCAAGTGAACAGTTCATGGTGAGCAATTAACAACAGAATACAAGGTAGACAGAAAACATAAAAATAATCAATTAGCATGTACCCAGCAGCCTAGATCTTTTTTACATTGCCATAAAAAAGCATTTCATTCATTTTAGCAAAACAAATAAGCTTTCATAATAAACCATATAGAAACAATCTGCTCAAAAAGAAGTGGGAAGAGGTCAAACTTTTTTAATCTCACCCCCATTTGTCCAAAATACATAACACAAAAGATAGCGGTATCCTTAGACACCACACCCAAGATTTAGCATATAATACATAAATAAATAAAGATATACTTTTTATCTACAGGCTATAAGAAATAATATTTAGCTATTGCATCAAAATAATTTTGGGTAATTTGTTAGAATATAATCCAAAAGGTAAGATATTTAACAATTAATGAGCTATATTCTAATAAATATACTATATGTGTATTTTAAGTGAATCTGCGCATATACACTTACAATGTGTTACCATGAGAAACAATCAATTCTTATATCAAAAATGACATTATCTAATGAACAATAAGCACAACAATGTTAAGACCAGAGTCATGAATGTAAAATAACACATGACCATTAAGTCCCACCCTCTCTGTACTGTGACCAGACCATATTTTTGTCAAGTTACTTGAATCTGTAAATATTTTGACATTACTTATGTTCAAACCCCAGACTATTCCACAATTTAACCCCACATACAGACACACAAAAACCTCTCAGAGTGGTTCGCACCACATCGCTTTACAAAAGTATATTTTTAGGCTAATCCTACAGAATAACTACACCAGAGCAAGTCTGGGACAAAAACAATAAAAAACTAAACAAAAACAAAGAGTCAAACAAAACCAGAGGGCTGTTCCACAAAAGTTGCTCGGAAAAGCAAGGCTTATGGCCTGACTTCTGGCTAGAGTTACCGTAAACACAGGAGTCGGGGCTTAAGCCGTTCCATAAAGACCACTCTGGGCTCATACAGGGGAGCTAACTCCAGTCAGACAGAATGAGCTGCACTGAAGGTGTGCGTTGGCAGCCCAGTGAACAGGAGCAAGGATTCAATCGAGCCTCAAACTCAGCAAGGAAACGCCCACCTCCACAAACCTCCCTTTAACTCACAAGGTAAACAATCCACAAAGGAGTGGCCAAACTAATGCAGAAATACTGCCCCTTTTGCCTCAGTTTGACGGGACAGAGGGGGAGAAGTTCTGAAAAATGTAATGAGTGAAAAAAACAGATTGTAGCGTTTACTGCTCGGCGCATTAGGGGCATTTAACGTCAAAGTGCAGCAAGGCACCTCAAAGACTAATACGGTGATACAAAGGTGCAAATAATAGCTTGTTTAATAAAAAAAAAAAAAAAATGCAAATCTTCAAATCTATCTTGGTGCTTCATATAAAATAAGAACAAAAGTTAGGCCTGTACCCAAAATGTGACCCACATAACCGGTGATGTTTAGGCTTTGTTTTTATCAGCTTGCCTTCATATTAAATATCTGATTCAATAAATGATGTAGATCACAAATCATTATTTCTTTTGAAATTTAGCTAAATGTGTATTTTTCGAAGTAAAGTTAATAAATCTGACAAAACATTAAAAGGGAAGTGGTAAAATAAGTGATTTTCAGCTTAACTGGTGATAAAAGTGTCTGAGTTTATAAAGTGTTCAGGTTAAGCCTGACCTTAAACCTGCTCTGGACCAGGCTCAGCTGCAGCATAAGTTCCCATAGTGATTGAGTGAATCTCAGGATGAGCCTGTTTTATGAAACAGAAATGTCAACAAAATAAGCCTAGCTTATGGAGTTAGCTAGTTTTGTGGAACAGCCCTCAGGACCAAAACAAGACCTAAACTATACATTTTGTTGACTGAGAATGGCACCAACATTAGCCCACGACAAACACTAAACAGAAGCGGCTAAATACATAACAAAAACTAATGACTAAGTTAATTAAACCAGAAATGAAGCGAGCACTAAGAGAAGGAAACAGCAGAACGTCAAAACTAATGCCGCAAACAGACGTAACGTTAGAGAATTAAACATACTACAATTTGTGTTCAGTTACTTAAGACTGAAATGTGTATTTTTGGTACTGCTCTGGTATAACTGGTCTACTCGGTCATAAATAGTTAGCTAGTTTTAATAAGCGGAGTCACCTCTGTTATGGCCATGTGTTTTTGTACTCGCCACAGTTAGCTCCGATGCTAAAGCCCGTGCTAATTCACCGGTTATAACGTTAGCTACAAATGAAATAACCACACTTCCCCTTTACCTCCCTCGATCAACTATAAATCTGCAACCCAAGCGTGATTGTAGAGGATACTTTAGTGCGATCTCACCGTTTGTTCGTTTTGATCTTTATTCCCTCTTTGAGTAAATCGCAGGCGTTGTTGTGGCGCTTCCCTTCCACAGTCTAAGAACGGTTTCCGGTTAGAACTCTCCGTTTCCGGTGCTGCGCTTTCAGCAACAATTGTGACGCTGGTGCCCCCTTTAGGTGTAATGTTGTACTTGAGCAAATAAAATGTAACATTGGTATGGAGGATCAAAACTGCCAAATCAATAAATCAATAAAATAATAAATACATAAATGCTCTCATTGAGAAATAATTATTTAAACAGGACAACAAATGATAAAATAGAAATATATATATTTTTTAATGAAGGAGTAAGTTTTGGTTAAAATAAATAAATTAAGGCCTATAATTAAGACTGCTTCAAGATGAACTGCAGGAGAGGGCAAACCTGACACCGGACCACATCTGCCAACTACTGGAGGTGTGTCTCAACACCACATATTTCCAGTTCAGAGGAAACTTCTACAGCAAAAACACGGCTGTGCTATGGGCTCCCCAGTCTCCCCCATTGTGGCTAATCTGTACATGGAGGAAGTTGAGAGGAGAGCTCTTGACTCATTTCCAGGTTCAACTCCTAGTCACTGGTTCAGATATGTGGATGACACCTGGGTGAAGATCAAAATCCAGGAAGTGGAAGCTTTCACAAGGCATATTAATGCTGTGGACCAGAACATCAAGTTCACTCGTGAGGATGCCACGGAGAACAGCCGAGCTTTCTTAGACTGTGCAGTTATCATTGGAGAAGACAGGCGGCTCCATGTGGAACAGGAAGCCCACTCACACAGACCAGGACCTGTTATTTGATTCAAACCACCCACTACAACACAAACTCGGTGTGATCAGGACACTGCAGCACAGAGCCCAAGAGGTTCCCACAAGCTCGGAGGCAGGGGCGTAGCCAGGATTTTTTTACTGGGGGGCCAGCCGGGTCCTGTCATTTTACTGTGGTGGCACATGGCAGATTATTATTATTATAGGACTAATATAAAAAAAGTGAATTATCTTCTGTTCTGTTCTGAAGCCAGTTATTTGGATGGTTTGAGGAAGTTAGGAGATGAGCCCTGATGTGTGCAGCTCATAGAGCAAGTTGTGATTCACAGAGGTTAAGTATGTAACAAATTTACAGGGGGGTCTGGGGGTCCTCCCCCAGGGAAAAAAAATCAATATAACAGACAATATTTGCTGTATCCTGGTGCATTTTAAAGTGTTTTAGCTGACTATAGAGTGAGTAAAACAATCGCTTGATTTTGCATTAATAGTTGTGATCGCAACATCGCAAAATCCTGGAGGAACTGAACAATGCATGTAGTCTGTGTCTTGAAGCATGTTGTTGTTAATAGGGATGGGAATTGATAAGATTTTATTAATGTTGATGCCAGTGTCGATTCTGCTTATCAATCCAATTCTTTATCTATTGTCTTATTGATTCCTGATATATCTGTGAATAAAAATGAACTAGATCTGTGGCCATACAGTTTATTATGAAGCAGAAATAGAAGCTTATTTTTATTTTCATGTATATGAGCCTATTTTAAACTGGGCTCACTAAACAGAAGTAACATGTATTGAATGTACAGCTGTTAAATTACTGGAAATGTCAGACAGGTGAGAGTCAGACAGGTGAGAGTCAGACAGGTGAGGGTCAGACAGGTGAGAGTCAGACAGGTGAGGGTCAGACAGGTGAGAGTCAGACAGGTGAGAGTCAGACAGGTGAGAGTCAGACAGGTGAGGGTCAGACAGGTGAGGGTCAGACAGGTGAGACAGGATTCAGTGTTTTCTATGGAGATTTCTCTTTTTCTATCGCTCGTTCCCTTTCATTCTGTATTTCTTATGCAGGGGAATGAGCTCCTGCTGTCACAGTGTGGACATGTAGCTCCTACCTCCACAGCGCTCTGGCTTCACTCTGCTGTATCCACGCAGTGGGACGTGTGCGCGCCAGGCTCTGCGCGTCTCCACCTCCGCGCTGCCGTGTCCCGTGAGTGCGTGTACATTAATTAGAGAGAGGAGAACGACATGCACTGCATGATGAGCGCCGCACTTTGTAGGCTGCTCATCGAAGACAACTTTTGCAGCGAAGTTAAAGTAAAAAGGTTAGAAACGCTGCTCGGGAGCGGGGCGGGTCTCGGAGCAAAACCTGCTCACACAAACACAGCTGCCCAAAACAGCATCGATAAGAGGCATCGTTAACGGCAGAGGCAAACAATTCCGATGGACTGGAAAAATTAGAAATGGTTCTCAGGTAGAACCAGGGGTCGATGCCCATCCCTAGTTGTTAATTAGTGCAATGTGTTCGATATTTTTGCTTTAACAATTTTACAATAACTTACTTACTTACAACTTTGTCTACATCAAAACATTTCATGACAGTCCAAGACTTTCACAGTCTGTACTATCAGCTCCTGTCAGTTCCTCGTGCAGCGCTAATGCCTTTCCTTTTAGGCTCTACCACAATAAAGTTGTTTCAGCTGCTGGAAAAGGATGAAGCTTTATTTTGAAAGGTCACAAGCGGTGGTCGATTTCTCCTAACAAAAACTTTACAGTGCGTCCCCATCCAACTGTAGTTTCTCCTCTGCTCTTCTCCATCTCTCCTCTTACTTTTGATCAAAATTAAAAACAAAGTTATTGGAAATAATTATTTCTTTTGTAATTGTTTTTGAGTAAAAGAGACACTGGACCTAAAAAAAACAAAAAACAAACAAACAAAAAAAAAAAAAAAAAAAAAAACACTGGGGCTGTTCACAGAGAGGTAATAAACGCGCGTCTTTTAATGAAGCCTAAATGCTTTTACACATTTTAACGGTGCATATTTCTGTGATTCCTGAACCTATCAACGTGAAATAAAAACTGACACAAAGCTTGAGGTCTTATCTGTCAGGAGGATTTAGCTGCAAGTCTCGGTGTCAAACCGTTTGTTTTACAACAGTTGCGCAAAGACGTAACGTCAATTAGTCACGCCAGCCTCATTATGAACCTGCGTAGCCCGTTGTGGAGGACCTCTCAGGGGGGGCCGATGATACTAAAGTATCAGAATACTGCTGTTTTGTGTGAAAGCTAACTGTAGTCCACATCCTAAATGTCTCCATAGGGTTACTGTTGAAAATAGTTTGTGTGACCATCGATGTGACGTCCCGTTCCTGATCTCTAGAGTCCCATAATCCACTGACGAAAGTTAATTTAGGCTACATTCTATTTTCATGTACAATACGATGTGGACAATGTCCCCTGTATTGACGAAGGCAGTGGCTTCTCACTGGTAAACCGATATAAAAGTAGTAAAAAAACTGGCTACATGAATGGTTAACCATAAGTTTAGCCATTACAAGATGCCTCTGGTGGTGGCCAATGCAGTGGTTAACCTGCGGTAAACCCTTCTCAAAAGCGGCCAGCCTCAATTTTAGCCACTATAAAAGTGGTTAACCAGTGGCAAACCATTCTCAAAATTGGTTGGCCACCGCTAGCCACTTTGATGCGCCCCCTGGTGGTGGCCAATACAGTGGTTAACCGATTGGTTAGACATTGGCCACTTTTCGATCTCGGCGCTGCTGCCGCGATCTACCCACACAGCCTTTATGATCGACTGGTAGATCGCGATCAAAGCGTTGATGACCACTGGTCTAGAGCCAGTAAGCTTGCGCACGAGTCATCTGTACAGCAAATAATTTGCATCATTATGTGTAGTGGATACACGTAAACTACAAACAACACAATAGACTAAACAGAAACACAAATTTTACGCATCATAGAAAAACTGGGACATTCAGTGTCCCGGGACAATATTTTTTTCCCTGGGACAGACCATTAAAAAGAAGGACAATCAGGTAAAACTGGGACAGGTGGCAACACTACTGTCCGCTGCTGCTGGCTTCACCTTCAACCTGCGCCGTCACAGAGGACGTGGGGGCAGCAGCAGCCCCTCCAGTGAATAAGTCTGTGATTTTGGCACATTTTGCAGTGTCTGCTGAGAGATTCTTTAACTTATTTTCTCGCAACCTCTCCGCACCCCCTTTCCACTTTGATTTCTCCATCTTTCCACGCTCAACACTATGGAAACTGGCGGGAGTCACTGCAGGCCAGGGAAGGGGTGGGGCCGGGCTGCTAATTGGTTCAATCCACTGTTTATAATTGAAGATGGGCCAATGGGCCGCCCACTCTGTGGGCCGGTCTCAGGTGTGCAGAGATTACCTTTAAAAAATGGTTTAGGGCATTAAAAAGCCCCAGCCAATATGTTGGCGACGCTGCCGTACTTTGGCAACAGGCTGAGGTCACCAACGTGGCCATGTATTAATATCTATGTTTGTATGTAATAGGTTCATTAATTATATAGTACAGTGGTTCCAAAAGTGGGGTATGAGGCCCCCTGGTGGGCTGCAAAGGTATTGTAAAGAGGCAGCCAGAGGTTGTCTACATTAAGTACATAAAAAGAAAGTTTGAAATCAAGTACTATTAAGTACTCATTTAAAAATAATATTTTTAGCCAACAGTCTGTGTTTTTTGTCATGTTTTTTATAGAAATCTATGAGGGAAAACATGACTGACTTTTGATTAAAGTTTCATTGTTGGGGGTCTGCGTGGGATTGTCTGATTTTTAGGGGGGACCACAAGACGCTTGACTTTGGGAAAGGCTGAAATACTATATTATAAGTACATACTGTTACAACAGTATATGAGGTATAAAGTAAATGCATATAGTGTATAGTAGTTTATACTAGTATATGTATAGTGTAGTATACAGTATAGTACAGAATATATTTAGTACAGTATTAATAAATGAATTTGTGAATTTGAGGAAACAGGATAAACACAAACATAGAATACAGGTTTATTGTGGTTGGCTAAAGGGAAAGCACCAACATGTTAACAAGAGACAGTGAACACATTTCAATAACATCAGTGTCGTGATGAGGAGGTTTTCAGTCCGTGTGCTTTGTATTGTTTGCAGCTTTAGGCCACACTGGGCAAACTGACTGGGCAAAAAAGGCTTTTGTCCACTTTGCACCTTATGCATGGATTAGGTTGCAGAAAGACTGGAACTTAATTAGTTGATTTCCTTGAATGCTTTTAAATCCAAACTGAGAGTTCTAGAGGCCGACTCCACAACATGCATTTATTTTTCATAGGGCTGGGCACTTTAATGCATTATTATCGTGTTAACGCATTAATTAATTAACCCAGATAATTATTTTAACGCACGTTAACGTAAGTTATGGGTCAGTCACGAAAGAGCCAATTCAGAGAGCCAGGTCCCGTCAGCAGCCATATGTTTGTCTGTCTCTCTTCTGCTCTCTCTCCGTGACACCAAGCAGGGGGCAGGGCATGTAGGACGGAGGAAGAGTACAGAGACAAAACACCAATAAAAGGCCATAAAAACATATAAAATATTAATAAATGAAAATAAACTTAATATCTATGGTTAGGGCTTAAGTAGTAGAAAGGATTTCATGCAAAAAAAGTAAAAAAATATATTAATATTTGACATTTTTATAGCTATTTTATGAGAGGTCCCAAACAAGTCCCTAAGGTAACGAGTGTAAGTTTCTTCAATAATCCGTCCTTGCTCCAAAAATAAAAATGCATCAAAACCAATGTTGTTATTAATTATTGACTTAGTCAAGGCTCTAATAACTTTACCCCAAGTGATCCACTCTGCAACTCATTTTTGGATAATAGGGCATATTTTGTGATTTTGCTATCTAAAAAAATGGGGTTTTGATGACAAAAAGGCCATAAAAACAGAGAAAATATAAATAAATGTTAATAAACTTCATATCTATGATTAGAGCTAAAGTAGTAGAAAGGATTTCATGTGAAAAAAGTAAAAAAAAAAAAAAATGTATATTTGACATTTTTATAGCTATTTTATGAGAGGTCCCAAACGGGTCCCTAAGGTAACAAGTGTATGTAAATTTTTAGGGTGCCCAGAGGGTTAATCTCATAAATTCATTAAAAAAAATCGAGTCATCATTAAAGTGCACATATGAGGGAACACTCTGGTGCTGACCCCTATGGCCCTTGGACCTTTATGGATTCCTGAATACAGAATACAGACAGTTCTACCGCAATCTGTCTGTGCTTAGATGTCTGAAGATTCCTGAAGCCATTTGAAGAATCATAAATATTCACATGCGCATTGTTCTAACAGGACAGGTCCAGGGGCGTCTCAGATGTTCATGGATATTGGGTGTTTTCTGACTGGAGTGGCGGGCATCAGGTATCTCACTCTCTTCCAAAAGCGAGAGTTCACCTTGGCGGCCTCTGTCTCCTGGGGCCACCTGATGGGGGCGCTCCTCTGGATCAGGTGCTGTAGTCCGGGGGGGAGGTGGGAATACCCCCCAGGGCCAGTGTCTCCCAGCTGGATTAGGATCACACTCAGATCCCTCTGGACCAAGGCCTGATGGAGCCCCACCTGAAATCATAGAGTAGAACAGCAACTAACAATCTGCTGTCAGCATTTATTACAGCTAGGCTTACTTTTAACTGAAGGAATGTGTTTGTTTGTTTCTTTGTTTGTTTTTGCATATGAGACATCAAAATGTGATCTAGACCAGTGATTCTCAAACCTTTCACACCAAGCACCACCTCAGAAAAGATCTGGCTTTTCCAGTACCATCTTTAAAGCACTAAACTAGGACCAAGGCTAAACTTAGACTAAACCCAAGACTAAATCAGGACTAAACCAAGTGTAATACTGTACTAAGCCAGGTTTAAACCAGGACGAAACCAAGTCTAATCTTCAACTAAACCAGGTCTAAACCAAGATTAAACCACATTTAAACAAGGGCTAAACCGGTTCTAAACCAGAACTAAACACGATCTAAACCAGGGCTACTCCTGTACTAAACCAGGTCAAAACCAGGACTTAATAAGGTTTAAACCTGGACTAAATCAGTTCTCAACGAGGGCTCACCTGGGTTTAAGCCAGACTATATCAGGCCTAAAGCAGGACTAAACCAGGTCTAAACCAGGACAAAATCAGGTCTAAAGCAGGGCTACACCAGAACTAAACCATGTATAACAGACTCCACCAGTACCACCAGAAGAAGTCCGCGGTCCAGGCCTGTACCATAATTTGAGAACCACTAGGGTTTATTAGCTACTCATGTGTCTAATCTGTCTATGGACTACCGCCAACATTTTTGTAAAATCTTGATTAAATCAGGTGAACTCATGGGCATTTATATATTGCACAGACAAAGACATGCAGTCATTATGTTCGGTCATGTCCATTACCTGCCAGTCATAGCCCTCTGGTCGGTGGTAGGTCTCCATGACCTCTGACCCTGAGCCTGGGGTGAGGATGACTATGAGTCTCCTGCTCTTCCTCATGCGCTCCTCCACCAGCTCCAGACGGTCTGCAACACACACAGAAGAATATTTGGTGGTGATTGGATGAAGCACCAGTTAGTGACCGCCCACTATGTTTTGTTTTGGCCAATCATAGCAACGACTCATATGACACAGCCAAACCAGTAAGTCAGCAAGTCGTGTCGAGTGATACATGTTTTGTTTTTGGCCAAATTGTTCTTACACATTTATAGTCTACTACAGACAGTAGTTATATAATATCGGGCAACAAACAAAATGAGTGGTGCTGTCATTTTTGCTATGTTTAATGTGCCTATACTGATTAGTAACTTTAAATATGAAATAGGTGAAAGATGATTGAGGTGTGCGAGGCAGGCTATAGGCAAAGTGTATTGGAAGGCTGCCAGAGCACGTTATAGCTGACACTAAAAGCATCAAAATATAGCCTACCTTCAACACTTTTCAGGTTATTGTACCTGTTTAGCTCCTATGCTTATTAAAGATATTAGGGAGGATTTTTTTCGACGGCTGAGAAACCAGCGACTGTTTGTCCTTTTTTGAATACTGCGCATGCATCAGGCCCCGCCCTTCACTGTTCCTTTCCAAGGAACTCCTCCACAGCGACGTGCACGAGCGTTGGAACACGAGTGTTTGTTTACAGCCGGCATCAGCAGAGATTTGGCTAGACCTAGACCCAGGGGTGAAAGTAGATTTTTGCTTATGCCGGTACTATAACAAATTATGCCTACACACACACACATATATATATATATATATATATATATATATATATATATATGTATATATATATATATATATATATATATATACAATCCTGATCCAGAAGGATCCCCTGAAGGGAACGGCCCCATCCAACTATCGACCAATAACCTGTCTCCCCACCACATGGAAGCTCATGTCAGGCATCATAGCGGCTAAGATGAGTGGGCACATGGATCAATACATGAGCACAGCACAGAAGGGCATTGGTAAAAACACCAGAGGAGCTAAACACCAGCTGCTCGTAGATAGAACAGTCGCTCAGGACTGTAAAGCCAGACACACTAATCTGTGTGCCGCCTGGATTGATTACAAGAAAGCCTATGACTCAATGCCACACACATGGATCATGGAATGCTTGGAGATGTATAACATCAACAGGACTCTAAGAGCCTTCATTGCAAACTCGATGAGGCAGTGGAAGACCACCCTTGAGGCCAACTGCAAGCCAATTGCACAAGTGTCCATCAAATGTGGGATATACCAAGGAGATGCTCTGTCCCCGCTGCTGTTCTGCATAGGTCTGAACCCCCTCAGCCAGATAATCACCAAGACTGGCTGTGGGTACCGACTCAGGAATGGGTCCACCATCAGTCACCTCCTCTACATGGATGATATCAAGCTGTACGCCAAGAGCGAGAGAGACATTGACTCACTGATCCACACAACCAGGATCTACAGCAATGACATTGGAATGTCATTCGGACTTGAGAAGTGTGGGCGGATGGTGACAAAGAGAGGGAAGGTAGTCCATACAGTAGGGGTCCCACTCCCAGACGGCAGAATAGCAGACATTGAGGACAGCTACAAGTACCTTGGAATCCAACAAGCAAATGGCAACCTGGACCAGGCCACAAGAAAAGCAGCCACAGCCAAATACCTCCAACGAGTAAGGCAAGTCCTAAGGAGTCAGCTCCCCTTCCCCAGCTCCCCATATGCCCCTATTGTTTTCTATGAGGCGCACACATGGCCCCCGTGCTTCTGCAGTAACAAAAACAAAGCAAACAGGTGACATACATCAGGCTCTGACACCTTCCTCACCTGTCTCCTCCCTGATACCGCTGCCTCTCCTCCTGTGTGCGTGCGTGTGTGTGTGTGTCTGTATGTGTGTGTGTGTGTGTGTGCGTCAGCCCCATGGCAGTGTTCAGAGCGGCCGCGGAGCGCGAGCCGCCCGCAGCCTCCACAACAGAACTGAAGTGAGCGGCCAGAACTCTGATTGTTATTAAGTTGCTTGTATTCTGTTTAGTTCGTAGCTCGTGCGGTTTCCTCGCGCTTCCGCGGTGTCTCGTGTTTTAGAAAGAATCTCAGACTGATCCATCTGCGGGGCGTTCAAATGCCATAGGCAAATGACTTTATTTGGAAAGACATGGCTCCCCGATCTACCCGCACTGCTTTTACGATCGACGGTAGATCGCGATCGCTGGGTTGAGGGCCACTGATTAAAACCTTCTCAAGCGTTTGGTGTAATTTGAGGCGGCGCTCCAGGTGTGCTTTGGGCTTAAGACGCGCACGCTCAATGCGTTTGTTTAAGGAAGCGAGACATCAGTGAATGATGAGAGGGGAGAGGGACATTCTGTGCATTAAATCACATCACGGAGCGATCATAAGCCACTAAAAACCACACAGACACATATATGATGAGAGAAAGCACTGCCTGCTTCACATGCTTTAGCGTCAGATTTTTTTTTCCTCATCTTTCTAATGTGTGTAAAAGCTGCAAAGACCTGTCGGACAGCTGATCTCTTTCTACCCAGTACTGCATACCCCCTCTAAATCTTATGCCGGTACGTAGTACCGGGCCGTACCGGCTTACTTTCAGCCCTGCCTAGACCTGCATTGTTTGTTTGCGTGACCTTTGACCTAGTTCTCCACACAGACCCACTCACATGCACAGTCCCTAAATGTGAGCAAAAATATGTCCTCCTGCTATTGGTAGCATTAGCAAACTGACGGTTGCTGTACAGTTGAAATGGTTCAACAGATTTAAGAAAAAAGCTTAACGACCAAAAAAAAAAACTTAGTGACCAATGCATCGGTCTGAAGCCCTTTCTGTTCCTGCAGTGCACGCCATTGTTTAAAAGAATCGCCAAGAACCACACGGGTTTTATTCTGCTCTTCTACAGTTTTTCTCCTCCTCCTCTGGTTCACTTCAAAAACAGTTTTCCTTTTGCGACCGCCCGGTTCACGGTTTTCCTGAGCCATTGTGCTCTTCGAAGCCAGGCTGTCCGCGTGATGATGAGGCTCGGCTAATGCTAGACTACATAAACATACTGCGTACTCATGCGCAGGCACAAGAACGTGCACATATCGCTAAAACCAGGAAGTTGGAATGATTGGCAAGTCCATGGAACAATGGTTACTGTACTCATGACGAAAACGATTGGTTGAGGTTTTTTAAGTCCCACAAAGTCCACAGCTTATTAATATATATATATATATATATATATATATATATATATATATATATATATATATATATATATATATATATATATATATTTTTTTTTTTTTTTTTTTTTTCAATACACCAATTTATAAGCCTTATTCAGGGCAATGAAGGTAGTTTTAATAAATATAGCAAAAAATTAATTTAAAAAGATCCTCCCTAATATCTTTAGCGTAAGACAACACAAATGCACCACTGTATTTGTCAGTAGCAAGTCTCAAGTCCTAAAAACTCTGACTTAAGCCTGACTTTAGTCAAGTCATGTGACTTGAGTCCCCCACCTCTGTCAATGATTATAAATACAAAACACACAAAGGTACAGACTTCCCTGTGCAATAAAAAACATCTACAGACATTCTGTTATTCTTTTTGCCTTGAAAGAGCTGAATTAGTCAAAGCCTAAATCCTAAACTGCTGCTTGGCTTTTTATTTTGTGCAACTTGTCTCTATTGTCTATTGTCCTGCTGCTATTGTGTCCTTAACTTTTTTAAACTTATTACATTAACCTATAGACTGTTTTTTTAATATTTAATGTTTTTAATGAGTTATTAAATGTATACTGGGCAAGCCAAGGACAAATTTCTGCCTTTTGTTGCAAATGGGAGACAATAAAGTACTATTCTATTGTTGCCCACATACGCCACTGCTGCCACACTATTGGATAAATCACGAGTGATTCAGACTCAAATAGATTTGAGACTGACTGACAAGATGGGTTTTTGTGGGTTTGTGAAATCTTGCAATAATCCAATGTCACGGCCCCTTCTTCTTTGTGGCCATGTTCTGTAATTACCTGTGGCGGAGAAGCCCCGAGTGGACCTGGCTGTGCGTGCGTCAAGGCCCCCTACGCACCGCGTGTATAAAAGACCTGCCTACGGCCAGCCTCGGGCTTGCTCCGCTCCCAGGACAACACCTGCGCCCGAAACACCTTTCCTTCGCCTTTCTTTTTAGTTTAGCTTTACTTTATACAACACTGCACCCACTACACCTTACACACAACCATGCACTCGCCTACACCACTGACTCCACAGACAGTCATACTCCATGGTTCCTTTATTTTGTCTTAATTTTGGTTAATCTTTTTGTAAATAAATATTTATAATTGGCTTGATTCACTGCCTGGCGTTGTTCTTGTTGTAGCTGTGAGCCAGGTTATGACACCAGCTTGATGTGCAAGGAAAGAGAAATGTACATACACAATACATAGCCTACCTAGTACAATTGTCACTTTACTGCAAGACAGTCCCGTTCCAATTTCCAGATTCGGTGGGCCTTTCTCTGTTGAGTTTGCATGTTCTCCCTGTGCTTGGGTGGGCTTTTTTCAGGTAAGCAACCTACAACAATCCTCCAGCTGAGTCCTCCTTACCAAGATCCTGGCTCAAGATCTGGTGATGGGTCCCCAGGCACTGTTCAGTTCACCCACTGCTCCTGACAGGTTGCCCCAGTGGCAACGGAAGGACGGGTCAAATGCAGAGGACTAAATATCCTCACAGTTATAATAAAGAAGCTGATTTCTACGCATTTATATATTCATTAAGTTTTGTGACAGTGTTGTGTAGGATGTACCCCGCCTGAAGGAATGTATGACAGGTTGATAGCACTTTGCAAACAAAAAAAACTTTTGTCCTGACCTTCTCCAGGTAGGTCGTCCCGGCCGTAGATAAAGAGGTGATATCCACACTTGTCCTCCAGGATGTGGGGCAGATCCTGAGAGACAAACCGACACAGGGAGTCCTCTGTGGCCTTATCTGCCATCTGCAGCTGGTACACCACATAGGCATCGAACAACTTCACATCTGGGACACAGAGGCAGAGGGGCTCAAACACTGGTGCCACTGTACACTTATATGAGGCTTTGGAAAGGTTTGTGAATGGATTATAAATTGGTCATTATACATATTTATTTTTAAAGAATTTACACTGTGATAAAGGCTTATGTGCTCATTTAGTATAGGAAAAAAACATCTAGCTTAAACAGTTGCTACTGATCCTAATGGTGAATAAAATGTGTGTTACTGACACAAAGTAACAGACACCGTTTCCATGGTTTTATATCTATATATTTTTTATCATCATTAACATCAAACTTTATTTCAGACACATATACAGTCCATAGCATATAAAAAAGAAGGCAAACAAACATACATAGACACAATACAACACATTCATATATTTACATATAAACTATTGCGCCAGTGATTCCAGAGTCTAGTAAAGAACCTAACCAAACTTTGTGTGGGGTTGGTCAGAGAATAATCTTCTTTCTTTCTTTCTTTCTTTGTTTCTTTGTTTCTTTCTATCTATCTATCTATCTATCTATCTATCTATCTATCTATCTATCTCCAGCTACAGTGGGTCTTTGTGAATGGTGACAAAGCCAGCAGAACTCACCACTGTCGCCCAGTCTGTATGGAAGAAACCTTCTGCAGAGCAGAGCCAGGTCGATAGCAAACCACTTTGCCATCGCAGCCATGAGAACAGACAAGAGGAAGACGCACACTCCTACAGCTACCAGCGGAGCCATGGACTCTGGAGAAACACAGGTATAAGGTCACAGGAGAGCTCTGTTAGTGAAGACCAGTGGTTCTCAATCTACAGGGACCACTGTGGTACACTTGTTCTGATGGTAGTCTTTTACAGTTCAAGACCTGATTTAGTTTAACTTAGAGGCAGTTTTAATCCTGCTTTAGACCCTTATCAGTCCTGGTTCAGACCTAGTTTAGGTCTGGATGCATCCTGGTTTAGTCCTGGTTTAGACTTGGTTTAGTCCACATTTAGACCTGGTTGAGCCTGGTTCAGACCTGGATTTGTCCTGGTTTAGTCACAGTTAAATCCTAGTTTAGACCTAGTTTTGTCCTGGTTGAGTCCTGGTTTAGACCTGATTTAATCCAGGTTTAGACCTGGATTAGACCTTAATTCTTTCTGTGAATCCCTATTTTATCCCTTAGTTTAGACCTGGCTTAGACCTGGTTTAGACCTGGATCAGTCCTGAATCAAACTCATTTTAGTCCATTCAAGATGGTACTTGTATAAAGCCAGATATTTTCTGAGGTGGTGCTTGGTCCTGCTGTAGACTGAGCCACTCACGTCTGCGTTTAAGGTGGACAGTGAAGGACACGGGTCCTCCAAAGTGCCCTTGACCCATACATTGAAACGACTCCTGAAAGTCTGCTGCAGACACTTGGGCGATGGTCAGGATCTGAGTCACTTTGGTTTGTGAGCCGTCTGTGCTTTTGCTAAAATATCAAAAAAACAAAAAAACAACTCGTCAGTTATTGGTGCATCATGTGTTCAGCAAACTGTGCAACAAGTAACAAATCATACTGTGATCTGCATATAAGGAAGTCACACAAGTTACAGTTAGGCTGCAACACATTCCGGCAGCACACGTGTGCCACTAGTGTGCCGTGAGTGATTGTCAGGTGTGCCGTGAAATAATTCACGATTTCACTTTACTTTTGTATGTTCCGACAAAAACAACTTGTTTTACATATGCATTAAGTCATCAAAACATAAAAAAAGACTGTGTTTAGCACCGGTCAGAAATGCTAACCTCAGGTGGATCAGGGTTTGCTCCATTTTTAGCAAATTATATTCTTTTAGCATGCATGCAGAACTCTGATAAATCTGCTCCATGTGTTTAATATCAGTGCCTGGGTAGAGAAAATTAACTAGTGGCTGTGTGTTGTCACAGAAACATCAAATTTGTTTCCCATAATTGATGGACCAGAGGGAGGTTTCAGTGGTTGCCACAAAAAATCATTCACATGAGTAATGTGATGTAAGTTTTTCCACCAGATGATGCAACTCTTTCAACTTACCTTGGCTTGGCTCCAGGACAAAGAAGATTTTGTGGCTGTATCTTCCCTCTGGTCAAACCTTGGACTCTTACATGACAGACAGGGGAACAGGAAAGGGATGTATACACAACGATGCTTCTCTAACTTGGTATTTTCTTGCTCATGAGTTCAGAAGAGAGCAGAAATGTAAGCTGTTAAGCAGTGGTGATGCGGTGAGTGAGTGAGTGATGCAGTAGTGGTGGCCACAGTGTTAGTAAAGTTCATGGTAAATGTACAGTAGTTACTCACAGTTTGCTCTTGGTGTACCCAGCCTTGGTGTTTAAGTCTGAAGTGTTAGAGCTCCACCAAGCCACACAGTGACGCTCAGGTACGTTAGTGCCACAGTAGACAGTGCAGTTCAGCATCAGCCTGGCACCTGCACCACACAGGACAAGAAATACAACAGTAAGGGCAGAAACTTGTTTGTGCTGCCCCTGAATTCTGATTGATTGTGTGTCCATCCAATCATTTTCAGAGGTAGTTTAATCAGTGTCCATTTGTTTTGCTCCTGGAAATCAAAATAACATGGATCAAGCAATAATGGAATAGAATAGAAAAAGGGTTAGGACTGTTTTCTATAAGAAAAGGAGTATCGGTGGGGTTGCAATATGCAGTTTTTCCACCTTTAATGAATAATGTGCAAGAAGAGAGACTAGAGGGTGTGTTCCAGCTACAGGGGGATCCCACTCCTCAGCCTCCCTGGGAAAGTCTATATACTTGAGAGGAGAATACAGCCGATAGTTAAACCTCAGATTCACAAGGAACAATGTGGTTTTTGTCCTAGTCATAGAACACTGGACTAGCTCTGTACCCTCTATACAGTGCATGAGGGTTCATGGGGGTTTGCACATTTCAGTCCACATGTGCTTTGTGGATTTGGAGACCGTGTCCATTGTGGGAGGTTCTCTAGGAGTATGGGGTCCAAGGCCCTATACAGGTCTGTTGTGATGAAGAAGAAGCTAAGCCAGAAGACAAAGCTATCAATTTACTGGTTGATCTCTGTTACTACTCTCACCTGTGATCATGAGCTGTGGGTCAGGACTGGAAGGACAAGATGCAAGTGAATGAAATGTTTTTCTCTGCAGGGTGGCTGGGTGCTTCCTTAGCGATTAGAAACTTGCTCATCCCGGAGGAGCTCAGTTACCCGGGTTAGGGTAGAAAAAATGGCGCCTATGCTTTCAACTCCTGTGTGAACAGTTTGGCAAAGGACCTTTTTTATTCCAACATGACAATATTCCAGTCACAGAGCAACAACAACTCTCAGACAGCGCTCTTCCTTACTTTCTCTGGTTTATGTTCAGTGTAATGCACATCTGACACAAAATAGCACAGTGAGCACTTCTCACCTGTTCAGGGACAGGGATGTTACTGAGGGACCAGCTCATGTTTCCAGGTCTGTTTTATTTAGTTCATTTTCAGTAAATGATGATGATTTATTATTACTTTTGTCAGTCTCAAGTTAGTTCAGTTAACAATATGGGATTGTCTTTGTTTTATGAAGGAGACCAACAACACTCTCCACGTCTGAATAATAGGGCGACCAACTCCATATTAAACTAAGCACAAAAAGTAAGGAAATTTGTGTTTGGCAGATTATTCTTTTGTTGTAACAGTGCTTCTTCTTGGCAATAGGTCTTATACTGTTGGAAAGCCTGACTATTTCCCTTTTAAACAGATCTATTTCTGTCAGGAACATGCATTTATGGGATGAAAAGCTGAGCTGACTATGTGGGTTACACCCACATAGTGGGTTACACCCACATTTCACAAGAAATGTGACGAATCTTTCCTCCTAGTGTTTTTTATTTGGGGACTATATAAGGCAGAGTGTCAAACTCAGGGCTCACAGGATATATATCCATTTAGTCTGTGAGATCATTTCTAGTTTATATTAATAATGGCCCGCTGATATATTAACCTCCACCTGTTTGAACTATATCTCATAATGCAGAGTCCGTCTCAGTGTTTTCATCCAGTTTCTGCATCTTACACTGCAGTTCATAGGAAACACCCCAAATGATACAACATGAAATGCTCAAAACAACAATAAAAAATTTTATCAAATTTTTCTACCATAGAACATTGCAAATGGAACAAAATTCCAAATGCATTTTGTATCTCTCCCCATGCACTATTTGCACAGTAAGTTTAATTGAAATTGACTCTCAGAAATGTAATCTTCCTGCTTTGAGTTTATAGACTATCATAGAGCAGCAACCAACAACATTTCACAACATAGTAATAAGTTTAGTCTAATAAAGTGGCCTGGGGGCCACACCATATTCATGTAAACACAAGTATCAAGAAAAATGGTTTAAATTGCTTTTTTAAATGTAAAACTGTATAGTCTGACATATCAGTTCTAAGGTTTTTTTTCTGTAATATCAGCATCAGTATCAGTATTCATAGTTGTGTGGGGTGGTAAAACATATTCTATGTTAAAAAGCCTAATGTAGCCTGACTAAGAAAAAACTACAGTAAGCTGGCTTTATTATTTATCACATACTTTTATTTGGCCTGTGACCAAGACTGTTTTTCTCATTTTGGCCCCTGCTCTGATTAAGTTTGACACTCCTGAAATAAGGTATTGGGGGTCGGGGTCCCCAGAAATTTGAAGATGTCATTTCCTGTATTCAGGTGCATTTGAGATAATGTCATAATTTTAGCTACTACATTATAGAAAAAATGTGAATACAATGGTTTTACTTCTCTCCAGGATTCAAAACAAAACAATCTTTTTAATTATGTTTATTATGTTGCTCCGCCCCTCCTGCTCCCTGCTCCAGCACAAACATGCACAGTCTATGTGCCCTCAGTCTCACTACACTGGGCTGTGGACAGATGCTCCAGAAATCACTACAGGCTACAAAAGCTTTTGTCAGGTTGTCTGAAAAGTTTAATATTTTAGTAATAATACAGCTAAAATAATGAGAGCTTGCTTGAAATTGCTTCTGATCACATCTTCTTTAAATGTCTTATTTTAGCAAGTTACTTATGGTCATTTCTCTGCAAATATGAAGTCAATTGTCATCATTTCCTGGCATTTATTTACTGAAATTGACCAGGCTCATTATGCCAGCAGATTACAGTATGACTGACTACACAAGGCAGCATTGTGCATCGGGCGGGACAGTGTGTGTGTGTGTGTGTGTGTGTGTGTGTGTGTGTGTGTGTGTGTGTGTGTGTGTGTGTGTGTGTGTGTGTGTGTGTGTGTGTGTGTGTGTGTGTGTGTATGGGTGTATATTGGTGTATGATAGGATGTGGGGAGGGAAGGGGTGGATGAAAAGTGCTTCATAAATAAAGATTGATTGGGATTGAATGATGTTGATGACATCAGTTGAAAAAACCTTATTTGAAAAAACTCATCATTTGACTTTATGAGAAACACTCAGATTAGGTCCCTGTCACTTTAAGTCCTCCTGTCCTTCAGGCTCAAAACATGTGTTTTTATTCTACATTGCGGTGGGTTTATTTGGTTGCTGTGGGGGAGGTGTGAGCTGAGCGGGACTGGGCCGTGAGGGGGGAGAGGCGTGGTCAGGTGGAAATGGCAAACATCAGTGAAACGAACCATTTCTGTCCTTTCAGGAAGTCAACGTCAATAAATACAGGATTACTAAAACATGCATGAATGAAACAAAAACACAACTCCAGGTATGTTTTTGATGCAGGAACAACATTAAAACGCGAAAGAAAGCTCAGAAAAGTCGATTTTAATGTTCGGGAATATTCAACGGTATGAACCCAAGGTCCCCGCAGGTGTCCAGAACACCTTATTTATTTTATTTATTTATTTATTTAAATGCAGGGCCAGTGTACAATAAACATTAACCTTTACAGGAGAGATGCATTGTACCAGGTTATAGCTCAAGTGCTAATTTCCACCTGTAGTCCCTGGGCAGGTTGATGGTAAAAACATAAAAAGACAAAGTACATATATACACTTACACAACCATTCTCACAGTATAAGATTCATCTATTAAAAAAAATAAGATTTAAGATTAGTCCATATTATGTGAGCAGGTTTGGTTTGTGAGAAGCCATTTTTTTGTCATGCGTGAAAATGTGCTATAGTTTGTTGATGTGATCAACTCAGTTGGCAACATGTTCCACTGACGAGTTGCCACACAAGAAAAAGCAGAATTCCCAAATGTTGTTCTGCGCTTAGGGATCAGAACTCAAAGATATAAAATTTTTGAGTGGTGGAGCAAAAGCACCTTGGATAAATTTGTACAGCAGACAAACATTAGAAAGCATGATCATATTGCCAAAGCTCAAGATGTTATGCTTAGCAAGAATGCTACAGTGATGATATAGGCAGCTTTTCTTGTCATGTATCTTAAGAGCACTTTTATATAAAGATTCAAGTGGTCGAAGGGAGGATTTACAAACCTGTGCCCAACTTGTAATACAGTAAAGAAAATGTGGAACTATCATTGCATTTAGATATATACTAGATGCCTCAACTGTTAGTGAATCCCTGATATATCTAAAATTTTTCAAATTGAATTTCAAGATATTTGTCACCTTTTTGACATGTTTTTTGAAAGATAAATTGGGTTCAAGAATAACCCCCAGATACTTTAATTCATTAACATTTGTAATTCTTTGACCTTCTAATAATATTTCAGGGCAATTTGGAATTTTAAGCCGATTTGTGAAAAACATGGAAACAGTCTTGTCCAGATTTAAAGTGAGACTAGAGTGTTTCAGCCATTTTGAAATATTTTTCATTTCATCACTTACGTTTTAGCAGCCATATCAGCTGTTTTAGCATGACAGTAAACTACAGTATCGTCAGCATACATTATTATTTTTGCATTACACACAGTAGGGAGGTCATTGATATATAGTGTAAACAGCAAGGGGCCAAGAATAGAGCCTTGTGGCACCCCCATGCTGCAGGTTTTTAAAGAAGATTTACAGTTTTTAATTAAGACACACTGCTGCCGCCCACTGAGGTAAGACTGAATCCAACTTATTGTACTTTCATGGAGAGAAAATGTTCTTAATTTACTAATGAGTAGTTCATGATTAACCGTATCAAACGCCTTCCTCAGGTCCAGGAAAACTGCTCCTACCACTCCTCCACCATCCAGGCTTGATTTAATGTCTTCTAATAAGTAGCAGCATGCAGTCTCAGTTGAGTATCTTTTTCTGAAACCAAACTGTAAGGGATTTAGTGCTGATATGGAGTTGGGGTTGGCATCAGTACATTTAGGGTCGTATAATATCTACATTTACACATGACAAACACGTTTAAACTGCCCATAAGGAATATTTCTTATGAGAGTTAGAGAGTAGTGTGTAAATGGCAGTGTCTGGGCTTTTACACAGGGGAAGCTCATAATGTTTAAACCTAGTCTCTACAACGCTGATATTGAATGAACGAATGAACAAACTCAACAGCACTATAACTGTTGTTTATTTAACAAGTACAAAAGTGAAAATGAAGTAAATTGCTTTAACTCTAGTTTTAGAGTGCTGACTGGTCATTGTCAAGGACATATGTAAATCAGAAAAGTATAAAACATCATGTTTGGATGAGATCGGGGGCTTTTATGGGGACTGGACATGAGCTCCATTTGTTGTGTCATGCAGTAAACTTTTCTGTGCTGGATGCTCTTTACTTTCTTTTCTGGATTATGTATTTCATTTTTATTCTACACTGCCTCTCACTAGTTTACTTCAGAACTGACAAAATCTCTTGGAGGAGAGGCAAAACATCTCCTATTCTTCAAACAACGTCCAGAAGACTTCACTAGCTAACATAACACATAACCTTGTGTTGGTGAAAGTCTTACCTTCATCAGCGAGCTGCTCTTGGACAGATGGAGACAGGATCTGTGTAGGTGCGTAAGCAAGAGGATCTGGAGGAGATCACAAAGTTCTCTTAGTTATTCATTTGAAATGCTCTCTGAACTGTGGACAGTGGAGACAGTGTTCTGACCTTTGAGGCACATCAATCTGGAGCCGGCCCTCCTGTACTGGTGCTGCTGGTGACTCCAGGAGCACACACAGGAGTATATGCCCTCGTCCTCTGTCTGAGCGTTTGGGATCCTGATGAGGTTGCCATGCTCACCCTGGAGAGGAACACTGTCCTGAGGTACAGGAAGAGCAAAAATATAAAGAGGGACACTTAGCTGAGTCTGATATTCTTTCCTCATGCACAAATGTATCTGTTTCCTGTTGCTCTGAATTCCAGGGGCAAATCAAACGGACACCAAACTACCTCTGTCTTGTCCTACAAGGAACAACAGCTGTAAATGAACTTTCTGATAATTCATTTATGACAGTTAAATTGCAGAAACGTCAACCTTAACTAATGTTTCTGTGACTTCTGATGGTAAATAACGCTTCTTAATTAGGGCTTAAAAAGGGGATGAATACTTATACACAGTCAAGTTTACTGTTTTTCGGTCATATTTCTTGTTTGCTTCACAATAAAAAATATGTTGCATCTTCATTATTGTTGTCATGTGATGTAAAGTGACTGACATAAACCTCCCAGTGATCCATTTAAATTCCAGGTTGTAACGCAACACTAAAGGAAAAATGCTAAGGGGGATGAATACTTTTGCAAGCCACTGTATCTGGTAATAACACCCTCACTTGCACTAGCAAGTATATTGACCACTTTTATTGAGGACACTACAGATGTACTAAATGAAGCTGTAGCATAACTTCAACCAGGAAGACTTATTTCTATTCCCCATCTACACCTATCACCTGTCTGTCACTGTCAGCCAATAACAGCCTGCCACCTGGCTCACATCCAATCACCTCTCAAGCCATTCACACACAAATACACGCCCTTTCCCCTCAGCCATCCTGCTGTTCAGCCTCCTCCATCCCCAACTCCGCCTCCACTCTCCTCCTCCTCTTCACCACCACCAGTGTCTAAGCCCTGGGAGGATAACGTTCCCCCTAACTAATCACTCAAACTCCATTACCTAGTGACAATGGATGTTGAAAGTTTATATATTGAACACCAGGAAGGGCTATCTGCTCTAGAACATTTTTTTTTTTTTACAGAGAGAGACTTCTCAGAAGATATCTGTGATTTTGGAGCATAAAATTAAATTTATGAGGTTGAGAACAGAAAACACCATTAAAGCATTTAAAGAAGATTTGCAAGCTCAAAACTGGGAACGACTGTATGAGGAACAAAATATAGATAGAGCATATGAATACTTTTTAAATGTTTTTCAATTATTATATGATAAAAATTGTCCAATTAGGCAATATAATATAAAATGTAAAAGCACCAGCAAGCCATGGATCACGAGGGGACTGCAAAATGCCTGTAAAAAAAAGAATACTCTCTATAGACAATTCATAAAATATATAACTATGAAGGCCGAACAAAAGAACAAAATATACAAAAATAAATCAACTGCAATAATGAGGATATGCAAGAGGGAGTATTACACAAAAGCATTAGAGCACAATAAAACTAACATTAAGGGCATATGGAAACTTATAAACAATATTATCAGGAACACTACAGCAAATCAATGCTATCCTGACTGTTTTACTGATGGGAACAAATCTTTACATAATATGCATGATGTAGTGGGTGGATTCAATGAGTTCTTTGTAAATGCTGGACCAAAGTTAGCTGAGACAGTTGGGGGAAGCCATCCAAATGATGGTAGGGCTATATTAAAAAATATAGAAAGAAATCCTAACTCCTTATTTCTCAGTGCTGTAGAAACGAAAGAGATCATAGACATAGTAAATAGCTTTAAAAATAAAACATCTACTGATTGGAATGGAAATTATATGACAATAGTTAAGAACTAACCTAGTTAGAACTAACCTTCACTAACCTACATCTGCAACCTCTCATTCACAACTGGTACTTTCCCACAGAAAATGAAAACAGCTAAAGTTATTCCGTTATATAAAGCAGGAGATAGACAACTCTTTACCAACTACAGACCTGTATCACTGCTTTGCCAGTTCTCTAAGATACTTGAAAAACTATTCATTAAAAGGTCAGATAGATTTATAAAAAAGTATAACCTATTGTCAGATAGTCAGTATGGTTTTAGAGAAAATAGATCAACGTCATTGGCATTAATGGATTTAACTGAAGAAATTACCAGTTGCATGGATAAAAGGAAGCATATTATAGGGTTTTTTATTGATCTCAAAAAGGCGTTTGACACAATAGATCATGATATATTAATAATGAAATTGGAAAGATATGGCATTAGAGGGGTCGTGTTGGAATGAATGAAGAGCTATATGGAAAATAGGAAGCAATATGTGCAGATGGGTGATTATAGTTGTACATGCCTTGACATTAGAGTTGGAGTCCCACAGGGGTCAGTATTGGGTCCAAAACCCTTTATTATGTATATAAATGATTTATGTATGATGTCAAAAAAAATTCAATGTTCTTTGTTCGGGGGGGGACCTCAAGCAATTGATGGAAGAAGTAACAAACGAAATGAGTAAATTAAAACAATGGTTTAGTATAAATAAACTATCAATAAACTTAGAGAAAACTAAGCATATATTGTTTGGTAATAGAAACACAGATACAAATACACAGTTGATGTTAGATAATGTAATTTTAGAAAGAGTCACTGAAACTAAATTTTTGGGGGTAATATTAGATCAAAAAATTTGTTGGAGATCACAAATAAACAATATAAGAACTAAACTGGCAAAGAGCATTGGAGTCCTGGGGAAAGCAAAATACTTATTGAACTATACATACTGTCAGTACACATTTCTATTAATTTCATAAAATAAATGGTAAAATATGCACTGCTGAATTTCATAACATGAGAAAAAGTGTTCTAAAATGTGTTTAATTTTGTGAGGATGTGGTTTATTAATCAGCTGTTTAGTCTGGTTCTCCAACATGATCCTCCTTTCACTTTAGAGCAGCTCAGATGCTGTGTAAATGCCTATTGACACTGAGCTTCAATGGATCTCTATGGGAGAGAAACAAGCGTGTGTTTTTTTCTTTTTTTTTTTTTTTTTCTTTCTTTTTTTTGCAAAAATGCAAGATGCTGATTTGATAAATGTGCCAAAAATGTTCCACCCCAGGATGCTCAACGGAGTGAATGCAGCAGTGGGCGGGCCATGAAACTGGCTAATGTCACGACCCTTTCTCTCCAGCAGCTCGTCCCTTTTCCTACTCCCTGCTCCCATCCCCTTCTGTGTGTTTGTCTGTCTTGTTTGTCAGTCTCTGTGAGATCCTGGGCGGTGCCTCCATTATCCCTCACCTGCTGAGCTCCACATCTGATTCTCATCCATCAATCAACTCCTGCAGTATATAAACCTAGCAGATCTCCACTCCAGTGCCAGATTGTGCCATCATTCTGCAGTGAACTATGCTTAGGCAACATTTTGGAGCTTTTGATATTTTTGTGTGTTGAGTACTTATCAGCATTATTTTCTTACCTTCTTCAGAGCTTGTTGGTGGAGCCAGCCTCTGTACTACACTGACTCCAACTTTCAGTCCACGCCTCCAGTCTGCTTGTGTCACTTACCTCCTCCCTGCTGTCACCCAAGTTCCATCCACTCTCCTTCCACTCTCTGACCTAAACTTGCCTTGTGTCAAATAAAACACCTTGTCTGCATTTTTGGGTCTGCCAGTAATTCATTTGTTTAACGGCTGATCGATGATGATTGGTGGAACTGGTGGATAATTTTGACAGACAGTCAAAGTGTTATATTGTTTACCAGCTTCACAGCATGTGGTGAATTGGACTAAAGGAGACAGTCATGTGCTGAAGGAGCCATCTGGAGTTTAAAGGAATTTACTTAATTTTCACTTTTGTACTTGTTAAACTCTAAATAAACAACAGTTATAGTGCTGTTGAGTTTGTTCATTCAATATCAGCGTTGTAGAGACTAGGTTTAAACATTATGAGCTTCCTGAGTGTAAAAGACCAGACACTGCCATTTACACACTACTCTCTAACTCTCAAAAGAAATATCCCTTATGGGCAGTTTATATGTTCATACATACATACATACATACATACATACATACATACATACATACATACATACATACATACATACATACATACATACATACATACATACATACATACATACATATGCAATCAAAATGAGAATTGTGCTGAGTAGGCAGAGGCTGTGTCTAGTCAGGCTATGTCTAGTCCTGAGGCTGCTCCTGTTCTTGTGGTACGTTCTCCCCTTTGGCAAGATTATAAAAAAATTCCAGAAATATCTCTAAGCATCTCTTTACTGATGACATTCAGCTGTAATGTTTGTTTAAGACTTCAAAACTCAGAAAAAACTAAGACGCTGATTACTGTCCCAGACAGTGCTATCCCCAGGGTTAAACTCCCCCTTGGTGACCTGAGTCATTTGGCAAAGCCTAGACTGCGAAATCTAGAAGTCATTTTTGATGAGGCGATGTCTCTGTAACATCACTCAAAACAACTATCAAGAAACTGCTTTTTTTTTAACTGCGTAACATCCCTAAATTCAGAGCTATGGTATCTAAAGATGAGCTTGAGGTGATCATTCATGCTTTGTTTCCTCATGATTAGACTACTGTAACTACTACTACTATTCACTTCTCTGAACAAGAAGGAGTTGACTTGTCTGCAGCTGGTTCACAATTCTGCTGCGAGGCTTCTGACCCGCACATACAGAAGAGCCCATATCACCCCCATTTTAAAGTCCCATCATTGGCTTACGGTCACTCACTGGACAAATTGTAAAATCTTGGTCCTGACTCTGACCCTTACATCTCAGACCTGAGTCAGTATCCTCCCATAGTCTAAGATCTTCCAGTCAGAACCTGCTGATGGTCCCTCACACTTGTTTCAAAACCCGAGGAGACAGATCCTTTCAAACTGTTGCACCCAGAATCAAACTCTCACTTTGGATTTGACTCTGTAGATGCTTTTAAAAATCAATGTAAGACATTCTTTTTCAAATAAGCTTTCTAGCTTCGATGGGCCTAGGGCTGACTGATTTCTTGTATTTTGCCATATTTGAAAGTGTCTTTGTAGTTCATTATGCCTTGTATTATATAAATTTACTTACTTCCCATGTTAGAACAATAAAACACAAAAGATGTTTTAGAATTTTTAACGAGGCCAGGTTTAGTTCTGGTTTAATCCTAGTTTAGTCCTGGTGTAGACCTAGTTTGGTTTAGTCCTGGTTTAGTTCTGGTTTAGTCATGGTTTAGATATATAGTAAACATATTAGAAAAACCAGGACATTTGTCCCAGGCCTTAAGGTCAGCGGGCCCCAAAATTAGCCCATCTAAAGTTAGCTCTATATAGGAGGACCTCCACTCTAGAGGTTTTGTTCTGGGCCCCATCAAGTCTGTTGGCGGCCCTGGTATTGCGGAGCTGTCAGTGGCCTCCCCAACTGGCTAAAAATATTATACTAAAATCAAAATAATAAACAAAATATTAAATTTCTGTTTTTGTGTTCAATCAGAAAAAGAAAAAAAAAAGAAAAAGCGCTGTGAGTGTGTGTCTGTGGGGGCCCATGGTCAGTGTGTGGCTATGGACGCCCCTGGAGGGTGTGTGTCTTTGGGGGGCCCTGGTAGGTGTGTGTCTGTGGGGGCTCCTAGTGGATGTGAGTTTGTGGATGGCCCTGGTGGATGTGTGTGTATGGGGGCCCCCAATGCATGTGTGGCTGTGGGGGCCCATGCTTGGTGTGTGGCCGTGGGGATTGTAGTTGGTGTGCGGCTGTGGAGACCCCTGGTGGGTGTGTGTCTGTGAAAGCACCCGGTGCATGTGTGGCTCTGTGGGGGGGGGGGCTGTTCTAACCTTCTCCCAGGACAGGCTCCCGTTGAGCTGCTGGCAGAGGCTGGACACGGGGCTGGGGCATACGATGAGTTTATCCTGGTCTGCGTTCACCACCTCTTCGTACAGGGGGTCGGTGCTGTTGGCCTGCACCACGCTCAGCCTGAGGTAGTGGTCCATGAACTTGCCTCGGGAGTCCTCTTCCCTGTGGAGGAACAGAGCGAGACCCAGTTCAGAAAATCATTTGAAGATGAACTACAAGGTGAGAAAAAACAGTGGTGGAAGAAGTACTCAAAGCCTATTATTTGAAATTATTATAAGGTTAAGGTAGACTTTATTGTCCTCCATAGGAAAATTTGTTCTGTGCATTTTACCCATCTGTGCAGTGGCCAGGGACCCTTCTTCAGGTCTTGATTCTCTCTCTATGTTTTATGCCAGGATCCTGGTCAGGAGTACCTAGCTGGACCCTTCTCCAGAATTTTAACTAGTATCCCGGTCAGGAGTACCTAGCTGGACCCTTCTCCAGGTCTTGAGTACCTGGCCAGAGAATTAGCCTGCATTGTTAGTTTGGTTGGGAAACTGGAACACTCAGAGAAACATACAAACTCCACACAGAAAGGCCCCATGCAGTTTGGGATTAAAACCCGGGAGCTTCTTGCTGTGAGGTGAGCGTGCTAACCACTTTGCCACCGTGCTGCAGATTATTACTCATGTAGAGGTAAAAGTTAGAAAGGAATAAACGTAAGTTTACACAGCAAATCTCTACCTCTACCTCTGCCACCCACCAAAAGCTTCAGGTTGGGAGGCCCACTATCAGAACATACTTCATTCATTCATCTTCCACCTTTTCTGTTAGGGGTCACAGGTTACAGGAACCTATCCTGGCAACAACAAGCCTTAAGCGGGGTACACCCTGGACAGTGGCCAGTTAGTCGCAGGGCTGACACTGACGTACACAGACAGACAGCCTCTCACATTCTTTCACTATGGGCAATTTAGAGTTCACCTAACACGTTGATGTCATACATTTTTGAATGTCTGTTGAATGTCTTTTGAATGTCATAAGATGTTAGTGGACATGTGTCCACTGTCTCCTAGGCATGAAAGGTGAACCCTAACCAGCGAATCTTAGTCCATCCTTGACCAGTCTATATGTAAACCCAGGGACATTTACTTCTCTTGTATCCTATATAAGCTGTTGGGAAACTACACTCGGGGGGCAGACTTTCAGACAATCTTTAGAAGTAAGTGGGGGTGAGAGGTTCAGACTTTTGTCATCTCTGTCTGCTGTGTCTGTTCCATTAAAGCAACTTTACTGACCACAATCACACTATGGCCTCAGTGTTCCCTGCTTCTCTGCTTCCATGATATCACACGTGCATGCAGAGCCAGACTTTCCAATAGGCAGACAAAAGGCAGCTTTGGCAGGGCCCCGCCTGGCCCGCCCCCTCCTCTTGGTCAAGGTAGTGGTCACATTTCTACCTGTCCGTCAGTGTGTAGTTACAGGAGATGGGGCCCTGTCTGACCTCTCTCCAAATACCCCCCTCTGATTGTTTTTTGCTTCGTGAAGCTCCGTGCCACTCTCCAGAGGCTCTGCACAGAGGTTCCAGAGGCTTTGTCACAAGGAGCTGTTTATCCTCGCAGAGGTAGGGACTGTGTGAGATGTACCTAATAGTTACTAAATGTAACTATCAAACTATATTTAATTGGTTCTGGTACAACACAAATCTGTTAAGTGCAAGTGTAAGTTAGTTTAGCACAGTGGTTCTCAAATGGTGGATAAGGGCCCTAAAGGGGGTCAATGGTCACAGAATGTTTAAATTACAGTAGTGGTATGTTTAGCTTATTTGAAGCTATAGCATCACATTACAGTAAATGTGTAAAATACATTACATTACATCTGTAAAATACTAGTAGCCTAAATTGGGAAACGCTTTAGTTCTATAAAACCGTGGATTAAATATACTTAACCAAATAAACTGAAGTCTTCACTGATGTCATCAAAAACAGTTCACTAAATAAAACATGTACAGGTTCAGGCATAATTAATTCCAAGGTTGTTCATTTATTTAAATAAAAGCTTGCATGAATATCTCAGTTTGTTTATCACCGACTAAGACAGACAAACACAACTGATAGTAGGGCCTGAACTGAATTTATGCTTAGACCCTCAAAAAGGTTAGATCCAGCTCTGCATGCATGTCTTTGGACGGAGGGAAGAAGTTGGATTAAGAAGAAGAGAACCCACGGTAACACTGGGAGGACATGCAGACTCCACCCAGAAATATCATGTGATGTGTTTGAGAAAATTATCTCCTCCTCTGGATGGGGTGACATAAGGAAGGAACATGAGAAGGTTGAGTGGAACCAGCTGAAAACTGGAAAATCTGATTCTTTTATATTAACAGTCACGGTTGGTCTGGATGGATTTGTTTCAGTGGAAATACCTTCAGATGAGAAGGCTTCCAGACTCTGGAGCTCAGCAGTGACCACCCACATCTGGTTCTGAAGCTACATTTCTTGTTCAAATGGTTCACTCCAAACACCACCTCAGAAAATATCTGGCTTTACAAATAGTATTTTTAATGGATTAAAATCTTAAATGTTGATTAAGCTAGAACTTAACCAGGACTAAGCTAGAACTTCACCAGGACTAAACTAGTTCTAAATAACGCCTAGATATAAACCAGGCATGAGCCAGGACCAAACTTAAACTAAACCAGTACATAACCAGTACAAAACAGGACAAAGACAGGAATAAACCAGGACTAATCCAAGACTAAGCCAGGTCTAAACCAGGACTAAATCAACTGTAAAGCAGGGCTAAACCCGGTCTAAACCGGGGTTAAACTAGGACTTAACCATTTCGAATTTCAGATATAAACCAGGACTAAACAAGGTCTATCCCCAAGCAGGACAAAAACAGGAATAAAACTAAAATCAGGTCTTGAACTTTTAACAGACTCCTGAATACCACCAAAAGAAGAAGCCCATGTACCACAGTTTGAAACCACTAGTTTAAAGTTTACTCTACTCTCAGAAAGAAATTGGTTTGAACAGCATGACTCCGCTGCAGATAGAGTGGCAGTTAGGAAGGTTTCATGAACCCACAGTATGGCAGTATCATATCTTGTCTTATGTCTATATATATGTCTATATATACTGTATATACCAGGCATGTGTCCTCTGCTGGAGTGAGTTTGAGAATGGTTCATTTCAAACCTGTTACTACCCTGAAACAAAAATGAGTCCACCCCAAAGACAAAATTTCCAGTTACAAACAGAGCAATGCAGATTACACTGCTCTGAGAACAGTCAATAGTATATTGGAGAAAATAAGCAACGTCACTATACCAACACCACAGGGCCGACCTATTCTTAGCCCACTCTTGACCAAAAGAATTAGGTTTCAGGTCTAAACTTCTTCGTCCAAAGAGGATAAAACTCAGCCCTCTCACCAGTTTGATCCAGATTTTACTCTTGAATGAGAAATGAAAGAACTTGGAACCACAGATGACTGGTGTTGTGCAGAGCAGATCTGTGTAACCTCTGTGGGACTGACCGTGCCAGGAAGCAGCCAGAGTGCTCCTGTGTGGCGTTGAGAACAAACAGCGCCGGTCCATGGAAGTGCACATTCTCTGTCTCCTCAGTGGACACGAGCAGGACCTGGGAGCTGTTCCAGTACCAGGTGAAATGTTGCATCTGTAGGGGATCCACATCTTCAGGGATGAACCACAGAGACTCTCCCTCAAACAGGATCATCTTCTCCAGCTCCCCCAGCTCCCCCAGCTCCGGGTCTTCACAGTCCACCAATAGATCTGAAATAATATCAGTCAAATGTCAGTGGAGGCCACACACTTTAGACTTTTTTCTTTACTATAGAATGTCCTGTGTCCTAAATAAAGAGGGATTGCAGGAAGTCCATTTGTGAGTTGTAACACAGATACAGAGTCAGGTTACTGTCTGGATCATGTCCAGAGCGGTCTCTTACACCTGAGCGCCCCCTGTGGTGGTGTGAAGACACGGCCAGCTGATGAAGCATATGCCATGTGTCTCTAGTCAGGAGAGGAGTGGGTGCAGCGCTGAAGCCTCGGACACCCCACACACTGTATGTGCTTTGCTGTCCTCCAGTTATGTTGTGTGTTTGTTTGAATACTTGTAGTGATAATTGTAATGCCTAACCTTTGTCCAGCCTGGTGTATGTGTTTGGTGGTGGTGAAGTGTGTGTGTAGGAGGGGAGGGTATGAAGGGAGACAAAAAATGTATTATCACCTGTCTCTCCTTCTCTGTAACAGCTCTCTCTCTCTTCTGTGTGGAGCTCTCTCGTTGAGTCAGACACACATACTTTTAGAGGCACAAACACACACTAATGTGTGGAATGCTAAAAATGTAATTGTTATAAGATGACTAAAACATCTGAGTGATTAAAAATGGAAAAAAAATATCATCGGTGATGCACTTTTATGGGGGTGAGCAGTTTTACTAAAGACAACACCTGTTACATTTTTCAAAAAATAAAATAAAAAAAAGGCCCCTCTCCAAAAAATAAGTATTGTTCAAAATCAACATTGGTGTCCATCAACCCAACCCCAACCCAAGAAATGACCCATCATGCACACAAAGTTTTTAAATCGCAGTTTATTAACAGTTGTACATCGTGAGACATGCTATCACGCTGAATAATTAGTACCTTAGTATTTTCTTGACATAAAGGGTAGTTTTTGTTACGCTTGCTCGTAGTGCGGAGGTCGGCTGGATCAACTCGGGGACAGCGTACTTATGTTTACATCCAAGCAAACGGCGAAAACAAACTTCCTCCAAATGAGTGTCTAAGTCTGTATTTTCTCATTGATGTTTTAGACTGATGCGCACTCAACAGAAACTCTAACATGTTATTTAAAACAGAACATAACCTTTACTTCCTGGTTTGGAAAAGTACAGTCAAAATGAAACACGCCCACAAAACATCTGCTTCATTCCCAGTTAACCTACGTCTCCAGTAGATCCGTTAACACCTCTCTGTACTCTCGCTGTATAAATTTGCGCTGGAGTTCACTTTTATTTTAGCAGTTTTCATCTCTTTGTAGCTCATTTAAATCTGCCACTGTCTCAGTCAGATCAGTGTACTCTGTAACTGTATTTAGAGACATTCATGAATGATCTGAATCATCACTGTGAAGATGAGAGCTGAGTCATGGTGGTGCAGGATCAAAATGAACAAGCTTTTTTGTTTGCCAACCACGAAAACCTCATAAGAAAATCTATAATACAAGCTCAAGAGCGAGTCATACAGAGAGAGACGAGGAGAGAGGAGCACAGTGCACAACTCAGACACACATTAGTCTGAAGTCTCTAGTTGTAAACAGTGTGTGTGCATGAAATTTTATTGTTTGCCTGCTTAGTTTTTACTGACATTTTTTTTGTATGGACATATGTAAATATCACACACTTGCACATTTTGGACATATAAATCCTAAATTGTAATCTCACTCTATGCAGATTTATATGACGTCACCATTAGAGAATTTAGTCCACACATGCTCATTTTATTATCATCAATGAATGGCCATACCACCTCAGAAGCTAAGCAGGGTAGGGCCTGGTCAGTACCTGGATGGGAGACCGCTGGGGAACACCAGGAAGCCGGTGTGAATGTGAGTGCATGGGGACTATGGATGGAAATTAGCTCTGAGCTATAATCTGGTGTATTTACGGCACTAGCTGCTGTTCATTAATACACGCTGTCCCATATGAATAAAATAATAAGAAGAAAATGAATAAAACAATAATAATGTCCACCAACAGAATACATTTTATTCTGATTACAATGTATCACTCAGCCCGTTGTTTATTTTCTCGAATAAACTGACTGGCTTCTTGAAATTATGTAATGAGCCAGTCTTTTGAATGGCTCTTTGAAATTAACGGATCTCAAATATTCAGCTCCCATTAAAGAGCCAGAAATTTTCTTAGTCGTGCCTGTTCAAAAACAAAATGCGGTAATATTTAGCTATTTTTAAAATACATGAGCATTATGAAAATTGCTTTTGGGTCCGGATCAAAACCACGAGAGGTCCGGACCCGGACCGCGGTCTGTGGGTTGTCGAGGCCTGCTGTATATAAAGTAATTCAAAGAAACCACAGTGTTGTGAGCATTCCACTAACTACCAGGTATTTGAGATAAGTGTTCTCAGAAATGCTTTTCTCATCATCGCACAGTGAACTCAGGCAGCTGAGGTGACCTGGACTACCCTCTTTCTGAGGCGGGTGGATGTGCTGAGTGAAGGAGACAGTACCTGTGTGTGTAGATGTCCCCATCACAGTGAAGAGCAGCAGTAAGGTCCAGGGCACTGCAGAATCCATGGAGGTCCCTCCAGTCAGTGGTTCACACACTGGTGTTATATTGAATGAGTGCTCTGGTGTTATATGAGAGGGCTGTCTCTCAGTGCAGCATCACTGGACACGCCTCTTAGAGAACAGCACTGCTCTTTTCTGACTCCCTCTCCAAAAACAACAGCCAGCTTACCAACATAAGCACACAACACACTCAGAGGCTGTAAGGCAGGTTCAGAACTGCTCCTCGAGAATTAATGTTGTCTGTCATTCTGTGGAATTCAAAGTCATGACATGGATGACTTATTTTCCCACAACACTATGTTCACACAGCTCTATGTTTCCACAGCCCTATGTTCCCACAGCTCTATGTTCCCACAGCTCTACGGTCACACAGCCCTATGTTCACACAGCTCTATGTTCACATGGCTCTATGTTTACACAGCTCTATGTTCACACAGCCCTATGTTCACACAGCCCTATGTTCACACAACTCTATGTTCACACAGCCCTATGTTCACACAGCCCTATGTTCACACAGCCCTATGTTCACACAGCTCTATGTTCACACAGCCCTATGTTCACACAGCCCTATGTTCACACAACTCTATGTTCACACAGCCCTATGTTCACACAGCCCTATGTTCACACAACTCTATGTTCACACAGCTCTATGTTCACACAACTCTATGTTCACACAGCTCTATGTTCACACAGCCCTATGTTCACACAGCCCTATGTTCACACAGCCCTATGTTCACACAGCCCTATGTTCACACAGCCCTATGTTCACACAACTCTATGTTCACACAGCCCTATGTTCACACAGCCCTATGTTCACACAACTCTATGTTCACACAGCTCTATGTTCACACAACTCTATGTTCACACAGCTCTATGTTCACACAGCCCTATGTTCACACAACTCTATGTTCACACAGCCCTATGTTCACACAACTCTATGTTCACACAGCTCTATGTTCACACAGCTCTACGTTTACACAGCTCTATGTTCACACAGCTCTACGTTCACACAGCTCTATGTTCACACAGCCCTATGTTCACACAGCCCTATGTTCACACAACTCTATGTTCCTACAGCTCTACGTTCACACAGCTCTGTGTTTCCACAGCCCTATGTTCACACAGCTCTATGTTCACACAACTCTATGTTCACACAGCTCTATGTTCACACAGCTCTATGTTCACACAGCTCTATGTTCACACAACTCTATGTTCACACAGCTCTATGTTCACACAGCCCTATGTTCACACAACTCTATGTTCATGTAGCTCTATGTTCACACAGCTCTATGTTTCCACAGCCCTATGTTCACACAACTCTATGTTCATGTAGCTCTATGTTCACACAGCTCTATGTTTCCACAGCCCTATGTTCACACAACTCTATGTTCATGTAGCTCTATGTTCACACAGCCCTATGTTCACGCAGCCCTATGTTCACGCAGCCCTATGTTCACACAGCCCTATGTTCACGCAGCTCTATGTTTCCACAGCCCTATGTTCCCCGAGTCCTATGTTCCCACAAACCTATGTTCATGTAGCTCTATGTTCACACAGCTCTATGTTCACACAGTCCTATGTTCACACAGCCCTATGTTCACATGGCTCTATGTTCACACAGCTCTATGTTCACACAGTCCTATGTTCACACAGCCCTATGTTCACATGGCTCTATGTTCACATGGCTCTATGTTCACACAGCCCTATGTTCACATGGCTCTATGTTCACACAGCTCTATGTTCACACAACTCTATGTTCACACAGCTCTATGTTCACACAGCTCTATGTTCACACAGCTCTATGTTCACACAGCCCTATGTTCACACAACTCTATGTTCATGTAGCTCTATGTTCACACAGCTCTATGTTCACACAGCTCTATGTTCACACAGCCCTATGTTTCCACAGCCCTATGTTCCCCGAGTCCTATGTTCCCACAAACCTATGTTCATGTAGCTCTATGTTCACACAGCTCTATGTTCACACAGTCCTATGTTCACACAGCCCTATGTTCACATGGCTCTATGTTCACACAGCTCTATGTTCACACAGCCCTATGTTCACACAGTCCTATGTTCACACAGCCCTATGTTCACATGGCTCTATGTTCACACAGCCCTATGTTCACGCAGCCCTATGTTCACATGGCTCTATGTTCACACAGCTCTATGTTCACACAGCCCTATGTTCACATGGCTCTATGTTCACACAGTCCTATGTTCACACAGCCCTATGTTCACATGGCTCTATGTTCACACAGCTCTATGTTCACACAGCCCTATGTTCACACAGTCCTATGTTCACACAGCCCTATGTTCACATGGCTCTATGTTCACACAGCCCTATGTTCACGCAGCCCTATGTTCACATGGCTCTATGTTCACACAGCTCTATGTTCACACAGCCCTATGTTCACACAGCTCTATGTTTCCACAGCCCTATGTTCCCCGAGTCCTATGTTCCCACAAACCTATGTTCATGTAGCTCTATGTTCACACAGCTCTATGTTCACACAGTCCTATGTTCACACAGCCCTATGTTCACACAGCCCTATGTTCACATGGCTCTATGTTCACACAGCTCTATGTTCACACAGCCCTATGTTCACACAGTCCTATGTTCACACAGCTCTATGTTCACACAGCTCTATGTTCACACAGCTCTATGTTCACACAGTCCTATGTTCACACAGCCCTATGTTCACACAGCCCTATGTTCACATGGCTCTATGTTCACACAGCTCTATGTTCACACAGTCCTATGTTCACACAGCCCTATGTTCACACAGCCCTATGTTCCCCGAGTCCTATGTTCCCACAAACCTATGTTCATGTAGCTCTATGTTCACACAGCTCTATGTTCACACAGCTCTATGTTCACACAGTCCTATGTTCACACAGCCCTATGTTCACATGGCTCTATGTTCACACAGCTCTATGTTCACACAGCCCTATGTTCACACAGCTCTATGTTCACACAGCTCTATGTTCACACAGCTCTATGTTCACACAGCCCTATGTTCACACAGCCCTATGTTCACAAGGCTCTATGTTCACACAGCTCTATGTTCACACAGCTCTATGTTCACACAGCTCTATGTTCACACAGCTCTATGTTCACACAGCTCTATGTTCACACAGCCCTATGTTCCCCGAGTCCTATGTTCCCACAAACCTATGTTCATGTAGCTCTATGTTCACACAGCTCTATGTTCACACAGCTCTATGTTCACACAGCCCTATGTTCACACAGCCCTATGTTCACACAGCTCTATGTTCACACAGCCCTATGTTCCCACCTTTCTGAGATCATTTTCTGGTAAATAGTACATGTTTAACCCTAACCCCTAACATAGGGCTATGAGAACATAGAGCTGACCACCTTATCAACAAAACTACTTTGTTACGAACATATTTAAATAAATGAAATACATTTAGATTTAAACTCACATTGCATAATCTGTATTTTATGTATATAATCTTAGTCTGTTACAGAAGGATGTGAAAGGACTTAAAACTCAAAGGACAGGACTTTGGACTTGACTCAGACTTGTATAGATGAGCTAATGGACTAACAGTCCTAGACACGTGTTGCCTGTCCGTCCTGGGAGAGGATCTCTCCTTCAATATAGGTTACATAAGGTTTCTTCTTTTTCCCCCACAGCTGTGTTTTTTAGGAGTTTTCCCTTACTGAGAATGCCCCTGTCTAAGGACAGGGATGTCCTGGGTCTGTTTAGTTTAGTGTAGATATTGTTTGTATTGATGTGTGTTATGTCTGATTGTGTGTCTGTTTGAGTACCTGTTTGTGAAGCCCTTTGAGGCAACTGTTGTGATAGTGGGCTATATAAAAAATTATTGAATTGTAGCCAAAAACTTATGTTATTTGCAAAACAATGATTTTGTCCCACCTCTGCAGTGGTGGACAAAGTACTCAAGAAATGTACTCTGTTACTTCAAAAATATTATTAAGCGGAAATAAAAGTACTTAGCAAAAAGTTATTTAAAAAGTAAAAGTAAGAAAGTATTGCATATAAAATTAACTTAAGTAGAAAGTACATTTTGTCACACCTGGACCTTTGTTGCTGAACCCTGCCTGTTGTCTGTCCTCTGCCTTTGACTGTTCGCTTGGATTTGTAAGTCAGTCTTATTTTTCTACACCTGAATTTGGAACGTTTTTGATTTTGGACTAGCCCCTTAAAATGTATGCCGTAATAATCGGCATACTACTGGATAACTGGCTTTGACCTGGACTGGAACCTGGATTCTGTTTTTCCCAAACCATTTGTCTACGTTTATCTGCCTGCCTCTAGCCCCTCTCCCTAGCCTTAGAAGTCCACCTCCATACCTTCCGTGCCCAGACCGGTGACCTACCTCCTCCATATTCACTCCCGCTGCTAACCTGTGAGTACTGAAAGTTTATTACTCACATTGGCTTGTAAGAACTTTTTACTTACCTCTGTTCTCCTTGTAGGAGCTCCCTCTACCTGCCAATCAGTGCCGAACCAGTCTTCATCTTGGTCCCTGATTCCTTTACTTTCCTTTATTAAAGTTTTGAAACTTTTGTTTGTGTTTGTCATGCTTTTGGGTCCATTATACACCCTATTGTGACACATATTGCATAGCTGTTTTTATGCTAAATGTCTGAATAAAACAGCAGCAGTATATATTACTCTCACAGTGACATCTGACATAAAAAAAAGACATAAATGTCCTTTAGTTTAAGGCCTCACTAATTCTAAAGGCCAGGTCTTTTATAAAATACACCATGAGAGTCCTATGAAAAGACGCTAAAGCCTGGTTCACACAGCAAGATAATTATGCTGATTTTTGACACAATTCTCCCCTTCCGACAATCTTAAGGTCGCCCCGATTATCGTAAAGGCACTAAAGATAATCTGATCAGATATTCCTGCTGTGTGTGGGGTGTTAAGAGTGCTCTGCTCTGCTCGGAAGGACGTCGGGACCGCTCTGATCTCAAATCAGGGATAGTCAACATGTTGGATTGTCTTGGCCCGATATCACAGAGTGTGTGGTGTGTCCCGAGGACAAACAAGCACGCGCCCTGTTGAATGTGACGTGTAGCCAATCAGAAAGCGAGGTGACGGAAGCACAGAGGGGAATCCCAAATCCAAACAGCTGTCATGGCACATGTTCGTGCTGTCTCCACTCCTTTAACCAACGCCTTTTCTTTTTGTATTGTTTTTTTTCTGTTAGAAATAGTCCACAAACTATAGCAATTGCCATGTTTGTGTACGTCATGTTTGTGTACGTCATATTTGTGTACGTCATGTTTGTGTACGTCATGTTTGTGAACGTCATGTTTGTGTACGTCATGTTTGTGTACGTCATATTTGTGTACGTCATGTTTGTGTACGTCATGTTTGTGTACGCCGAAGTCACGTTTAATCTCGTGAGGTTTTGTGAGATTTCCCGTCTCACCTGGGAATGTTCATGAGTGAAATCTGTTCGTGTGTGGTGTTGTCTTTGCCGTGTGGCTGCACACCACACACTGTAGGACCAAACCTGTGATAGCTTTGATTTTTTAATCTCCATGTGTGGGGTCTCTCTGGTTTTGAAAATCTTCCGACAATTTTAAGATCTTGCCGTGTGAACCAGGCATAAGCAGAGCATGTGGCTAATTAGCATACATAAACAAAGAGTAAAGTTACCGCTGCTGCACGTCACACTATGCCAGGGGTTTCCAACCTTTTATTCCTCAGAGAGCTACTTTTATAAAATGAAAATGACAGAGAGCTACTCGTGCTTTGTACCATTTATTCGTTCATCTTCTTCCACTTATTTCCTTTGAGAGTCACAGATACTGGAGCCAATTCCAATGTCTAAAGGCCTTAGGTGGGTACACACTGGACAGTGAACACTCAACTGCAGGGTTAACACTTTCAACCCAAAGTAAATTTATTTAATTTTCCCTGAACCTTTACAAAATGTTGGTGTCTGCAGCTCACATTTTAAATTAAAACAAGAAAATATATGTACTTCTCTCTGTTTAAACAAAACTCTATCACCTAATCTTAAAATAACAACTTTGTGCCTAAAGGAGACAAGCATGTATTAATTTGACTGGATAGATACACAAGTTTGTTTGCCAATAGTCAAGTCATAAATTAAATTTGACCAATCAAGCTTATGTAGAATTCATAAAACCTTTGGGGAGTTACTTGGAAAGTGGTTGAGAGCTACTGGTGTTGTTGAAAACCCCACACTATGCTGTTTGTTTTGGCCAAACTGCTGCCACATCTAAACAGAGGCATTACTAAGGTAAACAGATTCTTTTCTCTGTGTTTTTGGCATCTGCAGTTTACTTAAGTAAATAACTTGAGCAAAAGTATCACCACTGCACCTCTGCCTCTGAGTGTGTTAGCCTTGCAAGACCAGCGTTGGGTTAGTTACTCAAAAAAAGTAACTAGTTACAAATGACTAGTTATGCTCTTAAAAAGTAATATATTACTTTACTTAGTTACTAACTCATGAAAGTAACTTAATTACTTTACTTTTGGATTACTTCCTAACAGGAAATCCTAATTGAACCCAATTCTAAACAGAAGAAGCCTATAGCCTCACTGTTGCCCTGACCAGCTCTGTTATTACATTCTTATTACAGGCGTTCAAGCAGAGTTTTTTGTAGATGCATTCATTTCAGCAGCAGCGCAGCCTGACACAGCAAATACTGCTCTTTAAGTTCACCTCTGCTCCTGTGCAGCGTTCAAGTCCTGTGGACACAGTTTTATTTGACTACATTGAAACTAAAATGCACTTGTTGTTAGCACCAAAGCGGTGCAGGTCTCTTCTGTCCCCGCTGTCCCCGCGAAAAGGGATCAGTGCGCGGACAGGACGAGTGGCCGCTGCGCACATAAAGAGGAGCAGAGAAAGTTAAAAAGTAACGTGTTACCCGCTGCGTTACTGACAATTGTAATCTCGTTACCGTAACTCATTACTTTGTAATGCGTTACTCCCAACACTGTGCAAGACTGCGACTAACCCCCAACTGTCCATGAGAAACAACTTTCTCCAGCTAAACACAGACAAGACTGAAATAATCATCTTTGGCCCGCAGAAACAAAGACAAGGTGTCTGTAGTCACCTCGAGTCTCTTTCACTAAAACCTACAAGTCAGGTTAGAAATCTCGGGGTAATCATGGACTCTGACTTGAACTTCAGCAGTCACATTAAATCTATAACATCATCAGCATTTTACCATCTCAAAAACATTGCCAGAATCAAAGGTATATACTGTCTAAACCAGACCTAGAGAGACTTATTCATGCGTTCATCTCCAGCAGGTTAGACTACTGTAACGTCTGCTCACTGGACTCACTAAACCAGCTGTGAGACAGCTGCAGTACATCCAGAACACTGCTGCTCGGGTCCTGACCAAAACCAGGAAGTACGACCATATTAGTCCTGTCCTCAGGTCTCTGCACTGGCTTCCTGTCGCTCAGAGAACAGACTTTAAAACAGCTCTGCTTGTGTACAAGTCTCTGCATGGCTTAGCACCACAGCACATCTCTGACCTGTTGGTCCCATATGAACCATCTCAGACTCTGAGGACCTCAGGGACAGGTCTCTGCTGGGACTCTGAGGACCTCAGGGACAGGTCTCTGCTGGGACTCTGAGGACCTCAGGGACAGGTCTCTGCTGGGACTCTGAGGACCTCAGGGACAGGTCTCTGCTGGGACTCTGAGGACCTCAGGGACAGGTCTCTGCTGGGACTCTGAGGACCTCAGGGACAGGTCTCTGCTGGGACTCTGAGGACCTCAGGGACAGGTCTCTGCTGGTGCCCAGAGTCAGGACTAAACTCGGTGAAGCAGTATTTCAGTTTTCTGCAGCTAAACTCTGGAACAGTCTCCCTGACGATGTTAGACAGACCTCTACTCTGACAATGTTCAAGTCCAGACTTAAGACTGTTCTTTTTAACTGTGCATATGCCAACTGAAAGTGTTTTATCTGCACTCTTCTCTTTTAATTTAATTTTAAATTCTTAATTCTTAATTATACTCTTTAAATTTGATTTTATTGTTTTAATTGTGTTTTGTACTTTTAAATTTGCCTTTTTTTCTTCTTCTGTAAAGCACTTTGAATTGCTCTGTGTATGAATTGTGCTATACAAATAAACTTGCCTTGCCTTGCCTTGCCTCCTAAAGGCCAAAGTTGCTCGACTAGATTCAAGCCTTGCAACTCATAACAGGAAGAAGACATAAGTCAACATATGACAACATGGTATGAAAGAATAGTATCATTTTGTTTTCAGTTATTTTTGTAAGCCACAGTGTAACCTCAAAGGGCTGATCACAGTCTCTGTAACCTCAATGTGGGCCCCAAGTGCAATAAACACTGGCCCTATGTACTTTGTGACGTCTTTCCTGTGGACAGAATGAGTTCTCTACAGTCATGGGTCTGCCAGGAATGTTATATTGATCCTTAAGGGAAAATCACTCAGCAGGTTATAATTGGCTCCACTTAACCCAGTGAGAGGTCTGGGTCAGTATGAAAGACAGTATGGAAGACAAAAAGGGCCAAAATTAAACAAACAAACAAAACCAACATACAAAAAAACTGCAGCATTAACTAAATGATGATGAAATAAATTATTTAAAATACTACTACTACTACTACTATGTTGTGGAAATATTTGTTAAATTCTTAGCACTAATGAGTCGTGAAACATGGACTTGTATCGATGATTGTTTTATTTCTTTACAACAAAAGGTTAGACAGCATTCAAACAGAGTGACTGCAAGAATCAAGCAGGTCTGACCTCAAGCACTGGGGAAGGAGAGTTTTTAAACAGGTTTTCTACAAGGACAATGGGACAAAAGGAACAGCTGGTGAGGAACAACCTGAACATTCCAAAAGATAAGGAAGAGAAATGGCAGATGGGGTGGGGTGATGATATCATGAAATGTTTGTGAGGCTCATACTTACTCCATGTTATTTGAACTATGTTCTTACATAGTGAGTTGAAACGTGAGGACGGAGCCTATAGGAGCCCTTTTTTGTTAAGCTAAATTTGAACTACGCAGCCTTGGTACCTTGGTGGTCCCATTTTGAGATAAAGTTAACAGTTATTTATGATGGGCACCTGGCTCTGCTCCCATCTTGCCTTTTTTGGTATTTCTGCAACTTGGTTTTGTCTGTTCTAAAGTTAACTCCTTAAAACTATTGGCTCGTGGCCATGCTTCAACATGGCCTTTTTGGTAAAGAAAGTGTTTTCTCTCATGCTGATTGGTTCATAACTATGCTGTAAAACCGACTTAAACCTTTGTGAGCCGATCCTGCGTGGTCGGAGAGTTATCTATTGCCTGTGAGATGATTGTCCGAACTAAAAATTATAAATGTTCATTATTAACTCAGGACAGGAATAACTGAATCTGATTAAAGTAGCATACAACATTTTGTCACTGATATTTACAGCATTCCATCATTTCCTAAAACTGCTGGTTATTATAGATTATAATAGGCCTACTACATTTATATGGAGGCAGCACTAGCTCAGTTGGTAGTGACGCATGCCCACTTTGTAAAGTGACTTTGAGTGTCTAGAAAAGTGCTATATAAGATTAATGCATTATTATTAGGCCAGAATTAAAAAGTAAATTGTAGTATCAATGCAGTTCATCACCAAAGCTCAGTATTATTTTAGTAATACTGATGATTGACAGGAGCTCCATGGAAACGCTCAGGGGAGGAGCTTGTGAGACTTCGACAAAGTCAGCTTTCCTCATGGCTCAGAACAACAAACTACTGAAGGACAAAAACAGAGCAAACAGGTGACACATCAGGCACTGACCCCTTCCTCAGCTGTCTCCTCCCTGACACCGCTGCCTCTCCTCCTCTGTGTGCGTGCGTGTGCGTCAGCTCCGCGGTGCTGTTCAGAGGGGCCGGTAAGCGTGAGCCGCCCGCAGCATCCACAATAGAAATGAATAGACAGCGGCCAAAACTCTGATTGTTATTAAGTTGCTTGTATTCTGTGTAGCTCATAGCTCCTGCAGTTTACTCGCGCTCCTGTGTGTTAAAAAAAATCTCAGACTGATCCATCTGCGTGTCAATCAAATACCATAGGCATATGACTTTATTTGGAAAGGCATTTTTGCGATTTACCCGCACTTCCTTTCCCTGCCAGCATCTTACAGCCTGCAGTTATGTGCTGGATTGTCTCAGGGGCCTCTTTGCACAGTCTGCACCTGGGGTCTTGTCTTGTATGGTAGATCTGGGCCTCTATTGCTCTGGTGCTCAAGGCCTGCTCCTGTGCAGCCATGATCATGTGGTCGACCAGATCTGGGACGGTCATTGGGGGATCCAGTGGTGTGGAAACGCTCAGCGAGGCGTACAACAGTAGAGTGATGGACTCCAATCTCCTGGCTACAGCCGTGTGCTCCTTCAGCTTGAAGCAGGCCAATGGCTGCCAATCTCTCTCTGGTTGCAGGAGTCGTGGCATTGTGAACAAATGTGCTTTTTTTTCCATTTTGGTGTCTTTTTATAGGGAATGGTTGTGCACAATTGAGGACAGGCCCAATTCATCTCTGAGTTTTACTCATGACCCAGACATAGGTGATTAATACAAAAATACAGTTGTTATTGCTCATCAAAATCAATCAACCGGAACCAGGAAAACAGTCATTTCATTTTGACTCAGAATAGAACTAAACTCATTGTAGTCTGTAATTTTTCACTGGCTGTAATATTTTTTGACAAATTGAGAAAATGAAAGTGGTGCGTTTCTTTTTTCCTTGAGTCTATATATATATATATATATATATATATATATATATATATATATATGCTCAATATAGGGAACACTAAAATAACACATCCTAGATCTGAATGACTGAAATATTCTTATTAAATACTTTGTTCTTTACATAATGAATTAATGAATTGAATGTGCTAACAACAAACTCACACAAAACTTATCAATGAAAATCAATGGAGGTCTAGATTTGGAGTCACACTCAAAATTAAAGTGGAAAAACACACAACAGGCTGATCCAACTTTGATGTAATGTCCTTAAAACAAGTCAAAATGAGGCTCAGTAGTGTGTGTGGCCTCCTCGTACCTGTATGACCTCCCTACAACACCTGGGCATGCTCCTGATGAGGTGGTGGATGGTCTCCTGAGGGATCTCCTCCCAGACCTGGACTAAAGCATCCACCAACTCCTGGACAGTCTGTGGTGCAACGTGGCAGGAGCTGCTGACACACTCCAGCCACATGAGGTCTAGCATTGTCTTGCATTAGGAGGAACCCAGCGGTTGGCCCTGGGTTCCTCCTAATGCAGAGATCTCATCTCGGTACCTAATGGGAGTCAGGCTACCTCTGGCGAACACATGGAGGACTGTGCGGCCCCCAAAGAAATGCCACCCCACACCATTACTGACCCACTGCCAAACCGGTCATGCTGGAGGATGTTGCAGGCAGCAGAACGTTCTCCACAGCGTCTCCAGACTCTGTCACGTCTGTCACATGTGCTCAGTGTGAACCTGCTTTCATCTGTGAAGAGCACAGGGCACCAGTGGCGAATTTGCCAATCTTGGTGTTCTCTGGCAAATGCCAAACGTCCTGCACGGTGTTGGGCTGTAAGCACAACCCCCACCTGTGGACGTCAGGCCCTCATACCACCCTCATGGAGTCTGTTTCTGACCGTTTGAGCAGACACATGCACATTTGTGGCCTGCTGGAGGTCATTTTGCAGGGCTCTGGCAGTGCTCCTCCTGTTCCTCCTTGCACAAAGGAGGAGGTAGTGGTCCTGCTGCTGGGTTGTTGCCCTCCTACAGCCTCCTCCATGTCATCAAGGTCTCCATCAGTTCCGGGGGTGCTCCACAGCGTGCGACCCGGGTAGCTAGCTCGAGCAGTTGTGTGGTTTTGACGAAGTTGTCGGAGTGATTGGTGTGTCATCTCCTCAGTTTATCGGCAATGTGGTTACTCAAACTGGACTACTTGTGTGTGTTATGCGGACTGTTTCTCGTGGCTTGTTTAAGCCACGAGACAAACAAACCGACTGCGCTCTGGGGAGGAGCCCTCCTGCGGATTACCTTTAGCCGGGAATCCCTTCTTCAACTCCGGTTCCCCACGAGTGTCGTGCCACCTCCAGACATCCCGCCGGAGCTTTGCAGAAAAGGGCGCCGTAAACGGGGGAAACGAGGTGGAATACACCGGAGAGTTAAACGCCTGAGCCTACAGGACCGCCGCAGGCTACCTGCTCTCCCTTCCATCCTGCTCGGGAACGTGCAGTCTCTCCGGAACAAGCTCGATGAGCTGGAAGCTTGGGCCACGGTAAGGCAGGAGATCAAGAATGCCTGCTTACTTATCTTCACCGAATCCTGGCTCAATGACGCGGACCGGGATGAGGATCTTTCGCTGAGTGGCTTTGGGACTCCGATCAGATTGGATCGCAACAGGGAAATAACCAGCAAGACGCGCGGTGGCGGCGTGTGCTGCTACATTAACAAAAGGTACTGTAAAACTGTTGTTGTTCAGGAGAGGATCTGTACTCCTTTCATTGAACTTTTGTCTATCTCCCTTCGTCCTGTTTACTTGCCGCGTGAGTTCCAACAGCTGTTTTTTACCGTTGTTTACGTGCACCCCCGGGCTGACGCTGCAGCCGCCGCACAGCTGATTGGTGACGTCACGCACCGGCTCGACACAATCTGCCCTGACGCCCCAAAATTTATCCTAGGGGACTTCAATCATTGTCGTCTTGATCAGACTTTTAAGACATACGAGCAGTACGTTACTTGTACCACAACACAGAGGAATACGACCCTAGACTTGTGTTACGGTACAGTGAGTGGTGCGTACAAGTCTCTGCCGCTTCCTCCTTTGGGATCCTCCTACCACAACTGCGTCTATCTGATGCCGCGGTACATCCCTGTGTTCAAACGTTTGCAGCATGAGGAAAAAACTGTGAAGTGCTGGACAGAGGACAGTATTTCCACACTTCAAGCCTCGTTTGAATGTACTGATTGGGACTGCTTCTTTGAAGGATGCGATGACATAAATGACTTATGTGAATCCATCTCTGCATATATCACTTTCTGTGTTGATTCCATAGTTCCAGCTAAAAATGTTGTTATTTATCCAAATAATAAACAGTGGATAACAAAAGATCTTAAATCAATCATAAATAAAAAGAAAGTGATCTATTGCACTGGAAACCAACTGGAGAAAAAGGCCATTGGAGACCTTAGAGCAGCTTGGCGAGGTATTAAGAACATGGCCTCCAGTAGCCACCAAAACGAGGACAAGAAACCTGTAACTGTGAAGGGTGTGTCGGACGCAGAGTTGCCAAGTGCTTTTAATTCTTTTTTCTCTCGTTTTGAAAGGGATGATGTCTTGAAAACTGTGTCTGACTGCAGGAATTCTCTTAAACCTGCAAAGGAAATTGAGATTTCACAGGATCAGGTCACTGCTTTACTTAAGAAAGTAAAGACAGGGAAGGCCAGGGGTCCTGATGCCATCTGTGGGCGCACATTGCTCCACTGTGCCACTCAGCTCAGTGTGGTTTTTACTAGAATGTTTCAAATGTGTGTGGATCTTTGTCAAATTCCTTCTCTGTGGAAGACATCGACAGTAATACCTCTCCCTAAATCAAACAAATCAAAGGAGTTGAGTGAGTTCAGGCCGGTGGCACTCACATCTTTGGTCATGAAGACTTTTGAACAGATTTTAAAGACTCACATCTTGTTTTTAACTGAAGGAAAACTGGATCCAATGCAATTTGCGTATCAGCCCAATAAGGGAGTAGAAGATGCACAACTTTTTTTATTGAACATTGTCTATAAGCACCTTGAAAATGCCAAGGCACATGTGAGACTTTTATTTGCGGATTTTTCCTCTGCTTTCAACAAAATGCAGCCCCATGTCCTGATTCAAAGACTGGCTTTAGATTTTAATCTCCCGGACCAGCTTCTTTTATTGATTTTAAACTTTCTCACCAACCGGGTCCAGCGTGTTTTTGTAAATGGTCAAATGTCTCCTCCCTCCATCTCTAACATCGGATCTCCTCAGGGTTGTGTGTTGTCACCTCTCCTTTTTATTCTGTACACGGACAGCTGTAGATCCTCAGAGGAAAACAGATTCCTCATTAAATTTTCAGATGACACAGTCCTGGTGTCACTACTTTCAGGATCTGAGGTGAATCATGGCCCTGCGCTGGGGCAGTTTGTCCAATGGTGTGAGGACAACTATCTGGATTTGAATGTTGCTAAAACCAAGGAGATGGTGATTGATTTTAGACGCGTACCATCCCACAGTGTTAATGTCATCCACAGTGATGTTGTCGAAATTGTCGATAGTTACAAATATCTGGGCACTGTGTTGGACAATAAATTGAAATTTGACTTAAACACTGAAACCATTGTTAAACGAGGGCAGCAGAGAATGTACCTGTTGAGAAAACTGAACTCTTTTAATGTAAACAAGACTATTCTCAACAACTTTTATTGTTCTTTTATTGAAAGTCTGCTCACTTTTTCCTTCATTTGCTGGTTCCAGTCCCTGTCCTTGAAGGATAAAAACAAACTGCAGAACATTGTAAAAACCTGCTCAAAAATCACAGGGGTTAAACTGAGGGAGCTGCATCCTCTGTGGGAGGAGCGAGTGCTGAGCAAAGCCAAGTGCCTCCTGGCTCAGCCCCTCCATCCTCTGACTCCTGATTTTATCTTGATGCCTTCAGGGCGTCGATTTTATGCTCCGGTACGGAAGACTAACCGGTTTTCCAATTCTTTTGTGCCTTCAGCTATTAAATTGCTAAATTTTGAGGGTCGTGTTCTTCGAGGTTTTACACTGTAATATGTATATTGTTTTTATATTGTTTTTTGAGTTCCACTTGTGTCTGTAATAGACTGGCACACTGTGTGTTTGTGTGTACGTGAGAAGTGAGAATTGCTCTGAGAATGCTGCAAATTAATTGCCCTCTGGGATCAATAAAGTTTTCTGAATCTGAATCTGAATCTGAATCTCCATGTCTCCTGATGTACTGGCCTGTCTCCTGGTAGCGCCTCCATGCTCTGGACACTACGCTGACAGACACAGCAAACCTTCTTGCCACAGCTCACATTGATGTTCCATCCTGGATGAGCTGCACTACCTGAGCCACTTGTGTGGGTTGTAGACTCCGTCTCATGCTACCACAGAGTGAAAGCACCGCCAGCATTCAAAAGTGACCAAAACATCAGCCAGAAAGCATAGGAACTGAGAAGTGGTCTGTGGTCACCTCCTGCAGAACCACTCCTTTATTGGGGGTGTCTTGCTAATTGCCTATAATTTCCACCTGTTGTCTGTTCCATTTGCACAACAGCAATTTCACAGATTTCACAGAAGTGTTGACTGACTTGAAGTTACATTGTGTTGTTTAAGTGTTCCCTTTATTTTTTTGAGCAGTGTATATATAAAAGCAAATAATTGAATTGCATATCTGTCAGAAAAATTGCAATTAGATATATTTCCAAAATTGTTCAGCCCTAATTAGGCACTTAACCAGAATTTACTGAAAGGACACCAGAGTGTATTTCGTCTGGAGAGAGTGGGAGCTCTGTTTTTATATTTATTTATTCTAACCTCACAGTGTCAGTTTCAGGAACTGATGCAATGCTCTTCAGGAAACCACCAGACCTGAGCCTGGTGCAGCTCCACACAGAACCCTCAGGACCATCTGGACTCGCTCAGTCACACCTTATATGGAGAACTGACCAAGCAGCTTGGTGAGTGTTTGTTTATTTATTTGGAACCCTATTTGTTTCCACCATGTGATCGCTAGTCTTCCTGGGGTTCATTAAAACTGTTTAAAATGTCAATTGACAAGACACAGTGTATACAAAATGCATAAATACATTTGTAAGTAATATTAACCCTTATACCCCAATTTAAAAAAGTTACAGTGTACTGTTAAGTGACAGCGCCTTTGTTTTGAGAATCTGAAATCCTGTTTGAGTTTTCTGTGTGATCTGTTTTGCAAATGACATTTCTGAATGGAGAAATATGTCAAAGTGACTAAGCGAAACTGTAAAACATAAACATGTCAAATATTACTGAAAAACCAAGATTAGTGCAGTTATTATACTGTATAAAACTGAATCTGGAACAGTCATACATTAGACTACAGTTTTGTGAGTTGTTCAGTAGTGGAATGTAATGACATAAAAGTACGTAGTTATTTTTTCAACTATCTGTACTTTTCTAGAGGCAATTATCCAAGGGGTACTTTTACTTTTACTTTACTACATTTTAGAGTAAATTTCTGTACTTTTTACTCCACAACTTTTTTGAATTGGTAAAAAGTAAAGTAAAAAGTATTTAGAGTATTAGGATTGTTCATTTTGGGTGTAAGCAACAAAGAGGACGATGATTCAGACGTATAATCAAGTCAGAAGGTTTATTTTAGTATCACACAGGTGAGGTAACAACAGCTGTGCCCCGCTGAAAGGGAGAGGGTGAGCAAGCCGTCCACAAAGGAGTGATCACAGTTTTTATATTATGTATGACAATGTATGATGATTTCTGCATATCATTATATTGTTTTCTTCAAGAAACTCCCGTGCCTTGACCAGGCCAGAGTTCTCATTACTGCGGTGCGTAATCTTCGTTATCTTCAGGAGCGTCCCATGCAACGGCAGGGAGCCCCCACCTGTAACCTGGAGTTTCCTAACTTTGTAACCAGCTCATTATTGTGCACTTTTGCAAATGCACAATGTACCTAATTGCAGAGTGACCTTCTGAGAGGAGAAAAACATCCTTTAGAATCAAAGCATTCTTAGTACTATTGAAGCGTTTATTAACCTTAGCAGTAGTACATCAAAATATAAGTTTAGTGGTAATACGCAAAGCTATATGTAGAAATATTCAACAAGAGTTATTGCCGTGTCATCATTGTAGACACTTCAGTGTAAAAGATGCAGTAAAGTAGTACTCTTCAAAAAAACAAAAAACAAAAAAAAAAAAAACACCAAACGATCCAGTTTCTTCTATTTCACTGTCAGCCTTTAGTTTTCAGCAAAATCCCTCACATTTAACACATTCATCATTAGGACTGGGTACCATTAAACAGTACCTTTGTGGTATCAAACGAAAAGTTACAATACTACCAGTATCATTTTTTCTTTATTTTAAAAAAAATTTTTTTTTTACCAAGTTTCAGTACTTGGGACCTTTAAGTCCTAATTTGTTAAATTAATTTCCTTTGCATGAATCAAATAAATAACACAGAATAAACCATACACACTTCTAGTTTTAATTTACAGCTAAGACATTTGCGCTAATAATGTGTGTTTTATTCAGTATTATTATGTTTTATGATTGTAGAAGATGAATTAGTTCACCATAGGTATCAGAAAAAGGTACTGCTATCAAAAACTAGGTATCGTTTACAATTTTAAAGATTTGAATGATACTCAGCCTTATTCATGAGTTTTTGAACCTGTGCAAAATACTTTTACTTTTTTACTCACAAGTACATTTGAAAGTAAGTACTTTAATACTTTTACTTAAGTATGTCTGTGAAGACTCTCACTCATCCAGGGAAATTGCATCGCAACAAGAGGTTCAAAGGCAGTCATCTGGACTTGATTTTTAAAGTTGAAGACGTTTTACCTCTTATCCAAGAGGCTTTGTCAATTCTTTTACTTAAGTAGAAATTTTCATGTGATACTTTTACTTGAGTACATCTTTGCTCCTTTATCTGTACTTTTACTTAATTAAAAAAAATGAGTACTTCTTTCACCACTGGTGTTGTTTTATGAGTACTTCTACAGATATGGTCTGCATTATATCAATGTTACACACACGTCAGACTGAAATGATAAATATATATCTTATACAGAAGAGGTAACGCCCCTGTGGGTCCTATAGCTCTGTTAAACTAAATACAAACACATAGCTACCTAACTCTAAAATATTAGAATATTAGAACTAGGGATGCACCGATACCGATACCAGTATCGGGTATCGGTACCGATACCATGTCCAAGTACTCGTACTCGTATTCATAAAAGTGGACCGATACCAACAACGATACCACTACAGCGCTGTCCCTGACCTTCCCCTCTCAGCTGAGCAGTGAGAAACCTGTGGTTGGATTTCAAAGTGAACTGTCTGGAGATAAAAACAAAGCTGAGTTTACATTCTGCTCAACCAGACTTATCCCAAATCATATGTGAGTCCTGAAACTTAAGCATTTGTCCTTTTGTTGTCCTAGTTATCCCGAAAATGATATAAGCGCAGAGTTTGAAGCAGTTGTTTTCTGATAAAACATAAGAAGTACTGTTGCTAATTGTGTTAGCTGCTGTGTTAGCTGCTGTATGTCTTGGCGAATCTCCGCAGGTGATGCGCAGATGCTCAATCTGTCTTTAAAATAATTTTAGCGACTGAATAGAGGAGAATTTAAGCTTTAAAATGAGGTATAACATGTTCATGTTGAGCAAGGTTTAGCCGTGATTAGCTGTGTTCAAACCACTCTGTTGTAAAAATAACTTAGCATCGCAGAGCGGGGACAGACGGCAAAAAGACGGCACGGTATGGGACAAATGAGATACAGTAGTGTGACTGTATAAACTATAAAGTAACCCCTATATAAGTACTCGTATCGGTACTCGGTATCGGCGAGTACTCAAATGGAAGTACTCGTACTCGTATCGGTTTGAAAAAAAGTGGTATCGGTGCATCCCTAATTAGAACTGCATGAACCACATTATTTTGCACAATTTAGACCTATTAAGTCCTGGTTTTGGCTTGACTTAGACCTCATAGAATTTTATTTTATTTTTTTCCTTTATTAGCTGATTTATCCCCTTTTCCCCCTTGGTTTAGATTTGTAAAGCCACACAATTTCTGAGGTTATTGGTGTAGTCTATAAAGTTGAAATCAATAAACGCAGACAATTAAATTATACACTTTACTTGTCTTTGTTTAATGTAGGGAAAGAATTGTTGTAGCTAAATGTTTGAATATCTCTAGGTTTTTGTGATAGGGCTAGCCAAGCAGTATCGGGCTGGGCTGGGTCAGAGTCAAAGGGCTGATTTTAAAGTGCATATGACAGGGCTTTTCTTTTTTCAAATTAATAATTAATCTGCTTTGTTAATACCTGTGTAAAGGGTTAATGAAACTTTTACAGCACCATTTGTCAGTATTATACAGAAGTGGAGAAGTAGAACTTTAGCTCAATTTTAGGTATAAATGCCCACAACAAGCCTTCAGCCCGGCTGGCCGTGGATATAAACCGGTTTAGACTTGAGAGAGAGACGTGCTAACGTTAGCTCAGCAGGCTCGGACGGACAGATTCTTGTCCTCTGTGTGGGCTTCGCAAACACAAAAAACACCTGACAGCAAATTTTGTTTTGCTTGTTTAATATTTTGTATTTACTATAACACCGTAAGCCGATTGTGATACCCACAAACAGCACAGTCAGAGCCCCCGCAACTCCACACATGTCCCGCGGGGATAAAGTGACATGAACGCAGTCTCCTGCGCTGCTCTCCCCGCTCTGCCCCTGTGCACCGCATGCCACATTCAGTGCACTTCATCTCCTCCACTTAACATCAACTTCATCAACGACAGATTCAGTTATGATCCCTGCCCCCGGCTTCGAGAGGAGCCTGTCCCACCCAGCTAGCAAATTTTATCTGGCACAGATTTGGCCCACGTCCTTAAGTTTCCTCCAGCCCACTATGCGCCCGGTTCCGCGGCCTGAAGTCGGCCCGAGTACTGTGTGCTGGACTCTTTCAACAACAGTTGGCCCAGTTCAGGCCCAAGCACTGCATGCCGACACAAAACCGGACATGTTCACCTCTGGCCCGGATCCGGCTCACATACTGTGTTTAGAAAGTAGAGTGTGCCCAGTGTGTCCCGGGCGGGCGGGGACAGTTTCTCACAGGCATAAATCTCTCATTCTTGCTAACTGATCTAAAGCTGGTTGATATGTCCAATCAAAAATATTGTAGAACAGATACAATAATAACTAGATTTAGAGTTTAGTGTTTTGTGTAGTGATATTTAGTGAAGACCCCGCCCCTCTGTTTCCTCATGCTATATTCCAATGAAGTGTCTTTCCATGAAGGTAAAAAAATACCTGCCTGATGCTGTTTGTCGTTACTGGGCCAGCAGCGATCTTGTGCTGCTGTGCCACTGTCCTCCATCATGTTGGTAGATCAGTTGATCTACCAACTGATCAGGTGATCAGTTGTGCTGATTGTGGGCCACACAGCTTGCTCCCACTTCTGGCCCAGCAGTCGTCTCAGTCACTGATAACAGGCACACGTTTTTCGTATGTGAACCGACTCTGGCCCATACACTGAGAATCTGAGAATCAGTCAGCCAAATGTGCAGAGACAACTGCTACACGGGCAGGCTGGGGCTGAGCGATGGGGAGGGAGGTGGTTTAAACTCTGGAAAAGTCTCTACATGAGAGCTACAGGTGTGCTGCTCTCCTAAAAGCTAAGTTTCTGTCCTGTTTAAAAGCAGGTATGAAGTGCGCTGAATACAGCGTGTGACAGCAGACAGGGGAAGAGTGAGCGAGGAGTCCTTGTCACTTTATTTATGTGGCACACAGCCACAGCTGCCTGTTGTAGCTATCGTGAGCAGCTTCGGCTAATCAGCGTTGGGTTAGTTACAAAAAAAGTAACTAGTTACAGATTACTAGTTACTCTTTTCAAAAGTTATTTTACTAGTTACAGACTCAAAAAAGTAACTTAGTTACATTACTTTCAGATTACCCCCTAAAATCATGTTAGATGTAAATGAACTAAATTGTAAATACAAATATAAACTTATATTATATAAACAATTAATTATGTTGCACTATTATTTTTCTTTTAAAAAAGACTTTTAAGATCTCTCTTTAACATTTTTATTAAAGTAATGAACAGGACAGTTGTTGAAACTGGCTCCAACAGCACAGAAACTGTGTTTGACAATATAAGCATAAAGCAAAAAGCTGCTACAAGCCTATTTATCTCCGCATTTGAGGTTACCTGGCAGTGAAATTCAAGCCGGGGCTGCTTACATGGTGTCGTTGTCAAAGCATTGTCTCCGACAGCAGCGCCACACAGGCTCTGGGGCTCTTACCAAGCTTAGTGTGCGCGTGTTTATAAGTGTTTGAAAAGATCTGATGTCGAGTTTGCAACAGTAGACAGTTGTTTATGGCCCGGGCATAGCTTGCACTCAACAGTCATATTCTTGTCCTTTCGCACAACAAAACCAAAATAGTGAGCATACGTCCACCTGTGGAACAACGCCTCACACGCCTCTGCCATCTTGTTCCGTGTTTACTACACACGCAGCCTCGAGACATAAGCATCAGCACGTACTGCAAAGGAAGTGTGCTGTTTCCCCGGATAAGCTGCCACTGAAAAATGCCTGACTTGACCATAACGAGAGTAACTAACTATTCTATATGGTAGTCACTGTAATATAGTTACAGGTATTTTCATTGTAACGTGTTAAACTGCTGCATTACAGAAAATTGTAATCCTGTTACAGTAAACACTGCGGCTAATAATGATAAAACAAAAAAAATTGAACCACACACTGATTGGATACTAATCAAAATGGGCAATTTCCTTATTTGTGTTGACAACATTAATTACTATGACCTAACACATTAGCTTTAATGTTATTATATTATATTATATATTATATTATATTACACTTTAGCAAAACTTACTGTGACTCCTCATTCATTCGGAACTAAAGCTTTATTTCTGGTTGGACCTGGTTGTGGTCCATATTTTATTTGTGAAAAGAGATTATCCAGTTTATCTCGTCCATGCTCCCTACAGTATAACTGTGCAGTAGTACATTGTTGACCTCTTGTGATGACACAGCTCACAGTCGCTCTCAATGCAGAATCTCCTAACTCCAAACTAGAGGCTATTAAATATAAATTTTCACTGAAATCATAAATACTAACATAACTATGCTATGGTGAAATGTGTAGTTCAACCTGTCATCTACACTTTAAGTCCCAGTCCATTACCTGCTACCTGCAATCTTCTCCCTACATTGCTGTGTGTCAGAATAAAAAATTGTTTGTAAAAATCATATGTGTGTTGCATATTATTTGCACATCAATAGTGTGCGGTTCACATACACAAACACATTATTGAATGGAACCCGTATTGCAACATGGGTGCAGTCAATAGCACCAATTACATTTGGAAAACTGGACATTGCTGCAAATTGCCTTTTTATGTCGGCCTGTTCATCTAAAGTGTAGGGAAACCTGATGTAATGACAGGGACTGCTGTGATGTCCCAGATCTACAAAATAAAAAACATTTTCAGAGCTACAAAAGGAATACAATCACAGTGGAAAGCAGACAATTTGCCTGCAGTAGCTGTATTAAACAGTCACCTGTCAGCCATTCCCCGTTGGTAGGATCCAGTTGCCAGCAACTCCAGAGTGGTTAGGACCTGTATGTGGTCCTTTGGAAAGCTGGACCCAACTCAGTGCACAGCTCCTGGAAATCTAAACTGGCTCATAAGCCACTCATCAGTATGGGCCAACAGGTCCTCGTGGTCCCTAAAGAACCTTTCTCGGCGTATTCTGCCATTGGTTTGATCCTCCAGCAGTGCCATGGTGAAGTATTACACACAGGCCTCGCTCAGTGGTATCCACCCAAAACTGAGTTATTACACTACATTACAGTACTTTATGCAAGGGAAACTCAAAACATGGATGAAGTTGTGCCACAGATTAACTGCTGTGATACCTGATATTTAAAAAACATTTAACATTAGGCTGACATCAACAACATGGAAATATTAGGAATGTTATGTTTGTTTACTGTTCTTTATAGTGATTCACAACCAAACAAAAACCCAAAATGAGCAAACATTTGTGGAAAACAAGTATTAACTTTACGCAAATGGCTCTGACACGTTCAGAGGTATGGTGTGCCATACTTGACATATGCGATGAAGAGCTGCCTTATTTTTTGATACATTGTCCAAAGGAAAGGGGAGCAACGGAGCAGACTTTATTCACTGAAAGCTATTCATAAACATCTTGGGTTTGACCAATATTCATTCTCAGCATCTATTGCTAATAATCCAGATTTCCATTACACTTGTATTGACACTGGCTTCAGGGAGTGGAAAGAAACTGGCATTACAAAAATACCAGACTTATACTTAAGCACTACATTTTTTTAATTTTAACAGCCCACATGCCCAATTCTTCTGATATTTACAAATAAGAAGTTATCTGAACTCTGTTACATAGTACAAAGATGGTGTAAAAACAAACACACAAGATGTTATTTTGATAAAAGCAGCATGGGTCCTTAGGCAAGACCCTTTTATGGGACTGCTTTTTAACATATATTAATTAAGCATGACTATCTGTCCATCCATCCACAGTGTCGGTGCTTTACATTTCTGATCAGCACTAAATTCAGATCCAATCAACCAGGGGCGTAGTAGACAGGGTTTTTTTTACTGGGGGTGGCAGCTGGGTCCAGTCATTTTACTGTGGTGGCACATGGCAGATTATTATTATTATAGGACTAATACAAAAAATGTGAATTATCTTGTGTTCTGTTCTGAAGCCAGTTATTTGGATGGAGTCAGAGACCTTTTTATGGGTTGAGGAAGTTAGGAGCTCAGCCATGATGTTTGCAGCTCACAGGACAGCAAGTTGTGACTCACAGAGGTTAAGTATGTAAATAAATTTACAGGGGGGTCTGGGGGTTCTCCCCCAGGGAAAAAATCAATATAACAATATTTGCTGTATCCTGGTGCATTTTAAAGTGTTTGAGCTGACTATAGAGTGAGTAAAACAATCAGTCCCTCCAGGATTTCGCAGGCAATTTTTGTGATTGTTGTGGGATAAAATGCCTGATTTTGCAGGGGATTTTCTTAAAAGTTGCACTAAAGGTTGTGATTTTTTTGGTCTATAATTCCCAGGTAAAAAGTACCAGAGGTGATAAAAATATGTGGTACTTGAGCTTTTTCTTACAAATATTAGAACTATAAAAACTAACAAAAAATCTGTTTTTAAACATAGGTGAGGTGGTAATAATCAAATTAAAAATACCTGTATTTGAACAGAGTGTACTACTTTTTTAAATGATATTTCTGTGTTATTAGGCTGTTTTTTTTTTTGTTTTTTTTTTTTGTTTTGTTGGGGGGGGGGGGGGGGGGGGTTTACACTGCCTCTGATTCTGATTCTGTTCCTCTCAGATCTTCTCTGGTGATTCCTGTTGTGTGCTGTAGAACGTCCAGTCATTAAAAACAGAGGAAGTTTGCTGTGCTAGGTTTTCAGGAAGGTTATTAGCCTGCAACATTAACGTTTAAAGAACAATGACCTCAAACTTCATTGTTGTCTAAATACGCTGCCCATTCAACTTTTTAGGCAACTATATCACCATGGCAACGCAGACAGCTTTTCAGAGTGACACCAGACAAAACTGGAAAGTACCGTGTTCGTCTCCTCCTTCAGTCCCATCACCACCGCTGCTGCTGGTGAGCTCCTGTGACCTCTGTGCGCTCCACCGCCGCGCGATAGGTGCACGCTGCTCTTCCATGCCGCTCTGTGAGTATGCCCTCCGCGGCGCACCTCCGCATTGCACCTCCATGCCGCTTTGTCTGTGAGTACCCTGCACCTCCGCATCACACCACGCGACTTTGTCTGTGGCTCAACCTGACCTCCGGCGCGTGCAGCAAAATGCAGTTTTAAAGTAAAATCTTGGCGATAATTGGCCAAAGTTGTGGAAAAGTTGCGGAGTTTGGACAAAGTTGCAGGGTCACGCTGACTTCGCAGGGTTTGCTTGATTTTATGTTAATAGTTGCGTTCGCAACATCACGAAATCCTGGAGGGACTGAACAATGCATGTAGTCTGTGGGAGAGCTGAACTGTCTGGAAGCATGTTGTTGTTAATTAGTGCAATGTGTTAGATATTTCTGCTTTAACAAACTTACAACAACTTACTAACAACTTTGTCTACATCAAAACTTTTCGTGTCTTTTCAGTCTAAGAGCCTCTCACAGTCTGTACTGTCAGCTCATGTCAGTTCCTCTGTGCAGCACTGATGCGTTTCCTTTCAGGCTCTGCCACAATAAAGTTGTTTCAGCTGCTGGAAACGGATGAAGCGTTATTTTGAAGGGTCTTAAGGGGTAGTCAATTTCTGTTAACAGAAAATTTACAGTGCTTCCCCATCCAGCTGCAGTTTCTCCTCTGCTCTTCTCCACCTCTCCTCTTATTTTTGATCATAATAAATAACAAAATAATTATTTCTTTTGTAATGGTTTTTAAGTAAAAGAGACACTGGACATAAAAAAAAAAAAAAAAAAAAACACCGCGGCTGTTCGCAGATGGAGCTGTAATAAACCGCGCGTCTTGTAATTAAGCCTAAATGCTTTTACAAACTTTAATGGTTCATATCTCTGTGATTCCTGAACCTATCAACGCCAAATAAAAACTGACACAAAGCTTGAGGTCTTATCTGTCAGGAGGATTTAGCTGCAGGTCTCTGTGTCAAGCTGTTTGTTTTACAACAGCTGCGTAAATACGTAATGTGAGTTACGCCAGCGTCATTATGGCCCTCCCTAGCCCGTTGCGCAGGACCGCTCAGGGGGAGCCGATGGGGTGGCCAAGGTCTGACCAACAGGGGCCGTGGCCACCCCAGGCCACCACGTGGCTACGCCACTGCAATCACCTGTCCGTTCACCGCTGACAGGTGGACGTTTTCCCATCATGCACTGAGCCGAGCAGTCTCCACAGTTGCTCCTGATGAACTACGGTTCAGCTGCTGGCTCAGATGCTGGTCTCGTTTGGATCTCACAAGCTTTCGGTGAGCGTCACACTTGAGGCATCAGAGCAAGTCGGGAACAAGTCGGACACAAACCTAACCAGTGTGCACTGCACACAGACCTGACACTGATCGAAACTGCACAAGTCTGGCTCATCTCGAACACGCCTATTATGAAACCAGGATAGAACACCGCCCCCTCCGCCATCATGCCAGTCTGTGTAGTGGCCACTCGATGTTACTGCAGCGAAGAATGCCCCTGGGCCCACAAAGGATTTTCCCATTGACAGGACAAGATGGCGGACAAGATGGCAAACATGGTGCTGCCACGCTCAATAGCAGAGCGTTCGCAATCCAAATGTAATATTTAAAAAATCTCACTGTTTTGTGATCAAAGCCAAAATCTTAATGAATGCTTTGCCGGTTCCAACCCACGTGGACTGTTGCTCTATGTTGTCCTAATTCCTAATGTGTAATCATCTGCCTGTATCGATACCATTGGATACGAGGTGGAAATGGAGTTGTCTTTCCGGCCACAAGAAGTCAAAATCTCTCAAAAAGCTCTCTAGATTTTTGGACAATGGTTACTCAAAAGTACGAAATACAACAAAGAGAAAAAACTTTACAACAACACTAAACTCCCACACAGGCTTATTACATCTCGCTGTGATACTCTTGCTAGCCAGGGATGTCGAGCTAAACCCAGGACCTTTGACACCTGAGAAGCTAATTTCACCTGTGGTCCATGGAAAGGAAGTGGTTGGTGGCATGCTGCCGTGGTTAGCAGCGGCAGCATGCACATCTGAGCGTACAAGCACAGATGTCTGGGGGGCTGATACCACCAGCACCTATCCATGCACCAGTATTAGTGCCACCAGTAGCTACCGATGGCCCGACACCATTGCCCAGAGGGTTGGTAGTGCCGGGGACCCTCCCAGTGGCTCTCAGTGGGGTTGCGCTCATGGCCCCCGGCCTAGCAGTGGAGAGGCTGCCACCGGAGCAAGCTGTACCCAGCAGACTATCACCATCAGCGACTCTCAGCGCAGTCACGCTCACGGCCTCTGGCCTAGCAGCAGAGGGGCTGCCTCTGGAGCAAAGCCAACTCAGTGGGCTAACGCCATTGGCGACCCAGCCCTTACCTTGACCATCAGTAATGAGGTAAAAAACAGAAACCCAGTTTTCAAAAAACATCGTAGAACTAAATTGTTCCAAACTTTAAATCAGTCTAGGATAGTATGGGACACTAGTTGCAAACTGAAGGGCTTGTTATTTGGTCACTCAAATGCTCAAAGTATTGTCAGTAAATGTGAACAGATTGAACATCTGCTATGTGAATCAAACTTTGACTGCTTTGGTATATCAGAAACATAGTTAAAACAAACATCAGCAGAGAGTCTGGTTACGATACCTGGGTATAATGTTTTTAGAAAAGACAGGCAAAAGGGCAAAGGTGGGGGCGTACTGCTTTATATAAAAAATAGCCTCACTAGCAGACAAATTGAATGGTTCACCACTACACTTGAATGTGTTGGTGTGGAAATCTCTCTTTCCAAAGAAATGTTTATCATTATGTGTTTATATAGACCCCCAATTGCAAAAGTAGAGTTTTACAAGCAATTGAAAAAGTTACTAAAATCTTGTGACCAAAATAAAGAAATTATCATAATAGGCGATTTTAATATAAATTGGGACGATAAGCAAAGTCGAAAAAATCAGACCACAGACTATTTTAACTTAGAGCAACTTATCGATAAACCAACTAGAATAACAAGCAACTCACAGACAAGAATAGATCTTCTTTTCTCCAATAAGCCAGAAAGAATTTTAAAAACAATTTGATCATAATATTATTTTGTTTGCCAGGAAACTTATTTAAAAAAGATATTTGGAATAATATAGAACCTCTCCAGTCTTTTTAGAATGCTTTATTCCAAAAAATCAGATTCAGAATCTTAATGAAGCACTAATAATGGTAGACTGGGAAGAAACATTATCTTCAAACTAGTAGTGAATCCTTTGCTAGTAAGCTAAAGAAAGTGTTATCTTCCTTTACATTTGGGGAAGCTGTAAAACCAAGAAAAAGAATAGTTTACTGTGGTTAGAACAAAACTGCAGAAATCTACTTAAATTAAGAGCTGTTTTGCTCAAAAAATGCTTGAGCTCTGGTTTGTCCACTGATTGGCAGAATTTTACACAAGCTCGCAATAAAGCTACTCAAACTATTAGAAAAGCCAAAGCAAACTTCTTTGTTAGGATGATAGAAAGTACAAAAGGTAATGGGAAAAAACCTGGCAAATATTAAGCAAACTTCTAGGCAAAAGCTGTAATAGCGAGGCTAAAACTCTTGAAATCGAGGAGAATAAGCTTGTCAATGACCCGTTGATGGTAGCAAACATATTTAATAACCATTTTGTAGATAGTATATCTGAGATCACAAGGCTGTTCCCTCCTTCTACCATTTTACCTCATCCAATAAATGAAGAGCAACACATCTTTCAGATACAAAACATAACAGTAGCAGAGGTAACCAAGATGATCACTGCCATTAAAGGCTCCAAAGCCAGAGATGTGCATGGTATGGACTCCAACTTCTTAAAAACACATGCTGAGGCACTGGTACAACCCATTACCCACTTGGTCAATCAGCCAATCGATCAGAAAGCAGTTCCATCATTATGGAAAGAAGCCATAATAATGCCCATCTTTAAGTCTGGGTCAAAAACACTGGTCATAAACTATAGGCCTATCAGTATCTTACCAATTCTCTCTAAAAGAGCTGAAAAATGGGTAGCGAATCAATTAAACACCTCAACAAAGGATTCACCCCATTGCATAAAATGCAGTTTGGTTTTCGGTCAAACCATTCCACAGAGACGGCTAACTGCTTTTTTATCAAAAAAATGTAATCTTTTCTAGACAAAAATCCTTGTGTTGCTGCTGTGTTTTTAGCTCTCCGGAAAGCATTTGACACAGTTAAACATGAAGTATTATTGACCAAACTCACACACTGAAACTTTTCTACAGAGGCCTTACTATGGCTTCAGACTTATTTATCAAATAGAACACAGTGTCTCAGCAGTCCAGTTGGAGTCCCGCAGGGCTCTATTCTCGGGCCTCTGCTGTTCTCGTTATACAATAAATATAAATATAAACAACATACCAGATGTCTGCCCTGAGCTCAATATTGTGATGTTGTTGTGCAGTGTTGTTCACACAGGACAGGGATGAAAGGACCATAGCAGCAAATCTCACAGCTGCTTTAAACAAAGTGCAAAACTGGTTAAAACAAACTTGTCTAATGCTCAATACAAAAAAGACAGTTTGTATGATGTTTACTAAAAACAGCGCAAAACATAATATTTCCAAAGAGAGATCCTCCGTATTTTTAGAGTAGGAGGAACTGGAGCTGTTAACCCAGTTTAATTATCTCGGGGTTTTGTTAGACTCCAATCTCACATTCAAAAATCATATTAAAAAGGTCATAAACACAATGAAATTTAATATACAAAACTTTAAACAAATTAGACCTTTCATTACAACGGAGGCATATTGATTATTGTTTTACAGTATGGTACTGTGGAGTACAGCTCAGAAGATGCACCTTTGCCCAAAATGTGAAATAACACAGAGACATGCTGTGAAATTCTGGAGAGGTTTGAACACAATAATTTATTGTGTTTCACAGCAAAAGTCACAATTACAATAGTTCATTGTAAATATTACTGTTAGCACTTCTAAAGTGCCAATCTTGTAATTTATTGTGAAATATCACAGGTTGATATTGTGTATATTGACAGTAATTTTTTACAGTGTAGGATTCTGCTGCTTTAAGCTTCGCACCACAGCTGCTACATTTCCTAATGAATGTCATGTGTCAATTCTAATGTCTTAAACAGTGCAGTTTGGATTAATGATATATTTATATAAGCATGTCTTTAAAGTAGCTAGCTCAGTCTGATTGTCATATTTGTTGTTTAAACTGTAAAATGTCACCAGGTTCATGGGGCACAGCTTCCTTGTCATGGTGACTGTTATAGCAGCTTCAGAGATAGTATGGATGTTATTGTTGTGGTGTGAAAGCAAATGTCAGTGGAGCCTACAGTTTTTCCTCAGTTCTCTCCATTCAGAATTGTCATTTGCAAAACAGGCCACACAAAAAATCCAAACAGGATTTCAGGTTCTCAAAAGCTTTTTCTTCAAAATGTTGTTCTGCATTAAAACTCTTCAGTTATCCCCAAAAGCAAGTTTTTGCATTATGTAGCAAGAAGCTGGACCAGCTTTCTACCCTTTTGCTGACCTTAATTGACAAAACTCCACAGAAATTCCAGGAAGTCATTCTACAGCCAAAGATAGCCTCTCTGATAATCCTGGGCCACAAAGGGTCCTTGTGAAACTGACCAAGTACTGAACTCTTGTTTATGACTGGACTTTCCAAAGAGGACCCAAAGCATGGACCAACACTGTCATCTTTGTGGTCGATGATACGTTTCGTCTCACGGGGAGACAATTAAATTTCTCTACTTATCTGCTCAACAAGGTGACTTTGCTGTATTCATGTGTGTTGCTTTCACAGGACAATAGCACAACTGTTTTATGAAGACTCATAATCATCACGTTTAACAACTGTTGGGTATTTGTTTCATCCACTGTTATTCACCAGTGATATTTGTATTATGTTATCATGAAACCTTTTCTCAGTATGAGTGTAAAATGTCTTAAAACCTAGCTAATGGAAGTGGAGTATTTGAATGTATGTCCTTGGGGATGACACTCAGTAAAGGTCATCTGATGTCCTGCACCATGCCGCGAGCAAGTGGCACTCATTTAAATATGCCTGCTCGTCCACATTCTCTCTCTTGTCTTCTTCTTCGTTCCATTTCGTCTCGTGCTTCTTGTCGCTCTTTGTTTTGTCTTATTTTCTCTGTGGTAATTTTATTTTAACACCTCTTGTCTCGTCGATGACTTCTATACTTTTCAACCCACCTCAATATTTGTTTTGCTTTAACAAAATTTGTATACATTTTTATAAGTATCATTTTTGTAGTTTGTTCTGGAACCCCGCCGCAGCATCTGCCAAGCGTTCGACACAGCGGCTGTCTCGACAACAGCTGTCTGATAAGTTTTCCTTTTTAAAGTTTGAGCCGCCGTGAAAAGCATCCTATCGAACTTTCATCTTCGCATTAAAAGGACCTTGCCAATGCTCCAAGACTTTGATGCTGCCTCACGCTGTACAACAGCAACTCCTTCCCATAGCGATGCTTACGATCGCTGTTCAGGGAAGTATAACCACTGGCACTGGCGCTGTAGAGCTTCCGGAGGACCTGAGATCCCAGGACCGCGGCTTGTGGCTGGAAGACTGATGTGTTCTTTTTCTAATCAATAAAGACTCCAATCAGTTTCTTTTAGCTTTTTGTCTTTTTATTCACATAAGCCAAATTAAACAGAGCTCTGGGTTGGATCTGTCCCTACCGCCTACGTCTTACTCAGGGCTTACGCTGGGCGTCCAACCAACGACCGTCCCTATCACACTGAATATATATACCCAGGCTCAACTTCATACCACCCACTCCAGATATGGGCATAGTCCAGGATCTGAACCAGTTCTCAGGCAAAGCAGTGCGAGTTGTAAAGGAGGGGTTGTTATCATTAGCAGAGAAGTGCGAGTTGTAAGGGAGGGGCTGTTATCACTTCTGCTCTCCCATGAAGGCCACATTTCCAGACTCACAGATTGTTCCCTTGCACTTGTTGTGGCGTCTTAAGTTCTGGGTCAGATCCTGGTCACATAATTAGTTCAGATACATTTCTTCACATTTCATTATAAACTTGATCATGTTAAAATCACATACAACAAGACCAACCGGCACCACCCAGTGGCTCGGAGAGAGACCGACGCCGTGAGACTCCGCCAGCAAACGAGGCCCACTCGTCTGTCACTACCCCTCCTTCTCCTGCTCCAGATCACCGCCAAGTAAGCAGTGTGTTTATGACAACTCAGAGTTTGCGTCAAATCTTAGGAGTTTATTTTTCACCTTTTACTACCTAACAATCGCCCATAAAATTATAAACCATGCAAATGCTCCACTACAATTAGCGTCATTAATCCTGCATAGCTGTTTTATTCAAAGCCCATCCACTTGACGTTACCTGTGCCTTTCAGTACCCTATTTTACCTAAATCATGTTAATAAACGTTATGCTTAATTAAAGTTAAGTGTTCTCCATCTCTATTTATGGAGTTCCTGCTGGTAACCCTCCCTAGACACTGGTTTTTACTGTTTGATTGAAATTATTCAGTGTAAGACTGAACATTGAGCTAAACACCTAACCCTTGTCTTTATGTTAGCATCATAAAATAAAGATATGCTACAATCAAAATGAGCAAACTGCAATCAGGTGACTTCATATGCACAGGCAGGGGTGCCGCCAGGTATTCTGGGCCCCGTGAAAAGATTTTACATTGGGCCTGCCCACCAACATTTTTTCTAGACCAGATTTAACATAGCCTAATAAAACACTCATTTACCTTTAAAAATGTCTTTGATGGACGTTTTACAGAAATAACATTCATACTTTGCTATAAGACCAATTAAATAGCTGCTTCTAAGAAAAGGGAAAATATTTAAAGTGGTTGTAATTGACTTTAATCATAATAGCTAGATCTCATCATCATCTAAACACACTATAACAGAATTATATTTGTATTAAAAATTATAATTCTAAACTGTTCACACTAAGTACCCCCTCAGACAACAGAAGTACAAAAAAGTACCACTTTAAATGAGCATTACTAAAAAATGGGCTAAACTGAGTGTAAACATGGACAAAACTAGGACTAAACCAGCTCTAAGCAAGGTCTGTGTCAAGTCTAAAACCAGGACTAAAACAAGCCCAAACTAGGACTAAACCAGGAATAAATCTGATCTATAACCAGGATTAAACCAGGATTAAACCAGGAATAACCGAGGTCTATAACAGGACTTAAGCAGCCGTCTAAACTACTGGATCAAACAATAGATATCAACCACAATGTACACAATGCTTATTATTTAGCACAAGTTTTAACTATCAAGAGCTCATCTTCTTCAGTTGACAGTGAAAGAGCAGGGTGACTGGGGGAGAAGACACGGCTGAAGCTGATTCTGTATTGACTGCAACTGGGACAGACCTGACAGCGGAGCAGCAGAAAAAAAACTTGATAAAAAGTACACTATTTAACAAAAGGCTATGTGAAGCGGTAAAATAGACTAACTAAAAAACTAACTTATTCTGCTAGTCTGTTTAAGCTACATACTGGCACGGCGTTAATACTTTCATTTCATATAATTTTTAAAGGCAAACAGTGAACCAAAGTGGGCTAGCCTATAATTAGCCCAGAAACCCCACCCTTTTCACCATTCACCACTGGGTCTTGCCCAGAAAATGTTTAACTTAACAGATATTGTTTCCTGTATCTTGGGGTATTTAGAGCAGGGGTCAGCAACTAAAATTGCTCAGGGTCCACAGAATTAACGTTCTACCCTGCTGGGGTCCAAACATGAAAAAAAAAACCTAATACATAGGCTATATTACAGTGTTATTTATGTATTTAATCTGGGCTGCTAAAATATGTACAATGCTTATTTCTGTCAGAGAAACATTTATTATTTATTATTATAACAGCAGCTGATGTTTGAACTGTGTCAGACTCAGATCATATTAGTGACAGATGGATTTATAATATATGCCACTGTCCTCCAGGCTCAGTATTTAGATAACACTATTTTAAATATATTTATTATGAATGCGAACGATGCAGCGGAGTGCAGCAATAATACTGGATAAATGCGCATATTAGCGGCTAATTAATATGCACAAAAACTCGGTCCATTCACGCCTTGTTCACGCTTTGTTCACCTGAGTAAAGTGAGGCCAGAAATCGTGACATTACAGACTTCTGCTGTGCAAACTCCATAGTAATTCAGAGAACAGTGTTTGTGGGCTGTAGCTGCTGAAGCTGACAGATGCTAAAAGCCAAAGTTAGAGAAGTAGCACCAGGACAAACGTTTCCAAAACCACCACAGACATCTTCACGCAGATTCTTTTCATCTTGATATAAAAGGAGTAGTCCATATTTGATAGCTGTTATAGTCCATAGTCCTGGCTTGTTGAAAACTTCAGCCCAGTTTAAAGAGGCTCTAAGGTCGGGACAGTGACAGAGCTGTTCAGATAAAAGCAGCTGCCTCTCTGTGCTCTCACGGTGTAAATCTGCGCTGGAGTTTGCTTTTTTGAGCAGTTTTCAGTTCTTTCTAGTTTATTTAAATCTGCCGCTGTCTCAGTCAGATCACTGTACTCTGTAACTGTAGTAAGAGACAAGGACCCCTCGCGTCTTAGTCGCGCCTGTTCAAAAATGCGGTAATATTTAGCTATTTCAACTTGTGATTGGTAGGGACAATTTGGTCGGTCTGAAACTTTGGTAGGGACATGTCCCTATGGTCCATACGCAAACCTACGCCCATGACAACAGAACAGGCCTATGCAGGAATTTTTCCTGGGCCCCCCTGCCAGCCATGGGCCCTTGGAATCATCCTAACCTTTCCCCCCCTTATGGCGCCCCTGTGCACAGGACACGCTCACTCCACTGAGGAAGCGAAGGCCCAGTCTTGGACTTGAACCCATGAGCCTCTTTTTGGAATAAACTGAGTAGAAAAAGAGAAATCTCCCACCATCAAGAAAAGATTAAAGTATATGTCACTGCGCACCCGCTTTGATAAGGCTGAGAGGTTTGGTGACAGGAGGCCACAACCTGAACTGATGTCAGGGCAGATATGGGTGGAGCAGCAGGATGTGACTGGGTCTTTTTTGATAGAGCATGTCCTCCAGAGAAGCAAAACAGGAAATGTTTTTCAAGCTTATCTGAGAGCTCTGCAGAAGACAGATAAAGGCATGCAGATAACAACAGCATCAGTTAAATGTATAGCTCTGTTAATAAGGCACTAAACCACTTTTCCACAGATGCAGTTCAGCATTTTCTTAGAGAGGATTAAGACTAAAAATTAAAAATCAGGCTCCACACAACAAATTAAGCTCCTGGATTTTTTCACACACACGCGATGTTTTGGGAACATGCCCTTCATCAGACATGAATACAGATGCACACACCTGTTTTTTTACTGGATAGTCACCTGAGCGCTCATGAGACAAATTATGTTTAAATGAGTAAAAAAGGAAGTAAGGAGTAAAAAACTGCTATCACATACACAGGTGGCTCTACAAATGCTGGAGTGGTGCAACATTTTAACAATACCCACAAACCAAGTATATACATTATTTACTATATATATATAAAATGTTTGAGATAGGAATATTAGCACTGGTTTAAGAAATACACACAACCACAGATGGAGCGGTGATGGTACCATCAGTCTAATATTGGAGAGACGTTATATTTCCAAAAGTATTCACTCACCCTCTCAAATAACTGAATTGGGATTATAGTGTGATGTTGTTTTTAGGAGCTGGGCTTGGCCCCTTAGTTCCAGTGAAAGGAACTCTGAATGCTTCAGCACCAAGAGATTTTGGACAATTCCGTCCTCCCAACTTTGTGGGAACAGTTTGGGGATGGCCACTTCCTGTTCCAATATAACTGCACCAGTGCACAAAGCATGGTCCATAAAGACATGGATGAGAGAGTTTGGTGTGGAAGAACTTGACTGGTGGTTTTTCCAACATATGCCAAGCCACACGAGCATTTTTACAAACAGGTCACATGGTTTATGTTGCAAGTTATTACTCTTTTAATGTTAAAAGGCTTCCCAATTCTGGGGTGGTTGTGTTTTTTGTGTGAAGTTGCACTGTGTATAGTGTCCAATAATAATAATAATAATAATAATATAATGCATTAGTCTTATATAGTGCTTTTCTAGACACTCAAAGTTGCTTTACAATTTAGTGCATTATTCATTCTCTCCTCAGTCACACTCGGTGGTGGAAGCGCGTGCCCCTCTGACTATCACAAGTCTTCGAGGCAGTAAAGTGAAGCAGTTGAAGGTGGCATCTGACTGCAGAATATGCCAGTGTTTCTTAATAATGTTCACCAGCTCCTTGCTGACAGGTGAGTATTGGACTATGCACTCATTTTTTTTCACTCTAGTATGCTCAAGACACTGTACCACCAGTAAAGTGGTTCCATGCATGTGTAGCCCACTCTTTTTTGTATTGTTTTTTGTCTGAATCTTTTCTCCAGATTGTTTGCTTGCACTTTGAAATCTGAGTCAGAACTACACATACGGCGTATGCAGCTGAATTGGGAGATTGGTTAACTTTTTTTGAGTGGAACTGGATGGAATGAATGAGGATAGAATTTCTGTCTGTACTCTTGCAATACAAATTAGTACCAAGTTTGTCAGAATTTTTGTGCAGAAGAATGTCCAAAAAGCTCATTTTGCCTTTGTTGTACTCCATGGTAAATTTAAGATGATAATAGTTTGTATTGATAAAGTTGTAAAACTCTTGCAATTGGGTTTCAGAGCCTTTCTATATAAAGAAAATATCATCAATGTATCTTTTCCGGTTGAAGATGTAGGGAAAATGTGGGTTACGTAAACTGTTGAATATGACTTCATGTTCAAAGAGGCCACAGTAGAGGGAGGCAAAACGTGGAACCATCTTGGATCCCGTGCTCATGCCTGACATCTACAGATAAAAATCAGAGGTAAGAATCAGATCGATAAGCTCAACTATACACTTTATGTTAGGTATACAATAATTTCTTTGGTTTAGGGAAAATTCTGAAGTTCGCAGTCCACCTTCAAAGGGCACATTTGTACACTAGGATTCAATGTCCATTGTGACTAAGAAACACTCAGAGATACAGGGATGGGCTGAACCAACTTGATCAACTCCATACGGTCTCTAACATATGAGGGAAGTGAGATGACTAGGAGCTGGAGATGGTAGTCTACAATCTTCTCAGTCAGTGAGCCTATGGTTGATATTATTGGCCAACCTGGTGGAGCATCTGTAAATTAGTTTTTTTGGTAGAATGTACAGTACTGGTCATACCACTGCCATGAAGGGATGCTCTGATTTTGTTATCTCCATTTACCAGAAAATTGTCAAATTTTAAGATAATACTCCCATATTTGATGGAAATTGCGAACTGTACAAATTCTACAGTCAAAACTCACACACACAGGACAAAAGCCATGTCCTTGAGCAGAGGGGTCCAAAGTGAGGCCCAGGGGTCAGTCATGGCACCAGTAAAGATAACAATACAAAGACCTTATTTTGTGTTGTTTATGACCCTCTAGCACCCCTGGATAAACCAATGTTAGGGCCTCCAATGGGGAGAGGGACAAGTCTAACACCCAGCCATGGGACAAAAGAGACAGAGATGTGTCCAGCACAGTTACATACAAGATGGACAGAGGGACAGAGATGATTCCAGGACAGTTATACAGAACAGAAAGGGACAGAGATGTGTCCTGGACATTTAAATGAATTGGTAAATCTAAGGGCCCATTTACACAACAGTGCTGGTCAGGAAAACACAACAGTCCTGCTGTCTCTGATTCACATTTACACAAAAACGCAAAGGTTTGAAGGAGTTAGTGCGAGTAAACTCCAGTGAACTGGAGTACCTGTATTTGTCCAACAAATGGTGCTGTGGGTCCCACAAATGCTCTACACCACACAGAGAATAAAAAGCAGGGTTCATAGTTCCATCTGCAACTTCTCAATAACTTTAGGATCTTGTGGGTTTCTGGAGCCATTCTCATAAAATCTTTAGTAAATGTCTTTGAATAGATATTACTGACAGTTACTGGACTAAATACACTGCACAAAAAAATAAAGGGAACACTAAAATAACACATCCTAGATCTGAATGAATGAAATATTCTTATTAAATACTTGGTTTTTTACATAGTGTTGACAACAAAATCACACAAAAATTATCAGTGGAAATCAAATTTATTAACCCATGGAGGTCTGGATTTGGAGTCACACTCAAAATTAAAGTGGAAAAACCCACTACAGGTTGATCCAACTTTGATGTAATGTCCTTAAAACAAGTCAAAATGAGGCTCAGTAGTGTGTGTGGCCTTCTCGTGCCTGTATGACCTCCCTACAACACCTGGGCATGCTCCTGATGAGGTGGCGGATGGTCTCCTGAGGGATCTCCTCCCAGACCTGGACTAAAGCATCCACCAACTCCTGGACAGTCTGTGGTGCAACGTGGCGTTGGTGGATGGAGTGAGACATGATGTCCCAGATGTGCTCAATTGGATTCAGGTCTGGGGAACGGGCGGGGCCAGTCCATAGCATCAATGCCTTCGTCTTGCAGGAGCTGCTGACACACTCCAGCCACATGAGGTCTAGCATCGTCTTGCATTAGGAGGAACCCAGGGCCAACCGCACCAGCATCTGGTCTCACAAGGGTCTGAGGATCTCATCTCGGTACCTAATGGCAGTCAGGCTTCCTCTGGAGAGCACATGGAGGGCTGTGTGGACCCCCAAAGAAATGCCACCCCACACCATTACTGACCCACTGTCAAACCGGTCATGCTGGAGGATGTTGCAGGCAGCAGAACGTTCTCCACGGCGTCTCCAGACTCTGTCACGTCTGTCACATGTGCTCAGTGTGAACCTGCTTTCATCTGTGAAGAGCACAGGGCGCCAGCGGTGAATTTGCCAATCTTGGTGTTCTCTGGCAAATGCCAAACGTCCTGCACAGTGTTGGGCTGTAAGCACAACCCCCACCTGTGGACGTCGGGCCCTCATACCACCCTCATGGAGTCTGTTTCTGACCGTTTGAGCAGACACATGCACATTTGTGGCCTGCTGGAGGTCATTTTGCAGGGCTCTGGCAGTGCTCCTCCTGTTCCTCCTTGCACAAAGGAGGAGGTAGTGGTCCTGCTGCTGGGTTGTTGGCCTCCTATGGCCTCCAAAAGTGACCAAAACATCAGCCAGAAAGCATAGGAACTGAGAAGTGGTCTGTGGTCACCTCCTGCAGAACCACTCCTTTATTGGGGGAGTCTTGCTAATTGCCTATAATTTCCAGCTGTTGTCTGTTCCATTTGCACAACAGCAGTGAAACTGATGTCAATCAGTGTTGCTTCCTAAGTGGACAGTTTGATTTCACAGAAGTGTGACTGACTTGGAGTTACATTGTGTTGTTTAAATGTTCCCTTTATTTTTTTGAGCAGTGTATGAACGTATTAGCTCATAGCTCACATGTGGCTGGCAGAAAGCCAGTCAATGTTCAAATTTAGGCTGTCATTGTTTTCAGATAGAGTGGAGTGGCTCTAAGCAGCTCTCTGCTGTGAGTTAAAACACCTCTTCTAGCATTTTCAAAAGATTGCAGATTTGCAAAAGTGAAACCCTGTCCTCATGTAAACGAAAGGCCAAACCGCAATTAAACTTTTGCAGATTCAGCAATACGAGCTGTTATCTAAACCACAGTTTCTCAGACTCGTATATTTGTGGTCTGGCTTTCTCCACTCACACACATGAAGAATAAACTGAGGTTGTTGGTAGAACAGGATCTCAGTGTAATGCTGTTGACAGTTCCATCTCCTACCAACAGACTTAGTACTCAGAGACAGGCACACGTGTCACCAGTGCTCAATTTGTTAGCACGATCATCTTTCTATGTTAAATACATCCACAGCCAGACCTGTCTGAATATGCTTTACTGAAATACTTAAGGCACAGCTCCTCTAGCTGCTTTGATTGGTTCACTCACGCACTCAGACAGAGCGGAGGAGTGCGGGGATCAGGCTCTTGCACTGCAGAGTGCACCTGCTACAGGAAAACAGAGCCACAGAGAAGTGGAGCGGAGGTACAGCACAGTGGGACTGAATATTTCCCCTTCGACAGAGCTGTGGTCTCAAAAGCCCCTCCCTCCTCTTAGGCGGTGTGCCGAAGCCGTCTATCTGCTTTTGTTATCAAAAATATAGATCTCCATTGAGGGAGGACACAGAATTTCACATATAGAATCATGATTGCATGCTTAAATGATTTTGCTTCGCACGTTGCTACCACAGCACTGTAAAGAAATATAAGTCATTAAGCCTATATCTTTAGCCATAGAGCAGGTGACAGTTGAATAGGTTTTGAATTGAATTTCTAAATAAAGAGCCACCTTACGTGACGTGAGATCGTAAAAGTTACAATTATCAATGCCCTAATACAGTGGTGTCAAACTCAGTTCATGGTTCGGGCCGAAATTCAACAATCATAGTAGGTCACGGGCCGAACATGACATAAATAAATTATAGTATAAGTGTCCATTTAAATTGTATAATTTTTATAGTTATTTTTGGACAAAGGGCACTGTGTAATATGCTTTGCAGATTTCATTCATTCATTTCATTAAAAATGGTATTTATATTTTAACATAACAAACCTATCAGGTGCTGATATAATACTGTCTCACTTTTTTAAAAATTTGATGACAGCAGCTTGTGTCAAAAACATTTTTAGTGTAGCTCTGCTCAAGGCCAGAAGACCACAAGCATCCAATATATCCAGTACTAATAATAGAATTAAAACACGTTTTCTTCCTAGTCTTGTTGCTGAATTGTGGACAATTAACCTATTTTGTTGTAAAATGCTCAGTCCAGCTTTTTTTAGTAAACATTTCACATTTGTTGTCTTTTTCACACATTTGAGACCTGTTGCTTATATCAAAAATGAGCATTTATTTTTTATTAAGTGGTAATATATTTTTATCTTGTGACTATAATGTTTAATTTGCTCCTACCACTGCATTCTATAATTTTTATACACAGTGTCCCAACATTTAGTTTGAGTCTGTTATAGTTCTGTGAAGACAAGGGGACACAGAACTGTCCTCTGTCCAGAGCTGATCAGTGCTGTGTCCTCTGTGAGCTCACAGCAGCTTCACTTTGTGACTTTGCTTCATTAAACCCCCAGCTCTGCTGTGAGACCACACTCCTTTACCTTCTGTAGCTTCTGCTTTGTCCAGATTTTTGTTCTTGTTGTGACTTTTGCTTCAGAGCGTGTTCTTTACTGAGCCTGTGGCCACATTAGCTCTACATTAGCTCCACATTTAGCGCAGCTCTTGAGTCCACAGACAGTCTCTCCTCCTCCAAGTGGATTTAAAAGCCCTGCTCTCACGCTTCACTTTTCCTCTGTTCAGTTATTTCGGGGTAAAGTCTCTCTGAAGCACGTGCACGGAGCAGCTCTGTCGGAGATGAGACAAGTCATAGCAGCAGCGGGGGAGAAGCGGCGCGCTACGGAGCTGCTGCAGTGCATTATGGGACTCGTAGTTCTCGCTGTAAAAATGCTAAATAGCGATCAAAACCTATTAATTGAAATTAGGAATTGTCTCGCGGGCCAGACAGAAAGGTCTTGCGGGCCGGATTAGGCCCGCGGGCCGTATCTCTGACACCCCTGATCTAATAGCTTTATAATACAGTACAGACCGTTTAATATCAGAATTTGTCATAATCTCTCTGTCTTTCTTTACAGATACAGAAGTTAAACAGGGGTTCCCGTGTAATTATAAAATAAAACGACATTCTCTACTTGTCTGAGCTCTTTTTTTTTTTTTTTACCTTGATTAAACGCACTCATAGTGTCTTAGCAGTGTATACCTCTACTATACTCATTTAGGCTGTGTGTTTGCATCCAAAGTGTGTCAATGTAGATAACGAGTTTAATCGAGAGACAGTCTCACCATTCACTGGGTGAAGTTATACAACAGATATGTTATTTGTTAAGTGTAAAGCTCACAAAAGCATATGGCTATTAAATTAATGAATTGCCCTAAAATTAAAATTAGATGATACATTTTGCTAAAAATGAATGAACTCAAAGGTCTTAGGCTTTACTGCTAACTCTATAACTAAACCAGAGGATTGGTGAAAGCCGCTCATCTTCTCTCATAAAAGCGCAGGTGGGCGGGGTTTAGTGCCGGTGCTCCAGCAGCAGGTGGTTTCTCAGCGTGTGATTGGCTGATAACAGATAGCTGCCCACTGTATTCACCTTGGAAAAGTGTTACAAAAAATATGCAGATTTACAAAAACATGCAAGAAGTACGTCAGGCGACAATTTTATTTTGATTCCTTGAAAACTGTAGCTGTTGTTAGAAAAAAACTGGATCCTCCCTCGATAGGGATCTATCAAATGCACAATAGAGCCGCTTGGCCCACCGCTTATCTGTGTTGTTCTACAGACACAGGCTCCCCTTCAGTTATAGTAGTTTAACAGGGGGTAGACAAACTGCTGCAAATCTGCTCTGGTTCTGAAAACCTATAAGCCTCTTTATAATCAATCTCAATAATTTATTATTTGAAATAAATAAAAATTAATTTCATAGTAGCTTTATTTAGAGCTGTAAAATATGATGTTTTCTTTGCTGCACATCTCACCGCTGTCTGGTTTGCCTAAACCTGATTTAATCTGTTCACATGGCCAGCTAGACTTTAAAGGTGTTTTAAATAAACATATTAATGTTAATATAATTTCACATATGTTACCATTTAGGAATATACAGTATATACTGAAAAACTGATTTACTGAATAAAAATTATAGATAATGAATACTGTAGACACCTTCAGGAATCATAATAATTATATTATCATGATAATAGTTCTGATAACATGATAACAGTTCTGATAGGGCCTAATAACACGTAATAAAAAGAAGGCTCTAGTGAGGTATTGGGAGTGAAAGATAATAATAAAATTTTGGTGTGCCACAAATAGAACAATATATGCATGAGATGCCCCAAGCCTGAAAAGTCTGAATGGCCCCTAAATGTCCCAGAGTGAATGTGAGAGTGAATAGTTGTGTGTGTCTCTAAATCCCCTTTCACTCATTGTTCTCAGGAAATTGCCTGGGACACATTTCCCAAACCACCACAGACTTAAGCAGAAGTATCAGCCCTCCTGCTCACAGCGCTTTCACACTGGAGAGGTTTGTTTTAGTTGTTGTCCCAACACAGGTCCAGACTTGGTTTAGACAGAGACCTTAATTTTTCTCATGTCTGCTGTGAGGCATTGTGGGAAATAATGACCTTGTTTGAACACTGAGTCTGGTGCGTGTGTGTGGGTTGGAGAAATCTATGTTGAAATAAATGAACAACAAAAGCACAGTATTTTTGTATCTCATAACCATGAAATAAAAACACACTGCATTACGCTGCTGCATCCTGGACTGTGTAGTTTTTAGTGTTTTTCATCTGATTCACTCGTTTCCTGTGTGCAGAAACATTATTACATTACATTATTTCCAATGGGTGACATCATTATATGCTAATTTCAGGGTTTCCGCTTAGTTCCATTTTAAATAAACAGGATATATTTTCATTGCTTTGCAGGTGACTTACAAGTCACCTGCCATTAAAAACAACCACCGGCTCAATCTAAGCTCTGTTTAACTGTCTGCAGGATATATATAGTTGACTAGAATTTTTTTTTTTTAAACATTTTAATGAAAAGAAAATTGTTATATTTGGTCATTTTAATTTATTGGATAAATGTTCTTGGCCCACTACCCCTTACTCTCGTTCTTATGTCAGGAATCTTGATGTGCTCCTGGACAGCTCTTTTAAACTGAAAAAACAAATTAGTTCAGTCAAAACAAGCTTTTATCAGTTGCATCCTTTAAGCTAAAGCATGTCTTCCTTTTAATAAATTTGAAAAAGCCATCCACACATTCATAACCTCTCGTTTGGACGACTGTAACTCCTTGTACTGTTGGCTGGACAGGACTTTCTTAAGGCCAGGACACACCGGGGCAATCATCAGTCGTTGTGCACGTCAGACCGCTTCACACTGATGGTGATGTGAGTCTGTTTGGTGTGTTCTGCACCATCGGACGTGGTGGGACACAGTTGGGCATAGTTCTGGCCGACTGAACATGTCGAATCAGCATCAGGCCGTCGTGCTCAACGAGTGCTCTGATTGGCTGTGTGTCCCATTCACAATTTGTCAAACAGCTCGAGTTTAACATCAAAATATAAGGAACTTTCTGTTCTACAACTACTTCATTATGTTTCCCACATCTGTGATGGTAATGTGCTGCAGTTAGCTTACCTTAGCTTGTAGCCTCGTGCAGATAAAAATATAATATAATATATAATAATATAATATATAATAATAATTCATTCATTCATTCATTTTCTACCGCTTTTCCCGTTAGGGGTCGCGGGTGACTGGAGCCTATCCCAGTAACTTTGGGCCGAAGGCGGGGTATAATAATAATATATAATATAATATAATATAATATAATATCATCTGAGGCAAACAGCTGCAATAATCCAGTCTCTAAACAGTTTTTAATCATCACTAAAAACCCATCTCTTTGCACTGGCTTTTAAAAGGTTGAGCTAATTCCCTTTATTTGTAATGTACAGCATTTTGGGCAGCTTTGGTTGTAGTGAACGTGCTATATAAATAAATGTGACCTTGACCTTGTAGCAGTCAACTACTGACTCAAGAACACAAAAAAATGTTGCCCCAACCTTGGAATCCACTTCCACTTGTAAATACAGGATTACTCAAACAGGTGCGAGTGAAGCAAAACACAACTCCAGGTATGTTTTTGATGAGAGAACATTATAAAATGGGAAATAGAGAGAAAAAGTCAAATCTGCATAAAATATAGCTACTTTAACATCTAGAACCCTAGATACCCTAGACTCTCACCTTAGGCCCTTGCTTGAAAGTGACATTCCCAAAAATAAAATGAGTATATCAAAGCATAGCATGCAAGAGTGCTACTTGGATGTGATGAATTTGTTAAAACGATGTCCTTTTGGTGCTCTTCAGTGTAAAGACCAGCATCAACATCAATATGGTGGGGACCTTATAAAGATGACGTACTTCTTCTGTGGTCTGGATCTGATGAAGAACTGATACAATTTAATTTCTACCTAAACAATATCAATAGAAATATAAAACTTAGTTTGGAATTTTCTGTGTCAGAGATACATTTTCTTGATCTAAAAATTTACAAAGACCATATGGGAAATTTGCATACTACTATTTTCAGGAAGCCCACTGATCGCAATACTATTCTAAGGCCAGACAGTTTCCATCCCCCTGGTTGCTAATATTAAATCTTTTATTAATTGTAACAACATTTATGTGGTATATAGACTAGAATGTCCATGTGGGTGTTTTTACATTGGCAGAACCAAACGCAAACTTAAAGCCAGACTAGCTGAGCACAAACAGGCCATTAGGACCAGGAACCCTCTGTACCCCATGGCACTGCATTGTTTATTTATTTATTTGAATGGGACAGTGTGTATTAATGAATGGCTAGCGCCGTAAATACACCGGATTATAGCTCAGAGCTAATTTCCATCTGTAGTCCCCACTCACATTCACACCGGCTTCCTGGTGTTCCCCAGCGGTCTCCCATCCAGGTACTGACCAGGCCCTACCCTGCTTAGCTTCTGAGGTCTGATGGGATCGGGCATCCACAAGGCGGTATGGCCTTAAACAAACACTGACCATGGTAGCTGTAATACTCTAAATATATGTGGTATTGAGCATGTTCATGAGTCTGTAAGACAGTGATAGGCTTAAGAAACTCCTACAGAGTCCTTCTGGATTTATACTCTCAAAGCTACACAATATCCAGGTCTGAATGGGGAACTTGATTTTTCCCCCTCTCTCTAGCTAATAGCTTCCCTCATTTAATTACTATATGTATATTTTTGTATAAGGTATATCAAATTGAAAATTTAAATTATGATGTATAGTAAAGAAAATTTGTCTTAATCTATTTAAGTTGATGAAGGCCTAAGAGCCGAAACACGCCATCTGATAATAAAGGCTTTTTAACATTTCCTATCTTCTTTGAGTGCCTCAGTTTCCTGCTTTTTTACCAGTAAAATGAGTATATCTCTGCAACTTCTTGGTCTACATGAAAAATCTTCATATCTATAAAAAGATAAAGCAGGGTACAGTACAACTAAACAAACAAAACAAACAAAATATCAGACAACATGGGGTTGAAACACAGCAATATTCACATAAAGTAAAACCCCACCCATCTCCATATATAAAGAGACAAAGATAGACAAACATACAGAGCCAGTACCATGGGACGTGTTCATATAGCATCAGGTAACCTGTGCCACTGTGTAGTAGCTTTAACTGAAAATGCTGACTGTCCAAAAGCTGAGTGACCAAAGTGTTCAGTGCAGTCATGTGGAGAAGCTATTATAGTGGATTTTAGAGAGCTTACAGAATGATAACAAAATCTAATAGGAGCCAAGCCATTAAAAAATGTCGAAATTAGACAGAGATTTGAAAAAAAAGTCTAAAAATTTCAAAGCTCATAAAATTGTTTCTCTTGAACAGAGCAATGATGGTACAGAAATGGCTTTTTACCCAAGACCTTTAAAGCCTGCTTATACACAGACTCCAAAGGTCTGATTGAGGTTTTCACAGCTTCCCCCAACAGGTAAGCAATAAGACAAGTGGGAGAGGATTAGAGCATGCAAAGTTTGCTAGGTTATACTCAATACATTTGGTCATGTTCTTTTCTTCTTCATGTTTTTAGAAATTGAGATGAGTCTAGTGTGACCCCAAGATATTTAAATTCAGACACACAGTGTCAATCTTTTCATTCTTAAAAAAAAAATCTGAAATTAAGGTTTTCACATTGGTTTTAGAAAAGAATGTAGCTTTTCTTTTGCTGTTTACGCAAAGACAGGTCTGCTCAAGCCATTCAGCCACACCTTCCAGAGCTTTAGTGAGCTTCTCAGCTGCCAGCTGATGGATTTAGCATGAGTATATAAAAGCATATCATCAGCGTACAGTTGTAATTGTACACTCTGACAGTATTATGCAATGTCATTAATGTAAAGGCTGAAAAGTAAAGAGCCTAACACAGATCCCTGAGGCACACCCATTGTGTACTCCAGATAACCACAGAAGATGTCCTTAACTTTGACCCACTGCAACCTATAAGACAGATAAGAGGTCAGCCACTCCAGTGTTTTTCCAGAAAAAAAATGAATTTGCAAGTTTATAAACAAGAATACTGTGATTAACTAAATCAAAAGCTTTACACAAATCTAGGAAGACAGCACCAACAACTCCACCTCTATCATGCCTAGATTTTATTTGCTCAATGAGGTGCAAGGTACCTGTTTCAGTGGAGTACTTTTTCCTAAACCCGAATTGCATTGGATGCAGGCCATTACTATGTAGCATGTATATAGAAAATAGAAAATATTTATATACTTAATTAAGACAAAAATTAAGAGTAATAATTCTGCATCGGTACCAGTCAGCCTTGCGCTAACTTGCAGATTAAAACACCTAAACTAATGTCTTAAGAGGGAAAGGTTAACCAGGAGGGACTCAGTTTAATAGATAAAGACCATCAAACTCAACTTAATTTAGATTAAGTATAACGTTTATTTACACAACTAGGCAGAACAGTATACTGAGGCACAGGTAAATATTGAAAGAATGTAATTTTGAACAGAACCATTATGTAGAATTACTGATTAATTAATGATGAATTGCAGTGGAGTAAGTTATGGTGTGACTTATTAAATTATTGGAGATTTAGGGAATAAAAGTGGAATGAGACTCTGAGAACACTGGCTTACTGTACTCGGCGCAGGAGGGGGAGGGGACGGTGATGACAACCAGCCTCCAGGATCAGCCAGGGGCTTGGATGTTGGTCCTTGTCCTTTTGGATCCACAGGGTGTCACAGGCTGGTCTTCTCGGTCCAACCGGTGGTTCATGGGTTGTCTTCCAAGTTCCACAAGCCAGTCGCTAGATCAGATGTCCCGTTAAACAGCAGGCGTGATGCCGCTCAGGGAGAGTTTAACTGTTGTCAGCGTAAGGCAGCGTTAAAGTCTCAGAGTATGGCAAATGTCCTTTTAATGTCAAAAGGAAAAATTCAATAAAAATCCTTTCACAGCGACTCAAAACTTTAGAAGTATAACTTCTTGAAATAGACACTTTGGTCAAGGCAGCGATTGTTAAAGTTACACTGTGTAACTTTTCTCCTAAATATGTGGGGCTGACTTGTTTTTGTGATTTTTTGAGCGATTATAAGGCCTGAGGTGCGATCTGTTGCTCCGAGCGGGGCTTCTGTACTGAGAAACCACCCTCGCAACTTGGCCGGGAGCGCTCCGCTGTTCAGGAAAAGTCATGTGACAGGAAACGACTTGCTTTACGGCATTCCCCCTTCAGCTCTTATACCTGAGGCGCAGTATAACCATGAAACTACTTTTAGCATTGTTATTTTCGCCAGTTCGTCGGGGTCGAAGGACACAAGAAGATGAAGACAATGTCGGACGAGGCAAGAAAAAGAAAACGGGAAAGGGACCACACCAGATCACAGACAAGAGTCAACATCGGACAGACTTTTGCTCGCTGGCGTCAGATGAGAGACAGAGAAGGCTGTAAATCGGATCACGTTTTTGCTTCTTTATTGTTGGGCAGGTAAATTAGCCTCTTTATTTTTTCTTTAGAACGTGCTTTTTCATACAGTTATTAGTTGTTTTAATGTGACTATTGCGCGATAAGCTAACGCTAGCGCTAACTATAGAAGATCCAATCTGCGGCCACACAAGTGGTTACAGAAGTTTATACAGTAAATATGAATGCACTCTCTAGTCCCATTGTTAGTTTGATGTAACGCACGCTCGCACAGTTTCAGAAGGAGGAAGGGTCCAAGCTAGTGTTTACGTTTTGCGACAGTGCAGTGGCACCTGTGGCCTCTAGAGGCGCAAGACCGGGAATCTTACACAGTGTAACTTTAAAGATGGCGGATGTTGCACGGCGCGAGGCTTTTCAAAATAAACTACAAAAATGATACTTAAAACGGTCAAATAAAAGTTTAGACGACTTATCATGAAAAGATTTTATCACCGGTTAAGTAAACTTAACGCAACAAAAATGAGACGAGAAGAAAGGGAAAAACATAGACTTAGAAAACGCAGAAGACAAAGGAGAGACGGAGACTAGACAAGAGAAGACTGAGAGAGAGACAGGACTGAGCACCAAGAGAAGACTGAAGAGGGATGTATCTTTGACTCCGTGGTATAGCCCTCTGCAGTGATAGTGGAGAGGAATTGAATTACCTCTGCTAGACGCAAAGTAAATGTCATAAAAAGAAATGTGTTTACTCCACTTCAATTTAAGTAGATTTTAAGGCATGTTACATTTACACTGAGTGGAACGTTTTGTAGCAACATAAACATACTGGTGAATAATGATACTGAATAAGCATATATCCAACCAATAATAAACATGATAATTTCAACAGTTTGCACAAAACATAGTTATGACATTTTCCTGTAAAGTAACATGTTAATGCATGAAATCCATCCCTTGAACAGATGAGTGATAAAGTCTTTAATACGCATAACTTTGTTGGGAAGAACAATAGGCGTAGGTTAATTAACTGGTCCCTGAAACTGTGGTGCTATCCGTACCAGGTCTCTGCTTTCTATCACACAAAGAAAGGAAGCCTCTTCTGGCATATTTATTGGTCTGCAGTTCGTATAGGACAGATATATGCCTTTGTTTGTGTCCTTGGTGCGATAAGACTTATGGTACGTTCACACCGGACACAAATCAGGCGTCAGGCGCGAGTGATTACCATGTTAAGTCTATGGAAAGCTGCGTTCAGGCGCGAACAACCGTCCTGCGGCGCGAATCAATACGCGAATAGCGTGGTGCGAATGACGCGAATTGAGCGTTTGATGCGCAAGGCCCGCAAATAGGCGGAGACGCAAATCGGCGGAAGACGTGAACAACGCAGATTCGCGTCCAACGCTCTGGTCGCGGAAGTTGAAAAATTTGAACTTCTGCGAACATTCGCGGTGCGTTAACCAATCAGGGACCTGCTGTAGCAATGACGTGGTTACGTACGACGTAACAGGAGGAGATCCCTGCCTCAGAGATCCAGCAAAACAATCATCGAGGCTTCAGAGTGAACCCGGAGATAAAAGCTGCAGCCTACAGCAGCTCTTCTACTTTTATGAAGACAGGAAACAAAAACAGCCCTGATAGAAAACACTATAAATAAAATAAATATGGCTGCTTAGCTCTGTGAGTGTGGTTATAGCTGTTATCTGTGATACAAGCCTGAGACAGAGGCTCACTCTGATCATCGTGACATCAAGAACACACAAATAAATACAATTAAATATAAAGGGGGGTAACTTTATCAAAATAGCCTATTGAGATGTGCTTGTTATATTAGCAGTTATTGGACTCTCCAGAACAACAGAAAATACAGAGCCTGGGACTAGACCAGACCCAAAACCACTAGAGAGAGCTAATGTACAAGAAATAACCCCAGACTGTCTCAGCTCTGTCTCTGGGGTTAATGCTGCTGTACAGCAGCAGTGTCCTGGGGAGAGGTCCTCGTAGACACAGGTGACCAAACCCAGACAGGCTCATTTGGGAGTAGCCCTAGCGGCCACGCCCTCATTTGACACAAATGAAGCGAACAATTCGCCTCATTCGCGCGAGTGAATTTGCGCCAACTCTCTTTCTTTAGCTGATGCAGCTGTATTGATTTTTTTTTCATGATAATGGACATGAATTCTTCCTAAGTCAGCATTAAAACCTCCAACTCCGCTTTTGTGAAATATGCTGCCAATTTCTTCTCGCCTTCAGTTTCCATTGTGACTCATGAATTCAGTGATCCATTGAAAGGGTATTTATGTTTTCAGCGTGCGCGCTCATTAACTCTCGGTTACCAACAGGAGGTTGATTGATCTCTTTTCGGGTGTTTTGGAATGGACATACTCAGAGTAAGCAGGTTTTAAACCTGCAACCGAGAGTTCAGAGTTTACCAGATGGTATGTTAACCATGCTTTCTGGAATACACCCCAGAACTGCAGTCTAAATCAAAACAATGGTCTGTGGGTCTATTTTTAATTGTGATTAAATCAGCATCACTATTGCTATCAGTAAAACTAATATTTGATTTAAACATGTTTACATCATATCTTGGAACACACGTGGGTAATTATTATAGAATAAAAAAATATACTACTCATAGCACCTTTTAATAAATAATCATCTACCTGCATTTAACATACAATTAGCAGATAAAAAATACATCAGTGGAAACTCTTATTACATTTACTTTTATTACTATACATTAAATAAACTTAAAAACATGAAAAAATAATCTTAAACTTGTAGTGCAAAGAAAACAATAATTGAATAGCACCCCTTTAAAACAGGCTACCAGACGATGTCTATTTCAGGGAAGGCCTTGTGTATTTCAGCAGGACAATGCAAAACTACAGACTGCAGCTGTTACAACAGCATGGCTTTGTTGTAGAAAAGTCCAGTGCTGAATTGGCCTGCAGTCCAGATCTGTCACCTATAGAGAACGTTTGGAGCATCAATAAATGAAAAATAGGTAAAAGACGATCACAAACTCTTAAGCAGCTGCGAACCTATATCAGGCAAGAATGGGACCAAAACTTCAGACACTCATAACCTCGATGCCCAGACGTATTAAAACTGCTTTGAAAAGAAGAGGAGATGCCACCCCATGGTAAACCTGCCACTGTCCCAACTATTGTGAGACCTGTAGCAGGCATCAAATTTCAAATGAGCTCATTTTGTGATAAAAATGTAACATTTCTCAGTGTAAACATTTGTTATGTTATCTATGCTCTATTGCGAATAAAATATTGGCTCATCTGATTTGAAAGTCATTTAGTTTTCATTTTATTCAAATTTAAAAAAACGTCCCAACATTTCCAGAATACCGTTTTGCAGTCTAATAGTATTTTTTTCTTTTTTCATGGTTACAATGATTAAATTCAGTCCGCACCATACATAGCAATTATTTATGAAAATTAACCCCTTAAATTCCAGTTTCTGTGGGGCACACACATCTCAGGAGTGGAGTCAGGTGTCAGCAAACCTGGAGTCCAATCAAAGTGAGAAGATTGGGGGAGTGGGTTAAAGTGGCCCTGCCCAACAAAAAACAGTTTTGAGTTTGCCATTCTGAAGAAGCATTGCTTGATGTGAACCATGCCTCGCACAAAAGAGCTCTCAGAAGACCTACGAGTAAGAATTGTTGACTTGCATAAAGCTGGAAAGGGTTACAAAAGTATCTCTAAAAGCCTTGATGTTCATGGTATGAAAGATTGTCTATAAATGAAAAGGTTCAACACTGTTGCTACTTTCGACCTAGGAATGGTCTTCCTGTGAAAATTACTGCAAGAGCACAGTGCAGAATACTCAGTGAGGTAAAGAAGAATCCTAGAGTGTCAGCTAAAGTCTTACAGAAATCTCTGGCACAAGCTAACATCTTTGTTCACAAATCTACAATGGGTAAAACATTAAACAAGAATGGACTTCATGGGAGGACGCCAATGATGTCCCAAAAAAAAAAACATCCCCACACATTTAAAGTTTGCAAAAGAGCTCCTAGCTGTTCCACGGCACAAAATATTCTGTGGACAGATGAAACCAAAGTTGAGTTGTTTGGAAGGAACACACAACGCTATCTGTGGAGAAAAAAAAAGGCACATACTTCCCTCCTCATACTTCCCCACTGTGAAGTCTGGTGGAGGGAGCATCATGGTTTGGGGCTGCTTTGCTGCCCCAGGGCCTGGACAACTTGCTATCATCAAGAACAAAATTAACTCCCAAGTTTATCAAAACATTTTTCAGGAAAACTTAAGACCATCTGTTCACCAACTGAAGCTCAACAGAGGATGAGTGATGACGACAACGACCCAAAACATTGAAGCAAATCAACAACAGAATGGCTTCAACAGAAGAAAATACACTTCTGGAGTGGCCCAGTCAGAGTCTTGACCTCAATCCTATTGAGATGCTGTGGCATGACCTCAAAAGAGCGATTCACACCAGACATCCCAAGAATATTGCTGAACTTAAACAGTTTTGTAAAGAGGAAGGGTCCAAAATTCCTCCTGAGCACTGTGCAGGTCTGATCTTCACTACAGAAAATGTGTGGTTGAGCTTATTGCTGCCAAAGAAGGATCAACCAGTTATTAAATCCAAAGGTTCACATACTTTTTCTACCCTGCATTGTGGATGTTTTACATACATGTTTAACAAAAACATATATATTTTTTGCAGCATTAGTTTAAGCAGACTGTTTGTCTATTGTTGTGAACAAATCATGCAGAAATTCAAGTATTTCCAAAGTGTTCACTTACTTTTTCTTTTAACTGAACACAGACAGACAACCATTCACTCTCACATTCATTCACTAGGGGCAATCTAGAATCACCAATTCACCTAACACATGCATGTCTTTGGATGGTGGGAGGAAGCCGGAGAGAACCCACGGTAACACGGGGAGGACATCTGGAGTGATTGTGAGTTTTCCGGCCCGAGGACTGAACCCACGATCTCCTTGCTGGGAGGCGAGAATATAACCACCTCCTCAACAAACACTCACACACAAATTTAGAATAGAATAACCCTAAAACACACCCAAATTATTTCAGTTCCGATTTTTTTTTTTTTTTTTTTTTGTCTTACAGGCAGATAATTTATACAAACACTAATGGGGCCATTTTCCCATTCATACCTCTATCTACCATTTATGGGGAAATGGCATGACCCAGTAGAAAACAATAAAAACTATAAAATTCCAATCCCTCACTATCATGAATCCATGAAATACTTGATAAAAATGTGAAATTATATGGCAATGACAGTGTATTATAAAAATGTTGTTTGAATGGGAGTCAGTGGCACAAAAAATGTCTTAGGGGAGAAGGTGTGACTCTTTTTTTTTTAGAAAGCATTTTAAGAGGATTTAAAAAAAACAACTGAAAATTCATCCCAAAATACACACCTGAGGCAAAATCTATTCCATCTGAATAAACACAGCAAAAGCTATCCACACAAAACTGTTGCAAAACATTAAAAAAATGTCTTAGGGGTGTAGCAGGGTTAATGATCAAAAGTATTTTTTTTTTATTCATTTTAAAAATGTATCACTGTGGGACATTCAGAGTCTCCAGTTCACCTGTGCGTGCATGTGTTTGGACAGATGAATGAGGAGAGGACCACAGTAACACAGGAAGGAGACACAGACTCCACAGGACCCACTCTGCACCACACACTCCAGCACCATTATTCTGGCTCTTCAAAGGAGATAGAGATATGGCTACAGTCTCCATAGAACATCACAGTCAGAGATGGTTTGGCTCTTCTATCTGTCAGTCTTGTATATCCGTAAGTGGATGTAGTCCTTAGGCCCCAGGCAGACCTCTCCCTGATGGCACAGGGGGCATGTGGTACCGGAGCCTCTTCCAGAAGCTGCTCTCAGGTCGCAGAAAGCTGAATGTTCCTCTGGATGCTGCTGGTCTCCATTGCAGAGCTCCCTGTCTTCTCCGGAGGTAGCGCACAGACTCAGGCAGGCAGCTGTAGTCCACTGGACCACCTGCAGGACACAACAAAGAGTGTCTGTCAATGAAACATGCATATGGGGTTAGGGGTTAGGTTTAGTTTTTTTTTTTTTTTGAACGGGACAGCGTGTATTAATGAACGGCTAGTGCTGTAAATACACTGGATTATAGCTCAGAGCTAATTTCCATCTGTAGTCCCCACTCACTCACACTCACATTCACATTCACACGGCTTCCTGGTGTTCCTAATCGGTCTCCCATCCAGCACATTTACTCCTTTAATAGATCCAAATTTTACTGCTGTTATTAGGCCTGGAGATCTATTTATCACAGTATCAACATTTAGGGTCTTCTCTGTAGTGACATATGGGGCTATTTGTCTCAATAAAATTAACTGATGCAAAAATAAAATGAACTGAGGCAACACGAATTGTATTGATGCACGTAGAATGATTTATTCAAAATCCCTAATTTGTGGCTTACATGCAGCAATTTTTGCAAATAAATTACTAATTAACTATTTTGCAAATATATTATTCACAATTATTTCTTAAATAAATCATGTTTGTCATTTAAAAATCTGCAGTTTTGCATGTGAAATGCGTGTTTTGCATGTGAGTCCAATCTAAATTTGTAGATCACTTCATGTTGTGCATTCAGATCTTTTTGAGACATTTGTCCCACATTCTGAGACAGCTAGATTTATTCACAAAATAAATCCTGTTTCAGTGACGACCACTGGGGGCAGTGTTCAACAACAGGGGCTATTTTCAAACTATTTCTTGTCTGTAAGCAGCTTGTAAACAGGGAAGTTAGCTGCAGGACAAGGACAGAAACCACTTTCACCCTGAACAGTTGTGTTAACTGTCTGCCCCATTTTGTTATGATCTACCCAGTACCAGGAGCCCTTTGTCAGCTTAGGAGAGGGTCCGCTTGTACTGAGGCCCTGGGAGGGGCATTCATAGGGGTATGATTGTCCTTCAATGTGGCTAGTTAGCAACACAACGCTTCGGTGTTACCCAGTACAGTGTAGCGCAGGTGACAAAAACTGAGTGAAGGTGCTTTCTCTCTTTCTCTTTCTCTCCATTCACTCCCCATTTGTTGCTACTTCTCGCGATAGTAAATGTGTCAGAGTGTTGCGTCTTCTGATCACATGACCAGGCGCGCCCAGTCAAATGGCAATATTACTTGGCAGCCATACACTGTCGGTAGGTGCGGGGACAAGCACGGGGGAAGTAGCAGCAGGTAAGCGTTGAGGTTATTTTACCGCATTAATTTATCATATCAGTGCCTGAACCTTATTGTACTGCATGTCAACTTGTAGGCACTGACTACTGCGTTCTGACCGCATTGAAAGGGGTTTCAACTGGAGCGTACAACAACATGGAATTGGTGAGTGTTTGTTATGCTAACGCTAGCTTAGCCAGCTCCATGCGGTTGCATGGGCTGGTTAGCATTTGTGTTTTGAGCCCACTTTTTTCCACTATTTCTCATGCAAATGCAATGATACTGATGCCCGATGCTCTCCAAGCTACTTATTGTACTTGTGCTGTGGGTTGGAGGCATTTTAAAGCCCAAACTCACCATTTTATTAGTGCTTGTAAAATGAATGGTAGCTAATGGAGGTCATTCATGCAATGCTTGTTGCTTCACTTTTTTTTATTGTGTATCAGCACTATGCATAGTGGTATTTATTGGTGTATATTTGATGCTGAAATATTTTTGATGAGAATTGAAATGATTTATACGCTTAAGAATATTTTAATACAATTAGTATTAATATGAGGGCTAACCTAGTTTTGTGCACAATTTTGACTGTGATGGTGACGTTGTCCTGTGTTTTAATCAGGCCAGGTACCCATGGATTGTGAGCTAAAGAGTAGGCCTAGAGCCTGAACCAACATTCGTCTCAACATCCGTCTCAACATTTGTCTCAACATTAGAAGAACGCCAGCACCGGTTCTGCTAGGGCTGGTAGGAGGCTCCCTGCAGCCAAATTGAACTCACTGCCTCGCACCTCAATTTCTTTACAGTTCTCACGCATATACACAAGCCTGTTATATGAACTTTTCCCTGGACACAATCTTCTGAACTAGCCTCAAATGGTTAATATAAAGCATGTTGGACATGTGAGGACTGTATGCATGATTATTTTGTCGTGAATGGTCATTCTACTGTATTGTATGTTTGTATTGTCCACTAAGCTTTTAATACATGGTACCAGCAAAACAGCAATTCAGTGTCTGTCCACTCTTCTTGAGCCGCTCCTAGTTCTTCTGTTACTAGCCCATTGGTCAACTCATACATAACACATATGCTACAACAGACACAGACAAGTGAAATGGAGAGTTTAGTGCTAGCGGTTACTGGGTGCATTAAATATGTGGCTTACTTAAATACTAAACACACAAATACTAAAACCACTATTAAAAGGATTAGATGTAGTTAGAAGTAGTTTGTCTATAAAAAGTTGGATGGGCTGAGAGGCTCATAGTCTGTCATGAAAAGTTCTGATCCCAGGTGAAAGTAGATTTTTGCTTATGCCGGTGCTATAACAAATTACGCCTACATATATATTTTTAAAAGCAGAAAAGGCAGATGTGTGGTTGAAAATGAATCTTGACTATAAATGAAAAATATAGACAGGGCTTATACGGGGTTTGACAACAAATCAAACATACTCTATAAAGGCCAATACACACCGGACGCACAGACGCGCCTCAAGAAATACGCCCCTATTGTTTTCTGTGAGAGCCCTCACACTGGGCACGCAGTGGTGGCTGAAAACACATGGCCCCATACTTCTGCAGTAACAAAGATGGTTCTCTGCTCCGTGTGACACAGACACACAGCTGTAAACACCGAGGGACAGTAGCTGCTGCTCGTGGGGACACAGGCAGCAGCTCCCGACTCCTGCTGCAGTCAGAGCACGGGGAAACTCCTTTCTGCTGCTAACTCGCTAATAACTCACTAACAGAACAGCCTGGTCTGTCTTCACACTGCCTGGGCGACTTCTGTCACTTTGTCTGGTTATTAACAGATAAAACACATATTTTAAACTCCACGTTGTTTATGTTAAAGCTCTCTCAAGTACCGAGACACACCGCGTTCGATGTAATTTGACGTGTTGCAGCGTTCCCGTGTGCGTTGGGCTTAAGCCGCGCATGCTCAATGCATTTGTTTAAGGAAGCGAGAGAATGAGTGAATGATGAGGGGGAGAGGGACATTCTGTGCATTAAATCACATCACGGCGCGATCATAGGCCACTAAAAACCACACAGACACATATTTGATGAGATAAAGCACTGCCTGCTTCACATGCTTTAGCGTCATATTTTTTTTCTCTCATACAAGCGACCGCGGTCCGCGGCTGCTTTCTAATGTGTGTAAAAGCTGGAAAGACCGCCCGGACGGCTGATCGCTTTCTACCCGGTACTGCATATCCCCTCTAAATCTTATGCCGGTACGTAGTACCAGGCCGGCTTACTTTCACCCCTGGTTCTGATGTAGACAAAGTTGTTAGTTTTTAGTTAGTAAGTTGTTGTAAGTTTATTAAAGCAAAAATATCTAACACATTGCACTAGTTAACAACAACATGCTTCCATACAGTTCAGCTCTCCCACAGACAACATATAGACTATAGAAAACTGCACATTGTTTTACTCACTCTATAGTCAGCTAAAACACTTTAAAATGCACCAGGATACAGCAAATACTGTCTGTTATATTGATTTTTTCCCTGGGGAAGGACCCAGAGAAATGTGTTGCATACTTAGAGTCAGGTCCTCTCCTGTGTATTACAGACATCATAGCTCACCTCCTAACTTCCTCAAACCATAAAAAGATCTCTGACTCCATCCAAATATCTGGCTTCATTAAAACAGAAGATAATTCAAATTTTTTTTAATTAGTTCTATAATACTCTCCCCTGTGCCACCACAGTAAAATGACAGGACCCAGCACATTTTTGCAAATTAGAATTTATTTGCAAAAATTGCTGCATGCAAGTCACAAATTAGGGATTTTCAAGAAATCATTCTATGTCCATCAGTACATTTATTGTTGCCTCATTCATTCATTTTATTTTTGGATCAAATATAGCTCTACAGCGAAGTGGTTAGTTCCCCTGATGTTAGTGCAGAAGGTGAAGGGTTTGATTCCCAGCCAGAATTTCAGCAACAACATGCTGGTCCAAATCCCAAAGAAATATTATTCAAGCATCCATTTTTGTTTGCTTGTTTGTTTTTTCCTTACTCATTTTCTGAATGATCTAGTAATAATATTCAAGTTTTAGTTTATATGTACTGTAGGACCTGGGTGAAATGACCCCATCAGCAATCACTATGGGTCGCCATTTTTGGTCATCTGCTTTAAAACCTTGCCAAAATAGCTATGTGGATGCTTCACTATGGCAGCCCCAGAAAGAAAGGGAACACACCAAGGGGCATTTCTTTCTTTCTTTGTAATACATAATCCAGCCACAGGGAATCACAAGCTACTTTTTGTTGTGGTTCCAAGCCTGGATAACGGGAGACGAGTGCAAGAAAGAGAATCTGCGTAAAACCTTTGCCAGTACATGGCAGGAAAATGGCAAACTGTTGGCTCACAGCAAGAGAGTTTTCTCTGGTTCCCCTCATCAACCTAAAACACAACAGGCTCATCCTGCAGCTACTCCTGACCAGGATCCGGGCTCAGATCTGAAGAAGGGTCCCTGAACACTAAAGTCTACCTTATGTAATGTGCAGAGGACAGAACATGAGGAGGCAGATGATTTCCTGTGTCTTTCGGTGAAAAGTGGAAAGAATTGAATAGTTAACCTGACTTGTTCACAGCAGTTCATATTAACATTTAGTACTAATAAATTCATTTACCCTATTGTCATGGATGTATTTATGAATATGACCAGAAACACTCACTGAAAGGCCCGTATGGTCTGAGATTCAGAATGGAGACGAAAGAGGATTTAAATGACTTTGAAAGTGGCCTGGACTGATCTCAGTATTTCTGAAACTGCTGATCCACTGGGATTTCACACACACCATCTCCAGGGTTCACACAAATCGCTCCCAAAAACAGGAAATATCCAGTACGTTCTGTATGTAAAATCATCTGAGTATTTATTCTGATATCGCTGATATTAACCTTCATGTTCTTTACTAGTGAGCCTTTTTTGGCCACTGATGCTAGTGGTCCACTAGTGCATTAAGGACCAAAGTGTTTATTAGTAGTACTAATAGATACCAAATTGACATGTTTGCGCCTTAGTACCAAAAGACTCACTAGTAGCACCAGTGGTTCATCAGTTTTCCATAGTAAACTACTGAATGCTTAAAAACTGTTACTAGTCAAGTATTTTGCTATCCAATGAATCCAACATTGTCACACTTGTACACTGTATAGTGTTATTATTTTGGGTCCACTTGTAGTACTAGTGTGCAAATTGCTTTACCCATAACAGTTTTAGCGTTCACTAGTTTACAAGTGGGGCACATCTTTCATCCACTAGTGCTACTAGTCAGCCTTTTGCTGTGGACTTGTTCCACTAGTAGACATGTTTGTTTCAGTTGTGTGTGTCACTTAGGTAAGGTTACAGTGTGACTTACATGTTTATGTTGACAGTTTGGGTTCCACTAATACTACTAGTAGGCATTTTGTTCTTACTACTAGAAATACTACATTCACATGTTCACCAAGCTTTCTGTGGTAGTACTAGTACAACTAGTGAACTAGTGTTATGTTGACATCATTACAATTACAGATAGTTGTGGAAGTGAGCGTTTTGGTGACTACTAGTGCACCAAAGCAGTTCTTTCCTTGCTAATTATACACCACTAGTAGCACTAGTGGCCAAAAAAATGCTTACAAGGGAATAGAATGAAGGCTGATATCAGCGGTTTCCATAGTTCTGTGGTTGATGCCACAGGTCAGGGGAGAATAGCTTGACTGGAGAATGGTTTAAGAAAAGGCAGGAGTACCTCAAATAACCTGTGCTGTGAAATAATAATGTGCTATGTTGGCAGGCTAGTCCTGTACTAGAGCCATTGTTGAGTCAGAATGAGTCAGAGCATGAAATGTCCAAACAATCAGAGACTAATGGACAACATTGCTCAGAACGGTTTATTGTCCACTAATGACCCTACATGGTACTTTCTCCTACTACAGAGAGAAAATGAAGGCATTGCTCTCGATGACACGACACTTATCATCACACTGGCATGTTCTAATCCAGGAGTCATCAATTAAAATTCACTGAGGTCCAATTTGAGAAAATTTTCTCAAGTGAAGGTCCGGAACATCAAAAAGTTATTTTGTGCCTTAAAAAAGCATTGCAGTTACATCAGTATATGTGTCTATAGTGCAAAAAACATGTAGAATTGTATATAATGGCAATAACATTTTCCTAACATTAACATCAGTTTTAAAACAAACTTGGGGGTATATGAAATAATAAAATAAGAGGGTAGACATATTTTTCATATTTTTATATCAACTACTGTTATAAAATAAAAATGCTCTTAATAATTGTCCCTGACTCAGAACACAGGAGACACAGGGGTTTAGAGCTGACCTCTGTTCCTTTCTACATCTGTCTCTCTCATTTCTCTGCCTTCTGTCTCACTCACAGTCACTGCTCTGTGTTTCCAAATCCACAGATCTGATTGGCTGATAGTGTCACATGTGAAGATACGCTGTCTATTTCAATGCAGGAGAAGTTTCACCCATTAAAACTGAAGGGCTCTGTACCGCGCCTCAACACACATGCAGTCTCCCAATTCTCTGGTAAATATGAGGCAGTCCTCTCCTCTGTGGGACAGAGGGACAAACTCCGGTGGGAGGGGTGAGCTGTGGGACAGAGCCGCTCACAGCCACAGCGTGTGTCGTCTCCAGCTCCTCTCACTGATCTGTAAAGAGAAAACTTCTATCTGTTGTAAATCGAGCAGTCCGGACCCTCTGCACAGAGTCTGGACCTAGTTCTTCATTTTGTTGGACAATAACCAAAAACACCTGATTTAAACCCTGCACTGTTCATGTTAGAGCTTTAACGCGCCAGGACACACTGCGTGTTGATGCGCTTTGAGAGAGGCGCCACTGCGCTCCCGGTGAGTGTGGGGCTGAACAGGTTCATGTCTGTGGTGCAGTACATGGGTTCGGGTCCGGATGGGTCAGCGCCTGGATCTGGAGTCGGATCACGGTCCACCTATTAGTGACCCCTGTTCTAATCCATTCTTTACTGTGATGGAACAGGCTGAAAGGAGGTGTCTGCTTTAAACAAATCAGAGCAGCTCTTTCCCAGCTCCACTCACAGCACCAGAGGATCAGTAATATTAGAATGAAATACTTTCATAAAACTTCCCAGTCAGTTTATTAAAAATAGATAATAAATGTATGATGATTGGTGATGTTTTTGTCCTATATTTAAACATTTCTTTTTAGTGTTCCAGAAAAGCTTATTTTACCAGTCTCTTAATATCCTGTTAAATGTATGTAATGTAATGTAAATGTAATGTAAAAATATGAATAAATAATAATATAACTACCATTTCTTATTGCCTATATTATTAATTGTAGCCTATTATGGAACACAAGCCAAAAAATACATTAATTTTTTTTTTGTAATGCTTTTTTCCAACAGCGCCTCTATGAAGCTCAAGCTTTGACTGATTAAAAGAAGGCAAAACTGCAAAAGATATTGTTTGACTAGGCCAGTTATATTTTGTTTCATGATTTTTAGGTTTATTCGCTTGTTTTAAATGAGAGTTATTCAAATAATGATAATTATTTTTGATAATGTTTTCTTGTAAATTTATTTAAATTTGAGAGTTAAGATTTTTTTTCATTTTGAACATGTAATATATAGTAAAATAAGTTAATGTAGCAGAATTTGTATTTAATATTTAAATATTTTATTTTAAAGGCCAATTTTTTATTGATTTTTTTTAAGCAAAATAGGCTGTAGATTTAGCATTTACAATAAAGTATATAATAAACACAGATGCTTTTATGTGACTACTTTTTGAAAAACAAACTGCTTTATGGTTTCTCCAAACAAGAGCAAACCTGAAGCCATTTTACCAAACTGGACACATTTATCTGTCTTTAACAGGTCAATGAAACAACAAACCACACGGGGTTAACTCAGTTAACCGAGTTATGAGGTTAGTTATGCTCTGGCACCCTTGCAGATTGGAGAGAGAGCATAATGCCCACTGAAGCGGCTGTTAGCCAAAGAACATAGAAAATTGACTGTTATTGGTATATTTTTACAATTACCATCAGCACTACACATGCCCAGCTCTTGGCATAGTTGATATAGGCAGCCACCCTGGGCAGCAAGTGGCTGCTGCTGCATGTGGTCAGAAATACTGTAAGCTGCTGCTGGAATGTGGAGCCTAGTCAATCAGTAAATAAATACCAAATCAATGACATAAAATCAATCTTTGTTTGATGACAATCTACCTCATATTTGCAGAGAAATTATCATTTGTACTCAGAGAAATAATCAGTGCCATTACAGATGATGCAATCAAAAGCGCTCATTATTTTAGCTGTATTATTATTAAAACAACATAAAATTTTAGTTCAGACATCCTGACAAAAAATGCTCTGTTCACAGCCCCATGTGTTAGCGTTTCTGTACAGGGGTGGAGTAGACACACACAGGGACTGGGGCTCCACTGGGGGTTGGGGAACCACTACAAGACAAACTTGGTCAAATATTTACACAAAAAAGTGAATGCCCAAATAGTCTGATTTATGCTTCAGTCTGTGTAGAGCAGCAGCTCATGTTTAAAATGTTATTATATAAACAATGTTTTCTCTTTGATCTGGGAGAGAAGTAAAACCATGAATTGTAGCCATATTTTTTTCTAAAATGTAAGAGCTAAGTATATAATTATATCATCTCAAATGCACCAGAATACAGGAAATTTCAAATAATTAGTTTTTTCTGGGGCAACCTCAAGACCACCCATGCCTTACTTAGTCCCATGTAAGAAAAAATAGTCCCAATAAAAAAAAAAACTGTCTGTCTGTCTGCAACAGATACAGCAGGGGCCCAAATACAAATAAGAGCTTATGTTAATTCTATTAATATTTATTTTCTATTAGTAACACACAAGCACATAATTTTATGTAGTTGTGTGTGTGTGTGTGTGTGTGGGGGGGGGGGGGGGGGGGGGGGGGCTAGGCACCAACAGAGTCAGAATTGGCTCTGCACATGACTCTGCATTTTATAAATGTTTGAAGGATTAATGGCTCTGAAAGATGGTGAAATAGGATTTTCACTTAGTTGTAAAAAGGTTTGTGTTTGCAATGACCAGCCTACAAAGACGGTAAACACATGCATATTCAGTCAGCTATAGTCAGTTATATGTGGCTGTACTCTCATATAGACGGTATGCACTGTCTTTTCTTAGGTACACGCCCCCTTCATTCAGACTTAGTGGCAAAACAAGTGGCTGCGTACTTTACAGAGAGGGTGAGAGTGGGAGTAAAACTGATGAGCAGTTACTTAAGTAAGGCAGTTGGACTCGACAGTGATTCACACATCCTCCCCAAGAACCAGTTATCAACAGACATTGATATGTGGCCAGGATTTCACCTTTTTAACATTTTTTACAAAACTAAGACAGCTAAGGACATCATAGTTTATATTATTTTTATATACTTTTATTAACGTTCTTTCACCTTGAGGGCAACACCTACTTTAGTTAATACTTTTAATCAAGTAACGATTTTGTTGAGTAGTAAATTAAGAAGTAAACAAATCAAATTTCTATAAAATTCACAGGAAGCATCAGAACAAATTTGTTTTTATCATGCAGTTAATGTGGTCCAGGAACACGTAGCTCATTGACATACTGTTGTATAGCTGTCAATATATTTCATAGAAAATGTTTAAAAGCGGAACTCAGTTACCTGTCTCTTTCTTCGCTGTTTTTGCTTCCTTTTCCTCTACGGAGCTCCCCCTGCATTTCGGAGTAAAACTGTTGTAGCGTTACTCACAACAAGTCCAGGTGACTCCCGTGTGGTCCCTTGCATGGATTTACTTTCATTTCCCCCTCCTTGTATCTGTACAAAGATTTTTTCTACAGTTTGGCCACTCTGTCATGATGAAAACCGAGAAATAAATCCATTGCTATCTTGTGGTTATGTTAGCCGTGATGTGCTGCTTTCTCATTCACTCCAGACTTCAGCACTAACATTGCAGTTGTAGTTGACTTATTTGTATTTGTGCTAACAGGTATCATTATTCGACGTAGCTATTAAAGCTGCTTTGCCATTCACAGCAGTTAATTCAGCATGCAGTGGCATCATCTGCATACCCTCTATTGACTTTTGAATGGCTTTACTGCAGAGAAACACAGAGCTGCCAGCAACACACTCGCAGAACTGCCATGCAGCTCAGTCACCAAAGACGCCACGGCATTTGTAACGCATGTAGTGTATTTGGGGCTTTACTGCAGTCAGACACAGACACACTCCTGGCTCTTAAACGGGTTAGCTCTAGCTCCATGAGCATTTGCAAATAAACACATCCAGAGCAAGTCTGTGTTCGTTATAACCAGGGATTCACTTAAAAACACTGCTCATAGTTGCCCATTGTTTCAGTAATGTTTGTAACATTTTCTACAGTAGTATTAGTAATAGCAGCGGTTTCAAAGAAGTATACTGTGAGTTTGGGTCTGTACCTATCTCAATCAGAATGACATGGGCCTCCTTGTTCATCAGAGCATCATACAGGCCCACTTTCTGCTCGTAGCACAGGGGCTGGAGCTCCTCGGTGAGCTGCAGCACCTCCTCTTGTTCGGAGGCAGACAGCAGCAGGAGAAGTCTGCGGCTTCTCTGCAGAGTCTCTGAAATGGCATCATGCATCGCTGCAATACAAACACCACATGACACGACACAGTCAGAGCTTTGGTATACTCCAGTATCCTGAAAGTTCAAAACCAAAACATAATTCAATTGGGAGAGACTTTAATAGACCCCAGCAGGTAGAAACATCAGCGATGTGGTGAAGAGAGAGTATGTTAGATTTACTAGGGAAAAATTCTCCCCTTGCAGCCTAGGCACTAGTGGTGGTGAAGAGAATGTGATGGAGAGGCTGAGGAGGCTGATGGTTCTGCTGCTGCGGTGGAGCTGGTGGCAAAGGAGGGGTGCGCCATGTAGCTGAAACAGCAGGATGACTGAGGCGAGAAAAAGTCTATATAAATGACTTGAGAGGTGATTGGTTAAGAGGCAAAGGTGGCAGGCTGTGATTGGCTGAAAGTGACAGACAAGTGATTGGTGTTGAACGAGGGAAAGTAAAAGTAAAAGAGACCAAAACCTCTGTATGACCAAATAGAAAAGCTATTTAGCTTTTTTTTCCCACTCTTGGCCTGAGAAGCAAACTAATCCGTCCAGTACACCTTCACCCAATCTTGCATTTGAGAAAAACTGTTTCATTAAAATAGCATGCTGTATTAGCAATGACCTCTAAAAAACAGACCTTAATACACCATGTAGATTAGAATTTTATATTATGTTTAGGCTGTCAGCATTAACGCATTTACGCATGCGATTAATAAAAAAAAACTAATGTATTAAAATGTATTAACTCAAATTAATCACATGATCTGTTTTGCCGTAACAGCAGTGCTTCTCAAAGCACTTTGTAGGGCATGAAGCCGTGTCGGGGGGCACGTGACCGTTTTGGAAATGTGTGTATATCACAACATTGACTTGTTTTCACGGTGAACGACCCGCGCGTCCAGAGAAGAGAGCACCTGCCTCACGTTTGCCCGTGGTTTGACTTCAGGACGAGTCCACCTCTTTGGCCGCTGCACTACAGAGCTCTCCTTTCTCTCCCCTCACGAGTCTCGTGTAAAACTTTTTACTAATAAATGTTACGTGTGCTTTTTATATCGCTTCCTTTCACTGCCTCCGTCCATGCACGTTCCTGGGAGCTGTGCTTTCTGTGCGTCCTGGACCCGCTGTGAGAGCGGGGGGCGATCCATGGCCACCCCTGAACTTATGGAGCCACAAGACACAAACTCCTACAAACCATTCATTTGTGCTGTTTTTTTCCCCATAAAGCAGTTCTCAACTCAGAGCGGCAGCCTCACTGCGGACAGGTGACCGTGCCCCGCCCCTGACAGGTGACCCTGCCCCGCCCCTGACAGGTGACCCTGCCCCGCCCGTGACAGGTGACCCTGCCCCGCCCGTGACAGGTGACCCTGCCCCGCCCCTGACAGGTGACTGCATATGGTCATGGAAAATCTACCAAGTTATACATTGTGATTAATCGCAATTAATCACAGCCCAAGAGTGTGATTAATCTGATACATTTTTTTATCGATAGACAGCCTTAATTATGTTATTAAAAGTACAAGGCAGTGCCACCTCCCAGCAAGGAGGTTGTGAGTTCAGTCCTCAGGTCGACCAAAAGCCAACCTCCCTGGGTGCAGTCTGCATGTCCTCCCTATGGACCATTCCCTATGGACGCTTGCGGACAGGAGCAACAAACAATGCGAACATGGTGAGCAATGCCAAAGTGCCGAGTGACACGAATCAAGTGGCTCCAGCATAGTTTTTAGTTGAAAAAAAAGTCTATGGGGCTATTATTGTAGCAAAAAGATTTGTGCCGGCGTAAATGGATTTGTCTGTAATAAGATGTGTGCGTATCAAGTTTTGTGTGTGTATTAAGAATTGTGCCTGTGTAATTAGATTTGGGCGTTTGTATTATGATTTGCGTGTGCAAATTAAAGTTTGTGCATGCATATTACGATTTATGTGTGTGCGTAATACACTCCTGAGAGCAAATTAATTTTGCTCTTCAAAATACAGTATATAATCTTCCTGCAGGCCTACCAAACCAAAACAAACTCCCTACTACTGCCATCTACTGTGCCGACTGATCCACAGCCTCTAAGTCTAAACTCAGGGTAAAAGACACACAGATTGAAACAAACACACAGATCAGACATGGCAAGACTGTAGCAAAAAGATTTGTGTGTAATTAAAGCTTTGTCCGTAAGACTTAGAACTGTTAGCACTTTTGCATTTACAGATAGATCATTTTACACACACACAAATCTTAATATGCATGAACAAATCATATTATACACACAAATTGTATTATGCACACACAAAACTTGATATGCTTACACAAAACTTGATATGCACACATCTTATCACAGACAAATCAAATGTTTTTGCTACAATAATAGCCCCATAGAGGTCAACTTTATGCAAATATGGACTTGATGTGGACAAATGAAGACTTGATAAAGACTCGAGCGGAATTGGTCAAGGAACAAAAGTCGTGTCTTATCCCACCCCCTCTTTTCAGGTCGCTGACCAGGGGCTACCGACACAAAAAGAGCAAAGTGAGTTTAGGAAAGCAATTTTGTCACTTTTGATGTGAGTTCACCCTAAATTTGACCTACTGTCCAGGGTTTACCCCACCTAAGTCCCACAGTAGTTAGAACAGGCTCCAGTCACCCTTAACAGAGATAGCAGAAGGAGGTGAATGAATGAAGTACAAGGCAATGAAATGCTGTTGTTGTTGTTTTGTTGTTGTTGTTATTTATTTATTTTTTGCCTTGTACTGGCCTTAGACAGGCTTTTTCCAGTCATGTTTGCAGACAAGCAGAAACCTCTGCTGACTGTTGGTCTAGAGTGGCTGAAACATGAGGTGTTGGGATCTGTGTCAGCAAAAAGGTCATACTTGGAAAGCAACAATTGTTTCCACAGAGACTCAAGCCCAGAACATTCACATAAAGAGAACAGTAGAGCAAAGCGAGAGCACATTGGCCAAGAATGACTCGGACCAGGCATGTGGGGCCTTTCTCTATGGAGCTTGCATGTTCTCTCCATGTCTGGGTGAGTGCTTTTTCCCTGGTTGCTCTGGATTCCCTCATCAATCTAATCTAAAGCTAATCCTCCAGCTAGGAACTCCTGACCATCCTGGTTCAAGATAAAGGGCTCCTAGGCGCTCAGTTCGCCCGCTGCTTCTGACAGGTTTCCTCAAGGGCACTGGAAGGACGGTTTTAATGCAGAGGACAAAATATCTCAACAGGGACAGTAAAGAACCTGAAATCTATCTATTATAGGCAATGGCATTGGTTTGGGCAACAGTGGCACAGTGGGTTAAGTGTTTGCCCACCAACCAGAGGGTTGGTGGTTTGAACATTGCTCTGTTTGTTTGCAGGAGTCCTATATATCCACAGAGTTTAGTGACTAGCACCATCTGCTGATGTTAAGAGTCATTACATCTTGCACATGTGCAGAGCTAATGTGCTGCTTGGTCGTGGGTCGCTTCGATGTGACTGTAGAGATTTTAAGTCTTTAAAGAGTAACTCACCCCTACACCATTTTTTTTAGCTGATCAGCTGTACAAACAGGGCTTTAGTGATACATCTCACTATTTATAGTCTTATGTTTGACTGTTTTGTAAAAAAAGGTCTAAATTCACATTTTGTAGTGAAAACCGTCAGAGTGCTGCCCTCCTAGGGTCAAACAGTGGGATTTCTGCTCAATAGTTCCAGATAGGCAACTGTGACGTAGTATTTGACCACTTTACCGCACCTGTGCCGAGTATCTCCTCCCACGGCCCGTGCACTCCACGCCCTCGCTGTCTCTCTCCCCCGCGCGCTCGTCCCAGTCCCGCTGTTGCCAGGTGTGGGTCTTTTTCCTAAACACGCCACTCAGCCCCGCATTTACCGTTCAGTCTCCTCCGCCCCCCTCCCCTCTCACGGCTGCGCTTCTACTGCCCCGTGTGTCAGCGCACAATAAGGCATAATGAGCCTGATCAATAACAGTATATACTTACAAATTAGCAGTGTTGGGAGTAACGTGTTACAAAGTAACGAGATTACAATTGTCAGTAATGCAGGGGGAGCCCCCCAGTAAGTAATATTACAGTTACTAACAAAATACCCAATTAGTTACTTGCGTTACAGTCACTACAGTCACTTTCATTTACCTGCAGTTTACCGCAAGGACACAGAATGAAAATGCATTAAACGAATAGCGCTGATACGTTTTCTACTTTATTTTCATCCGTTCCCTTCTCTGTTCCTCTTTATGCGCGCAGCGGCCACTCGTCCTGTCCGCGCGCGTCGGGGCGCATGCAGCTGCTGCTGTCAGCGGGGACAGCGGGGAAAGAAGAGACGTGCACCGCTTTGGTGCTAACAACAAGTGCATTTTAGCTTCAGTGAAATAAAACTGTGTCCACAGGACTTGAACGCTGCACAGGAGCAGAGGCAGGTGAACCTAAAGGGCAGTATTTGCTGTGTCAGGCTGCACTGCTGCTGAAATGAATGCAGCTAAAAAAAACTTGAACACCTGTATAAAATAACAGTGCGGGTCAGGGCAACGGTGAGGCTATAGGCTTCTTCTATTTAGAATTGGGTTCATTTGGGCTTCCTGTTAGGAAATAATCCAAAAGGAAAGTAACTAAGTTACTTTCACGAGTCAGTAACCAAGTAAAGTAATATATTACTTTTCAAAAGAGTAACTAGTAATCTGTAACTGGTTACTTTTTTGAGTAACTAACCCAACTGCAAATTAGTGACACTGGGGAGAGTTTTGACTCCACAGATGTGTTTTAAACTTGCCACGCTTTAAGTCACTTTTTGTTTGATGACAATCGATTTCTTACTCGCGGAGATACGATCAAAAACAGCTCTCAGCTGAAATAATACCAGTAAATAAAGACGCGATCTGACGCACACGTTACTGCGGCGGCGCACGACGCCTTTCTCACAATATTTCAACTGTGTTATTATAAAAGGAACATAAAACATTAGTCCAGACGTCCTGCATTTTTTTCCCCCCATTTCTGGGACTTGGCAACCCTGCTGTGGAGGAGGTCCATGAGGTCTCTGACAGCTGTCAGTCACAGGACCAGGCCTCGCTCCTCCCTCAGTTCTCCTCCTCTGTCTCTACCAGGTCTCTGCCCACTTTTTGAGCAGTTTTCAATCTCTGGCAGTGGGCGGAGTCAGGCCTGGGCCAGGGGTGAGTTACTCTTTAAGTGGAGACAAGGGGAGACATGAGTAGACAAAGCAGTCGCCCTGCCTCGACTGATGGCAGTCGGACTTTGGGTTGGTGTGTCCCCCAGGGCAACACACTTCACCCACATTGCCTACTCTAGTCACAGTATGTGGCTGATATCATGAATTTTCGAATGTCTCCTGCTTTCTTGACTTGTATGTAGCAGTTCTGACTTGTTGTTTTGACCTTCTCCATATTGGGTCATGAGATGTTAGTGGACATGTGTCCACTGTCTCCTAGATAAGAAAACTGACCCCAAGCCAGCTAATCTTAGTCCATCCTTGACCAGTCTATATGTAAACCCAGGGACATTTACTTCTCCTGTATCTTATATAAGCTGTTGGGAAACTACACTGAAGGGGGCAGACTTTCAGACACTGGAGGAGTGAGTAGTGGGGGGTTCAGACGTTCAGATTTTTGCCATCTCTGTCTGCTGTGTTTGTTCCATTAAAGCAACTTTACAGACCACAATCACACTAAGGCCTCGGTGTTTCCTGCTTCTCTGTTTTTCATGATATGAGTGGCTGTAGTAAATTTTAGTATTATTCTGTAGTAATATCCTGTGGGTGTTAGGACAGACTGACCTTCGCCGGGGCAGTCGTCCCTCCCGCGGATGTACAGCCTGTACCCGTACTGCTCCTCCAGCTGCTGGGGCAGGAGCTGCAGGCAGAAGCTGCTCAGCTCCAGGGAGTTCAGGCCAGAGGGGTGGACACAGCTCACAAAGGCGTCATACAACTTTTCATCACAGACTGGGGAGGAAACAAGGGTTTTCACATGAATTCAGGAGGAGCACGGATCCCAAATATTACATTTACTGGATTCTATGAATACATGACTTGCAATAGATTTCTATTTAACAGCACTATTAGGAACAATATTAGGAAGCTAGGTTTAGGTAGAGAGTTTATTGTCCCCGTAGGGAAATTGATCTGCAGTGTTTAGTCCTGGGTTAGACCTGGTTTAGTTCTGAGTTAAACCTGGTTTTGTCCTGGTTTAGTCCTGGGTTAGACCTGGTTTTGTCCTGGTTTAGTCCTGGTTTAGTCCTGGTTTAGTCCTGGATTAGACCTGGTTTAGTCCTAAATTAGACCTGGGTTAGTTCAGGGTTAAACCTGGTTTTGTCCTGGTTTAGTCCTGGGTTAGACCTGGTTTTGTCCTGGTTTAGTCGTGGTTTAGTCCTGGATTAGACCTGGTTTAGTCCTAAATTAGACCTGGGTTAGTTCAGGGTTAAACCTGGTTTTGTCTTGGTTTAGTCCTGGATTAGACCTGGTTTAGTTCTGAGTTAAACCTGGTTTTGTCCTGGTTTAGTCCTGGGTTAGACCTGGTTTTGTCCTGGTTTAGTCCTGGATTAGACCTGGATTAGACCTGGTTTAGTCCTAAATTAGACCTGGGTTAGTTCAGGGTTAAACCTGGTTTTGTCTTGGTTTAGTCCTGGATTAGACCTGGTTTAGTTCTGAGCTAAACCTGGTTTTGTCCTGGTTTAGTCCTGGATTAGACCTGGTTTAGTTCTGAGTTAAACCTGGTTTTGTCCTGGTTTAGTCCTAAATTAGACCTGGGTTAGTTCAGGGTTAAACCTGGTTTTGTCTTGGTTTAGTCCTGGATTAGACCTGGATTAGACCTGGTTTAGTCCTAAATTAGACCTGGGTTAGTTCAGGGTTAAACCTGGTTTTGTCTTGGTTTAGTCCTGGATTAGACCTGGTTTAGTTCTGAGTTAAACCTGGTTTTGTCCTGGTTTAGTTCTGGGTTAGACCTGGTTTTGTCCTGGTTTAGTCCTGGGTTAGACCTGGTTTTGTCCTGGTTTAGTCCTGGATTAGACCTGGATTAGACCTGGTTTAGTCCTAAATTAGACCTGGGTTAGTTCAGGGTTAAACCTGGTTTTGTCTTGGTTTAGTCCTGGATTAGACCTGGTTTAGTTCTGAGCTAAACCTGGTTTTGTCCTGGTTTAGTCCTGGATTAGACCTGGTTTAGTTCTGAGTTAAACCTGGTTTTGTCCTGGTTTAGTCCTAAATTAGACCTGGTTTAGTTCTGAGTTAAACCTGGTTTTGTCCTGGTTTAGTCCTAAATTAGACCTGGGTTAGTTCAGGGTTAAACCTGGTTTTGTCTTGGTTTAGTCCTGGATTAGACCTGGATTAGACCTGGTTTAGTCCTAAATTAGACCTGGGTTAGTTCAGGGTTAAACCTGGTTTTGTCTTGGTTTAGTCCTGGATTAGACCCGGTTTAGTTCTGAGTTAAACCTGGTTTTGTCCTGGTTTAGTTCTGGGTTAGACCTGGTTTTGTCCTGGTTTAGTCCTGGATTAGACCTGGTTTAGTCCTAAATTAGACCTGGGTTAGTTCAGGGTTAAACCTGGTTTTGTCTTGGTTTAGTCCTGGTTTAGTCCTGGATTAGACCTGGTTTAGTCCTAAATTAGACCTGGGTTAGTTCAGGGTTAAACCTGGTTTTGTCCTGGTTTAGTCATTATTTAGACTTTGTTCAGTCCATTAAATAGTTCTTCAGTTCAGAATCCCTGCATTTCCTCTGAAAGCCTGTCCTGACCTGGGTCATGTAGATTTTCCTGGATGTAATAATCCATGCCGAGAATGGAAAAACCCTGCCTCATAATTTCCTTCTTCATTATTATCCCATATTTTTCACCAAACATCAAACTCACATAAGGTCTGCTGATGTGGAGTTAAACACGTCACCCTGTTCCTAGTACGGCTTGAGAGGATTCAGGGAAAAGGTATTTTTTTATCGCAGAGATATCTTACCACAGCGTTGGGTGAAACGTCTTCTCACTTCTCGGTAAGCTAGTGCCAGATCCACCCTGAACCAGTACAGGGAGGCTCCCAGGAGGGCGAGGCCCAGACAAAGGGAGAGGCACCAGGCCAGGGCCAAGCGAAATTCCCTGTGGTCTGCTGCAGGGAGGAGAGCACACCACCAACATGAACTTTTCAACTGAAGTCTGTGAAAACCCAAGTAATCCATATATACAAAGAAACCATAACAGATACATTCAGACATTCTGCTTTGTTCCCAGATTTATTTATTTTTTTTAAATATTGTTGGACACCTTTGCATTAGTATTTCAGGTTTTACTTCTTAAAATAATGTATATGTGGAACAGGGCCACTGCTAGCCAATTGGGTGCCCTAAGCATAATAATAATAATAATAATAATTATTATTATTGTTATTATTATTTTATCCTAGTGCATACCAACAAAAAAAACTAAAACATTTATAATCCCCATAAAAGACTAGCATCACAGAACATACCAGAACAGATACATTCAGAAATTAAAGGTCCTCTATTATGTTTTTTTTTTCTTTTTTTCCCCCAGGCTTTTCTGAAATAGGGTTGGATGCCTTTGCGTAGTATTCCAGGTTTTATAACTTAAAATAATGTGTTTTTTACACACATACACACACACACACACACACATCAGGCAGTGCAGCCGATGCTAGAGTTCTGGGGCCCAGGAGGTTTAGGGGTCCATGAGAGCTCTTTTTCTTTTTTGGTGAAGTCTCAAATAGCCATAGAAATTAACAAATGTGTGAATTCATTTCAACATGTAACAGGAAGAGCAGTTGGTGTGAATGTGTCTCCAAAAGCAATGTTTTTTTCTTTCCTAAGACAAAAAAACAGCAAAGTAATTACTTTTATTACCATTCATTCATTCATTTGTTCATCTTCTTCAGCTTTTTCCCATGAGGGGTTGCAGGTGACTGGAGCCTATCCCAGTAACTTTGGGCCTTACGCAGGATGCACCCTGGACAGGGGCCAGTTTGTCGCAGGGCTGACAGAGACAAACACAGACAGACAACCATTCACTCTCACATTCATTCATTAGGGTAAATTTAGAGTCACCAATTCACCTAACACATGCATGTCTTTGGATGGTGGGAGAAAGCCGGAGTACCCAGAGAGAACCCACAGTAACACGGGGAGGACATGCAGACTTCACCCAGAGGGTGTGTGTGTTGGCCAGGCTGAGGACTGAACCCACAGTCTCCTTGCTTTATATGATAATATGTAGACTGTAAGCACATGGTTTTGGCATCAGAACCTCTTCTGTTGGGGAGCTGTTACTTTTACTTTGATGAGACTGAGGCACAAAGATTGTGTTTCTGTGTTGGAGCAGCAGGGGCAGAGCAGAGCAATCTCTGGGGCTGGGACTACACTGGGCACTGGGGAGCCACTGAAATAGAAACTTAGTCAGACAGACAAACGTTAAAATATAGGAGTTGTTGTGATGTTTTGTCTTGAATTTTGGAGAAAAGTAAAACCATAAACTGTATACATTTTTTGTTGTTGTAGCTGCTGAAAATATTTTTTATCATCGAAAATGCACCAAAATTCAGGAAATTACATCTGTTTTGCTCAAAATTTTCTGGGTGAGGACCCCAGACCTGTTGCTTTAGATTCTTTCAAATAAAAAATTGTCTGCTATAGATAAATCAGGGACACGGCTCAGGAAGTAACACAAAGAGGTTTGTGTTTTTAATGGTGTGCATTTGTCATAATAGATCTTGTTCACAAGGGGTTACTCCCCAAGGAAAATCTTGTTTAGGGCCACTAACATTCTTGAGCTGGCCTGAAATGTTAGGACTTTAATTCTCTCAATTTATCCAGGCTTGGTACTGGCACAAAGAGTAGACTTGCTTGGAACCCTTGTAGCTCAACTGTATGGTATGTAATGTATGAATGTTGCACAGATGTGTTCACACAACACAGCCTGAAACACTTACCACGCTGCAGGCCACAAACTCTGCAGTGCAGAGGAAGAGGAGCATGATTAAAGTCACATGGGTCTCACAGCAACACTAGCTACACACATGGGTGATGTTAGCAGTTCAGACTGTAGCTCCTGACAGTTCAGACTATATTTATCTGTGTCATGGACTACAGCGCTATTGCATGGTTGTATATATATATATATATATATATATATATATATATATATATATATATATATATATATATATATATATATATAATATGAAGCCCAAAAATGATTCATACCCTTCTCAATAATCAGTAGAAAGGCCTATATTTCAGCGATCAAGCGCTTCCTATAATTGCTGACCAGCTTTTTGCATGTCTCCTTGGTATTTTTGCCCATTCATCTTTAGCAATGAGCTCCAACTCTTTCAGGTTGAGGGTCTCTTTGCCATCACCCTGATCTTTAGCTCCCTCCACAGATTCTCAATTGGATTCAAGTCAGGACTCTGGCTGGGCCACTGCAAAACGTTAATGTTTTTGTCTGCTAGCCATTTCTTCACCACTTTGTGTGTTTTGGGTCGTTGTTGTGCTGAAATGTCCACTGGTGCCCAAGGCCAAGTTTCTCTGCAGACTGCCTGATGTTGAGAATTTTTTTGTATTGCTCCTTTTTCATGGTGCCATTTACTGTGATTAGGTTCCCTGGTCCAGCAGCTGAAAAACACACCCAAAACATTAGGTTCCCACCGCCAGGTTTGACAGTGGGGATGGTGTTCTTAGGGTTGAAGGCTTCTCCTGTTTTACACCAAATGAAGGATACATCATTGTGGCCAAACAATTCAATTTTTGTTTCATCTGACCATAAAACAGAAGCCCAGAAGTCTTCTCTTTTGTCCAGATGAGCATTTGCAAAGGCCAAGCAGCCTTTTTGTGCCTTATCTGGACAAGTGGTGTCCTCCTTGGTCTGTGTTGGTGGAACCCAGTGGTGTGCAGTGTGTGTCTGCCTTGAGATGTTGCCACCAGCAGAGCGCAGATTCATCAGGATGGCCTTGGTGGTGATCCCTCCACAGCTGCAGGTCCTCAGAGAGCTCCTTTGTCTTAGCCATGACTGTCCACAAACCAACAGCAGAGAGCTTCTGTTTTTCACCTGTTGTGTTGATTAAAACAGCTGTTTCCAGTGAATCAGGGTAACTAGGATGCTTTAGAAGAGCATGGACTATTTGGAAGGGTATAGAACTTTGCATTTTCCCATAGACTGTGACAGTTTGCAAAGGGTATGAATAATTTTGGACAAGCCACTTTTTGCTCAAATGTAAAAAAAGGCTGAGAAATATTTTTTTGCACAATGATACTTCTTGTACATCGTCTTATTATCTTTTGGGAGAAGCCTGTGTGTGTGTGTGTGTGTGTGTGTGTGTGTGTGTGTGTGTGTGTGTGTGTGTGTGTGTGTGTGTGTGTGTGTGTGTGTGTGTGTGTGTCTGTGTGTGTGTGTGTGTGATTTTTTTTATATACATATTTTTGCCCTAATTTCATAGATACATTCTCAGACAGGACATCATGGAGAGAGCCGGGGAATGACATGGAGCAAATCTGCCTGAGCGTGGAATCTAACCTGGGCCGGTTCAGTTTATGGACTGACCTTTGACCCCACTGGCAGGATTTTCTGAACAATGAATAGTCAGTTGGATGTAAGATGAGTTAAATTGAAAGTTTTTAGACATATAAACATTAAATTAGGTGAACAAAAAATATTAGTTATTGAAAATTTGAGATTTTGAGTTGGTCCCAAAACTCAAAAATCTTGAGGGATCCTTTGCCTTAAGTTTATTAATTAATTTATTTATTTATTTTCAGTGTGATGGACAAAAAACTATTTTGATGTTGCACCTCAGGGCCACCATACATCACAAATACACAATCATCTCCTCTTCACACAGTTTTGTTCAGAGGTCATGGGGGTGCTGTCGTCCCTCTTTCTACCCAAATAGTTACACCAATTTCTTCTGATTGCAATAAGCCTGGCAAAAACAAAACAACTATTCTTTTAAACTGGAAAGACAGAAACAAAATATCAATAAATCACTGGCCAAGCTTCTTTACAGATCACAGTACGCTTGAAAAACTCACAGCAGCAATTAAAGACAATATAGCTTTATTTTATCACTTTTCCCCGACTACACTAATAGCTGATTCCTCTCATGTCCAACCTTAACCCACTTTTTCACTGACCTCTCATATTTATGTAAAGAGGTGAGTAAAGTGAAAAATCGGTTACCTTCTTTGAGCCACAGCAGCCCCTCATCCTCTCCGACCGGGTTCATAATCCGACACACAAACGGCACGTTCAGGAAATCTCTGTGGACTTCAGAGATGACCAGAGTGGACGTGGCCTGGACTCGATGCTTCTCGCGAACACTGGGAAACAACAGGACAGGTTGATATCTTTAACTCTTGCCAAGGAAACGATTCTGCAAAACTGGAAATCAAAACACTCAATAAACATCAACCACTGGTCTAATTCCCTCATCCAACACATATCAGTTTGACAGATGTCAGTGTAGTATGATGATGGCACGCATAAACCACTTTAACATTGTTTTCAAGCAGTCACCAATATTAACAACATAAACTCCACCATAACACCATAATATACCATTATTACAGTATATACCAGAATGCCATACACATTACCATAAACACACACCCACGCATAATTCTATCTCTGTTAATCTATTCATTATATTTAATCATATTTACTGTTGCCATTATTGCCGTTATTATTGTTATTACTATTATTGTTGTGATTTTTACCGTCATTATTATTATTATTATTATTATTATTATTATTATTATTATTATGACTGTTTCTGTTGTTGTTAATATTGTTGCTATTACTGTTATTATCACTTGTATTTTTACCACTATTCTTCTTCTTCTTCTATTCTTCAGAAACTAAAACCAAATAGACTGTTTATTCCATAAATAAACAAAAAAATAAACGTATATATACAGATATGTATTAATATAAAAAAGTGAAGGTTAGGGCGAGTATCGGTTGGTTCTGTTGCTAGGGGGGCAACGCCTTCTGGTAGCAGGCTCACCAAAAAAAGAAAATGTTGTACTTTTAACGCACAGTGTAGGACATCCACATCTACACACACATTATAATTATAATTTAATTTTATGAAATATCACCATTAGGACCACTAGATCAAAATTATATTATTCTAACATATTTAAAACACATAACGCATATGATTAATATAGTGATGATGTGATAAGTAATAGCAATGATATTGACTGCTCCATATTGTTGCATTTGTTTTTGATTATTATTATTATTATTATTACTATTATTATTGTATTTTTTTTCTTTCTGAAAATGTTATTTCTTTGCTTTTATTGTTCTAACCCCCAAAACTTTTTGAGAGTCAAAAGACTAACACATACAAATATACACTGCCACATTACCAACACAGTAAAACTTATACAACTTAGTTTGTTTGTTTGTTTGTTATAAGTTTGTTTGTTTGTTTTTATTACTACTAATAATGAAAATATTGACCCCTGATCTAGAGGATCCCTGGTTCAAGTCCAGGTCAGGGTACTATATCTTTATCATTGTGAATAAGAGACAATAATGTCTTGGCCAGGGGCGTAACATCAGGCAGTGGGGGCCCAGGACATGAGGGGGCCCACTGAGAGACCTAAATTGGTGGGTTATGTTCTGGGCTGTCTGGGCAGTACACAGCAGACATGATTTATTTTTAAAAACAAGCTTTTCTAATGATTAAAAAATGTTTTTTTAAATGTATGATATGCATAATTCCCTCACAATTATTACTTTGAAAATCTTGTGGAACAAAAAATAAACATAATATTTTTTGTAGCACTTACATGTTTGAATATCTTAAACAAAGTATTAATCGACTTTTTGTAATGTAATAAGTATATGGATGTATACGCAGTAAATTCTCAAGAGTAAAAAAACACAGTGGTAATAAAAATTAACCCTTTCATAGTTAATTTAACAATGGCAAGAGTTACTAAACTGAGATTAGAGTAAAATTCCCTTCATTGGTGTAAATATCCAGAGTTAACATTGTCAGTGTTAATAAACAGTGTAATAACAGGAGTTCACTGTAAGAGTTACTACAGCAGCAACAGTCACACTACAGTCTCACTACAGCGGTGTTCCCCAGAACTGACTCTGTCCTCTGTAGCTACGCCCAGCTTTAAACCAGCTCAAACCAAATGGACAGTTTTTCTGCTTCTGCATTTGATAAAAGACGTGTGGTAAGTTCACTTTTATACCATAAAATCATTTAGTACTATATTTTTGTAGCTGTTCAACATTGATTTAAGGTGTTTTGTCTCTTAACTCTCATGTCTCTGGGTGCTGTGCTGGTGATTAGCTTATTTCAAGCTAACAGTAGCCCATAGCTAGCAGCCTAACTCCAGCTCTTCATTCAAAATTGAACATTTTTATTTCATTTTCTACCTGATTAAACACTAGCATTTTTTTTTACTAACCTTTGCAAACAACGGGCATACCACATCATATTTTTCATGTGCTAAGCTAACACACACTGAGGCCCTATTTGTAAAATAACGTGTATCTTTTATTTATTTAATTTTTTTTTTTTAATTGTTACTATTTTGCAGGTGATGGAGTTTTGTCTGAGAAGAAAACACAGGTGAATTTTTCTCTTGGGGAATTTGAATTTAATGTTGAATGTAGGAAGTATTGTTCTTTTATGTATGTTTTACACCATATGTCTTATTTTAATAAAGAGGTATGATAGCATGGATATATTGTGTTTTATTTCTGCAGTGCAATAGTTTTAGGTGTATTTTTGGAAGTCATTTTTTAATAAATCGGTTTAGCTATAGATTCAGTTAATTCTGATTAACACTTAACCCAGAGTCTTCTTTAAATGACACTATAAAGAGTTGGTTATATCCCAGTAAAACTCCAGTTACACACAGTTGGTGTCAGTGCAGTGGAAAATACTAACTCTTGCCAGTGTTGGATTAACTCTGAACATTTAACTCTGTCACAAGAGTAAACTTTACTCTTTCTGGGTTAGGCAAATGTTCACTCAGACAGTGCTGAAACTAACTCTTGAATTTTTTTATGTACACTGTCAGTTTTACTGTGTAGACTTCCTAAATGTGATTCATAACTTTGGAGCCCATTCTGAAAACCTGCACTGGGGCCCCTCATTACCACCTTATGCTGCTGGCCTTGGCATTGGTCTGGGCCCTCACAGCACTTCTAGCTCTTCAATACTGTTTAATATAACAAATAGAGATGAAACTACCTCTGAATGTATTTGGATAAATGCACAACCAATCAGGATTAAGTACCAGTAAAAGAATAAACAAAATATTGAAGAAAAGTCCACCTTATTTTGGACAAACCGCTCTGATTGGTCGGTTTGGGTCAGACACTTACTACTCCCAGGAGAAGGTGATCTCTGGGTAGTCATCTGTGTGTGTCCCGTTTATGATCCAGTATATCAAGGTCTGATCATCCTCAGAGTAGCCCGCGTCAGCCAAGCACCTCAGCTCTGCACTCCCACCTGGAACCAGAGCCACAGAATACTACTACTACATACTACTACATACTACTACATACTACTAAATACTACTAAATACTACTACAGATATACACTTTCTCTGGTATTTCAGGCAAATCTCTAAAATGATACTGATTAACATACAGGACCTGAGAATGTCACTTTTTACTATTTTTTATTACTATCACTATTACTATTATTACTATTATTAGGTCTAAACCAGGATTAAACCAGGATTAAACCAGGATTAAACCAGGTCTAAACCAGGTCTAAACCAGGATTAAACCTGGATTAAACCAGGATTAAACCAGGTCTAAACCAGGTCTAAACCAGGAGTAAACCAAGATTAAACCAGGTCTAAACCAGGTCTAAACCAGGTCTAAACCAGGACTAAACCAGGATTAAACCAGGATTAAAACAAGATTAAACCAGAATTAAACCAGGTCTAAACCAGGTCTAAACCAGGTCTAAACCAGGACTAAACCAGGATTAAACCAGGATTAAACCGAGATTAAACCAGGATTAAACCAGGATTAAACCAGGTCTAAACCAGGTCTAAACCAGGTCTAAACCAGGATTAAACCAGGATTAAACCAGGATTAAACCAGGTCTAAACCAGGTCTAAACCAGGAGTAAACCAAGATTAAACCAGGTCTAAACCAGGTCTAAACCAGGTCTAAACCAGGAGTAAACCAAGATTAAACCAGGTCTAAACCAGGTCTAAACCAGGTCTAAACCAGGACTAAACCAGGATTAAACCAGGATTAAACCAGGATTAAACCAGGTCTAAACCAGGTCTAAACCAGGTCTAAACCAGGTCTAAACCAGGAGTAAACCAAGATTAAACCAGGTCTAAACCAGGTCTAAACCAGGTCTAAACCAGGAGTAAACCAAGATTAAACCAGGTCTAAACCAGGTCTAAACCAGGTCTAAACCAGGTCTAAACCAGGAGTAAACCAAGATTAAACCAGGATTAAACCAGGGCTAAACCCGGATTAAACCAGGACTAAACTAGGTCAAATAATTTTTTGAACTATGTTTGGCTGAAACATTTAGAGTAACTCACACAATTAAGCATTAAGTAAGTATTATTTAAGCATTAGTAACCAGACAATAAGTAATTTGCAAAGCATTATTTCAACATCTATTATTAAGCTTATATAAATCAGTGCAAAGTTATAAACATCTGTTTTAATACAGCATGTATAAACTGCATAATTAATCCAATTATTATCAACATATTCATTAATGCTTCATTACTGCTTAACAGTTGTGAGTTATTCTAAAAGTGTGACCCATTTTTAGACTGGCAGATTTTCAGATGTCATGAATGTAAAAAAACTCACCCAGTTCTACTTCGACAGTCTGATCCCGAGGGTAGACCACGTGAGGCTCCACATAGACTGTATCTGTGAACATCAGTACACATCAGTATACTCCAGTACACACCAGTATACTCCAGTACACACCAGTATACTCCAGTACACACCAGGATACTCCAGTACACACCAGTATACTCCAGTACACACCAGGATACTCCAGTACACACCAGTATACTCCAGTACACACCAGGATACTCCAGTACACACCAGGATACTCCAGTACACACCAGGATACTCCAGTACACATCAGTATACTCCAGTACACACCAGTATACTCCAGTACACACCAGTATACTCCAGTACACACCAGGATACTCCAGTACACACCAGTATACTCCAGTACACACCAGGATACTCCAGTACACACCAGTATACTCCAGTACACACCAGGATACTCCAGTACACACCAGTATACTCCAGTACACACCAGGATACTCCAGTACACACCAGTATACTCCAGTACACACCAGGATACTCCAGTACACACCAGGATACTCCAGTACACACCAGTATACTCCAGTACACATCAGTATACTCCAGTACACACCAGTATACTCCAGTACACACCAGGATACTCCAGTACACACCAGTATACTCCAGTACACACCAGTATACTCCAGTACACACCAGGATACTCCAGTACACATCAGTATACTCCAGTACACATCAGTATACTCCAGTACACACCAGTATACTCCAGTACACATCAGTATACTCCAGTACACATCAGTATACTCCAGTACACACCAGGATACTCCAGTACACATCAGTATACTCCAGTACACATCAGTATACTCCAGTACACACCAGTATACTCCAGTACACACCAGGATACTCCAGTACACACCAGTATACTCCAGTACACACCAGTATACTCCAGTACACATCAGTATACTCCAGTACACACCAGTATACTCCAGTACACACCAGTATACTCCAGTACACACCAGGATACTCCAGTACACACCAGTATACTCCAGTACACACCAGTATACTCCAGTACACACCAGTATACTCCAGTACACACCAGGATACTCCAGTACACATCGGTATACTCCAGTACACACCAGGATACTCCAGTACACACCAGGATACTCCAGTACACATCAGTATACTCCAGTACACACCAGGATACTCCAGTACACACCAGTATACTCCAGTACACACCAGGATACTCCAGTACACATCGGTATACTCCAGTACACACCAGTATACTCCAGTACACACCAGTATACTCCAGTACACATCAGTATACTCCAGTACACATCAGTATACTCCAGTACACACCAGTATACTCCAGTACACACCAGTATACTCCAGTACACATCAGTATACTCCAGTACACATCAGTATACTCCAGTACACATCGGTATACTCCAGTACACACCAGTATACTCCAGTACACACCAGTATACTCCAGTACACATCAGTATACTCCAGTACACACCAGTATACTCCAGTACACATCAGTATACTCCAGTACACACCAGGATACTCCAGTACACACCAGGATACTCCAGTACACACCAGGATACTCCAGTACACATCGGTATACTCCAGTACACATCAGTATACTCCAGTACACACCAGTATACTCCAGTACACACCAGGATACTCCAGTACACATCAGTATACTCCAGTACACACCAGGATACTCCAGTACACACCAGGATACTCCAGTACACACCAGTATACTCCAGTACACATCAGTATACTCCAGTACACATCAGTATACTCCAGTACACACCAGGATACTCCAGTACACATCGGTATACTCCAGTACACACCAGTATACTCCAGTACACATCAGTATACTCCAGTACACACCAGGATACTCCAGTACACATCGGTATACTCCAGTACACACCAGTATACTCCAGTACACATCAGTATACTCCAGTACACACCAGTATACTCCAGTACACATCAGTATACTCCAGTACACACCAGTATACTCCAGTACACATCAGTATACTCCAGTACACACCAGGATACTCCAGTACACACCAGTATACTCCAGTACACATCAGTATACTCCAGTACACATCAGTATACTCCAGTACACACCAGGATACTCCAGTACACATCAGTATACTCCAGTACACACCAGTATACTCCAGTACACACCAGTATACTCCAGTACACACCAGGATACTCCAGTACACACCAGGATACTCCAGTACACATCAGTATACTCCAGTACACACCAGGATACTCCAGTACACATCAGTATACTCCAGTACACACCAGTATACTCCAGTACACACCAGGATACTCCAGTACACACCAGTATACTCCAGTACACACCAGTATACTCCAGTACACACCAGTATACTCCAGTACACATCAGTATACTCCAGTACACATCAGTATACTCCAGTACACACCAGGATACTCCAGTACACATCAGAAAACATTTGCCTCTCCAAGGACCATCTGTAATGCTTTAATCCAGTGGTTCCCAACCTTTTTAGTTTTGTGTACCCTTAGGACCTGGATTAGTCCTAGTTTAGTCTTAGTTTAGTCCTGGTCTAAACTGGTTTATTTCTTTTTGAGTTCTGGTTTTAGACCTGGTTTAGACCTTTAATCCTGATTTAGACTTAGTTTAATTCTAGTTTAGTCCTGGTTTACACCTGGTTTAGACCTGCTTTAGTCCTTATTTATACCTGCTTTGGTTTAGTCCTGCTCCTGGTTTAGACCTGCTTTATTCTTGACTTAGACCTTCTTTAGTCCTTATTTAGTCCTGCTTCAGTCCTGGTTTAGTTCTAGTTTAAACCTTAGACCTAGTTTATTTCTGGTTTAGTCCTGCTTTAGTATTGGTTTAGACCTGGTTGAGTCTTGATTTAGACCTGATTTAGTCCTGGTTTAGTCCTAGCTTAGATGTAGTTTGGACCTGGTTTATTTCTGGTTTAGTCCTGGTTTAGTCCTGGTTTAGACTTGGTTTAGTCTTGATTTAGACCTGCTTTAGTCCTGGTTTAGACCTGGTTTAGTCCTGCTTTAGTCCTGGTTTAGACCTGGTTTAGTCCTTGTTTAGACCTGCTTTAGTCCTGGTTTAGACCTGCTTTAGTCCTGGTTTAGACCTGGTTTAGTCCTGCTTTAGTCCTGGTTTAGACCTGGTTTAGTCCTGCTTTAGTCCTGGTTTAGACCTGGTTTAGTCCTGCTTTAGACCTGGTTTAGTCCTTGTTTAGACCTGCTTTAGTCCTGGTTTAGTCCTGCTTTAGTCCTGGTTTAGACCTGGTTTAGTCCTTGTTTAGACCTGCTTTAGTCCTGGTTTAGACCTGCTTTAGTCCTGGTTTAGTCCTGCTTTACTCCTGGTTTAGACCTGGTTTAGTCCTGCTTTAGTCCTGGTTTAGACCTGGTTTATCCCTGCTTTAGACCTGGTTTAGTCCTTGTTTAGACCTGCTTTAGTCCTGCTTTAGTCCTGGTTTAGACCTGGTTTAGTCCTGCTTTAGTCCTGGTTTAGACCTGGTTTAGTCCTGCTTTAGACCTGGTTTAGTCCTTGTTTAGACCTGCTTTAATCCTGGTTTAGTCCTGCTTTAGTCCTGGTTTAGACCTGGTTTAGTCCTGCTTTAGTCCTGGTTTAGACCTGGTTTAGTCCTGCTTTAGACCTGGTTTAGTCCTTGTTTAGACCTGCTTTAGTCCTGGTTTAGACCTGCTTTAGTCCTGGTTTAGACCTGGTTTAGTCCTGCTTTAGACCTGGTTTAGTCCTTGTTTAGACCTGCTTTAGTCCTGGTTTAGTCCTTGTTTAGACCTGCTTTAGTCCTGGTTTAGTCCTGGTTTAGACCTGGGTTAGTCCTGCTTTAGACCTGGTTTAGTCCTTGTTTAGACCTGCTTTAGTCCTGGTTTAGTCCTGCTTTAGTCCTGGTTTAGTCCTGGTTTAGACTTGGTTTAATCCATGTTTTGTCCTTCTTTAGTGTCTCATCCCTCGCTATAGTCCTGGGTTAGTCCAGATTTAGGTTTATTTTAGTCTTTGAAAGCCCAATATATAAAGGTAATATAAATGATCACACAACTCCACATACCCCCTGCAATGTGCTCGCGTACCCCTATGGGTCCCCGTACCCCTGGTTGGGAAACACTGCTCTAATGGACCAGATCTAGACTAAGACTTAAATAGCAATTTTCCTTTGATAATACACAATATAGCCAGAGTTCAGCCAGGACTAAACCAGATAAATCAGCATCCATTTCCAAACCATATGTGGCCCACAGGTTTTTTCTTTTATCTGGACCAAGGGATTTATTTAATTTGCTGATGTCAAAACCTCAGATGAAGAGCAGGGGTCAGTATAAATGAAATATTCAAACAGAAAATCCACAAATAATGAATGAACCTGATTATTACTGAGTACTTCCTCCAGCACTGGCTCCTTCACTCATGTATTCTGTCCTGCTTGTGAATACCTACCGCTGCTCAGAGTCACATTCACGCTCCAGGCCGCGGTGTGGTTCTGTCCTCCCACACTCACGTCTATAAAGCAGGTGTATATCCCAGCATCCTCCAGGGTGGTCTCTGAGAGCCACAGCTGGCCCCGCTGATCCACCCAGACGGGGTTCTTTCTGTACAGGGGAGCACAGTCCTGCAAACACACAGGGCATTATTCTGTAATTAAATCTGTACAAACCACCAACACTGATTGCACTGACCAATCAACAAACTCTCTGCATCCAGTCATTTATCCAAAATCCTGTGTACAGCTCTGTTTCCACTGATTCCTCACAAACAAATTGCATCATACAAAGGTTTAAGGCAGCTTTTTTTTCTCTGTGTCCACGCACTGTGACAGCAGGAGCTCATTCCCTGCATAAGAAATACAGAATGAAAGGGAGCGAGCGATATAAAGAGAAAAATCTCTGTAGAAAACGCTGAATCTTGTCTCACCTGTCTGACCCTCACCTGTCTGACCCTCACCTGTCTGACCCTCACCTGTCTGACTCTCACCTGTCTGACCCTCACCTGTCTGACTCTCACCTGTCTGACCCTCACCTGACTCTCACCTGTCTGACCCTCACCTGTCTGACTCTCACCTGTCTGACTCTCACCTGTCTGACCCTCACCTGACTCTCACCTGTCTGACCCTCACCTGTCTGACCCTCACCTGTCTGACTCTCACCTGTCTGACTCTCACCTGTCTGACCCTCACCTGACTCTCACCTGTCTGACCCTCACCTGTCTGACTCTCACCTGTCTGACTCTCACCTGTCTGACCCTCACCTGTCTGACTCTCACCTGTCTGACCCTCACCTGACTCTCACCTGTCTGACCCTCACCTGTCTGACCCTCACCTGTCTGACTCTCACCTGTCTGACCCTCACCTGACTCTCACCTGTCTGACCCTCACCTGTCCGACCCTCACCTGTCTGACTCTCACCTGTCTGACCCTCACCTGTCTGACTCTCACCTGTCTGACCCTCACCTGTCTGACTCTCACCTGTCTGACTCTCACCTGTCTGACCCTCACCTGTCTGACCCTCACCTGTCTGACTCTCACCTGTCTGACCCTCACCTGTCTGACCCTCACCTGACTCTCACCTGTCTGACTCTCACCTGTCTGACCCTCACCTGTCTGACCCTCACCTGTCTGACCCTCACCTGACTCTCACCTGTCTGACTCTCACCTGTCTGACTCTCACCTGTCTGACCCTCACCTGTCTGACTCTCACCTGTCTGACCCTCACCTGACTCTCACCTGTCTGACCCTCACCTGTCTGACTCTCACCTGTCTGACTCTCACCTGTCTGACCCTCACCTGACTCTCACCTGTCTGACTCTCACCTGTCTGACTCTCACCTGTCTGACCCTCACCTGTCTGACTCTCACCTGTCTGACCCTCACCTGACTCTCACCTGTCTGACCCTCACCTGTCTGACCCTCACCTGTCTGACTCTCACCTGTCTGACCCTCACCTGACTCTCACCTGTCTGACTCTCACCTGTCTGACTCTCACCTGTCTGACCCTCACCTGTCTGACTCTCACCTGTCTGACCCTCACCTGACTCTCACCTGTCTGACCCTCACCTGTCTGACCCTCACCTGTCTGACTCTCACCTGTCTGACCCTCACCTGACTCTCACCTGTCTGACCCTCACCTGTCTGACCCTCACCTGTCTGACTCTCACCTGTCTGACCCTCACCTGTCTGACTCTCACCTGTCTGACCCTCACCTGTCTGACTCTCACCTGTCTGACTCTCACCTGTCTGACCCTCACCTGTCTGACCCTCACCTGTCTGACTCTCACCTGTCTGACCCTCACCTGTCTGACCCTCACCTGACTCTCACCTGTCTGACTCTCACCTGTCTGACCCTCACCTGACCCTCACCTGTCTGACTCTCACCTGTCTGACCCTCACCTGACTCTCACCTGTCTGACCCTCACCTGTCTGACTCTCACCTGTCTGACTCTCACCTGTCTGACCCTCACCTGTCTGACTCTCACCTGTCTGACCCTCACCTGACTCTCACCTGTCTGACCCTCACCTGTCTGACCCTCACCTGTCTGACTCTCACCTGTCTGACCCTCACCTGACTCTCACCTGTCTGACCCTCACCTGTCCGACCCTCACCTGTCTGACTCTCACCTGTCTGACCCTCACCTGTCTGACTCTCACCTGTCTGACCCTCACCTGTCTGACTCTCACCTGTCTGACTCTCACCTGTCTGACCCTCACCTGTCTGACCCTCACCTGTCTGACTCTCACCTGTCTGACCCTCACCTGTCTGACCCTCACCTGACTCTCACCTGTCTGACTCTCACCTGTCTGACCCTCACCTGTCTGACCCTCACCTGTCTGACCCTCACCTGACTCTCACCTGTCTGACTCTCACCTGTCTGACTCTCACCTGTCTGACCCTCACCTGTCTGACTCTCACCTGTCTGACCCTCACCTGACTCTCACCTGTCTGACCCTCACCTGTCTGACTCTCACCTGTCTGACTCTCACCTGTCTGACCCTCACCTGACTCTCACCTGTCTGACTCTCACCTGTCTGACTCTCACCTGTCTGACCCTCACCTGTCTGACTCTCACCTGTCTGACCCTCACCTGACTCTCACCTGTCTGACCCTCACCTGTCTGACCCTCACCTGTCTGACTCTCACCTGTCTGACCCTCACCTGACTCTCACCTGTCTGACTCTCACCTGTCTGACTCTCACCTGTCTGACCCTCACCTGTCTGACTCTCACCTGTCTGACCCTCACCTGACTCTCACCTGTCTGACCCTCACCTGTCTGACCCTCACCTGTCTGACTCTCACCTGTCTGACCCTCACCTGACTCTCACCTGTCTGACCCTCACCTGTCTGACCCTCACCTGTCTGACTCTCACCTGTCTGACCCTCACCTGTCTGACTCTCACCTGTCTGACCCTCACCTGTCTGACTCTCACCTGTCTGACTCTCACCTGTCTGACCCTCACCTGTCTGACCCTCACCTGTCTGACTCTCACCTGTCTGACCCTCACCTGTCTGACCCTCACCTGACTCTCACCTGTCTGACTCTCACCTGTCTGACCCTCACCTGACCCTCACCTGTCTGACCCTCACCTGTCTGACTCTCACCTGTCTGACTCTCACCTGTCTGACTCTCACCTGACTCTCACCTGTCTGACTCTCACCTGTCTGACTCTCACCTGTCTGACTCTCACCTGTCTGACCCTCACCTGTCTGACCCTCACCTGTCTGACTCTCACCTGTCTGACCCTCACCTGTCTGACATTTCCAGTAATTTAACAGCTGTACATTCAATACATGTTACTTGTGTTTAGTGAGCCCAGTTTAAAATAGGCTCATATACATGAAAATAAAAATAAGCTTCTATTTCTGCTTCACAATAAACTGTATGGCCACAAATCTAGTTCATTTTTATTCACAGATTTATGAGAAATCAATAAGAGAATCAATAAAGAATCAGACTGATAAGCAGAATTGACAATGGCATTGACATTGATAAAACCATATCAATTCCCATCCCTAGTTGTGAAACATTTCTTCATTCAGAACGGGCCACACACGAAAAAATCTACGGGATTTCAGATTCTCAAAACAAAGGTTTTTCCCTGCAAAATGTTGTTCTGCATCAAATCTCTTTAAATATCCCCCAAAAGCAAGTTTTTGCATCAAAATGGTCAAACTCTGATCAGGTGACTTAATGTGCACATTCACTCTCATCCCTCTGAGTCCTGCTCTCAGCAGCTACAGCGCTCACTGATTTAGCGCAGTGAACGTCTGGGTTCACATTTTACCCAAAGGAATGAACAGGAAACTGTGGATATTTTCATTCCCTAAAACCTGACAGTTTTTATACCAGAACAGTAACAAGGTATTGATGTAAGTAGAGAATGTATATTTTATAGATTTCTGGGTTTTACTGTACAATATTTTATAGCAGTCTTTGGTTACTGTGATGTGCTGTAAACCTGCAGTAGTGTATTTTTATACTACAATATGTAGAAAAGAGCATTGCAGTAACAGCAAACTGAAGCATGGAACATTAGCTTCATTCTTCATGCTGACACTAATGAAAATATATTTATTCTGATAGAGAAAAAGAGTTTATATTTCTCCTCTTGTGATGGCTGCTGGGAAAACTCTCTTGAGAGACAGATCCAACCTCACTGTAAACAGGTGTCCTTGGTCCTTATGATGTATTTTTTTATTAAAAGGAATGAAACAAATATTTTGTACATTGACTCATTCCCCTGACTCTCTGCCTTTCCTGTGTGAAAACACTGAAATAGAAGTAATTTCCTTGGAATCAGATGCTGAAAGCTCACAGATGTTAGATGTTTGCAGCTACAATTAAGTTTCTATATTTAAAGAGACAGCATTTTGACCAAAATCTGTTTTCATGGGTGAACAAGACTGTTGTATTGGCCAAACAAAGTGAATTCAGTGAGGCTGTGTGTCTGTGTGAAAGCTGTGTGAAGACTTTTGAAAAAGAGTTTGAAAACTGTGTGAAATAAATCAATTGAGAAAACCTATAAAACGCTTTGTTTTAGTCACATAAAGTTTGTAAAGGTTGTAAAACGTGCTGTTGGTCTGTTCTGAATAAAAGAGTGTCACACCCTGCACTCTGCTGCCCTCTCCTGGTCTCTTCACGTCTTTCTCATGGCACAAGTAGTGATTAAAGACAGATAATGTTCTTAAAGGTTGTAAAACGTGCTGCTGTTCTAGAGGAGGAACTTTAAACCAGGATTGGTTTAAAAGGATAAATAAAAGAAGAATATAGCCTCTTTTCAACATTTTCAATAATGTCTACTCTCTCATTTTTATCTCTTGTTCCTGTTTCTTCTTTTTGCATTCTGACGCTCTACTCACAACCTGGTTATGGCCAAAAGGCATTAAAAGCTAATGTTTTTTTTTTTCCACAGTCTTAAGAATTTGATGAGGAGTGTATTTCGAATGATAGCAATTTTTACACTGTTCCACATGTTTTATTGTTTTAGAGTGTAATGAAAGTCTTACCAAGAACTGTTTTTTGTTCTATCTTTATTTTCAAACCTTTGAACATTTTCTGCTCCTGTAAAGTACATAGACAAATAACTCTGAGAAACAAAGAACCCTGTGTGTTGGTACAGTTATAAATGTGTTCTTTAAGATGCTTGTTTAATGGCTAAAGCGCGCCCTCTTGTGGCGTAATATAATAGTAAGTGTAGTAAGATAGCATTGTAAAAGTCTGAATGTTTTCATGATGGAAGTACAGCTAAGCCTGTAAGCTGTCATTTTGTGTTGAAATACAAAGTCCGTTCAGCTGTAATATAGGGAAACAGATTTTTAGACCCAAAAACAGGGACACATATTTTTTCACTTATTTTGATGTATTTAAACTCACCAAGTGACAAAAAAGCAGTACTTTTATGTATCTGTACTTTACTTGAGTAAATTTTACAAGGGGTGGTTTTACTTTTACTTTATTACATTTTAGAGCAAGTATCTGTACTTTTTACTCCACCACTTTTCTGTGTTGGTTTGAAGTACAAAGTATTTTGAGTTTGGTTAAAAATGATGTGTTTTCATTGTACCTTCGTTGTATAGTAGTACTCCTTTAGAAACATCAGATTTAACACACATTTAACACATTTATGAGTCTGTGTGAAATACTTTCTTTTTTATTCACAAGTACATTTAAAAGTGAGTACTTTTATACTTTTATTTAAGTAGAAATGTTAAGGTGATACTTTTACTTACTTACTTTATTTGTACTTTTACTTAAGTAAATAAAACAAGTACTTCCACTTCCCCCACTGCAAAAAAGCTTCAGAAATACACACAATTTTCTGTCATGTAATTAGAATACATGATGTCTGGGCTTAAATTTAGATTTTTAATGACAATTAATAAAAATAAATGTAAATAATAATAATTGTAAATAATTTTAGTGACAAAAGTCTTTAGAGAACTGTGTTTCTTTTGCTTTTTATTGGTTTAAATGGGGACAACTGGGGCATGTTATGTTGAAAACTGGGACAGTTTTGAGTGTTTTTACAGATATGCCAAACACCTGTAGCCTATGGTTTTAGAGCCACATGCGGCACTTTAGCCCTGCTCTAGCGGCTCCTGGGCCATCTGACATCTGATTATGTAAAGTCAAAAAAGTAGACGACTATAAAACAACTTACAACTGCATCATCTGGTCAATTTAAAATAAAACTTTCTCCCTGTTTTCCAGTATATGCTATGGACTTTACTGTTAAACTGTTATAATTAACTGTTTAAGCCTTAACTGTCCATCCAATTCCAGGATGTAACTCTAGTTCTCTGAGCAAGATAATCAGTGCAGTATCCAACAAAGTTCTGTTAGTTTCCACCCGTATGCTATATTTCAGTTTAAAGAGTAACTCACCCCTGGCCCAGGCCTGACTCCGCCCACTGCCAGAGATTGAAAACTGCTCAAAAAGTGGGCAGAGACCTGGCAGAGACAGAGGAGGAGAACTGAGGAGGAGCGAGGCCTGGTCCTGTGACTGACAGCTGTCAGAGACCTCATGGACCTCCTCCACAGCAGGGTTGCCAAGTCCCAGAAATGGGGGGAAAAAAATGCAGGACGTCTGGACTGATGTTTTATGTTCCTTTTATAATAACACAGTTGAAATATTGTGAGAAAGGCGTCGTGCGCCGCCGCAGTAACGTGTGCGTCAGATCGCGTCTTTATTTACTGGTATTATTTCAGCTGAGAGCTGTTTTTGATCGTATCTCCGCGAGTAAGAAATCGATTGTCATCAAACAAAAAGTGACTTAAAGCGTGGCAAGTTTAAAACACATCTGTGGAGTCAAAACTCTCCCCAGTGTCACTAATTTGCAGTTGGGTTAGTTACTCAAAAAAGTAACCAGTTACAGATTACTAGTTACTCTTTTGAAAAGTAATATATTACTTTACTTGGTTACTGACTCGTGAAAATAACTTAGTTACTTTCCTTTTGGATTATTTCCTAACAGGAAGCCCAAATGAACCCAATTCTAAATAGAAGAAGCCTATAGCCTCACCATTGCTCTGACCCGCACTGTTATTTTATACAGGCGTTCAAGTTTTTTTTAGCTGCATTCATTTCAGCAGCAGTGCAGCCTGACACAGCAAATACTGCCCTTTAGGTTCACCTGCCTCTGCTCCTGTGCAGCGTTCACGTCCTGTGGACACAGTTTTATTTCACTGAAGCTAAAATGCACTTGTTGTTAGCACCAAAGCGGTGCACGTCTCTTCTTTCCCCGCTGTCCCCGCTGACAGCAGCAGCTGCATGCGCCCCGACGCGCGCGGACAGGACGAGTGGCCGCTGCGCGCATAAAGAGGAGCAGAGAAGGGAACGGATGAAAATAAAGTAGAAAACGTATCAGCGCTATTCGTTTAATGCATTTTCATTCTGTGTCCTTGCGGTAAACTGCAGGTAAATGAAAGTGACTGTAGTGACTGTAACGCAAGTAACTAATTGGGTATTTTGTTAGTAACTGTAATATTACTTACTGGGGGGCTCCCCCTGCGTTACTGACAATTGTAATCTCGTTACTTTGTAACGCGTTACTCCCAACATTGCTAATTTGTAAGTATATACTGTTATTGATCAGGCTCATTATGCCTTATTGTGCGCTGACACACGGAGCAGTAGAAGCGCAGCCGTGAAAGGGGAGGGGGGCGGAGGAGACTGAACGGTAAATGCGGGGCTGAGTGGCGTGTTTAGGAAAAAGACCCACACCTGGCAACAGCAGGACTGGGACGAGCGCGCGGGGGAGAGAGACAGCGAGGGCGTGGAGTGCACGGGCCGTGGGAGGAGATACTCGGCACAGGTGCGGTAAAGTGGTCAAATACTACGTCACAGTTGCCTATCTGGAACTATTGAGCAGAAATCCCACTGTTTGACCCTAGGAGGGCAGCACTCTGACGGTTTTCACTACAAAATGTGAATTTAGACCTTTTTTTACAAAACAGTCAAACATAAGACTATAAATAGTGAGATGTATCACTAAAGCCCTGTTTGTACAGCTGATCAGCTAAAAAAAAATGGTGTAGGGGTGAGTTACTCTTTAAGGCTAAGTGACTTTTGTGCATTTAAAAAATTGATAGTGGTTCCTTACAGATTCAAATTTTGTATTTTTGGGAACAATTGGCTCTTTGGATCCGGAAGGTTGCAGACCCCTGGGCTATGTCTTGGGGCATCCACAAGGAGCCTATAACACTGGGACTGTCCCAGTTAAATAGGGACATCTGATCACCCTACTGTTGATTTTAAAATAAGTTCACTAATCTAGAGATACAAGCTAAAACTGACTGTAAAAACGTTAACAGTGTGCTGTAAACTGTCTACGTCTACTGAGGACAAAACACCATGCATTTGATACATTGAGTGTTCTATTACCTGGCTTCACTATCAAAGGATGCGCTTAAGCAAATTTCAGGGTTTCTGCATGGCTCCACAAGTTGAATTTAAGACTTTTTTAGACTGTTTTAAGACCATTGTTGAAGAAAATTAAGACTTATTTCATAAGCCCGCAGTGCACAAAAAACTAAGTCATTAATGTGGCCGTGTTGTTAAATTGTAACTATTGACAACTGTGAGTGTTGCAAAGCATTTTATTCTTGGTAAGAAAAAAATCTGAGCTCTCGTATCAGTGATGGTAATACGCCTTTGAGAATTTAAATGGGGATTTTAGAATAAGCTGTGAATGCAGGTAGTTACATTAAATGTACGTGACATATTTAAGACCTGTTTCAACATATTTAAGACCTAGTACTCTGCAGATGTAATATTTTTTTAGGCCTAAATTCAGGATTTTAAATTTAAGAGCTTTTTTAGACTTTTTAAGACCCTGCAGAAACCCTGGAATTTGGTGATTAACTCTGGTCATGTGTTCACATGCCAAGTTATATCAGTTCTATCCTGTACATAAACTCACTTTGCAAGTTTTTATCATTTTGTGTGAGTTACAACAAAAACATACCGATTTACAGAAATGGAATATCTAACTTCATTCCCAGTAGAGACAGCACTGAATAAATGTATGCATGTGAAGTGAACTGATGACTCTAAATCGCCCCTAGTGGATGAATGTGAAAGTGAATGGTTGTCTGTCTGTGTGTGTCAGCCCTGTGACTAACTGGCCCCTGTCCTGTTCTGGCCTCAGGTGTACCCCACCTGAGGCCCACAGTTACTGGGAAAGGCTTCTGTACCTGCGGCCTCAAACGGGAATAAGCGCGAGAAGAAGGTGGACTGAGGTGAATGACGTACCTTCATCCAGTGTACGCTCTTGGTGCTGTTGAGGTTGTGTTTACAGGGAATCATCTTGGTCACATCCTGTTCCAGGGTCCTGCTCTCAGCTGGGTACGGACACTTCTCACCAGACACGGACAGCTCCATCTGCATCTGGTAATCTGCACTCTGGACCCTATGCAGAGAAACATCCAGTCACTGTCACTGCAACCCAGTCTAACAGCAACAAGTATATATGTAGTCCTACCTACATCATAGATTAGTAGTAGTTTTAATGCAATATTCAACATTCCATTTATTTCCTAGGTGCTATAAGTATATATAGCAGTATATATATTTTCAAATTTCATGGAACCTTACCCACGTGTCTCAAGATATGAGGTAAACACGTTAAAATCAAATGTTAGTTTTACTGATAACAATGGTACAGTTGATTTATTCATAATTGAACATAATGCCCAGGTTGTTTATGTTAAAATTTTTCGTAAAACCCAACATTGCTGATTGTCCAATCAGAAAAGCAAATAGACAAGCAACAAATTAGACTAACCCAAAGGTGTCCAAAATTATTACAAAAAAGGCTAAAAACAAACAAACAAACAAACAAAAAAACAATATCGCCTCTTTAAACTCTACTTTCTTTAACCAGTCCTGTTCATTCCCCACCGTTGCCAGCAGGGGGCGACAATTCAAGTGACGGCTCCGCAGAGGAAGACATTATTCATGCATATACATTGGCTGAATCCGAATTCCTTAAATTGTACCTCCTACCTCCTGTTCCTTAACCTCTGAGAGCTACGTCATGAGGTCAACAGTAAGACTCCTACTGCAGTGAGGAGGAGGAGCTTCAGAGGAGCTCTTTGGAGGATCCGACCATCCTAACCCAGCGGCGGAAACAATGAGAGAAGTTATGTGGACCTACAGCTGTTTAATGAAAACTACAACACCCAGGAAATGGACTACAATAAGCACACCTTATCCTCCACTGCAGCACTAATTTTAACATCTCTTTAACTCTTTTTAACATCACAATGTACAGAAATAACCCCAAATCATCTCCATATAAGAGAAGATACAGCTCTGTTTAATAAAGAGCTCTGCACTAACCACAGACTCTAGAATCATCTCTGACTCACTTAAACTCAGGTTTAAAGATGAAACTCTGCTGTAATCCACACAGAACAGACTGTGGTAAATATTCTCTGAGACTCACCAACAGCAGCTCTGTCTCTGCTCTGGACAGTTAGCAACATTAACACAGCCACACTGAACGCCAATGTGGATTTATGCTAATTTCTAAACAAAAGTGCGCAGAGCAGCTCCAGCTCACAGCTCCAGCTCACAGCTGCCCACAATAATCATTTATCAGGAGTCAGACTGACTCTGTGGAGGCTTTAAGTCTTTTATAAAGTGAGGTTTATTCAGATCATTTTATGGAATAAAGTCTGAGGCAGTGACACTTAACTCATTCCAAAAACTCATCACACGGAGATCGGCCTCACTCGGCCGAGTTCGGAAACACTCGGGAGATGGAGTAGTGGATTAAGGGATAGGTCCTCGCTCCTCGCTGGTCGGTAAGGAACGTCTGGAGCTTCCTATGCTAAAGGAGCTATTTAAGGAAGCAATGAAGCTCCTTTCCCTACCTCCTTCCTTACTGAGAAAACAATCCGGACAGTTCTTATCATGGTGGATGATGACGTACATCCGGTTATCGCTTAAGGAGCCAGGAAGTTCCTTGACAATTTTCCCTTTTCAGATTCAACCCAAGAAAACAATCTGGTGTAGGTACCATGCCATGTCTAACCCCTCAATCACTATAGTCCAGCACTATATAGTGGACTATAGTGCACTCATTTTGTGAATGATTCGGACACTCGTGCACTATTTTTCCCTCACCGGTGATCATGTGACTCTGGCGTCTGTGTAAAAAAAAAGTTTGGTGAAACTCCGCTGATAATGTTCTTCTGTGATAAAGCCAGACCAGACTCACTTGATGTTTTAGTATTTATAGATAAATAATAATAATAATAAAATATGTGTGATATTTAACATGAATGGACTGGATTATTGCAGCTCTGTGCCTTACGTGGGGAGGCTGAACGCTGGCTAAGCTAACGTTAGCAATTTACACTGCAATGGTTTATTTAAGAGCTTTTTATTTCTGATTACGACGTGACAGAAGTAAAAAAGGCGTTTCTAACTGGTTTCATTCAGACGTGTTGTGTACAGTTTAAAGATCTGTCGCGGTCTCGCTGTTCTCCTCCGAAACTCGCAAAGCATTCTGGTCTATGCTGACCTCTAGTGACCATTGTTGTCCACTACTTTTCAAAATGCATTGTGGGAAATTTTGAGTGCACTATTTTTTATTCATTAGACATTCTGACACCACTACAAAATGGTGTGACCGCTATATGGTGCACTATATAGGGATTAGGGAGGACGTTTGGACACAGCCCAAATCTACTCGGGCTGTAAAATCTACTTGGGTGTCGCCGCTTAGTGATGATGTAATGCTGCCTGATTGGTTGTGCGTCATTTGCACATTGTGATTGGTTGTACGGCGTAGTTCAAATTTTAAAGGTCTTAAAATAATAAATAATATTTAAAACTGATACAGTTTGTGATCATAGCCCAAAATGGACAGCCTTTACGATGAAATACGATATTTATTTCTAAATGGCACTTTCAGCCCAGAAACATTATTATCAAAGAACCCAGACAGCAGGAAAGCTACAATCAGAAAAGCAGCTAAAAACTATGTGATGAGAAGTAGTATTTATAACGTTATAGCATCTGAAAATCAGTTGTGCTACCAACCATAGCTTTATTGTATAAAGACTTTGTATATTATTTATTGCATTACCTGTAACTAATTTAGAGCACATCAATAAATTTAATAAGCGTTAGTGCGTTAAGTTCCCTCTAAGGGGTGTGTGACCATGATGTTCACGTTTACCGCGGCTAAAGAAAAGAAAGAAAGAAAGAAAGAAAGAAAGGAAAAAAGTAAAGTAAAAAAAGGGGAAAATACATGTTCCTTGCTGAAATTATTATATCAGGCCTGTATTTTTAAGTCACCTGTCACCGTCACTTTCCACAAGGAGGCGCTGCAGAGCATTTTGTCACTAACCCATCAATGAACAATGAACTGCAGCTGCTGGCCCCACTGGCTCATCATCAGTATTAATGGATTTGTATGTTTGTATGTTTGCATGTTTGTATGTTTGTATGTTTGCATGTTTGCATGTTTGTATGTTTGTATGTTTGCATGTTTGTATGTTTGTATGTTTGTATGTTTGTATGTTTGCATGTTTGTATGTTTGTATGTTTGTATGTTTGTATGTTTGTATGTTTGCCGAATCCTCGCTGCCTCCCCAGAGCGCACAGAGCTATAGTAGGCTGTGTGTATTTGCAAACGGTGTGGAGCTATAGCTGACTCTACAGCTGTCAGAAATCAGACGTGGTGTGTTTGCATTAACCAAGTAATAAGGAACTGAAATAAATAGAAGATATTGATAATTATGGCCACTAAAAAAAATCATTCTTACTGAATACACTTATTTAGTTAAAAAACACTGTGCCAATGAACGTCTATGGTTATTACGAAGGGTTTTTGGGGGGCATTTCACGTGTTTTGCTCATTATTTATTATTTAATATTTAATAAACAGCTGTACACATTTGTATACACGCCATTCGTTCTTGTCATTTTAATAAAGAGAGCAAGGTATCTTACAAAAACATAAATAAATAAGAGAAAAGCACAGTAATGTACTTCTTTTATTTTTTCTAACCCTTATTGCACATAAGTTGTTACATCTACTGTAACAGCAGCTAAAACATTAATTGACGATCTCCCAGTCATGAATATAAATATTCTATTTTAATAAATATTTATACGAGTGATAAATAGCTATGACTATGTATTTTTCTATTAAATAATTATAATGATCTCTGTCTGATCAAAGCTGCTAAATCTGCTCGGCTTCGGTGTCAAATCGGCTCGGGTTGACATTTCCGGGTTAGCGAGGGACGAAGAGCCAATCACGCCGTTCGCTTTGTTGTAGAAAAGTCCGGTGCTGCATTGGCCTGCAGTCCAGATCTGTCACCTATAGAGAGCGTTTGGAGCATGAACGTTTGGAGCAGCTGCAAACCTATATCAGGCAAGAATGGGACCAAAATCCAACATCAAAACTTCAGACACTCATAACCTCGATGCCCAGACGTATTAAAACTGCTTTGAAAAGAAGAGGAGATGCTACCCCATGGTAAACCTGCCACTGTCCCAACTATTGTGAGACCTGTAGCAGGCATCAAATTTCAAATGAACTATCATTTTGTGATAGTGTAACATTTCACAGTGTAAACATTTGTTATGTTAACTATGTTCTATTGTGAATAAAATATTGCCTCATGATCTTTTAGATTTCATTTTATTCAAATTTTAAACAACGTCCCAACATTTCCGGAATTTGTGTTATATAAAACATGAAATACTAATGCAAATGTGTCCATCACTATTTCAAAAAGCTTTGGTGTTTTTAAAGTCCTGGTTTAGTCCTGCTTGGTCTTAGTCTCTCCCTGCTTCAGTGCTACTTCAATGCTTGAGGCATCCTGGATTTAGTACTGGTTTATTAGTATGCTGTGGATTGGTTGATCTTATAGTCCTGAATTAGATCTCAGCTCTACTGACAATTCCCATCAAAATTAAAATGCAAATGAAATGACCAAATGTCTGTTCCCAAGTCATTCGCTTTACTCAAAGTATATTTTCTGTGTTGGTATTTGTCAGATGTTCTGACCTGTAGTGGCAGGCGTAAACCCCACTGTGTTCATTCTGAACAGGTTTGAACCAGAGCACTTTCCCCTGGACCTCCATGCCTGGGATCCCGCTGAGGTCCTGCCCCTCTCTGCTCCAGCTCACATTCGCCCACTGGCCTGCAGGACTGCACATCAATGCGAACAGGTGTCCCACGCTCGCATGGTAGGTCTCCACCTGTCTCTGGTGGTCTGCAGGAGATAACACAGGGGACACATGACATCGTAAGACAGGTGGAGACTATGACATGCAGTAGTGGGCTACAGTAGGATAGTAAAGTGACACCATTGGGGGCATATCCATTCAAACAGGCTGAAGTACCATACATGCTACACAGAACCATCTGGAGGCTGTGACTGCATTTACAAAGGGGAAGATTGTTAAATGAATACCTGGGGGTGACCTGAATTAGTTATAGTATATATTTTTAATTTCATAAAAATAACCCACATGTGTGTTTATGTTTACATTTTTTTGTTTTGGTTCTACCCTGTAAAAACTCAAAGCAACAGGCTCCATCAAGATTATTGAGTTTTGGGGACAACTCAATATATATGTAAATAAGCCAGCTGTACCATTGTTATCAGTGAAACTAATATTTGATTTAAACATATTTACCTCATCTGTGGACACATGTGGGTCATTTTTATGAAACATAAAAAAATATATACTGCTCATAGCACCCTCATAGGTCCCCGATTCTGATAAATTGACTTTTTGAGCTTTTTATCATGTTATAATGTTATAATGTTCACTGTGAACATTATAACATTATAACTTTTCAAGAACTGTAAATGCTCAGTCTCATATAAAACCAGAAAGTGCTCCTGGGCATTTCTAAAGCCCATACACCATCAACAGATGAAGCAGTCAGCTCATTTATTCTGTTAGCGTCAGGGGCGGCTGGAACCTTAGTGTTCTCTGCAAAGTCAAAGTTCCCCAAAACAAAAGGTTTTCAACACATATACATTATTTTAATTGCAGTTTGGCAAACTAGGGCCCCCCAAAAACACCTTGCACAGGCCCCCACAAAACTAAAAACAAAGGGCACAGTGGGACCACGTCTGTGTGTGTAAAGTTACAATGGCCCTGAAGGGTAAGTCACACCAATAAATACAAAAATATGCACACACATTTGAAAACATGCACACAAATTCTACAAACACAATAGCAAATGAGATTATGGAAAGGGTAAGACCTTTGTGCTTGACTGTGATTGGACGGAAGAGAGCTTTTTCTGGTTTGTTTCCTGATTAGCTCTTGTGCTGTTTATATGAACATCCCACTTTTATGAAGCTGCTGAGCAAATTTCAAAGCCTTTTGTACTGTTGTGTTACTGTTTACAGTTGTGTGGCTTTCAGTACAAGTTAATAAAATATACATCCAAAGGTCTTTGAAAATTACTCAGCAGCTTCATAAAAGTGGGATGTTCATATGAACAGCACACAAGCTAATAAAGAAACAGACTGGAAAAAGCTCTTTTCTGTCCAATCACAGTCAAGTATGAAGGTCCTACCTTTTACAAAATCACATATGCTGTAGTGTTTGTAGAATTTGTTGTTTTCGTATTTCTGTACATGTTTTCCAATTTGTGTGCATTTTCTTGATTTTGTTGGTGTGACTTGGGGCCATCGTATAAAGTGCTTTTTTTTTTTTGTCATGGTACATCCCTCTACCCAGGGATACACTGGTCCTGGTCCGAATGTCCAGGTCAGCTTCCTCGGGGACCAGGGACTTTCAGACAAAAAAATAAGTGCATGTTTCCTGCAACTGAGTCAGACTCAACAGTCGACACTCAGTGTTAAAGTAAAAATGAAAGCAGCCCATGGGTGAGACCTATACCACAGAGATAATCAGGACAAACAGAGTCAACATGAAACAGAAAGTGCAGTAGTTATTTAATCACACAAAGCATTAATAATGCCACTCTATCTCTCTGTGTATTCAGTAAAAGTTTATTTAGACTGTAGGGTACTGTATGACCACTCCACAGCAGGCACGAGCACACACTGTCCACTGACCACAAGTCACAAAATGTTCAAGGTAAGGCCACACTAATGGCTCTTTTGGTTTTACTCTACTTGGCTCTACTTGAATTGTCAGCTTTTCCATTGGGCAACCATTACCAATACCAGGTACATTTTTGGTACCTGCTCAGCCGAGGTTCCAGTCAAGCCAGTACTAAAATGTGATGTTGACAGATTGCTGGACGTGCAATGTTAACCACCAAAACAAAAATTTTTAAAAGTCCCAACAGCAGCTCTGCGCAGCGTATCTTTTTTGCAAGACCAATGGCTGCTCGTAATATGACTCCATAGAGCTTCGACGAGCTGTACAGAGCTGTCTCTTAGCACCTTGCAGCTTCTCTTTGGCTAGATGTTGCTATATGGCTTCCCAAACTCTCCTGTTCTTCGACAGTATTTCACCTCGCTGCTTGTAGCCTTTTCCGGCTCTTTTCTTTGGCTTTGTGGCTGACAAAAAAAGCAAAACAAAAAACCACAAAACCAGAACAAAGTACAACACTGCCTCTGCGTCCTCCATTGTTGTTGTTTGTGTTGCATTTACAGGACGAGATTGATTGAGATAGATTGGTCCTGATGTAGCCTGGTGAGCCAGTGCTTTTCGTGAGCAGGACAGTCTGGTTTCCCTCTCAGAGCAAAGTGTTTTTTCTGGTTTGATTTGGAACTAGCCTATCACAGCTGTTTATCTGCAGCACATCCTAAGAAAGCGGAAGAGCTAACCAAGGTAGCACTAGCTACTGAGCTAATGTAATAACTTCTCTGACCTGATTAATGGCAGTTAGTGTTTTTCTTTGTCGCCTGTTGGTTCTGCTGAAGTCCCTGTTGTTTTTCAGTCCTCTTCAGTCCTTTTTTCTTTGTCTTGTTTCCGTTTTAAGTCTGAGTCCAGTTGACATCTGATGTAACACACATACACATGAACACATAAAAAATAAAACAACAAAAAAGTCTTTGTACAATTGGCTTCTGCTGCTGTCCCCATTCAGAAATAAGGACAGAACTGCTCATAATATGCCATATTCTGGTGTTTTATGAAAAAAAAAAAAAAAAAAACCTGCAGGATTCCATGTTTGTTTGGGTCAGCAGTGCACAGCTTATGTCCCGCCCTTTGTTTCTCTGATTGGTTACTCCGTCTGTCATTGTTCCCCCTCAGAAATGAAATGTTACCAAAGATGTACCAGACTAACTTCTTTGTATAGAATAGGAAAAGAGTTTGTCTGAGTTTGTCTACTTTGAACCTGGTCCTGATTGGTGGATGGAGTTGGAGTCAGACTGGTCCTGATTGGTGGATGGAGTTGGAGTCAGACTGGTCCTGATTGGTGGATGGAGTTGGAGTCAGACTGGTCCTGATTGGTGGATATATTTCCTTTTTGCCTCAGCTCTGAGATCACTGTGGCACATCTCCAGTCTGACAGTCTTTGAACTGATCCTCTAAGAAGAAGGGGGAAAACACAGGCCTAGAGTAAAAGAACCAGCTCTATGTCACTGTCTGTCTGTTGGTCAAATGTGGCATTTCCATGATATTCAAACATCAACATCCATCGTTCTGTATTAATAGTAATAATGACATAATATTGCACTTAGTCATATCCCAACCATGATTTCAACACATGGGTGATTTGGGCAGAGTTACTGTTTATGAAATGCTTACACCACACTGATTACACAGTAAAGCTGCAGAGGTAGAAGAAGTACTCAAAATATGTACTCACAGAAAAGTATTGTTACTTCAAAATAACTTACTCAAGCACTCAAAGTGTAAATCAAAATTATGACTTGAGTAAAAATGCTTTTGAATTATTTATTTCTCTGTACTTAAACACATTGCACACACACAAAAAAAATAAATAAAAATAAAATAAAAAATACTACGACTACCCAGGACTTTCTGATTTCAAGAGCCTGCTTCCCATTTTACCACTAAGAGTCCTTACATACTTCTAATTTTTTAGAAATTCTACATACTCGAATAAAAGTAATATTTACCCTAAAGGAAAAATATGCTATGAAAATGTACTCAAACTTACTCCAACTTTTAAAAAAGCAAAATTGTATTTCAACAAAGCATGTCTTAAGTATATGCACATTCTCATAAAAGCAGGATATTATTCTTCAACTACAAAGTTTGGCACAATTAATAAATAATTAAGAAAACTATAGTTATGTGTTCATAGCCATTTTGTCAACTGTAACTTCTGAATTGTAGACTGCATTCAGAAAGCATGCAAGGGTTATTATTCCAGTATTCCACAAAAACCCTGAAATATTAATAACTCAAACTCAACAGATAAGTCGACAGTCAGGTCGGCTCAGGTCAAGTGATGTTGCAACAGTAGCAGCATGCCTTTTCCTGTGGTTGAAATCTGTGCTCGTTTTATTGTTCGAGAACTGACAGGTCATCATATTCTGCAGAAACCCCTTCCTCTAGCGGGAAATTCATTCATTCATTCATCATCTTCCACTTACTCCCATTAGGGGTCTCTGTTTAGCAAATTAAACACGTCAAACATGGGACTATCACAACTTCTTTCTAATCTAATTGTTTATCATGGCAAACAATATAATTACAGTTATGGACCCATGGCGAGGCAGTAATATCAACATGACTTCACACTCCAACCTCAAGAGAAGGCAGTGAACAGTCCAGCAGTTTCACTTTACATTACATTAAGAAGCACTGTAAAGTGAAAGTAAACCTTTCAGAGAAGAAGCACTCACTGTGAGCCTGAGTCTGCGAGAGGAGCAGGGCAGGTACGATCCAGCTCCACATCTGTAACACTCCACAGAGCGGCATGTTAGTCCTCTGTGTGAGAGAAAGAGAAATTCAGGCTTGTTTACTCTGGAATAGGGAAGTGACAGAGGAAGCCCCGCCCACAAAAATTCCTGTTCAAACCCTGACAGTTCCTCTAACCCATTTCAGGCGAGAGCTGGAGGAACGGCTGTACACGCATGGGGAAGTCAGTCGGATTTTACATAGGGGGTAAGCAACTTTTAAGCAACCACTTTAAGTAACTTACAACAGTACATTTTACAACTTCATTTCTGGAAATAACGCAAACCCCAATAAATGGAATATGGAATTTCAGCTTCACCTTTAAAAAAACAGACAGAATTTTCAACAGTTTAGACAAAAATCTACATTCTTCCTCCTTTTTAGTCCCATTGTCTTACATTAAAATTACTTATTTTTACTCCACTGTCAATACAGAAATGTTAAATCATGGTAATTCCTCTGTAACCCCTGTGAGTCAGAGGCTAAAAAATACACAAACAAAAAATCACCACCAGATCCACCATTTTCTCATTGCATTGTGAGAAATAATTCTTTTATATTTCCCATTAGATAACAATGACTTTACCCCCTAAAGCCCTTAGGGGAAGAATGTGAGTTTCAGCCTTTTTTTATTTATTTATTTATTTATTTGTTTGTTTATTTATTTATTTATTTATTGTAATGGCACAAAAAGTAAAAATGTATTAAAATCAGTGTTAGGATTAATCAGGACTGGTAATCCCTGCACAAACATAAAAATCTTAAATATGAAAATGAATTCACTTTAAGGAGGGCCTGAGGGTTAAATTTGAATAAAATGAAAACTAAAAAACTTCCAAACCACATGAGCCAATATTTTATTCACAATAGAACATAGAAAACCTAACAAATGTTTACACTGAGAAAATATTTTGCTCTTTCAGCCATTTGTTGCCTCTGTCCCCACTACTGTGAGATCTGTAGCAGGCATCAAATTTGAAATGAGCTCATTTTGTGCATAAAGTGTAAATGTTTGTTATCTTTGTTTTGTTTGACTTCTGTGATTTAAAAGTCTTTCATTTTATTCAAAAAATAAATAAATAAAAAAATAAAAAAATTACAAACATTACTGGAATTTGGGTTGTATGCAGGAAATGTCCAAAACACCTTTACTTTCACTTGAGGAAATACTAAGGAAATACTAATACTACTATATAATAAGGAAACACTGATTCATCATTCCCGTGGGTAGAAGTAGAAGTAGTAGATGTAAAAATATAAAGGCAAAGTCAAAAAAGACCCTAAATTGCATTTTTCAACAGTCTGTCATCTGGGACCAAATTTAACCAAATTCTGAACATGCTCAAAACTTAAAATGCCTCATAAGTGGAATTTTATTATTATTATTTTTTTAATATATAGTGCTTTACCTATGACACAGGTCACCCAAAGCGCAAAAGTGTCCAACATTTTCTCCAGAAGTAAAATTTTGGCTCATGTAATTTGAAAGCCTTTTAGTTTTCATTTTATTCCATAAATGAATAACAAAATAAATAAATAAATAACCTTCCAGCATTTCTATAATTTGGATTGTAGGAAATGTTCAAAACACCTTTACTTTCACTTGAGGAAATACTGGAAGGAAATCCTGATTCATCGTTCCCTTGGGTGTAGCGTACAATAGTGGGAGTAACAGTAGTAGCAGAAGTAGTAGATGTAAAAATATATAGGTGGAAACAGAGAGGTTCAAAATGCAGAATGTAACAAAGTAAAAGTACTTAATTACTTTACTGAATTAAAATTTTCATCTATCTGTACTTGAGTAAATCTTACAAAGGGTACTTTTAATTTTACTTCACTACATTTTAAAGCAACTATCTGTACTTTTTGCTACACTGCTTTTTTTCTAATTGGATTGAAGTAAAAAGTATTTTGAGTTTGATTTAAAATCATTAATTTTTGCCTTGTCCTTACTGTAGACACAGTAAGTATGAAAGATGCAGTTAAGTAGTACTCTTCAAAAAAAAAAACCTCACCAACAGATTCAGTTTCTTCTGTTGCACCATTAGCCTTTAGTTTTCAGCACAGATTTGTGCAAAACACTTTAATCTTTTTACTACATTTTAAGTAAGTACTTTTATACTTTTACGTAAGTAGAAATTTTCATGAGATACTTCTACTTTTACTTGAGTACATTTTGGCTCCTTTATCTGTACTTTTACTTAAAGTTACACTGTGTAAGATTTCCGGTCTTGCGCCTCTAGAGGCCGCAGGTGCCACTGCACCGTCGCAAAACATAAACACTAGGGCCCCTCCTCCTTCTGAAACTGTGCGAGCGTGCGTCTATTTCCATCATTGTTTCAACTTTAGTTGAGCTGCTGCTACCTTTGGAAGTTTGGACTGGATCTTCTATAGAGTTAGCGCTAGCGTTAGCTTATCAACAAATATCGCGCAATGGTCGCAGTAAAAACAACTAATAACTGTATGAAAAATCACGTTCTAAAGAAAAAATAAAGAGGCTAATTTACCTGCCCAACAATAAAGAAGCAAAAACGTGATCTGATTTGCAGCCTTCTCTGTCTCTCATCTGACGCCAGCGAGCAAAAGTCTGTCCGATGTTGACTCTTGTCTGCGATCTGGTGCGGTCACTTTCACATTTTCTTTTTCTTGCCTCGTCCGACATTGTCTTCATCTTCTTGTGTCCTTCGGCCCTGACGAACTGGCGAAAATAACAACGCTAAAAGTAGCTTCATGGTTATACTGCACCTCAGGTATAAGAGCAGAAGGAGGAATGCCGTAAAGCAAGTCGTTCCCTGTCACGTGACTCTTCCTGAACAGCGGAGCGCTCCCGGCCAAGTTGCGAGGGTGGTTTCTCAGTACAGAAGCCCCGCTCGGAGCAACAGATCGCGCCTCAGGCCTTATAATCACTCAAAAAATCACAAAAACAAGTCAGTATGCCCCACATATTTAGGGGAAAAGTTACACAGTGTAACTTTAGGTGAAAAAATTAAGTACTCCTTCCACCACTGCCAAAATTACATTTTTCGACAGGTTCGGGGTTGACGTCTGGAACCAAAATTTACCAAAATTTTGAACATGCTCAAAATTTAAAATGCCTCATAACTGTCCAAAATACAGCCAGAAGTACATATCTGTGCATAATTCATCCATCTGAACCATATTTGGAGAGAAAACAGGCATGACCCAAAATGTAATTTCTAACAAAATAGATTTGGGCTATAAAAATCATTCTTTACCCTTTATAGTTGGATCTTGTAAAAAAAAAAAAAAAAAAAAATTCAGTGACCTGCTGAGTTTTCCCACCATTTTACTGGTGCTTGTACAAAAAAAAAAAAAAACTGTCTTTAAAGTTTGGAGAGCCAGATGGTAGCAATAACTTTGTATTCTGTGTGGTTCTGTGTGGTGAAAACCCATGGTAGCTTCTAAAACTTCACAGAATTCATTTATTTAGTCATTTATTTGACATTTGACTGTAAATATAGGCAGCAGATACAGGGGATATATCCTCTATGCAGCACAAGTTGCACATTTTTCATCATATTTTCTTTCTGCAGTGCTGACAAACATAAATCTATAAGAGAAATCTAACATTAAAAACAAACTTTTAACTAAAATGTAATTTATTTATTTTAATGCAAAAGGGACATTTGTGTTTTCTTTTTTTTTTTTTTTTACCTTTTTTAACCCAAAATGTAAATTTACTAGATAATTATACTGTTATTACATGCCACACTTCAACAGTTGGTATTCACTGCCAGGTTTGAGTATTGTTAGAAGTTGTCAGTATAGTTTTAGTAGTAGTAGCGTCAGTAGTAGAAGTAGCAGTAGTTTTTCAGTACTTTTTCAAAATCTGACATTTGAGTTAATCATCATAAACCATTTTTTTATGAAAGTTTATCTCAGTCTTACCGTGTTGCTTGTTCAGACCTCAGAGATTGACTGGGACATGCCTTCCTCTCAGACAGAGCTGCTTCCTCTACCCCCGAGACACATCTGCTGAGCTCACGGCAGAAATTTTCTTATTACCTAACTGTACATATCTCTTCCTGTTTACCATATATGCAGAGCTCCCCCTTTGTATCCCTACACAGAGCTCTTCCTCTTCACCCTCTGCACATCCTCCTCTTAAGGTATACTTTACTTTAATGATCCCCGTATGGGACTTTGTTCCAACTGTAGCAAACATATAAAAATATATACACTTAAGACAAAGATTAAGAGTATTAATTCTACATCAGTACCAGTCAGCCTTGCACTAACGTGCAGATTAAAACACCTAAACTAATGTCTAAAGAGGGAAAGGTTAACCAGCAGGGACTTATAATAGATAAAGACCACCAAACTCAGCTTAAATTAGATTAAGGATAAAGTTTATTTACACAATTAGGCAGAATAGTATACTGAGGCACAGGTAAATATTGAAAAGAATAAAATTTTGAATGGAACCATTATGCAGAATTACTGATTATTACTGATACTAATTGTAGTGGAGTAAAGTTATAGTATGACTTATTAAATTATTAAATATTTTAGGGAATAAAGGTGGATATGATACTCTTAAGACTACTGACACCAACTTGTGAAAAGTCTCAGAGTATGGCAAATGTCCTTTTAATGCCAAAATGTAAAAGTTAAATAAAAATTTTTTTTAAAAAAAGCTTTCACAGTCACTCAACAACTTTAGAAGTAGAACTTCATGAAATAGCCGCTCTGGTCAAGGCAGCGATTGTTAAAGCTGGCGGATAAATATCATACAAAGAAATGTGTTTTACTCCACTTCAATTTAACTAGGTTTTAAGGCATGTTACATTTAAACTGAGTGGAACGTTTTGTAGCAACATAAACAATACTGGTGACCAATGATAATGAATAAGCATATATCCCACCATTATTAAACATGATGATTTCAACAATTTGCACAAAATACAGTTATGACATTTTCCTGTAAAGCAGCCTTTATATGCATGAAATCAGTCTTGAACAGATGGGTGTAATATAAAGTCTTTGATATGTATAACTTTATTATGATAACCAAGAGAATAGAATATAGTGACCACAGTCTGTCCTGGCCATTAGATAGCAGTATTGCTCCACATTTTGAGTCCTCCTGGAATTCATATGAAGCTTTGGTTTACACCATGGAAGTTAATAATCTGGTCTTAAAAAAAGAGGGATGTCACTCCATATCTGGTTTCTGTTCTCTCTCAGAGGAAGAAGGCTTCTTCTGACATATTTATTGGGACAGGTCATTAAAAACCTGTCATGCAGTTTGTATAGGATAGATATACACCTTTGTTAAGTCTCAGACTTCTCGACTTCAAGCAGTAATACCTGTGGGGCTCCATTAAAAGTCAACAAGAGTTCGGCGTGTCTTCCTACACAACTTTTCTTGTTTGTCTGTTTTAGTCGCATTTTTCTACATTTCAGAGTGAAATGCATGGTAAAAGCTCACAAGTCCGGCTGACCTCTCTGTGACCTCTCTGTGACCTCTCTGTGACCTCTCTGTGACCTCTCTGTGACCTCTCTGTGACCTCTCTGTGACCTCTCTGTGACCTCTCTGTGACCCCACGCTCGGCTTGACTCTTGTTTTCTCCTCATCGTATCTGTACAAAGGTTTCTTCTGTCTTCTGGCCACTCGGCTCTGACCAACATCTAAAGAAATAAAGTTGTCGTGGCTTGTTGTCAGGTCAGTGATCCCATTCCTGCAAGGCTGATTTTTCACCAAGATACACCAGGGGGAGGTGCAAGGAGCTTTATTCACCTGCAACTTGTCCTCATCACACTGACTCTGAACCTGTTGATTTAGAGTAAGAAATATGCAGAGTTTTCCTTTAAGAAGTGTTGTATCTTTGCTGTTTATGTAGATAATTCTATCCTGCACTCTGAGTGTCTCTACGTGGACCAAACCATTCTGACTCAACACACTTTGTACTATTAAAAAAATAATAATAAAGTTAAATAAACATTGACAAAAAGATAAGCAAGACAAGTTCAAGGCAAGAACAAACCCCATTGGCTGTTGGTCCACTCAGTTTGTAAACACTGAATACATTGGTGGCCAAAGAAGTAAGAACCCAGGTAAATACTGGCAATGTATTCACACATTGTTTAACTCAGTCCTAAAGTAGTGTGTCCTCTGTACTCTGTCCTGTCAGAGGTGCAGCAGGGCAGAAGTCTCTGGGGAGGATGTCCTCTTGCCCCGCACAGGCATCCTGTACCGTACCTCCTTCCAGAACCTGCAGTTCGGGGACACACAGGAGGACAGCTCAGTCTCTGCGTCCTCTGTCCTCCGTGTACACGCTGTCCTGCACAGAGAGCCGGTCGTGCTCTGGGTCTTCCACCAGCACACGGCTCCCTGGGTCTGCCTGAGGTGGCGCACCGACTCTGGGAGCTGCTTCACCTGAGAGGGGCCCAGCTCCTCCAGCTCCACCAGGATCACCTGCACAACACAAGGCACATGTTCAGGACAGAGACATTCACCTCACACCTCCATCAGCCCTCACTCCTACTTCTGAGTGTACAGTATGGTGGCCCTGAGGTGCAGCATCAGAATCTTTTTTTTCCCACTTGAAAAATAAAATGGAGGTAGATTTTATTATTTTTTTATTATTTAAAAGAAACTAGTGCCTCAAATAAAAAATAAAAAAACCCTGCCCCACCCCCGCTTGAGTTTCTGATGTTCCTTGTCATTAAGGTGCGTCTCCTGAAGTAAAGCGACTGAACAATTCCATTTTTTCAAGTGGGAAATAATTTTTTTCCTTTTTATAGGATGATTGACTCCATTTATATTGTAAGTAATGACAACAAGTTTGTTCATATTTAGTGGTCACAGAAAATACATAGAAAACTAAAAAAATTTTAACCGAGAGCCACAAAACAAGAATAACTAACAGAACAAGTGACATTTTAAAACAATACAAACCAATATGAACCTCCAATAGTCCAGTGGTCAGCCCCAGAAAGAAGAACACACACATAACAAGAACAAGAGCTTCCCACTCCCGATCTCCTTTGGGCAGAGAGCCACTGCTCCCCGGGTAAGGTGCACAACGTGCAGTAGCGACAGTCTTCCAAGGCCTCCCATGGTAGTATTCCAGTCACCTTAAAGGCCAAGTCCTCATTAAATTGAGAAATGAAAGTGACGCCCTCTCACCCAGACAGACCCACTCTGGTACTTACCCTATAATCTTATAACTCTAGCCGCAAACAAACTCGATTTTACAAAACCTCTGATAAATGAATGTTTCATACTGTCACTGCAGGTATTAATCTCCTACCTTACAACCTAGGCTACTTTACTCATAGCCAGCAGAATCTGGTTCTCGGTGGCCTCCACTGATAAGAGCTCTAATGTCCACTGTGTTCAGTTGCTGCCGGTTCTGTCTCCTGTTGTACTGTGTTGTCCATCCGTCCCTGGCCAACTCCATTTCCAGAACATCTCTGTCCTCCATCACCACGGTCACACCCAAATCCTTCAGCGTAGTTTGTGCCTGCAACAACGAAGGGAATAATCTTGTGGCTGAATCCAGGAATATTCTCAACTGGGCTGGGTATGGTGACTGGGCTCTAATGTTCTTCTCCTTCAACTATTTGATAGCCTCTCGAACCTTCTTTCTTCTTCCTCTGCAATTCGGAGGAGTAATCTTGATCAAAATACACCTTGTGCCCTTGGAACTGAACATCACGTTGTTTCCATGCCTGCTGTAACAGTTTGTTTCACCTGAAAGTCCAGAAACCAAACTATGATGGACCATGGTGGCCTTGCTGCATCTCTGAGTTTTGGTCCCAGTGCTTTATGAGCCCTCTCCACTTTGATGTCGGTCCCCTCCCATATCTCCAGTGCAGTTTTCAGAAAAGCAGTTATGAAGTTCACCGTGTCATTCTTCTCGGCCCCTTCTGGTATTCCGTACAGTCTAATATTGTTACGCCGGAGTCTGTTTTCCATGTCATCACACTTATTAGCGAGGTTAGCTTGTCTGTGTAGCAAATAGCCCAGTACCTTTTCATGCTGTATGTGTCCATCCTCTGTAACACCCATTCTGTTCTCGGTGTCTGTCAGTCTTTTGTCTAGGCCCTCTGTACGTTGTTTAATCTCATCCATCGTAGTTTACAATCTGTTTAGGGAGGTTTTCAAATCCCGAAACATTGTAAAATGTTATAAATTCATTGGTTCTTGTATGCTGAATGTTATTTTGTAACATTCTATATCAACTTTCTATTGTTGAGGCTGTTGAATGGTCTCAACCTTGTGGTGAACCCTCTGTATTTTCTCTCATGAAGTCTTGGTTAGTCTTGGTAGTCTCTGGTTATGGTGGACCTAGACACTGATAAACCTACTTCCTGGAGAGTTTTCTGTTCTAAGGTGGATGTTGTGAAGAGGTTTTTCACAGTTTATTTTATCCCGGCTAAAGATGTTCTGGTTCACTTCCACTGAGAGACCGCATGTTGTGATTTCACAGAAACAGCTTTCAAATGCAAATGCCACACCTGGAATCAAGTCCAGACCTTTTACCTCCTCAGTTTATAATGGATTAATGAGGGTAAAGCCCAGGCAGCTCAAGAAAAAGCTTTTGAAGCAACTGCCCAATTACTTTTGTTCCCTTGAAAAAGAGGCTGCCACACATTTAAGCTGTAATTCCTAAACCTTTCCTTCCATTTGGACATGAATACTCTCAGCTGCAGAGTCTGACCTTTAAGCACATATGAATTATATAACTGTAGTCTGAATATGTTTTGGTAAAAAGGCTAAAATAACAAAACTTGAGTCAGTGTCTAAATACTTATGGACTTAAACTGTACATGCTATGAGGAAGCCTACCCCACCCACCATTTCCCTTCCTCCCCTCATCCTTCCAAATGCATTGTAAAAACCTGCTTAAATACACCTCTACAACCAATGTTCGGGGTCTGACTTGTTGAGTACGGTCAGACCTTTCTTTCCAAAGAAATAAAACAATCGTCAATCCAAGTCCATGTTTCATGACTCATTAGTGCTGAGAAGTTAAACATTTCCACAGCACAGTAATGCAGGGACGTAGTAGTGGTCCGCCACAATGAAATACGCCTAAAGAATTATAGATGCGACTGTGGCGAACAATAAAAGTCTCATTCTTCACATCACATTCTGGTTGGCTCATGAAAGCACATAGCCCCTTTAACTGGCACATGTAGTTAGCTGGACATTAGTCAAAGCCTTCTTTTTGGTGGCCAATGCGGAATAATGAAAATGTATTGTATTCTGCTGAACTTGTTTACATGAAAAGGGACTAATATTACTGACCTTGAGAGATCTCTCCAGCAGAGCTCTGTGCATGGCGGCCACACACTCCAGCTGCATCTGGGCGTGGACACACATGTCCTCACACTGGCTCTGGGGGGCGCTCTCGAGGTCGCTCTGGGGGCCCCTGTCCTGCTGCTCCTCACTGGTGTGACCGGTGCTCTGGTGGTCCTCGGTGCCAGTGGTTTGACCAGTGGAGGGTCGAGACAGGAGCGTGTTGTTGTTGCTGCAGTACTTCTTGTTGAAGGTAGAGGCAGTGTAGAGCAGGAGGATGCGGCGGCTGGCCTGAAGGTTCTCCTCCACCGACTCCGTCACAGCTGCACCAGGAACACACACACTTAAGTATCCACGCACTTTTCTAATGGCGTTTCACTCATTCAGTTTCTTCCGATTATTCCCGTTAGAGGTCGATGGTACTGGAGCCTATCCAAGCAACTATGGGTCTGATGCGGGGTGTACCCTGGACAAATGCCAGTTAGTCAAAGGACTAATGATACAGACACAAAACCATTCACTCCCACATTTATGCAGTATGGGACACTTAGATTCTCCAGTTCACCTGTACATACATGTCTTTGGACAGATGAAGAAAGAGAACCCACAGTCACACATGCAGACTCTAATACCAAGCAAATACAGTTGAATGAAAAATGAAGTATATTGCTCCTGACCTTCTCCAGGCAGACAGTCCCTTCCGGCGATGAACAGCCGATACCCACAGGCCTTCTCCAGGACCTGAGGCAGAGTCTGCAGAGCAAACACCTCCATCTCGTCAGTCCAGTCTCCAGCACACCTCTGAGGGTATGCCACATACGCATCGTACAGCCTTCCATCTGAGTCTGAAGACACACAGGAAATACAGTCAGCCGTCCATTTTAAACAGGCAGTTACAACAAAACCTACAGGACCCCATCTGTCATTTACAGTGTAGACCAGACAGACCTCTGGACTTAAGGCTGTGAGCTAAAGGTCAAAAGGAACTTTTATTTTATTATTCATTTTAGTAAAGTCCTCATTTTCTCAAAAGCTGTTAACATATGCTTGTTTGATGCAGAGGATGACTGATATATCAGGCAGACCTTTGCATTTTTTAGTCAATCGGCAATCAGCCGATTCTTGCCCTTTAATGCAAATTTTTGGTCAGGCAGATGTCCGTGGCACCATGTGATTGAAGGACCCACAGTTCATAGTAAATATCCAAAAACAGTTCATAGTAAATATCCAAAAACGCTTTCTCGGTCTGAAAATCTCAAAATGGAAATAAAAAGATTTTGCTAATTTCTCTGGAAAAGAAGCTCATAGAACAAAAATTTTAAATGCATTTTGTAGCTCTCCCCAAGCTCTGCCTGCACAGCAGGTTTGATAGAGATTGCCCAATCAGTTTTCTCAAAAAACTCACTGTCCAATTTTAACACATTTGTTTGCATTTTAATAAGCATTACTAAAACAAATGGCTATATTATTTTCTTTCATATAATTAAGAAAATCGGCCCTGCATAATGGTCAAAAATAATTATGGGCCATCGGCTTCTCTGAATTTTACAAATTGGCATCAGCCATAGAAAAATATATACAGGTCGACCTCTAATTTGGTGTCCTGTGGTGTGACAGCTCTATTTTCCAAAAGATACAATTATGAATGTTGAAAATAATTTTGATGATGGGACAGGGAGCGCATATATATATATATATATATATTTATTTATTTATTTATTTATTTATTTATTTATTTTTTTATTTTTTTTTCCCCCCCAGACTGAAGTAACAATAGAAGCTTATACATTGATGTAAAATTTTGGCAAATATTTTTCTCTACATTTCATCACCTCAGGATATGTGCACTCAAATAAGACATGAAATTCATTTCACACACAATTATTATCACACAATTATATTATAAATGATCAAATGTCTTTCCAGACCAGTCAACATCCCACATTCAGCATCCTGCATCCAGCATTCCGTGTTCAGCATCCTGTATTCTGCAATCAGCATCATGCATCCTACATTCATCATCCCTTTATCTTATTGGCCTATCCTCCAATCCATATTGCACATCTGCCCTCCGTTGTAGGGTGATCCTTGCTAGTGAACTGAAAGTAAAGTGAACTCTAAAAGTAAAATACAAGGTAAATATGGTTAAATCAAATATTAGTTTCACTGATAACAATGGAACAGTTGGCATATATATATATATATATATATATATATATATATATATATATATATATATATATATATATATATATATATATATATATATATATATATATATATATATATATATATATATATATATATATATATATATATATATATATATATATATATATATATATATATATACACACATTTTTTAAAATGTTTTAGTCACAGTAATTCAAAGTTACACCAAAAACATTTACAAAAATGTATTTTTATTTATTTTTGCTACTGACAGGTTGCCCCAGCAGCAGGAGGGATGGTCAAATGGACAAAATATTCCTACACAAGCAATAAAAGAACCTAATTTCTATTCTAGGTGAATGTTTTTTTTGGAGCAGCCTCAAACAAAACCCTGGTATATGTAATGTTACATGCTAGAAATGGGGACAGTGAAACCACAATCATCCGTTTTGTAAGTGGCTCTGTCTTTTATATTTTCTCAGTAACCTTCTTTACATTCGTTTCACTTCAGCGTGTCCCTGTTCTTGACCTTTCACCATACTCTCTGTGGCAGCCAGAGTTTCCCTCGTTCACCTTTCTGCCTCTTTGTGGTCTGCCTCTGAAGCACAGTACGGGCTTCTGAGTACTTGTGCGAGTGCTGTGTGACTTACAGCAGTGGGTCAGAGATGGAGTACCTGTGTTGGTGTAGAGGACCGCGAAGGCTCCTCTGAACCACAGAACCAGGTCCACCTTGAAGACGTGGTACACCGAGATGGAGAGCATGAACAGGAGCATGCAGCTGCCCAGCAACAGGCCCACGGGGAGGAACAGCTCCGGATCTGTGGAGACACAAAACACAATATATTTTTATCATTATCTGAGTACAAGCTCATCCTGACCCATAGAGAGCAGAGGCAGTAGTAGCACTACTACAATATTTCATCTTTTTTATAAGATCAGTTTATTACTGTAATAGGAATCTGTGTGACTATCAATAAATCAATAAACTGGACTAAAGTATATTGTATGGGAATACTAGTATACTGCCTGGAAATGCTGGACAATATGTTTTCTCAAAATGTCCTATATTATGCTTTTTCAGGATTTGTTGAAAAGGGTTTGGATACCTTTGAATTAATATTTCAGGTTTTATAATTTAAAATAATGTATATGAAGAAAAATATCTTTTTTGGGGGAGCTTTTACTTTGACATTGCAGTGATCATTTGGATTAGGTGTCTCTCGTTCGCCGCTGGCAACAGTGGGGACTAGACAGAGTGTAAAATGGCTAATTAGTATAGCTATTAGCAACATGATGCTAACAGAAAGATAAATGAGCTGACTGCTTCATAGTGACAGCGGTTTAAGCACTAAAATGATCAGAATGAGTCAGGTGACGGTGTATGGGCTTTAGAAATGCACAGGAGCACTTCCTGGTTTCACGCAATAGAGCCATGAGACTGAGCCTTTTCAGATCTTGAGTAGGGCAGTGCCTCAGCATACAGGATTACTCAAACATATGTGAGTGAAACAAGATACTACTCCTACTACAACATTATAACATGTTTAACCCTCGTGTGCATTATATACGCTTTTCATTTTTTTGTCTTTTGATCATTTTGCCTGTGTTCATGCAAATGGTATGATTTTTACTGAGATGGTCTCTTGTTATTTCCAGCACAGCTTCTACAGAAAGTAAACAACACACTGCATACAAAAACACTCACATTCAGAAAGTTTAGAATGCACAATTCATACCACTAACAGTATGAATATGACTATATTAGAAGGGTTAAAAGAGGGAAAAAGTCCATTTAACAGAATAGGAAACCTTTACAGTTTTCCTCAGTCGCTTTGGTGCATTTCTCACATCAACTATTTACATTTGCACAACAGTTAATGCATTTCTCAAATCAGTCAGTACAAACTGCAAAACCTAGTTGATAACCTGCAAAAGCATGTCACTTGCTCAAAATGGATAGCTCATTCCTCAAAAGCATGTATCCATGTCAATGAAAGTGTCAGTGTCATCAAAATGAAAAGTCCTGACACCATTGTTTATGAACAAGATAATCAAATGGCTTTGTCATGTTTCCATTATGACAGTTTACTCTGTAAATGTTTTCCAATGGAAAAAAGTCAGATCTTGATGACCCTACCTGAAAATGCTCAAGACAGCACTATATACTATTTGCACAGCCATTTGAAATCTACAGTAAAGTTAGACATTACTGTATTTAGTGAGGTAACTGAGTACAAGACACTGAATATGTCTGTTTCACATTTTTTCTGCATATGCTCTTTGCAATTCTAATTTGTTCACAGCATCGTGCAAAAGAAAAAAAATACACCCTTATTTACATCAAACAAACTCCCTTTGGGTAGAGCTGTGCTCAACTGTAAACATTGCAGTACATATTGGAACTGAACATACAACATGCACAGTACTGTAAATCATTCATGCACATCCAGACATTCCTCTCTGTCCTCTTCCACCTCTGTGAGGTTGTCTTGCAATCCTATGTGGTGCAGAGTAAAATTACAGTAAATATGGCAAATCTTTACTGTAACACTACTGAACACTGCAATACACTAAATCTGTGATGCAGTAAAGCTGTAAGTCTAAAAAAAACTGTAAAAAGTGACAAGTTCTTGTTCCACTACAAGCTTCATGTATGACACAATGACAGTAGTGCAGTGCAGATTTTTTGGTGCTGAATTACTGTCCATTTATACACACGCCTGTTCTCCCAACAAAATGTTTGAATAATTGAATTTACAGTGGTTCTCCCAACATTTGGCTGCACCCTTCGACCAGCCTCAGCCATTGTGAGGCTGTGATTGACAACATGAGCCACAACTGTAGCCCTGATTTTATCAGGAATCTGCCTATGTACCTGGCCTCTTCTTCCTCTTCCCCTGTTTTGTCCCCTTCCCATTCCTCCCCGCACCCTCACCCCTCTTCCATGAGGCTGACCTTCCATTTCTGTGTCAGTGTTGTAGAAATACACACTATGTCCTGCTTGGTTCATATTTGCTTGTGAAGTGGGGGTTTATGGGATTCAGCTCTGAGTGATTGTAGAGAAGTGGTTTATCATTGGGTGCAAATATTGCTTCACACAGCCCTTCTCATCAGCGAAAGCTGAGGTTCACCTGAGAGAAACTGTTCAATTTAGGAGACAGGAAAAAAAGGAAAAATTTTTTTTTTTTAAATATGATGGTATAATAATGATAGTTGAATTGCAATTAGGTTGACCTTATCCAACTGTTTTGGTGACTTCTGAAGGTGAATACTACTGGGTCTTAAATAGGGGCCTCTTTTTAAAAGGGGTTGAATACTTCTGCACACTTCTGTCACGTTTTCTGTTTTTTTGTCATATTACTTGTTTGCTGCACAATGAAAATATTTTGCATCTGCATAGGTGTTGTTATGTGATGTAAAGTGACTGATATAAAGCTCTCAATGATCCATTTAAATTCCTGGTTGTAAGGCAAAATAAAAGAAAAATGCTAAGGGGGGTGAATATCTTTTACAGGCACTATATATAAAATTCAAATGTGAACAGCTTCTCAGACTCACACACACTATAACCTGTATGTAGGTTTGTGGTCTGGAACAAGTAGGTATGCTCTGTCAGAAATAATTCCACATCATGAAAGAGAGGAGGGGGTTTGACCTTTAGACCTTCTGTTGTCCAAACCACATTTCCACTGAGAGCTACTGTACGGCTCTGTGAGGCTCTGTGTCGCAAGTACAGAGAGCTGGAGGAGGCTGGAGTTTCCCCTGAGCTGTGGGAGACATCTGCCACTGAACACTGTACATGAGCTCTGTTTCCACATCTGTTCTCTGATCCAGTACTGTGGAGTAGCAGTACTCATGCAGTACTACCAGTAGGCAATAGTGTGAAGTAGTAGTAGTACCTGTAGGCAGTAGTGTGAAGTAGCAGTAGTACCTGTAGGCAGTAGTGTGAAGTAGTAATAGTACCTGTAGGCAGTAGTGTGAAGTAGTAATAGTACCTGTAGGCAGTAGTGTGAAGTAGTAGTATGGACTCCCTTGTGGGCTCAAGGCATAGCAGGTGTAGTTCAGGTGGAAGTCCTCCTCCTTCAGCTCCGAGATCATGAGCCAGCTCTCCAGCCACACTCCACTGTCCTGCCGCTCCACCTCTCTGTACACACAAGTACTACTTCAGAACTGTGTACTTATACTCCACCTCTCTGTACACACAAGTACTACTTCAGAACTGTGTACTTATACTCCACCTCTCTGTACACACAAGTACTACTTCAGAACTGTGTACTTTTACTCCACCTCTCTGTACACACAAGTACTACTTCAGAACTGTGTACTTATACTCCACCTCTCTGTACACACAAGTACTACTTCAGAACTGTGTACTTATACTCCACCTCTCTGTACACACAAGTACTACTTCAGAACTGTGTACTTATACTCCACCTCTCTGTACACACAAGTACTACTTCAGAACTGTGTACTTTTACTCCACCTCTCTGTACACACAAGTACTACTTCAGAACTGTGTACTTATACTCCACCTCTCTGTACACACAAGTACTACTTCAGAACTGTGTACTTATACTCCACCTCTCTGTACACACAAGTACTACTTCAGAACTGTGTACTTTTACTCCACCTCTCTGTACACACAAGTACTACTTCAGAAAATTAAATAAATAAATACAGTTTTATTGAACTATATACTCTATAGCTAAATCTGCTATATATAATAATATAAATAATAATATAAATAATGCAAATGTCATTATTGGCAGTAACACAGTAACAATACAACCCAGGATTTGAAAGTAACTACAGTATAATGAGTACTGACCGTTTTTTTGTTGAGTAAATGCGCTGGGAGGGGGTATCCTCTATGGGGTTGTCTCGGAACCCACCAGTGGACATCGACAACTGGTCTGGCGCTCCCCTCACAGGGCACAAACACCAGGCAGCGCTTGATGAAATTAGAGCCTAAACACAACAGGAAAAATACATAACCATAGTACTGGTACACAGATATTATCAAATGACTGCGTTAAAGAAGTACTGACCCAGTGGTGCTTTGATGATGTCGTTGGCCGCTTCACGGACTTGAGGAACCATACAGTAATCTCCTGAAACAAAGTTACACAACAGTTAATGAAGTTAATGTTAAAACGTAAGCTCGAGAGCAAGGCCATGGCTCAACTACATTCTAACTACAATACCTGCATCCCTCATCCTACATCCTGCATCCCTAACCCTGCAACCCTTGTCCTGCCTGTCCTGCTTCCCTCATCCTACCTGTCATACCCTGCATCCTTCATTTCTAATCCAGCATCCCTAATCTTGCATCCCTTACCCTGCGTCCCTCATCCTGTGTCCCTTATCTTGCATTTCAACTCCACCCTGAAGTGGGTCTTTGCTGGTGAATTTACCTCATAATTAAATATTTGTAGTTGTGCGATCATTGACAGTATACCGAGTTATTTTCTTCATTGTAACAGTGTCTCTCTCTGACCTTTGACCTCAGCGTCGATGGTCTCAGACACTGACCCGCTGACTCCTCCCAGGGTGAACTTCAGTGTGCAGGTGTACAGGCCCTGGTCCTCTGACTCCACCCCCTCGATTTTCAGACTGGTGCCCCAGTAAATGAACCGCTCTGTCCCGTCTGTTATCAGCTCACAACCCTGGGACAAGACATGGACAGATTAATATAATGTTAGCAAGGAGTTGCTCACATATTAATCTAGAATGAAGATACCGAAAGATTCCAGGGCCTAAGTGAATCCCCTGGGTTGAATGTGTATATATACACACGAGAAATAATGCAAACTGTGAAAAAGCTAAACTTGGATTCTCAATGTTTAGGGTCCATCACCCCTCATCAGTAACAATGCACCAAGGGACAAGGGAAAAACTTAAGCTACACAATGGTGAATAGTGATATTGGCTGTGTATGCATATAATTGCTAAAAAATGGTGTTCAGACTGTTTATTTTAAAAAATGTGCTGTATTTATGCAGAATGGCCTTCATCTGCTGCTCTCCCAGCATTGCCATGCCAGTTTTACAAAACACAAGGAGGAAAGGATGACAGAATCCAATGCATGCACATGTATTGAGGCAGTTTTAACTCAACATGCCACTGTAGCTGCCAGGGCTTTAACTTGAGCTTGACATGTGTTGAAATGAATAATGAAGAGAATGTCCAAACTTACAAATATTGTTGTTGTTGTTGTTTAATAAGAATGGTTGTTGGTACACCAGATTCCACAGCATATAATCCACATATAGGTAATCCACAGTTAGAAGTGAAAACACAGTCAAAAACTGTTAGGCCTCAGGCCCTGGCTAGCTTCCACACCTTCCAAAAAGAACAAAGGGCTACCCCACCTGCTGGTTATAAGCACTAGGCTCCACCCCAAGGCTCCACCAAACACACCAACATAATTTTATGCAACAATATATAAAAATAAAAGATGCAATTTCTAACTTTAAAGGTATTTCATATCAAATAAATTACAGTAATAATTGAGCTATTTTACTTAAATTAAAATCAAAACATAGTTTAAAGAAACAAACTCAAATTGGCCTATACTACATGTAATGTTGTTTATGCAGTCAAATGCAGTAAGGAGTGTAGAGACTTGTACATAGGTAAGACCAAGCAGCCTCTATACAAGCACATCAACACCAACGGCCCAGCTCCTCAAGACAGGACTCAGCAGTTTTTTTACATCTACAACAATATCAACACAGTGTTCAGGACCAGGATGTCCACATACTGGACAGAGAGGAGAGGTGGTTTGAAAGAGGCATTAGAGTGGAATGGTAGAGTGGAGAAGCCCTCACTAAATAGGGGGATTGGTTTAAGACATCATCTGTCAGCTACATACTGTCTTAAAGGCTGTACCTCAGCGTTTTATGAGTGAAGCAGCATTTTCCTCCCCAGAGTAGAGGAGGAACACCACCATAAGCTGATGAATATCATCTTATCTGGCAACACAGTCAATGGCGGCCATTTTGTTGAAATGGCATGTGCTGAAGCGACATTGCCATTTTGGCATGGCATGTTACACACTGATTGATCATGTGACCTTCAGCTGTGTATTTAAAGCCAGTGACATCCTGTTTCCTGTAAATTTAAACTGATGAAGGTGTTTGGATGAGCACTGAAACGTCTTTAAAAAAAAAAAAAAAAAACTTGATTTCCAGTAGATTTAGACAATTTTTGTGTAAATACTAGTGATGGTGAAACTGACGCCTCATGAAGCAATGAACCACTTTGACACAGCTGGCTCAAGAATGACACACTGCTTGAAGCATTTATTACAGACTGATTAGTGACATCTGTTGGCTGTCTGTGAGAACTGCGTCCCATTGGAGTACATGAAAAAAACCAAACGAGGCCTCGCTCGCTGTGGTCACGTGATCTTAAGCAGGACTCGAATCCTGCTCGAATCACTCCTCTCGAAACACTTCCGCTTCAAAAGATCGATACTGTGTCGAGCAGCGGGCTCGAGCACAACATCTCTAGTAAATACTGATGTTATTACAATATAACTAAAGTGTAAAAACAGTGTATGTATGGTGTAAGTACGATGTAATTACAGTGTGATTATGGTCAAACTGTAATTACAGTATTTACAGCAGGACAATGGTGAAATTACTGTGTAATTACATTATAATTACTGTGTAATTACAGTGTAAATACAGGGTAATTACAGTGTAGTTATGTTTATATTACAGGTGTAATTACAGTGTAAGTACCTAGGAGGTCCTGGGCTGTAATCTAAAGTGTTACCAAAGTTTTGTTTTTGCAGAGTCGAATTGTGTATATAAAACATTTTAATGAGAAATATACATACATAATGCATTTAAACAAACAAGTATGCAAATATATAGCCTATTATGATAAAAATGTGATCCTCTGTTTACAGTTTTGGTTTCTACTATGAAAATCCAGATGTTGCACTTGTTGCACTGATCTGTGTAGATTGAAGAGAACTGGGAGCGCTGTCGCAAGAAAATAGAACTATGGCATATCTCCAAAAAAGCGCTGCGCACTCTCAATCCAGAACTGCAGCGTGGCGCTGGCAGTGGAAATTGTGCTCCTGTGCCCCCCAGTGGTCACCCCTCTGAAGTGTCCTAAATGCTTTATTAAACTCACACATTTTGTTGTAATTTTGTTTCAAGGGTTATTCTAGCATTATAAAAAGGGAAGATGTGTTTATCATGTTTACAAAGATGATATCAGAGTTATTTTTAATGTTATTTTTAAAATAAGTCCCAATCGGTTTACATCAAAATGTCTCATGTACCCCCTGGCAAAAAGGCTGGCCCCAGTGTGGCCCCCCAGTTAAAAGTGGTCTAGATCCACCCCTGTCCTTGTAACTCAAATCCTTCTAACGCATCAACTTTGAGGACTAAACGTGGACCTGCTGCTTCAAATACCCCACTCACTAAATACTTATGGTACCTAATACTTCCTGGTGGCTGTACTGACAGTACTGGGAACATAAAGGACTTGAACCTTCTCCATGAGAGGTCTGGGACGATCTGAACTTCACACTGACCTTGTACCATGTGATGGAGGAGGGGATGCCATATCTGTCCAGTTTGGAGATGTATTTCTTGAGGGGGCAGGACAGCCAGTCGGTGACCCTCTTAGTGAGCCTCTGCCCGGCCGTCCTGGGTCTGCCACACTGTGGGAGGGGCTGGTCCACCACCAGCTTGGTGCGCTGTCTGTAGCACTGTTGGGGGGTGCTGTGGACACAGGGGTAAGTCAACACTGAGCCAGGATTAATAAGGTCTAACCCAGCACTAAAGCAGGACTAAACCAGATCTAAAAAAGGACAGAATCAGGACTAAACCAGATGTAAACCAGGACCAAACCAGGACTGAACCAGGACTGAACCAGGAGAACTAGCTCACCTGACCACAGTCACATATTCTCCATCGTCGGCCATTGTGACGTTCAGAAACCAGAGAGTGTCCTCCATGACCAAGACCCGCCCACTCTCGTTGCTGATTGGCTGGGTTGAGTTGAGCCGGTACCATGTGACGTTGTAGGGGACGGCTGATAGGTTGAAGACAGGGAAGGGAGAGAGCAGAGTGCTGCTGAGCATGGCCACGTCTCCGGGAACAGAGAAGACCCGCTCAAACTGCAGACGGTAGTTCTGACACGCATCTAAACAGAAGACGAGGAAGAGAAGGAGACGTCAGTCAGTGTTCTGGTATCGAGCCACCTTTAACCAAACAGACGCTACATTCAAACATTATGTGAGTAAAAGAGAAGTTTTTAATAAGTACTCTACTGGTATAAATAAAACAACATAATCAAAGAAAAAAAGCACTTCACGTTCTTAAACGTTTGTATGATTTAACTACAAAATGAACAGAGCTGTACACCAGGGGTGGCTAACTTGTCAGAGACTAAGAGCCCAAAAAATATTTACTGTGGAGCCTACAGCAAAGAGCCAAATCATGCACCGAGCATCACCAATACAGACACACACAAAGAAATCCTAAAAATTAACCATGACTTCTCTGCTTAGTGACATTTCACTCTCCCCACACTGCACAACAAGAGTTATAAAGAAACTGACTTCAGTCCAAGGCAAGAGGCCATCATCCGTACACACGCACACACGCACGCACGCGCACACACACACACACACATATACTCACATACACATATACACACATACACACATATACACACACACATATACACACACACACACACACACACATACACACACATACACACACATACACACACACATATACACACACATATACACACACATACACACACACACACACACATATACACACACACATATACACACACACACATACACACACATACACACACATACACACATATACTCACATACACATATACACACATACACACATATACACACACACATATACACACACACACACACACACACATACACACACATACACACACATACACACACACATATACACACACATATACACACACATACACACACACACACACACATACACACACATACACACATATACACACACATACATACACACACATACACACATATACACACACATACACACATATACACACACATACATACACACACATACACACACACACACATATACACACACATACACACACATACACATAAATACTGCTCACTCACATAATTATCAGACAAGCAGAAAAATTGCTTGTAAGAGCAAAATGTCATCTGTAAGTTTATTTAAATGTGTCTCCGAAAGCAACGTTTTTTTCTTTCTTTAGATAAAAAAACATAAAAAGAATGACTTTACAAAAACCTTTATTCATTTAAATAATATGTAAACTGTAATCACAAGATTTTGGCCTCAAACTCTCACAAAAACAGCTGCATTTTATAAATGAGAAGCCAATGCATTCATTTGAAGAATTTAACATGCCCCATATTACCAAGTTACGGCACTGTAGACAAGCTTATTACACTGTGTGTACACTAGAATACTCTGAATATGAATTCTGATCTTAATCACAATATTGCTTATTCTCATCTTTTTTGCCAAAGTTACCAGTGGTTTTGTGACTGACAAAAATGTTCATATTAGAAAAAGAAAACATACAAAGTGCCATTATTTCTTCGCAAGCTAGCGGTTATTAGCAACAGCTGTTTCCGGTTTTAGATGGAGTCATTGTTAATAATTGCATTAACACAAGTCAAACTAGTGATGTTATATAGTGAATGATTAAAATGAAGGGTTAGCACAGTGCTGACTATATTCTGCACAGAAAGCTGGGACTAAAATGAAAACAGGACTCCCGTAGTGTTAGCTTATACCAATATCTCCAGCCTCTCACCGCTACATGCCAGGATTTACTCTTATTCTTTTATTCAGGCTGCAGTTTGCTAGGTTCTGTTTTTTCTGTGCAGTCTGTGAAAATGGTTTAACCTATCCCCGTACAAAGTGCGAGACCAGAAGGTAAACTTGACAGAACTTTTTCACTAACATGACAAGTGTGACCCCCTGTCCCACTTTTGGTTGTACTGCACTGTAATTTAGTCCTCTGTCCCCCTGTCCCACTTGTTAAGACAATGTCCCACTTTTTCATTGATGTTCAGTGAATTCAAGTTAAGAACAACAAAATAAGATCAGTATTCCTTGTTTAAAATGTAGAATAAATATTTGTGCCATCTTGATAAGGACAAGCTGGTGTTGGTGCTGGATTGTTTTGAGAACGTGCTGAGAGCTTTAATTTCTTTTTAATTCTTCTTCTTTTTTATTCAATTGAATAAGGTCTCAGTAAAGACATTACTTAGCAAAATGTGTGTTTTGGGGATGAAAACAGCACATCACATGTTTTATAGGCCCTAAACTGAAGCAGTGTCTCAGTAAGTTGTAAGGTAGATTTGCATAATAAAATTTATTTCTCAAGTCCGTCCCACCCTGTCCTACCAAATTGCACAACTTGTCCCACTTTTTGTACTTTTTGAGGTGGTCACCCTAAACACGACAAGACTGCATTTGTGGCTCGATATGAAAAGTAGTGGACAACAGGGAGGCCAAGAGACGAGAGTCTAATGGTACGTTCACACAGGACGCGAATCAGGCGTCAAATTCGCATCATTCACGTCTAGTTGGACGCGTGACCATTTTGAATTCACTCGCGTCATTCGTGCGAGTGAATGACGCAAATTCACTCGCGCGAATGAGGCGAATTGTTCGCTTCATTTGTGTCAAATGAGGGCGTGGCCGCAAGGGCTACTCCCAAATGAGCCTGTCTGGGTTTGGTCACCTGTGTCTACGAGGACCTCTCCCCAGGACACCGCTGCTGTACAGCAGCATTAACCCCAGAACAGAGCTGAGACACCTGGGGTTATTTCTTGTACATTAGCTCTCTCTAGTGGTTTTGGGGTCTGGTCTAGTCCCAGGCTCTGTATTTTCTGTTGTTCTGGAGAGTGCAATAACTACTAATATAACAAGCACATCTCAATAGGCTGTTTTACATTTACTTGTATTTATTTGTGTGTTCTTGATGTCACGATGATCAGAGTGAGCCTCTGTCACAGGCTTGTATCACAGATAACAGCTATAACCACACTCACAGAGCTAAGCAGCCATATTTATTTTATTTATAGTGTTTTCTATCAGGGTTGTTTTTGTTTCCTGTCTTCATAAAAGTAGAAGAGCTGCTGTAGGCTGCAGCTTTTATCTCCGGGTTCACTCTGAAGCCTCGATGATTGTTTTGCTGGATCTCTGAGGCAGGGATCTCCTCCTGTTACGTCGTACGTAACCACGTCATTGCTACAGCAGGTCCCTGATTGGTTAACGCGCCACGAATGTTGCCAGAGCGTTGGACGCGAATCTGTGTTGTTCGCATCTTCCGCCGATTCGCGTCTCCACCTGTTCGCAGGACTCGCGCGTCAAACGCTCAATTCGCATCATTCGCGCCGCGCTATTCGCGTAATTCGCTTGATTTGCGTTGCACTATTCGCGTCATTCGCGCCGCAGGACGCTTGTTCGCGCCTGAACACGGCTTTCCATAGACTTAACATGGTAATCACTCGCGCCTGACGCCTGATTCACGTCCAGTGTGAACGTATCATAATAGCGTGAGGCGATAACAGTGACAGCCTCACACAGTAATAACAGTGTGGAACTGAGGAGAGGCAGGTGTGGAACTGAGGAGAGACAGGTATGGAACTGAGGAGAGACAGGTGTGGAACTGAGGAGAGACAGGTGTGGAACTGAGGAGAGACAGGTGTGGAACTGAGGAGAGACAGGTGTGAGGCTGAAGAGAGACAGGTGTGGAACTGAGGAGAGACAGGTGTGAGGCTGAAGAGAGACAGGTGTGGAACTGAGGAGAGACAGGTGTGGAACTGAGGAGAGACAGGTGTGGAACTGAGGAGAGACAGGTGTGAGGCTGAAGAGAGACAGGTGTGGAACTGAGGAGAGACAGGTGTGAGGCTGAAGAGAGACAGGTGTGGAACTGAGGAGAGACAGGTGTGGAGCTGAGGAGAGACAGGTGTGAGGCTGAAGAGAGACAGGTGTGGAACTGAGGAGAGACAGGTGTGGAACTGAGGAGAGACAGGTGTGAGGCTGAAGAGAGACAGGTGTGGAACTGAGGAGAGACAGGTGTGGAACTGAGGAGAGACAGGTGTGGAACTGAGGAGAGACAGGTATGGAACAGGGAAGAGACAGGTGTGGAACTGAGGAGAGACAGGTATGGAACTGAGGAGAGACAGGTGTGGAACTGAGGAGAGACAGGTGTGGAACTGAGGAGAGACAGGTGTGAGGCTGAAGAGAGACAGGTGTGGAACTGAGGAGAGACAGGTGTGAGGCTGAAGAGAGACAGGTGTGGAACTGAGGAGAGACAGGTGTGGAGCTGAGGAGAGACAGGTGTGAGGCTGAAGAGAGACAGGTGTGGAACTGAGGAGAGACAGGTGTGGAACTGAGGAGAGACAGGTGTGAGGCTGAAGAGAGACAGGTGTGGAACTGAGGAGAGACAGGTGTGGAACTGAGGAGAGACAGGTGTGGAACTGAGGAGAGACAGGTATGGAACAGGGAAGAGACAGGTGTGGAACTGAGGAGAGACAGGTGTGGAGCTGAGGAGAGACAGGTGTGAGGCTGAAGAGAGACAGGTGTGGAACTGAGGAGAGACAGGTGTGGAACTGAGGAGAGACAGGTGTGGAACTGAGGAGAGACAGGTGTGGAACTGAGGAGAGACAGGTGTGAGGCTGAAGAGAGACAGGTGTGGAACTGAGGAGAGACAGGTGTGGAACTGAGGAGAGAAAGGTGTGGAACTGAGGAGAGACAGGTATGGAACAGGGAAGAGACAGGTGTGGAACTGAGGAGAGACAGGTGTGAGGCTGAGGAGAGACAGGTGTGGAACTGAGGAGAGACAGGTGTGGAACTGAGGAGAGACAGGTGTGAGGCTGAGGAGAGACAGGTGTGGAACTGAGGAGAGACAGGTGTGAGGCTGAGGAGAGACAGGTGTGAGGCTGAAGAGAGACAGGTGTGGAGCTGAGGAGAGACAGGTGTGGAACTGAGGAGAGACAGGTGTGGAACTGAGGAGAGACAGGTGTGGAACTGAGGAGAGACAGGTGTGAGGCTGAGGAGAGACAGGTGTGGAGCTGAGGAGAGACAGGTGTGGAACTGAGGAGAGACAGGTGTGGAACTGAGGAGAGACAGGTGTGAGGCTGAGGAGAGACAGGTGTGGAACTGAGGAGAGACAGGTGTGGAACTGAGGAGAGACAGGTGTGGAGCTGAGGAGAGACAGGTGTGGAGCTGAGGAGAGACAGGTGTGAGGCTGAGGAGAGACAGGTGTGGAACTGAGGAGAGACAGGTGTGGAACTGAGGAGAGACAGGTGTGAGGCTGAGGAGAGACAGGTGTGGAACTGAGGAGAGACAGGTGTGGAACTGAGGAGAGACAGGTATGGAACTGAGGAGAGACAGGTGTGGAACTGAGGAGAGACGTGGAACTGAGGAGAGACAGGTCGTGGAACTGAGGAGAGACAGGTGTGAGGCTGAGGAGAGACAGGTGTGGAACTGAGGAGAGACAGGTGTGGAACTGAGGAGAGACGTGGAACTGAGGAGAGACAGGTGTGGAACTGAGGAGAGACAGGTGTGGAGCTGAGGAGAGACAGGTGTGGAACTGAGGAGAGACAGGTGTGAGGCTGAGGAGAGACAGGTGTGGAACTGAGGAGAGACAGGTGTGGAACTGAGGAGAGACAGGTGTGAGCTGAGGAGAGACAGGTGTGGAAGCTGAGGAGAGACAGGTGTGAGGACTGAGGAGAGACAGGTGTGGAACTGAGGAGAGACAGGTGTGGAACTGAGGAGAGACAGGTGTGAGGCTGAGGAGAGACAGGTGTGGAACTGAGGAGAGACAGGTGTGGAACTGAGGAGAGACAGGTGTGGAACTGAGGAGAGACAGGTGTGGAGCTGAGGAGAGACAGGTGTGGAACTGAGGAGAGACAGGTGTGGAACTGAGGAGAGACAGGTGTGGAGCTGAGGAGAGACAGGTGTGGAACTGAGGAGAGACAGGTGTGGAACTGAGGAGAGACAGGTGTGGAACTGAGGAGAGACAGGTGTGGAACTGAGGAGAGACAGGTGTGGAGGCTGAGGAGAGACAGGTGTGGAACTGAGGAGAGACAGGTGTGAGGCTGAGGAGAGACAGGTGTGGAACTGAGGAGAGACAGGTGTGGAACTGAGGAGAGACAGGTGTGGAACTGAGGAGAGACGTGGAACTGAGGAGAGACAGGTGTGGAACTGAGGAGAGACAGGTGTGAGGCTGAGGAGAGACAGGTGTGGAACTGAGGAGAGACGTGGAACTGAGGAGAGACAGGTGTGGAACTGAGGAGAGACAGGTGTGAGGCTGAGGAGAGACAGGTGTGGAACTGAGGAAAGACAGGTGTGGAACTGAGGAGAGACGTGGAACTGAGGAGAGACAGGTGTGAGGCTGAGGAGAGACAGGTGTGGAACTGAGGAGAGACAGGTGTGAGGCTGAGGAGAGACAGGTGTGGAACTGAGGAGAGACAGGTGTGGAACTGAGGAGAGACGTGGAACTGAGGAGAGACAGGTGTGGAACTGAGGAGAGACAGGTGTGGAGCTGAGGAGAGACAGGTGTGGAACTGAGGAGAGACAGGTGTGAGGCTGAGGAGAGACAGGTGTGGAACTGAGGAGAGACAGGTGTGGAACTGAGGAGAGACAGGTGTGGAGCTGAGGAGAGACAGGTGTGGAGCTGAGGAGAGACAGGTGTGAGGCTGAGGAGAGACAGGTGTGGAACTGAGGAGAGACAGGTGTGGAACTGAGGAGAGACAGGTGTGGAACTGAGGAGAGACAGGTGTGGAACTGAGGAGAGACAGGTGTGAGGCTGAGGAGAGACAGGTGTGGAACTGAGGAGAGACAGGTGTGGAACTGAGGAGAGACAGGTATGGAACTGAGGAGAGACAGGTGTGGAACTGAGGAGAGACGTGGAACTGAGGAGAGACAGGTGTGGAACTGAGGAGAGACAGGTGTGAGGCTGAGGAGAGACAGGTGTGGAACTGAGGAGAGACAGGTGTGAGGCTGAGGAGAGACAGGTGTGGAACTGAGGAGAGACAGGTGTGGAACTGAGGAGAGACAGGTGTGGAACTGAGGAGAGACAGGTGTGAGGCTGAGGAGAGACAGGTGTGGAACTGAGGAGAGACAGGTGTGGAACTGAGGAGAGACGTGGAACTGAGGAGAGACAGGTGTGGAACTGAGGAGAGACAGGTGTGAGGCTGAGGAGAGACGTGGAACTGAGGAGAGACAGGTGTGGAACTGAGGAGAGACAGGTGTGGAACTGAGGAGAGACAGGTATGGAACTGAGGAGAGACAGGTGTGGAACTGAGGAGAGACAGGTATGGAACTGAGGAGAGACAGGTGTGGAACTGAGGAGAGACAGGTGTGGAACTGAGGAGAGACAGGTGTGGAACTGAGGAGAGACAGGTGTGAGGCTGAGGAGAGACAGGTGTGGAACTGAGGAGAGACAGGTGTGGAACTGAGGAGAGACAGGTGTGGAACTGAGGAGAGACAGGTGTGAGGCTGAGGAGAGACAGGTGTGGAACTGAGGAGAGACAGGTGTGGAACTGAGGAGAGACAGGTGTGAGGCTGAAGAGAGACAGGTGTGGAACTGAGGAGAGACAGGTGTGAGGCTGAAGAGAGACAGGTGTGGAACTGAGGAGAGACAGGTGTGGAGCTGAGGAGAGACAGGTGTGAGGCTGAAGAGAGACAGGTGTGGAACTGAGGAGAGACAGGTGTGGAACTGAGGAGAGACAGGTGTGGAACTGAGGAGAGACAGGTGTGGAGCTGAGGAGAGACAGGTGTGAGGCTGAAGAGAGACAGGTGTGGAACTGAGGAGAGACAGGTGTGGAACTGAGGAGAGACAGGTGTGGAACTGAGGAGAGACAGGTGTGGAGCTGAGGAGAGACAGGTGTGGAGTGAAGAGAAAAATAGGTTTAAAAAAGATTTAAATAACATATGATTATAATTATAATTATTATTATTACTGTTGTTGTTGTTGTAAACAACACTATTGAGATGTTTGGCTCCATCCACCCAAAACTATTTTTATTTTTAATACTACTAATGTTGCATCAGAAAAGCTTTCACCAGTTCTTTATATTTTCTTACATATTTATTTGCCTAAATTAATCGAATTTATGCTTTGATTTTTTTTTTATTTATTTATTTATTTATTTTTTTTGAGTTGGGGACCAGAGTGTGCTGTAGCGGAGGTGGCAAAGTTGCAGCTTCCTGTCTTGGTTGGTCTTCATTAGGCAGTGTGCAGTCCTTTGTGCTGCTTCACAATCAGTCAGTGCAAGGAAGAGCACAGAGATGCTACCGGTATGTAGCAGTAGTCTACGTGATACGCAGGTATACGCCGTATACCCACTAGAATGCCCAAGAATTTCCGTATAACTATTTCAAAGTGCGCAACAATAATGCGTAACAATCATTATCTCCTCGGTGCTTTTTAGTGTGCGCTCTCCTCCTGTCCCCGTCTCTACAGCAACAGAGCTCCGTGGAAGACTAACTCGTTTCTCATTGGCTCCTCTGACACTTGTCCCGCCTCCCCTGCGCTCTCATTGGTTGTCTTCCGTTCATGAACGCGTGTGTTGTGAACGCGCCTCAGCACCGCGAGATTCAGACAGAAAACAAATGATATCAGCAGATAACACAGCTGTAGAGCTTTATACAAATACAATAAACCAGGCGTTGGACACAGAGACCAGAGGAGTATGAGGACTACAGCAGGAAGGAAGGCCACAGAGGAGAGGAGACTCTGAGCTAAAATGTTAGTAGGCTAATTCATCAAATTAGCATTTGCCTGTGAGACAAGTCACTGACCAAACATTTTCACTCTGTTCATTAAACTGAATATTTAGTCAGGTGTCAGAGGAGGAAACTAAGGCAGAAGGCTGGGAGTACAAGTAAAGAATGTACAGTATTAAAGACAAATACAGCTCCAGCAGAAGATGCTAAAGGAGGCTGATATCAACAGTGACAGTCTGTAAATCTGACTCAGGACAAGGTCGGCATTTTTACTGAGCACTGTTCATCTCTTTGTACCCACAATTTAGGGCTCATCAAATAACAGTAGGCAGTGGTGTAGTCTACATTTTTGTAGTGAGTATACTGTGATGATTTCCGCCTCATACACACCTGCGTTAGTGTCACTTAACAACATTTTTTGGGTTGTGTTTTTTTTTAGTGTATAGGGGCTACATACCTTATTTAGCCAAATGGGAATAATCTAGTTTTCGGAATCAGAAAAACTTTATTTATCTCCAAGGGGGCAATTCATTTATAGCTTCCCAGCCGTACATTCATCTTTCCATAATGACAAACATTGAATAAATAAATATTAGGGCTGCAAGATGTGGAGAAAACACGCGATATTTGATAACTATGTTGAAAATTACGATAACGATATTATTGCAATATTTGAAAATAGAGCCTTCTTTTCGAACATAGTAAGTTAAATTCACTACATTTCACAAAAATGCAAGTTCCTGTATTTATAAGTCAAAACAGCAACAAAATCAAAACTTAACACAGACTAAACCAGGAATAAAACAAGACTAAACTGTGAATAAATTCATTAAATTACCACTAAAACTGGACTTTTTAAACATTTTTATTTAGTCACAACACATGTTCTTTTAAGGCTCTGGTGGAAAATGATTCTTCAGTGTAAATCTCTGTCAGATGGAGACCACAGCGTTATTGCAATATATTTTGATTCTTGTGATACGGATATTGCGTTTGCTGATATTGCGATAACGATAATTTTGCGATATATTGTGCAGCCCTAATAAATATATATATATCAAGGATACAAAGCCCTGTAGAAATGCACTGAGATAAAAATGTGTATAAAATATACCATGAAAATAGAATTTTAAATCCAAAGCTCTTCGGAGGGAAAAAAAAACAACAACACAAAGATCAACAAACTGCACTACACCAAGACCCAGGGCCAGTGGAACTATGGGTAAATGGTGATTTTATACTAAACCATGCAGCATAGAGAAGTGCTACAGCAGCCAACTTGGCCTGCTTTGCTTATGGTACAAGTAAAATAAAGATATATACTGTGGTTTATAGTTTGTTGATAATTATTATTGTACACAAATTTAATTAATTTTTATTCAACTGTAAAACTAATCACTGGACAGTGTTCTGGGACCACTCAGAGTCTCACAATAAAATGCCAAATGCACCTCTCAGTTACTTCACTTCCCCAAACCAGTTAAACAGTCTTAATACATACAGCAGGCTAAATTAACTCTCTACAAATATCACAAAATATACAAAGTCATATATGTACTGTACAACACCTACAAATGCAAATAGGCTTCTTTCAACAAGAATTGTCAGCACCTAGCCTGCTGTTATTTGATGAGCCCTAAAATGTGGGACTCCTAAAATTTAGGAATATACTTAATAACTTAAACTTAAATTTTGAGTAAAATTGTAATTTAAAAACATGATTAAAATGGTTACATTAAAATACTCAAAAGTAATAGTTTTACAGTTGTTTCATAGTCCATAATTAAATTAATACTTATTCAATATGATTGAACATTTGAATGTAAAATGAATAATTTCTAAAAGTAAATAAAATGGATGGAAAATCCAGTTACTGTTATGTTTTGACATTTTTCCATTTTTGTTTATTTCCAAGGTTTTCAACCGAACAAACTAACAACTGAGACTACAACTAACAACTCTAATGTCGATAAAGTTCACCCACTGTCCTCTGTATTCTTCTGGACTTTTTCAAGTTGACCTAGCACTGAGTTACATAAATAACATGACAAATAATGATAATACTAATATAAGAAAAAGAATAATATATAATATTATTATAATATAATATAATATGTAATAATAATAACAATAATAATAATAAGAAGAAGAAGCAGCACAAAAGATATTATGATATACGTATATGATATAAATATCAAAGTAAAAATATGTGTTGTTTGTTTGTTTTATTTTTTTCTATAATTTTGCAGTAAAATGAATTCATACACAAACATGGTGATGATTGAGGTATTTCCTCAGATGTAAACAGTCAGAGTTAGACTTTAACCTGCAGGTTTTTTTTGTTTACAAAGGTAATGAATTGCCCTTATTGGGATCAATAAAGTTGTCCGAGTCTGAAGCAGACAGAAGACAATTTATTGTTTTATGACTGATGACATAAGATGCAACCTGCAGTACCTCCCCCAGCCACCAGAGTGCAGTCCAGGTTAAGAACACTTGGACCTGTTTTGGCTTTGACAGGTCCAGTCACAGTTCAAGGCTTCTTTCCAACAGAATATTTGAAATATTATTGTCTTACCGTGTTCAGATCCAGAGCTCAGTGGGATCAGTGCCATGAGGAACAGCAGCCTTCTGAGAACCTGCAGGTCCATGTCTGAGGACACACACACAGAGGTTATTTATATATATATGTATATATATATATATATATATATATATATATATATATATATATATATATATATATATATATATATATGCCACACACATGGATCATCGAATGCTTGGAGATGTATAACATCAACAGGACTCTAAGAGCCTTCATTGCAAACTTGATGAGGCAGTGGAAGACCACCCTTGAGGCCAACTGCAAGCCAATTGCACAAGTGTCCATTAAATGTGGGATATACCAAGGCGATGCTCTGTCCTCGCTACTGTACTGCATAGGTCTGAACCCCCTCAGCCAGATAATCACCAAGACTGGCTATGGGTACCGACTCAGGAACGGGGCCACCATCAGTCACCTCCTCTACATGGATGATATCAAGCTGTACGCCAAGAGCGAGAGAGACATTGACTCACTGATCCACACAACCAGGATCTATAGCAATGACATTGGAATGTCATTCGGACTTGAGAAGTGCGGGCGCATGGTGACAAAGAGAGGGAAGGTAGTCCATACAGTAGGGGTCTCACTCCCAGACGGCAGAATAGCAGACATTGAGGACAGCTACAAGTACCTTGGAATCCAACAAGCAAATGGCAACCTGGACCAGGCCACAAGAAAAGCAGCCACAGCCAAATACCTCCAACGAGTAAGGCAAGTCCTAAGAAGTCAGCTCAATGGCAAGAACAAAGTCCGGGCAATCAACAGCTATGCCCTGCCGGTCATCAGATACCCTGCGGGAATAATAAGCTGGCCAAAGGAAGAGATTCAGACCACAGATGTGAAAACACAAAAGCTCCTGACCATGCATGGAGGGTTCCACCCCAAATCCAGCACCCTGAGACTGTACACTAAGCGCAAGGAAGGAGGCAGAGGACTAGTGAGTGTCAGAACCACTGTCCAGGATGAAACATCCAAGATCCTTGACTACATCAGGAAGATGGCCTCAACAGATGAAGTTCTCAGTGAATGTCTCAGGCAGTGGAAAACAGAGGACGAGGTGCTGGAGGAACCATCATGGGAGGAAAAGCCCCTACATGGGATGTACCATCGAAAGATAACTGAAGTGGCTGATATCCAGAAATCCTACCAATGGCTAGAAAGGGCTGGACTGAAGGACAGCACAGAGGCACTGATCATGGCTGCACAGAGCAGGCCTTGAGCACCAGAGCAATAGAGGCCAAGATCTACCATACAAGACAAGACCCCAGGTGCAGACTGTGCAAAGAGGCCCCTGAGACAATCCAACACATAACTGCAGGCTGTAAGATGCTGGCAGGGAAAGCATACATGGAGCGTCATAACCAAGTGGCTGGTATAGTGTACAGGAACATCTGTGCAGAGTACAGTCTGGAAGTCCCGAGGTCAAGATGGGAAACACCTTCAAAGGTGATAGAGAATGACTGAGCTAAGATCCTGTGGGACTTCCAGATCCAGACAGACAAAATGGTAGTGGCGAACCAACCGGACATTGTGGTGATGGACAAACAGCAGAGGAAAGCCGTTGTGGTTGACATCGCAATACCAAGCGATTGTAACATCAGGAAAAAGGAACACGAGAAGCTAGAGAAGTACCAAGGCCTCAAAGAAGAACTTGAGAAGGCCTGGAAAGTGAAGGCAACAGTGGTGCCCGTGGTCATCGGAGCACTCGGGGCAGTAACCCCCAAACTGGAAGAGTGGCTACAGCAGATCCCAGGAAAAACATCAGACATCTCAGTCCAGAAGAGCGCAGTCCTAGGAACAGCAAAGATACTGCGCAGAACCCTCAAGCTCCCAGGCCTCTGGTAGAGGACCCGAGCTTGGATGGATGAAACCGCCCGCGGAGGGCGAGAGGACAATTTAATTTTTTTTTTTATATATATATATATATTTGAGGGCTTGGAACCAGAGGGGCGTAAGTGGCATTTTGGGTGAAAATGAGTTCTATATATCAAATTAAAGGTCTTGATGAGCTCTATCTAGTCGTGTCAAAAAGACGCGTCAGAAATCAACCTGTATTGTATAAAGCATCAAAACAACAAAGACCTAACACAAAAGTTTGAGCACTGTTTGGAGCCAGAGGGGCGTATGTCCACTTACGCCCTTCTGGCTCTGAACAATACAGGAGCCTACAGTATTTTTCAGAGCCAGAGGGGCGTAAGTGTAAGTGGTGCCCCTAAACAGTCTGAGGCAGAAGAGATTTTGATTAATATAATGAATAATTATGATCATATTGTCAAAAGAGAGAAAAGAAACAAGGAAAAAAATCTCAAGAAGAAATGATACATTTGAGTATTATTTAACCTCAGACGGAAGACAGTGTAGGGTATGCAAGGAATTTTTTTCTTGATGCATCAAAGAAATTTGCAAGGTCTGCAGGCGGCCATACTTCAACCTTCCAAAAACTGACAGTGGCACGACAGGCAACCAGAGGCACCCGAACCACATACCCCAGCTCAATGTATGAAAGTCCTCCAGGAATCAGCGCCTTAAAGAAAAAAGACCTACCGTATTTTCCGAACTATAAGTCACGCTTTTTTTCATAGTCTGGCTAGGGGTGCGACGTATACTCAGGTGTGACTTATATATTAAAATATTTCAGGTGTTGGTTAGAGGGCGCTCTAGGCTTGTGTACCAGCATCTGCTGCACCTGTACCATTGACAATTTAAAATGTAAACATTACCGCTAACAACTTAGGCTATAAAGACAACTGAGAAAGAGCGGAATAATTGGAAATGGAACTGATGCTGAGTCTGACGACAGCCACGCAGAGGAGGAAGCGGCGCTTCGTCTACCTCCGGAGTTGGCGGAGTTGTTCAGAAGCGACACCGAGGATGAAGAATTTAAAGGATTTAGCGATTAGGAGTGAGATGGTGAGTTTGGTGAACTTGTTATATTATGTTCTTTATGCTATAGTTATGTGAATAACTGTTATTACGTTAACATACGAGACACCTATTCAGTTCGTTGTTTATGCTTCATGTAGCTGAATAACCATCAATGTGTTACGTTAGCATAGCGCACACCTATTCAGCCTGTTGTTCTCTATTCTATTATTACTATAACTTGCCTTTCAACATGAAATATTTGTTCTTGGTGTCGGATTTTGTAAAATAAATTTCCCCCCAAAAATGCGACTTATATACAGTCCAGTGCGACTTATATACGTTTTTTCTTCTTCATTGTGCATTTTTTGGCTTGTGCCACTTATACTCCGGAGCCACTTGTAGTCCGGAAAATATGGTAATCACCCTGTCCACCAATGGCTGTAGGGCTGCATGATATGGAGAAAACCTGCGATATTAGATAACTATGTTGAAAATTGCGATAACGATATTATTGCGATATTTGAAAATAGAGCCTACTTTTCGAACATAGTAAAATCCCATAGTTAAGTTCACTACATTTCACAAAAATGTAACTTCCTGTATTTACAAGTCAAAACAGCAACAAAATCAAAACTTAACACAGACTAAACCAGGAATAAAACAAAGCTAAGCCGTGACTAAATTAATTAAATTATCACTAAATCTGGACTTTTTAAACATTTTTATTTAGTCACAACACATGTTCTTTTCATTTTTTTAAGGCTCTGGTGGAAAATGAAAATTCAGTGTAAATCTCTGTCAGATGGAGACCACAGCGTAATTGCAATATATTTAGATATTTGCAATACGAATATGCAATATATTGCAATATATTGTGCCACCCTAAATGGGAGTATTCCTTACTATTATCCAGAGTTCTATAACACTCTGACAGCGGGCAGAGAGTGAACAGAGAGCCTAAGTGAACTGAAAAGTGAAATGCGTAAAAAACAAGAGAACTGAAATTAAACTGTTTGAAATTAAATGTTAAACTGTTAAACAATTTGAAATGAAATGCATGAATGTGAACTCATGAATGAGAATTGAAATTTAACTGTTTGAAATTGCATAGGAAAGCAATGGCCAGGCTAAATTGGAATGGAACTAAATCGAAAAGTGAAAAGAGTAACAAAGCAGAATGTGTCTATTGTATACAGTATTTTAAATAATATGAAAAATGAGTTACTTATGAAGTTAGTGTTTTTAACCAATCATTTCTGCACTGATCAGCAGATACGTCATATTTGTCTTTAGAAGAATTGGAAATGTTTGGTGCCAAAAAGGCGTATCTGATGTTTTTGCCATATTTTTAAGATTTTACAAGGTTTTAGAATATGTTCATTGTGTTAATATGCCATAATATTTTTACTTAAGTACTAACTCATATAAGTATGTATGTGGTTGCAATGTTGTGGTTCAAGGTAAATAAATACAGTTGATTGAAGTGTGGTCAAAATTTTGTTTTGGCTCTCCTGTAAAGTTTGTCAAATGCCACTTGTGTACTTGTTTTATTCATTGTAATCAGTGAAGTGCTTCTTAACACTACTACTATGTATCGCTCACAAAAGCATTATTCAGTAATAAGAAAGAAATATAGCTGCAAGCGGCAACACTAGGCCCTCGCCTGCCATGCCCAGAGCTGATGCAGATTTACTAAAAATTGCAAAAATGTTTTATGTGGCTCTTTAAAAATTGACCAAATGTGACATAATTCAGTGGCTCTATAGGATTACGTTGTATAGGATTCCCATTGGAAAATAATGGTGGGTTTCTGACATTGCCATTGCAAAACCATGAGAAATGAGGAATGGGTCTAATAGACTTTTCTTTTTTTTTTAACCTGAAGAATTTTTCAGTCAAATTTCGTACATTTCCAATAAACCTTGTTTTTTTCCTATCACAGAGATTTCTGCCTCACTCTGAAGGGGGCATTGCATGAGTGACTGAACACTAGAACAACCAAGAGGCCATGGAACTTTGTCTCACAGCTTATGACTTTTCCTAAGTGTGTTATACATCTCATGTGTTGTGAAGATTATGGTTTAAAAGACAGAAAAAATGAGGTAATTTACCTAGAACGGCCACGAGGTCATTTTACCTCACAGCTGTAAGAAAACAGTGTTGGCTGTTTATTTTATATTGCATTATTATTGTTATTATTATTATTATTTTATTATTATTATTTTTTTGGGCTTATTAAGACAACATAAAATTCAAAGTAAGAGACTTCTTAGTCTCTTTGTAAAGCCTGTAGTAGTGTGAAGTCAAAATGACCCCCTCTAAAACAAGTTAGGGGTTGTCAGCGAGCCACAAAATAAACATGAATTTTGGGTCTGTGCTATGGCTTTTCGAACATCATCGACACGCAACGTTGCCCCAAGTACTGATACCATAAAGATTACACTGGTGTGGTTGATAAAACAAACTATGAAACACATTTAGGCAAGCACACACCACCAGACCTTATAATGGAAGAATATAAAGTCAAATAAAGTTACCGTGTACCAGTTCTGACAGCTTTCTCCTCTTCTGTGGCAGTGGGACGAATGTGGGCAGCTGAACTGAAGGCTGAGCTGCTGACTAACTAAACTTCCCTGTTTTTTTTCTGATTCAGACCCAAACTCCGACATCAATGGGGAAAAAATCAGTCGTTCAGAGGTTCATGGTCTGAAAATGTACCTCATGTGCAAAGAAGCTGAGGGGCCGCCTTCAGAGGAAACATGAGAAACCGCACAGTTAGTTGGAAATGTAAGGCTGAGAAAACCCACAGAGTACAGGAACTGAAGCTGAAGGTGCTGTGCTGTGGTTAGACCTACTCTCTGCTCCAGCTCAACGCCTTACTCTGTCTCTCCTAAAGACAAGAAGATGACAAGATGAGACCACAGAGATTTGGAGATTTAAGGGCTGCTACAGAGGAAAATATAGCAGCCCTGATAAAAAGGAAACTCAAAAAAAATATTGCTGGGTGCCCTGTATGACAGCAACACAATAACCCTGTTGGCACATTTGGACAGATGACAGTCAAATTTTGGTGTAGGTTTGATGCTAATATCTGAATATCTGAATATCCTGAATAATGAATTCAAACACTTTTTTACCAAAAAATTTCCATGACTTCCAAGACCTGAAAATGACTTACATGTTTATAAATAGTATTCAAAATGGCCAACATTGTGCACTAGAAACACACTTTTGCTGCAATTTCATTTGTTAAAATTAGAAATTAGTCAGTTAAAAAAAAAAAACTGTTGGGGCTCTTCCCCCAGAAATACATTATTACAGACAGTTTTCTTAAAAGTTTGATGATTTGATTTGATGATTTTGATGATTGTTAGCACCATAATTCACAGGTAAAAAGTAGGCTTACCATAGGTGATAAAAATAGGCCTATACTCTGTTATTTTATTAGATCTATTTTTATATGTATTGGCTTGGACAAAATCTAACAAAACCTTGTTTTAACATGTAGGGTGGGAGGCAGTAATAGACTATTTCCTGCTTTATACCACATAGTAAATGCTATAAGGCTCCCCCTTTTTTTTTTTAGGTCTTTACACCTGCTGCCTTTGTTGTGTGCTGTAAACACAGTCTTTACAAAGCAGGCAGCAGGATGCTATGTTATACCCAGTTTTTTTTCTGTTTTCAGACGGGCCATTAGCCTACCAAATTATCTAAAGTTTAAACATTGGTCTCAAAACTTATTCAACTTGTGTCAAAACCAACGCAGACCAGTAGCTTTTCAGTGTGACATCAGACAAAACCAGAAGAAAAAGGCCTAAGCCCATACCGCACTGTCTCCTCCTCTTAACTCTCATCCCCACGTGTGCCACTGCTGCTGGAAAGCCTTGACCCCCATGCCACCGTGAGCACACCGCACCTCCCGTCTGTAGCTCACCTCCGTGCGTGACTGGCCTGGCCAACATGAAGGGTGCAGTGTGCTGCTGAGAGAAAGGAGCTGCTCTGAACAGGGGGCGGTCTGTAGCAGCAGATGAAGGAAAACTCAACTCACAGGCTGTAATTCAACAGTTTTAAAGCAGCAAAAACTCTGCTGACAACTGTCCAACTTTATAGGTAGAGTTGTGCGTAGAGTGACTGCCCCAGCTGGGTCATTATAATCTCGTGATGCATTCATTAACACTTGGAAATCAGAGTTCTTCTCGAAAATGTATGGCTGATAAAATTTATATTCTACCTATTCAACTCAGGTGGCAGGTGGGGTGCCAAGAGCTCTTTGAGAGGTGGCACCTGCCACCCCATGCCCCCCTGTAGATCCACCCCTGCTAATCCCCAAAAACAAGTGCCTACCTGCAGTGAGGCTTGCGTTTTTTTCTTCATATGGTTAAAAGGAACATCATTTACCCTTGTTTGAAATGGCAGATAATTCCAATCACAAAGAACACCTGCTTGTCCTGTGTCTGTGTCTGTAGCCAGACATGTGTAACTTGTTGCTAATGTAGCAATAGCTGCGTAAATGGCACAGTCCACTCATCAAATGGCCATCACATTCAGTGACAGATGGCAATTTATTTATTTTATTTTTTTTTGTAGCTTTCGCAGGTTAACTAGCTTTGGCGAAATGTTATTCACACTGTTTAAATTTCCAAAACCTTTGCAAAAGTTTGCACCAAAATATAAAGTTCCAACACTTTTCCAGGGCCTGGAAATTGCATTTTAAAATTCCATGAATTTTCCAGCTTTTTCATGATGTATGAACACTGATAATGTTCAGGTAGGGTGACAAGATTTTTAGACCTAAAACCTAGGACATATATTTTTGTTCGCTAATCCTGGTGCATTTGAAAAAACTAAAACGCTTCTGAAATTCATCGTTTTCTGTCATGTAATTAAAGTACATTTCAGTAGGGCTTAAGTTTTGAATTTTTAAGGCAATTCATTAATAAATATAATTAATTACATTATAAATAATTTTATTGGGCAAAGTTGTTTTAAGTGTCCTATGCTTTTCTATTTGTTAAAATGGGGACAAGTGGGACCTGGCTAGTTGAAAACTGAGACATATGGGTGTGTTTACAGATACAGCGTCTTGGGACATGGGACATGGAGCCTAAGCTGGTCACCCTAGGTGAAGGCCTTATTAACCATACAGACTTCAGTTTAAACCTATGAAGAGATAAGGTTCTGGACTCACTGAACTAAACTGGGACTAAATCAAGACTTACTACAGACTAAACCATGTCTAAATTTAAGACTGAACCAGGACTAAATATAGGAATGAATTAGAACTAAACTAGCTATAAAACCAAGAGTAAACCAGGTTTGAACCAGGACTAAACCAGGACTCTATTTAAGACTGAATTAGTCCAAACCAAGACTATACCAGCTCTACACATAGGAATGAATTAGGATTGAGCCAGGTCTAAAACCAGGACTAAACCAGGTCTATATTTAAGACTCAATTAGGACTAAACCAGATTTAAAACCAATAGTAAACCAGGTTTAAATTTAGGACTAAACCAGAACTAAACCAAACTAAATTTTATTCCAATGGGATTACAACAAAAATCTCTATGGACAGAAAAAATTATAGTTCAACAAAAAATTATCAAATTAGGCACAAACATTCTTTATGTCCTGATCAAAAATTCCAATGGTACCCAGGTCATATTTCATTTGGTGTTGCCATGGCGATGGTCAAATTCTTCCATTTTATTCCAATGGGATTTCCATTCAGTGCAGTTCTATGGAGTATTAGCACGCTTTTGGCAGTTTTTTTAATCAAAAGGCACCAACTAAAAATTTGGCAAAATGGTTTCTCCTCTGCTTCAGCTCCAGTTGCGGCCGGCGAGGGCCTATCAATGCTGCTTGCGGCTTTAATTACATTTGTTTGTTTGTATTTTTAGATTTATAGCTTACTTCAAATAGGAGTTAGATTTAACATTTTCCATATAGCCAATTTAATATAAATTTGAGATTTTTTTTATGTTTATTTTGAAAATTAACTATATAGTAAAATATGTAATTGTAATAAGAATTTGTTAGAATATTTTATTCCAAATTAATGGAGATTATCAATTGTTTTATTATTGTTTTTTATCTTAAATTTGAGTTTTAAAAAAAAGAAAAAAGTTAGTATTTACAAAAAAGTATAAAACCTGTTTGCACCAAAAAAACACAAATTATTTTTATGACCCTTTTTTAATGATCATCAACACATATGAGTGAGGGGGTACGTCATGGTATGACAAAAAGCCCAGGTGCTACATGAGACAAAAAAACCTGGGAACCACTGCACTTAAAGCTGCATAACAGAAGTCATCTGAGAAAAAAAAAGTGTCTTTGAGGCCACTTCTTTCACTAAACTAGTTGTTATTTTGAGTGACTCTCAAACCACAGGCAAGCCATACCAGCTCAGCTTTCTCATCAGTGACACATAAGGTGGTTTTCTCCGGAAACCAACTCAAGAACCCACAAGAGAAACTAGAACATAGAGAGGGGCCCATGGCAGACTCACTCAACAAGCAGCATTCATTTTAGAGTCCCTGATTCACCTGACACATGCATGTCTTTAGACAGAGAGAACACACTGAAACTCGCAAGGACATGGATTCTTTACCCAGAGGTAGCGTGTTGGCCCAAGGATCGAACCCAGGACATCCTTGCTGGGAAATGAGAGCACTAATCGTTCTGCCACCATGCCCCCACAATTCACATGAAAATATAAATGCACATAGTTAGAGGTCACATGACTATTAATATATGTGGGGTTGATGTCCATACATCTTCTTCCAGCTTTAGCCGGGGCCGGGTCGCAGGGGGCAGCAGTCTAAGCAGGGACACCCAGACATCCCTCTCCCCGGACACTTCCTCCAGCTCCTCTGGAGGAACCCCAAGGCGTTCCCAGGCTGAGAGACGTAGTCCCTGCAGCGTATCCTAGGTCTTCCCCGGGGCCTCCTCCCAGTGGGACATGCGCGAAACACCTCCCCAGGGAGCCGTCCTGGCATCTGAAACAGATGCCCGAGCCACCTCAGCTGGCTCCTCTTGATGTGGAGGAGCAGCAGCTCTACTCTGAGCCCCTCCCGGGGTTGATGTTGGATTAGTAAATGTAGGGGTTGATAAATGTAGGGTTAATAAATGTAGGGTGCTGGGGCACTCATTCGGACATACTGCTTGTCATATTGTCTCTGTATATTGTTGGCCTAGAGTTGACCTTGGCTTCTTGCAGGGTCCTTCTGTCTCCTACTTGGTTCAGTTTTGTGTTCTACAGATTACTGTGAGCAGCCTATTTGGATTGGCCTTGGCTTCTGCTGACCCTAACCTGTCTTATGTGTGAATAGTAACGTTTTCTATGGCTTGAGCACTTTGGTGCAGTTGGAATTTTCGGCTGCTCCGTCTCCTTGTGGGGTGTCTTAAAGGGTTACCCCGTCCTAATAAAACAATGTGGAGAGATGGCGAACGTACAGGTTGCTTTGTAATTTTGGTTCTCTGAGTGAAACGACTGACACATTTCGATCAAACTTTCACCGGTTGCACACCTGTGCTTGTGCTTTACAGGCATGGCCAGGGGCGTGCCCAGTCAAGCTGGTGTGTCTTAAAGAGTTTCTACGTACCCGAAGGCAAGGAGGTCATTCCCCATACTGACCTAACAGTGTGGAGAGATAGTCTCATCACTCAGAGAACCAAGGTTACAAAGTAACCTGTATGTTTCCTTGCTGTGATCATTGAGAGTGGAGCTGGACTCCATACGCTGCTCTCTCCATACGCTGCTCTCTCCATACGCTGCTCTCTCACTGTGAAGAACTGCTTGTTTGAAGTTGTTTTATTTGATAGCCACTAAAACTCACAACATGTTAGCATCATCTTGCCTGGCTATCGCCTCACTTATTTATTTAGTTTATTACTGTCTTTATTGCATAAAAACTTAAACTTGCAATAAAAGATTGCGTTTGAAGGTCCCCTACTGAAACAATATAATTTGTGACTCTAACTAATGCAGTTTCTGTGCTATGGTGGGGTCTAAACCCTGGCTGAAAATCTTCAAATAAGCTATTGACCTGTAGGTGGCGACCTAACTGTTTAACTACAACTCTTTCTAGAATTTTTTAAATAATAAATAAATAATTTGATATTGGTCTATAGTTGGCTAAAATGTCAGGATCTAGACTGGGTTTTTTCAGAAGCAGTTTAATAACTGCATATTTAAAAGACTGTGGTACATAACCTGTTTCTAGGGAGGTGTTTATTATGTTCAGTATAGGTTCATTAATTAGGGGAGAGTTTCTTTAAAAAGTTTGGTAGGAATTGGGTCTAAAAGACAAGTTGAGGTTTTGGAGGACATAATGACTGATGTTATCTCAGCTTGATCTACATGAAGCAGTCTAACATTATGTTGCTAATAACTGTGGTAAATTGCCATTTTAGGCTCTGTCCATTCTCCTCCATATGCAGCAGGGGGCATGAGACACCTAATCCTAGCATTCTCTGCAAAGTCATAGTAACAGCTCCCCAAAAGAAGAGAGATAAAACCTGAAATACTAATGCAGAGTTGTCCAACAAAGTCTGAAAAATGCATAATATGGGCTTTGACCAAATATGAAGCTTTGACCAATCCCACTGAATAAAGTACTGTAATTTAGTAGCCTGTGCAGTCGGACCCATTCTCTTTGTTAGTTAAGTAGGTCTGGAACCCAGCCTGTTCAAGCATAAAACAATCATACGTGACCAATCATCACAGTTTATTGGACTAATGTTGAGTTAAGATTCAAATTGCATCAGTCCAGAGGCAGTATATACCAGTTTCTATGATGGTACCACTCCCACTAACATTAATAGGCCGAAAAACTGCAGTCAAAATTAAAATTCTATCCTTCAAAGAGCTTCAGTGCTCTTTGAAGGATTCGAACATCCTAGGGAAGTTATGTGGACCTACAGCTGTTTAATAAAAACTACAACACCCAGCAAATGGACTACAATAAGCGCACCTTATCCTCCACTGCAGCACTAATTTAAATACTCTTTTTAACATCACAATGTACAGAAATAACCCCAAATCACTCCATATAAGAGAAGATACAGCTCTGTTTAATAAAGAGCTCTGCACTAACTCCACAGACTCTAGAATCATCTCTGACTCACTTAAACTCAGGTTTAAAGATGAAACTCTGCTGTAATCCACACAGAACAGACTGTGGTAAATATTCTCTGAGACTCACCAACAGCAGCTCTGTCTCTGCTCTGGACAGTTAGCAACATTAACACAGCCACACTGAACGCCAATGTGGATTTATGCTAATTAGCCACGTGGATTTTAAATTTCATTTTTCTAAAATGTAAACAAATGTGCGCAGAGCAGCTCCAGCTCACAGCAGCACATAATAATCATTTATCAAGAGTCAGACAGTGTAGTGTAGCATAGCAGGTAAGCAGGTAGTAACGTTAGGTTAGGATAATATAGGGACTTTGAGGTGGTGGAAGTCAGGACTGGACTGATAATTATGAGTGGCCTGTCTAAGCCAAAAAACCCTGGCCCGTTTTTTTGTCACACTCCAGCCCTGAACTGTATTAACCCTACATTTTAATCATTCACTATATAACATCACTAGTTTGACTTGTGTTAATGTAAATGTTAAGAATACTGTGGTTTCTCCAGTTAGTAGTCATCTTTAGGGTTCACTGGAAAGGGTTTCATGTGGATTTGTATTTGTTGTACATAAGTACCCCCTATGAGCATATGAGAAGTGTTTCCTCTGATGAACTGTATTCCTGTATTCTCCATACTTTGATAAATTATATATATATATATATATATATATATATATATATATATATATATATATATATATATATATATATATATATATATACATGTATATACATATATATGTATATATACATGTATATACATATATATGTATATACACACACACACACACACACACACACACACAAAGTGAATGTTTAACCTACTCAGTTCTGTTACCAGCACTACATAAGTAGTTTTCTCCGGAAAGTATATCAAGATCAATTCAAGAAACTAGGGCACAGGGAGGGGCAAAGACATACTCACTCAACAAACAACACTCATTTTAGAATCACCAGTTCAACTAAATCATGTCTTTAGATGGTGTACCCAGAGAGAACACTGTAACATGCATGAACATGCAGACTTTATCAAAAAAGACTGTTAGCCAGCCAGAGAATTCAAACCCACAACCTTCTTGCTGGGAGCCAAACCACCCAGTATAAATGCACATAGTTAGATGTCACAGGGCTGGAACCCACTGCAGCTCTAAGGGTCGATTGCAGGGCTAGACACTCAGGGGTGTCCAAAAATGGCCCGCTGATAATTTTTTAACAATTTTTTATTGATTGTCAGGCTTCATTAGGCACAGTTTAAGGTAAAGAGTTTGCATGAAAAGCTTCACATTTGTGTAAGGTTTACCTGGCATTAAGTAAGATAAAAATGAAAGTTTGTCGTTGGAGCACAAAAAAAAAAAAAAAAATCAGCCATAATATGTGCTGGTCCCAAGCCCAGATAAATATGGTGTTAATAAATGTGAAGTTCATAAATGTAGTGTTAATAAATATAGGGTTGGTAAATGTAGGCTTATTAAATGTGAATGTGAGTGAGTGAGTGGGGACTACGGATGGAAATTAGCTCTGAGCTATAATCCAGTGTATTTACGGCACTAGCCGTTCATTAATACACGCTGTCCCTATTCAAATAAAATAAAATAAATTAAAAAGTGGGGTTAATAAATGTAGGGATTAATAAATGTAGGGTTATTAGAAGCTGTTCTGAACCAAAGTGCACACTTATTGATTGAGTGTTAGTGTTTGGCTCAAAAACAGTACTTCCGATCTTCAGCTTTCCATGGTGGCCCTGTTCACTACATTACTTTAGATATGTTTTCTTTTTCTTTAGAAACCACAGGTGTGCAGAAAGTGCAAAACAGAGCCGTGTGGTTAGACTCAGTGAAGTTCAACATGTGAACTGTCGGTTTGAGTTAAACATCTGTCTGGACAGTTGTGTGACACCTAACAACAGCTACTTTTATGCTGACACTTATTCACTGAGACTAAAGTTACGGTTAAGGTCAAGATCAAAGTTTATTGATAGCACATTTAAAAACAGCTTCTACTGCCACAAAGAGCTGTGCAGGTTCAATAAAACAGTGTCGCAATAAAAACACAATAAATTGACAAAATAAACAAAACCAAAAACACAATTTATGACTATAACACTAAAGCCAGAAATCAAATAAAAACAACTAGAATATATATATAAAACAGTAATAAAATGTGTTAAAAGCCAGTGCAAAGAAGTATGTTTTTAGGAGCAATTTAAAATTCTCAATGGATGTAGCAGCTCAGACAGAGAGTAAACAAACATCACACCTACAACAGATCAACAACACACCAACACACCAACAACACACCAACACACCAACAACACACCAACAACACACCAACAACACACCAACACACCAACGCACCAACAACACATCCCCGGAAATGATAAGTAAAGAGTGAGAAAAGAGCAGAGGGAAATACTGCCCAGACCTGAGCATTTCCACCACCCACCAACGCACCAACAACAAAACAACACACCAACAACACACCAACAACACACCAACACACCAACAACACATCAACAACACACCAACAACACACCAACAACACACCAACAACACACCAACACACCAACAACACACCAACAACACATCAACACACCAACAACACATCAACAACACACCAACAACACACCAACAACACACCAACAACACACCAACACACCAACAACACACCAACAACACATCAACAACACACCAACACACCCACAACACACCAACACACCAACAACACACCAACAACACACCAACAACACATCAACAACACACCAACAACACACCAACACACCAACAACACACCAACAACACACCAACACACCAACAACACACCAACAACACATCAACAACACACCAACACACCCACAACACACCAACACACCAACAACACACCAACAACACACCAACAACACACCCACACACCAACAACACACCAACACACCAACAACACATCAACAACACACCAACAACACACCAACACACCAACAACACACCAACAACACACCAACACACCAACAACACACCAACAACACATCAACAACACACCAACACACCCACAACACACCAACACACCAACAACACACCAACAACACACCAACAACACACCAACAACACACCAACACACCAACAACACATCAACAACACACCAACAACACACCAACACACCAACAACACACCAACAACACACCAACAACACATCAACAACACACCAACAACACACCAACACACCAACAACACATCAACAACACACCAACAACACACCAACACACCAACAACACACCAACAACACACCAACAACACACCAACAACACACCAACAACACACCAACAACACACCCACACACCAACAACACACCAACACACCAACAACACATCAACAACACACCAACAACACACCAACACACCAACAACACACCAACAACACACCAACACACCAACAACACACCAACAACACATCAACAACACACCAACACACCCACAACACACCAACACACCAACAACACACCAACAACACACCAACAACACACCAACAACACACCAACAACACACCCACACACCAACAACACACCACCAGGAAGGACGAGTGAAGACTGAGAGAACAGAGTGGGAAGTACTGCCCTGACCTAAGCTGTCATATTCAGCTCACTTCCTGTTCCAGCTTTTAGTTTGACAACCCTGGTTCCTGTGAGCTCCATTAGTAGCTGATTGTTTTCACCTGTTCCTAATTCCCTGTGCTCTATTTTACCAGCTCTGCCTTTACCTTCAGTGCCAGATTGTCACTTGCCGTGTGCAGTACTCCCCAGCCTTTTTGTACTTGAATCAGAACCTGAACCAGAACTTGGACCTACCTGTTGCTGAAGTCCGCCTGTTTCCCTGACCTTCTGCCTTTGCCAGCCCCTCTGGATCTGTAAGTTAGCCTACCTTTGTTTGGACCTTGGAACTTTAGATTTTGGATTTGTTTACTGAAAGAGCTAAGACTGATAACCGGCTTTCGGACCTGGATTTGTGTTTATTGGATCTTGGATTTTGGATTCTGCTACCCGGTCTTTTCCCCCAGTCACTACCACCCCCTGTACTTACCTGTACACCTGCGTCTGGTGTCTTCACTAGTCTCCCTGTTCTCCTCCATACCTGCACTGTTACAGATACTCTCCAGCCTGCATCATGTGGTCTTAGGAGGAACTTTCTGGAGCTCTAGTGTAAGTACAACCACTGTGTTATTATTCATTCACTTGTTATTACATCTTACTTACTTGTGCTGTCCTCATAGGAGCGTGATCCCTCTGCCCCCTGTTGTCCGGCTACCTGCTCTGAACTCACCAACCGTACTTACCTGGCAAACCTTTTAAACCTCTGTGGTAGTCTTGAGTCGTGCTTTTGGGTCCTTTTAGTGGTGTTCTGACATAAGCATGAGTACCGTACACAAACACATCAACAACACATCAGCAGCAATGACATACCAATAACACCACCATCAACACACCGACAACGACATACCAAGAACACACCGACAACGACATACCAAGAACACACCGACAACGACATGCCAAGAACACACCGACAACGACATGCCAAGAACACACCGACAACGACATGCCAAGAACACACCGACAATGACATGCCAAGAACACACCGACAACGACATGCCAAGAACACACCGACAACGACATGCCAAGAACACACCGACAACGACATGCCAAGAACACACCGACAACGACATGCCAAGAACACACCGACAACGACATGCCAAGAACACACCGACAACGACATGCCAAGAACACACCGACAACGACATGCCAAGAACACACCGACAACGACATGCCAAGAACACACCGACAACGACATGCCAAGAACACACCGACAATGACATGCCAAGAACACACCGACAACGACATGCCAAGAACACACCGACAACGACATGCCAAGAACACACCGACAACGACATGCCAAGAACACACCGACAACGACATGCCAAGAACACACCGACAACGACATGCCAAGAACACACCGACAACGACATACCAAGAACACACCGACAACGACATGCCAAGAACACACCGACAACGACATGCCAAGAACACACCGACAACGACATGCCAAGAACACACCGACAACGACATGCCAAGAACACACCGACAACGACATGCCAAGAACACACCGACAACGACATGCCAAGAACACACCGACAACGACATGCCAAGAACACACCGACAACGACATGCCAAGAACACACCGACAACGACATGCCAAGAACACACCGACAACGACATGCCAAGAACACACCGACAACGACATGCCAAGAACACACCGACAACGACATGCCAAGAACACACCGACAACGACATGCCAAGAACACACCGACAACGACATGCCAAGAACACACCGACAACGACATGCCAAGAACACACCGACAACGACATGCCAAGAACACACCGACAACGACATGCCAAGAACACACCGACAACTGACATGCCAAGAACACACCGACAACGACATACCAAGAACCCGACGTACTGACGAACGTACCGACGACACACCGACGATGTACCACCGACGTACCAACAACAGACGCACAACAAATCAACACCCCAAGAACACCCCAAGAACACCCCAAGAACACCCCACTGACAACAACACAATGGCATACTAGCACACCAACAACACACCACTAAAAACACATCAACAATACATTGATTTAATGGCTGTCAGTAGTACAGACAAACATAAACAGAAAAAGGGCAAGTGAAGAGGAAATATAGATCAAAACTTCACGTTTAACACAATCTGGCCAGTGTAGCTTCATTGTTTATTAGAACATGAGAATCGTGCATCCCCTCATTTACATACAGTGACCTTTCAGTATGTCTTTCAAAATTCTTATCAGCAGTAGTTTTGTGGGGACAACCTGCTGTGGACTTCCCCTCTGGAGACTCTGGTTCATGACTAAAACTGAAAATACAAGAGCTGAGAGAGGATTGGGTCTAGACCACAGAGCCACAGAGAGGTATCAGGCTGTGTGGAGAAACCTGAGCTCACAGAGAAACCAAGTACACTTAATATCCATATTCATACAACTCTATGACTTATGGCAGGGTAATCAGAGGTTACATTAGCCTGAAGCAGAGATTATTGGCTAACAGAGGACTGCTAGTGGTAATGAGGTGATATGGCATGGGTTTGTAAATTTAAAGGGTCCATAATAAGCTTTTTTCAAGCACTTTTGAAATAACTAGATTCAAATGACTTTATTTATTCCACCAGGGGCAATTCATTTGAGCAGCAAGATAAGACAAACAAACACAAACAACCAATAAACACACAACAAATGGAGCTCAATTAATAAATAGTAGATATACTACAAGCCCTAAGATATGCAAGTGATGAGAAATAAAAACATATAGATAACAGAGTTTAAAAGATAAATAGCTGTTGGAATAAAAGATTTTGTGTATCTGCTTTACAACAGGGTAAAACATAGCGATGACCTGAAGGCAACAAACAAAATTCACATTTCAGAACATGCCCCAATGAAGCAGGAACTGGACTGGCTCTCTGGATGAGCTGCAGAAAGAAGTCAAGCCTCTTTGATGCACTCCAGTCATTTTAGAACAGATTTTAACAATACCATTAAGATTGTTCCTGTCTGTGAGAGTGAGGCTGTTAAACCAGCAAATAAAAGAAAAACACGAGGCTCTTGATAAAAGCCTGATAACACTGACAGAGGATCGTGGGACTGACTGAGAAAGAATTTAATTTACACAGAAAATAAATTCTTTGCTATCACTGTTTCACAACCGCAGCAGCGTTAACATCAAATTTCAACTGCTCATCAAAAACAGTGCCAAGGTATTTATAAGAAAATACAATTTACAGACTTTTCATTATGGATAATGCTCTCTGAGGCTGACTGAGTCAGTCTCTCTGAGACTCTTTTACGTCTGAAATCAAATATAAGTTCCTTTGTTTTTGTTACATTCAAGTCCAAAATGTTATTGTCTCACCAAGTAATAAAATCAGTGAGTGCGTCTGCGTGTCCTGATTCATGTCAATTGAGAAGAGACAACAATGCCGTAACATCCGAGAATTTAACCACATAGCTACCCTCCTGAGTGCTCTTACATCTGTCAGTGTCAAAAATGAAGAGAATATGGAGATATTTGCATCAGCATTTCACGTGTCATATCTTAAAATAATGTATATGTATTGAAAACCAATCAATGTTTAGATTAAGTGCCTGTCTGCAACCCGGCTGGCCCCGCCCACTTTACCAACAGCGAGAACATTGTAGTTTATACCAGTTCTATTGCAGTGAAGGACTGCACGGCTGAGGCCTTTCTATTATGATAATGTAGCTCCACTAAAACAAAAGGTTGTTAGGCCAAATCGTGTAGCACCATGGTTTAATGCTGAAACACGTTCCCTTAAACAAGCAACCCATAAATTAGAAAGGCTATGGCTCTGTCACTCCAGCTCAGAGCAGTCTCTGAATGAATATAGTCTTTTAAATTATAAAAAATCTCTGCGTGAGGCCAAAACCAGATACTATTCAACTTTAATAGAAGAAAACAAGAACAACCTTAGGTTTCTACTGACCACCAGTCACAGCTCAGTAGAACCCTGTATCCCTGTTACTCTCAGCTGTGAAAACTTTCTTCAGTTTTTAACAACAATGTTAAAAAGCCAAGCAGTCAAGCAGTGGTGACACTCATAATCACATCTGCACTTGCGTCACTGCACCAATGGCAGCCTCATGGCTCAGAGGAGCAGTGACAACAAGCATCTAAAGACTGTAGCAGAGTTATTTGATGTTATGTTGTGCGTGGCGGAGAAATAAGTAAGTAAAGCCTTAATTTATATGACTCTGTGCCATTTTATGTTTCTTTGTTTATTGTTTCCTGCTAAAATTATGCGCCTTTCCTGTTTTAATTAAATTAGGCCTGCTTACTGAACAAATGTTGCATGTTTATCATACCATGATGACGTCATATTTGTGTTTAGAGCACTTGTAGCTTGTACATGTAATGACTTATGTCATTCCTTGCATATAAATAGTAACCTTCTTGTGCAAAAGTCATACTGTATGTACATTAAGGTAACATTTATAGTTTATTGATTCATGCTCCTTTGTTTGATTTATTACAGACCACACATAGATATCAAAATATCATCTGTACAATAAAGTGTTCTGCTATTGTTCAATAAACAAAGCCACAAAGACATTCCCTCTCCAGAGGGAGAGCCTGATTCTCTGACTTTCCAGACTGCTACCAGTAAAAGTTGCCCATAGTGGGCCACCCAGACATGGCACCTCCACTTTAAACAACAGCTTCCACTCAACAACTATCAAACTATTAGAGCCAAATTAAATGAAATTCTCCCTACGATCAGCTCAGAGCTAAAGCTGTAAAAATGGAGGCCTCTATAAAACCATCTGTAACCTTAGACTGCTTCATTGCTGTAGATAAAGCTGAGATAACATCAGTCATTATGTTCTCCAAAACCTCAACGTTTTTTAGACCCAATTGTTATCAAACATTTTATAGAAACTCGGTTCAGTTCAGTTGATTTAGTCACATAAAACAATGACCATAGTAAACAGCAACAAAACAGCAATTATGAAATTGTGACTGAAAAGTCTCAGGCAGAAGCAGAGCTTATTAATGCCAGCCTAGTTACAACTTAATCTACACTTGAAAAATATAGATAGACCCCACTTTCAGATAGGCCCACAGCAAAAATGGCTGACAACTGCAAGCAGAATTTTATAACCAGGATAACAGAGCAAACAAATAGAGTTGGCAAATTAATTAAGTAAGCAAATAATGGAGCCTTGGGGCCCTCTAATGTCCGCAGGGCCCTATGCAGCTGCTTAGTTTGCATATAGGAAGGGCCGGCCCTGTGTATGGGTCGTTTTTGCTGTAAAACAATCTTATCTATTATGGTTTTATAAGTTGATGCCCACAAATCCACACAGTAAGTTAAACAAGGGAGCAGTAAATTAAATACAGACCACTGTGATTCAGCGTGTCCCTGGACTTATACAGTATGGCTATTTTTCCTTTACATATTCTACATGTTGTTTCCAATTCAGTTTACAATCTATCACAACTCCCTGAAATTTAGTTTCACAAATCCTTTCATTGGGTTACTTTCTTTTTGTTTCCAAATACCATAAATTTAGTTTTCCTAATGAGATCATTTATTTACGTCAAACTAAATTATGAGCACTTCTAGCTCCTTTTCATCTTTATCTAAAGGTTTGTCTAAATCAGTGTTTCCCAATCAGGTGGCCCCTGGGGGTATGCCAGCACTTTGCAGGGGGCACTAATTTATTTCCACAATGACAATGATAAGAAATTATTTGCAATCTTTTCATATTGGACTATTAAAACTTAGTGAAAGACAAGCTCCTCTCTAGTGAATGAGAGTGTTTCCACTGCCTGCGCCGCGCCTCTGGTTCGAGAGTCGCGAGAGAGAGAGCTTCGTCAGAGATACACCCCAGTTCTATTTTCCTGCAAAGGCGCTCCCAGTCCACATCAACACAGATCAGATCACACCAAACCAGACACTGAACGAGTGTAACTTCCGGATTTTCACAATAAATGTAAACAAAAACACGCACACAAAAAAAAAACAAAAAAAAAACAATAAAATCTGTTATATATACACATGCACATGTTCTTAAATCAAGTCCCATCCTGTCGCATTTGCGACCCTTTCTGTCGCACCAGAGGTCGATAGTTCAGGTCACCAGTGACTCAGTTTGTACAACAGTCAAAGAGCCATGGATGAGGAGGTAAACTGTTGTTTTCTGTCCTTCTTCTGGTGAATGAAGATTGTTTTGGTTACGTTCCCGTCTTTATTGGAGGCGTTTATCGCGTGATCTCTTAATTCCCGCACATGCTCCCCCAGCTGCTCAGAGCTCCACGGCGCTTACGCTTGCAGTGGAATTTCGGGGTCAAGTATCTCTATTTGAGTTTAAACACCAATAATTCATAAGAAAACTAAAAAAAAAAAAAAAAATGTACTAATAACAGACATTTTATATAAGCACTTTTTGATGAGTATAGAGGTATTCATGGTATGATAAAAAGCCCAGGGGTACACACAACCAAAAAGGTTGGGAGACACTGGTCTAAATCTCTTCCTGAGCAGTACAAATTGGTATCATCTGCAAAAATAATACATTTTAATATTTCACAGACTTAATCATTTATATAAAGTTATCCAACTGTTTTACAAAAATCTTTTTTTTAATATTTTAGAAAACTATGAAAGTAAAGCCACAGGCCTGTACCATAGAAATAGATATAGAACCCTAGAGTGGCCATGGCAACCACTTCAGTGGCAATTCCAGCAGCTATCTTGTGACTGTAGGATAAGGCTAATTCTAATGGTAAGTAATGTAAAAACAATGTCATCACTTCAAAAGTAAATGTTGGAAATTGACAAACAGTGTTAGTTTGGAATACAAAAATAACATTATCATTATTAATACTGCTGTGGTCTCTACTTTTATCCAGATCCACAGTATGTTTGTATTTGTAAAGGTATTAGAACAGATGACCATTGCACCAAGTATAAGATTGTAAGGACAATAAATTAAAATATGCCATCATACCAAGTTGGAAACCAAGAATTGTCCAAAATGTCTCTGTGCTGAAGAGAGTACATTAAGTAAGACTAGACATTAGGTCAAGCACAAATATAAAAAAGTTATCAAATTAACAGAATAAATTAAAATAATATTGTGAAAGCTAGTGCAGCTCTATATTTGTTTACATAGCACTTAGAATGTAGTATAGGTAGAATGGCTACAGTCATAATATGGCGGCTTTTCCAGAGTCAGTTACTGCAGTTCACCATTAGATAGCCCACTCTAGTGTTCTCTTCTATCTCTACGATCCACGATCCAACTGATTTACAGTTGATATCTTTTCTTTCTTTCTTATCATCATACACATTTATTTTACTAGCTAAGGCAGCCCAACACTAACAAAAAAAGATCATTAAAATAATTCACAGTGGTCTTTACGTTTTTCTCCTTAGAGCCACAACTGTTACAGAAATAAATGGGGAGTTCAGTTTGCTTACATTTATTTCTAATTATGTGATTTATTACTTTCCATGTTTTTTGTATATTATTTTTACTAGCATTTATTCAGTATAGTATTTTTTCTTTTGTGATCTCATGATTGCATTTTTTATATGACTTATAGTTTTCTTCCCTTTTACCAGTTCTAAGTTGCAAGAACTGTTTGTATAGTTTATATATATATATTTACACATATACACATATTTATACATATTTACATGTTTTTAGAAAATATTTCCTTAATTAATAAATCTATACTGAACATCTCCCTAGAAACAGGTTATGTACTTTCTGAAAAAACCCAGTCTAGATCCTGACATTTTAGCCAACTACAGACCAATATCAAATCTCCCTTTTATTTCATAAATCCTAGAAAGAGTTGTAGTTAAACAGTTATGTCGCCACCTACAGGACAATAGTTTATTTGAAGATTTTCAGTCAGGGTTTAGACCCCACCATAGCACAGAAACTGCATTAGTTAGAGTTGTTATTAAGTTCAGACAATGGCCTGGTCTCAGTCCTGGTTCTGTTAGATCTCAGTGCAACTTTTGACGCTAGTTACTTTATTCCTGTTTTAGGTCTGGTTTAGTCCTAGCTTTTGACCTGCTTTAGTCCTGGGGTAGTCCTTGTTTAGTACTATTTTTGATCTGGATTAGTCCTAGTTTCGTCCTGGTGAAGTCCTGGTTAAATCTTACTTAAGTCCTGATTTAGACTGGGTTTAGAAATGGTAAAGTCCTGGTTTAGTCATCTTTTAGTCCCGGTTAAGTCTTACGTAAGTCCTACTTAAGTCCTGGTTTAGTCATCCTTTAGTTTGGGTAAATCCTGGTTAATACCTGGTTTATACTGTATACGCTATATATGTTACACTATTGTAATGCCCACTAAGTCCAGCAGGGGTCGCTCTCTGCCCGTGCATGACCCAGACACGCTCCAGGTGTCAGCAGCACATCTCGCCATGTGAGGTTTGGGAAATAAATCCAATAGCTCATAACCTCAACGCGCTCCTGTCTTTGTCATAAACATGTCCCATCACATCTGTTACTACACCTCCTCCTCCTCCCCCTCTTTCTCCTCTTCCTCCCCCGCTCTTGCTCAACTCCCGAGGACGCGCTCCGGCTTACACCACCACCACCTCACGGCCAGATCCCGCTCAGGAAGTTGCGCCATGTGCCGAGGAGGCTGAGAAAGGGAAGTGCAAGCACCGGGGGCGCACACGTCTCTCATGTAGCTACTGCTGACAAAAACAAGGACTAATAACAATAATGAAGATGTTTACAGCACGGGACGTTCTCATGACCTGAGGGGGCAGGACACACGCGAGGAAGGTGAGTTTGGGTCTGTGCTGGGTTTAACATACACGGGACAGCCTTTAGACGTCACTGTCCAACGTCACTGCAGTAATACCTCTGTAATGCACCTCTATTCACCTTCTAGTAACTTTTCTTTATCTTTAATAATACTTAGATTAGATTACTTAGAACAGATTACTTGAGTACCCCTATAGTTCTTTTTTTTTCATTAAAAAATAGAAATAACAATATAAACAACAACAATAAATCAGTTGCATTTACTTATTTTACTATATATTTTATGTTCAGAATAAACTTGAAAAAAATAAAATATATAATAATTTTGAACACATTGAACAGAAAACTATTTAAATAACCCTCTTGTGAACCTACTGAGCCTAAAGAATATGTAACAAAATACTGTGTAATATTCAACTAATAGACATTTGAGCTTGTCAATAGTTCTATATGAGATTGCAAATATTTTCTTATCATGTTGGAAAGAAATGAAGACATAATTCCAAGTACCCCCTGCAAACTGTAAAAGGAACCCCTAGGGGTCTCTTTAATTTTTTTTATTTTTTTAATTGGGTCCTGATGTAGACCAGGTTTAGCCCTGGTTTTGACCTGGTACGATATGATACGCGATACATGGCTCGTGATACTGATAATATCACGATATGGTGATATTGGGATTATCGAAATATTGCACAAGAAAACCTACCTCACTGTATAAATGCATGTATGCTGTCTTTATAAACTAAATAAAAAAGTACACTATAAAATATAGTATATAAAAATAAAATATATTAAAACTGTAAAAGAGGTAGTTCTCGAGGGTTGTCCTGGTGCAAAACAAACCAAAACATGCTGTGGGAGAGCACTCATGTGGCTTTTACTTCCAGAGCAACCTTTTATTCTATGTTCAGTAATATCACAGTATATTAAAAAAAATCATATCATTCAAGAAAAATAGGCAGTGTTCAATATTAGGGGTGTGACAAGATCTCGCTACCTCATGATCTTGCAATATCAAAATGTCACACAATTCTCGTGAAGGTAAAAATCTGTTTCAGGGTCAAGTTGTGTTTGTGTTACAGGGAAGAAGCTGTGAGTTAAGTTTGTGGCTACACATCTGTCAGTACATCTGTTCTGCTGTTGCATATGACTCAAATAATAGAAGTAAATACCATTCAGTACAAATTTTTAAAATACATCTAAAAAGTAGGGGTGTAATGCTACGTTTTTGCAACAATATGATACATATCAGTTTGGATCGGATTCATGAACAATATCGGCTAATTTAGAACAATTAGATACAATTCAACACTTGATACAGCAACTTTTTGCCAAAAATCATAAAACTATACTCTAAATCTAACATCATGGCCGGGCTGGACTAAGTCCAGCAAACAGAGAGTGAAACACAATTGAATATAACTTTTTAGTTCATTAAAAACACAAAAATTGCATTCAGTAAGATGTGTCTGGTTTTATTTTAGCATGCAAATTTTGATATTTCCATTATTATATATTTTTTCCATGTATACCGATATACCCTTCCTATAAAATACAGATACAATTTGATACAAGGTCAGTCATGTGTATTGATATAGTTGTGTCGTAGAAATAAAAAAAATTAAAATAGAAAAAAACCCTACTAAATAATTTAGCATTTTATGATTTTCAGGTGAATAAATTACATTTTTAATTTACGTAAAATACCTATTTCAATAATGTAAAAGTCTAACCCAATCCTGTGTCTTGTTTCATCTTGTGGGATTTGTGTTTTGTCACACTTATATTCCGTATGTATCAGTGCACAGCTCTGAGTGACAAGTGACAAGTTGAGTGACCAGTGTGGGGCACCAAAAAGTAAAAACTTGATACTAGCAGCTGTGTGCATACAGCTAGTGAACATGTCATTCTGTTGGTATCAGAATGCACAGCCTATGTATCTAGTGATGCTAACTGTGGGTCAGACATGCTCTCTTGGTCAGCAGTTTAGTCAGTGATGATTCACCTTTTGTTTTTTGGAAAGAGGACCAAACACTTTGGAGCCGGGGCAAAAGTGTTCCAAAAATGAATGTAGAACTCTTTAGTGGACACACACAGACACTTTTTGAGAACATAAACTTGTACTACACTGCTTCATTAAAACTAGCTGTCCCCACCATAAATAGAGTTGTATGAATATGGATATTAAGTGTACTTGGTTTCTCTGTGAGCTCAGGTTTCTCCACACAGCCTGATACCTCTCTGTGTGGCTCTGTGGTCTAGACCCAGTCCTCTCTCAGCTCCTGTATGTTCAGTGTTAGTCATGAACCAGAGTCTCCAGAGGGGAAGTCCACAGCAGGTTGTCCCCACAAAACTACTGCTGATAAGAATTGTAAAGACATCACATGACACTTACAGGTCACTCTCACATGCTAATAATAAACACTGAAGTTACACTGGTCAGATTGTATTAAACGTCAAGTTTTGGCAGTTTTGATCTATATTTCTCTTCACTTCCCCTTTCTCTGTTTATGTTTGTCTGTACTACTGACAGCCATTAATTCAGTGTTGACAAGCAGTGTAGAACAACAGCTAATGGGAGCGTCTTTATCTTTAGACCCCTTGTATGCCAACTTGTGATTGGCCACTGGTGTGTTTGTGTTTGTAATTTTTTTGTTGGTGTGATGGTTGGTGGTTCATTGTTAGGGTTTTGGTGGGTCGGTACTGTTGCTGCTTTTGGTGTTGTTGGTTGTGTGTTGTTGACAATGTTGTTATGTATTGTTTATTTTGTTGTTGGTATGTTGATGGTGGTGTCTTGTTAGTGTGTAGTTATTGTGGTAATGGGTGGTGTGTTGTTGGTACGTTGTTGCTGTGTTTTTGGTATCTTGGTGGTGTGTTCTAAGTGGTGTGTTGTTGGTATGTTGGTGGTGTTTTGTTTGTATATTTGTGTGCAGTCACTGTATTGTGTTGTTTGTGTTTTGGTGAGTAGTTGATGTACTGTTTATTGCATTTATGATTTGTTGTTGGTGTGTTGTTGATATGTTGTCAGTGTGTTGTTAGTTAGGTTGTCGGTTTATTGTTGTTGGTGTGTTGTCATAATGTTGTTGGCGTGTTCTTAGTGGTGTGTTGTTGCTGTGTTGTCGGTATGTTGGTGGTGTGTTCTTAGTGGCTTGTTGGTGATATGTTGTTGGTGTGTTGTTGGTATGTTCTTAGTGGTGTGTTGTTGTTGGTGTGTTGTCAGTATATTGGTGGTGTGTTGTTAGTGGTGTGTTGTTGGTATGTTGTTGGTGTGTTTGTGATATGTTTTTGGTGTGTTGGTGATATGTTGTCAGTGTGTTGTTGGTGTGTTGTTGCTATGTTTTTGTGTGTGTTGGTATGTTGCCGTCGTGCTTGTGATATGTTGTTGGTGTGTTGGTGATATGTTCTCAGTTTGTTGTTGCTATCTTTTTGTGTGTGTTTTTGCTTTGTTGTCTGTGTTGGTGATATGTTGTTGGTATGTTGTAGGTGTGTTTATTTGCGTGTTGTTGGTATGTCGTCAGCGTGTTTTTGCACGTGTTGTTGGTATGTTGCCGGCGTGTTTTTGCACGTGTTGTTGGTATGTTGCCGGCGTGTTTTTGTGCGTGTTGTTGGTATGTTGTCGGCGTGTTTGTGTGCGTGTTGTTGGTATGTTGTCGGCGTGTTGGTGTGCGTGTTGTTGGTATGTTGTCGGCGTGTTTGTGTGCGTGTTGTTGGTATGTTGTCGGCGTGTTTGTGTGCGTGTTGTTGGTATGTTGTCGGCGTGTTGGTGTGCGTGTTGTTGGTATGTTGTCGGCGTGTTTGTGTGCGTGTTGTTGGTATGTTGTCGGCGTGTTGGTGTGCGTGTTGTTGTTATGTCGTTAGCGTGTTTGTGTGTGTGTTGTTGTTATGTCGTTAGCGTGTTTGTGTGCGTGTTGTTGGTATGTTGTCGGCGTGTTTGTGTGCGTGTTGTTGTTATGTCGTTAGCGTGTTTGTGTGTGTGTTGTTGTTATGTCGTTAGCGTGTTTGTGTGTGTGTTGTTGTTATGTCGTTAGCGTGTTTGTGTGTGTGTTGTTGTTATGTCGTTAGCGTGTTTGTGTGCGTGTTGTTGGTATGTTGTCGGCGTGTTGGTGTGCGTGTTGTTGGTATGTCGTTAGCGTGTTTGTGTGCGTGTTGTTGTTATGTCGTTAGCGTGTTTGTGTGTGTGTTGTTGTTATGTCGTTAGCGTGTTTGTGTGTGTGTTGTTGTTATGTCGTTAGCGTGTTTGTGTGTGTGTTGTTGTTATGTCGTTAGCGTGTTTGTGTGCGTGTTGTTGGTATGTTGTCGGCGTGTTGGTGTGCGTGTTGTTGGTATGTTGTCGGCGTGTTTGTTTGCGTGTTGTTGGTATGTTGTCGGCGTGTTGGTGGGTGGTACACACTCATGTCAGGGCAGTACTTCCCTTTGCTGTTCTTTTAGTCTTCATTCATCCTTCCTCTGTCTCCTCCATGTCTCTGTTCTGCTCTGTCTGAGGTGAGTCACTCTATTGTAACTTTTGTCTGTTTACTCTGCACAGGAAATCTCTCTGTCCCATTTGCTTTCATTAGTTATTATAAAAACTCATGTTACTGTTATTGTATTGGCACTCACTGTGGCCTTAGTCTCAGTATCTAAGTCTTAGTAATAAAGTAGCTGTTGTTAAGTGTTACATAGTTGTCCAGACAGATGCTTCACTTACTCCTGCTGTGGAGTGTTGCATGTTGAACTTCAGTGGGTCTAACCACATGGCTCTTCCACACTTTCTGCACACCGGTGGTTTTCAAACAAGAACATGTTTAAACTAACAAAGTGAACAAGGCCACTGGGAAAAGTACACTGGTCACGGAGCTAAAGTGCTGTTTTTGTGCCAAAGACCAACACTCAATCAATACCACTGACCTTTGGATCAGGACAGTCTCAGTCATGTAATAATGGCCTATAACGTAATAACTTGCCATTAATGTAGAAAAAGTTTTGAGCCCAGAATGTTGACTATGCAACATCCAACAGAGACACTGACAAAACATATGACAAAACATAAACACTGTCTTGGACGAGAGACAAAACATCAAAAACTCTAAAAACGAAGTCCAACTGATTTATTTTTAAAACAGCTGCTGTGATTTAGAGCTTGGACGACACAAACATACCTAAGCAAATAAATAATATTCTGAATAGAACATTTTGTACAAGAAAACAATTCTCAAACTGGCTCTCAATCATAATTAACTATGACATCCTCTAAAATATATATATATATATATATATATATATATATATATATATAGATAGATAGATATTCTGCAGTTATTGCATTTTCAAGGGATTTTTTTTAATGCTAGGTCAATAATGTAATAACGTAAAATGTTATTAAGGTATTTGCTCAAAAATGTTATTAGATTATTGGCAAGCTATTATGTATGGCTTAATTACATTTAAAATTGCCAAAATTATTATGTTATTGGCAGATTTTACATTATTGGCCATTATTAAATTATTGGTTGCTACAGTCAAAAGATGTGAACTCCTGTGTCTGTGGTTTAAATGTGACTCAATGTATAAAGTTTAGGAGTAAACATTTACTTTTTTCATGTGGTTATTTAATTTTATTGTGTTAAGGAACATGAGCAAAATAGAAAATAAGGCTACATTCAGACTGCAGTTAAAAGTAGCTCAAATCTGACTTTTGGCATATGTGTCCTGTATCAGATTTTTTCATGTGAACAGTACAAATCTGATTTTTTTCCCCCACACTTTTCATAGGTGTTCCTAAATCAGATTCAGATCTTTTGCAATGCGATCACAGCCTGAGCGGCCAAGTAACATTTCATCAGACTTTTGCTACATTATAATGCAACAGATGGCACAATTCAGCATTGGAAGAGGCGGAAACTGGCCACATCAAATAGTAACAAACAGACAACAGTGGTGGAGCTAGTTTTGAATTTACTTCAAAATAAAAATTAAACATATTCAGAAGTAAAACACTGATCAATGTATTAATATATCTGCCTTGACATTCTAAAATTGTGTCAGTGAAGCCCCTCATGTCACAGTCTCTCAACTCCTGGCTCTGTCATGTCTTCTTTTGCACATGCAGGTCACTTCAGGGCTGTAGACAGTTCAGACTGAAGTAAGTCACATTTAAAATGTAATGTGAACCACCACTCTAAAAAAATCATATTTCAGCAAAAATCTGATTTCAGCATTAAAACCTGCAAAGTAAACCTAGCCCTAGAAAGTGTGGACAATACACTTTAATATTGCATTAGAGTTGATATTAATAAAATCTCTTTAAAAGGCTGGATGTTGATTTGTTAACATAAAGGATCAACACAATAATGATATACTAAACCATAACTATTATACAACAAATACAAAACATCATAAAACCCTGTCCAATGATTGCTTAGAGAGACTGGGATCTAGAGCCTTTATCATGTCACTAATATCATTAGTATATACTAGAGGTCAACCAATATTCATTCTAATTCAGTTTTATTTGTATAGCCCAGTATCACAAGAAAAGTCGCCTCAAAGGGCTTCACAACAGTTAATCAAATATAAACACACAATCAGACTTAACACACAATCAACACAAACAATAACTACACTAAACTAAACAGACCCAGGACACTCCTGTCCTTAGACCCTCCTTCTCGGTAAGGGAAAAACTCCTAAAAAAAACCCAGATATGGGTTTTTCTATGGCTAATCTATATTGTTTTTTAAAACCCAGAGCAGCCCATTGCTGATAAGCACTGCCGATTTATTTGGAGCCACAGCTTTTCTCCGCTGTCCCTACAGTGCATGGCTCTTTGTGTGTAAAGTATACGGAAGTGGCTGCTGTAGCCCCATTAACTAAATGACTCTATGAGACAACATTTTAACCACAGCCAGCGGGATTGAAGTTACAGCACAGCACCTTCCTACTCACTGACTGAAGCTAATAACAAGCTAATACTTGCATACCAAAGCGTTCATATAAAACCTCACTTATCCGGTCCTTCAGTCACACCCGAAAGAGTAAGTAACTGTAAGGGACCGATGGCCAGGCACAGAACACACCAAACTTTTCATAAAATAAAGGCTTTTATTCAGCCCAAAAATTAACTACAAAGTACAACAATGGGCCTGTAAAAGAGGTCAAAATTAATACAAAGTCAACTGAGAAAACTAAATCTAACTCCCAACTTAACATTACACTGGACACAAGACAAAAAGACCTGACAAAGAGCACACACAGGGGACATTTAACCTGGCTGATCAAACCAGAAAACACACATGGGGATAACGAGACTAAACAATACACAATAGACCAAAAAACAAATGTACTAAATAGAAGTTAGATTTAGCTAAATAAATTAGAAACCAATATTACTAAGAAAAGAAAACAAATAGCTTAAATAATAATTCCAAGGACTGAAACCTATAATAACTCAACCTAAACCTCCCCTTTAATACAGCCGCCTTGGATCAGTCCAGGGTGGAGTCTTGGAAGGACCTCCCATATTCAGGTGACTGACAACAGGCAGGCTCCAGGCTCCCAAACACCATTAAAACGACAAAACAAATACCAATTAACACAAAATATATTAAAGTAAATAGTGTGTGGTATGATTAATGAGTATGTTGTGATGTGTGAAAAGTGTGTGTAAAATGAATGAAACCATCAAAATATGGGCAGGGTAATTACTTCCCTTCATTTGTGGCAAGGGCAGCCATCACAGTGACCAAAAATCGGCATTGAAGCTTTAGGGTCAGCCGATGTCCTGTTGTCTAAAAAATGCAAAAGTCGTCCCAAAGTAGACATCCAAATGGAGACAGTATTCCTAAAAATTCCTGTTGTGTCATTCACTTCAAGCCTCATGCATGTACACCAAACTATGACGTGGGGGCCAAAGGTGCCCATGCACCATTTTTTTATTGGCCCTCAGGCTTCACTGTCAGTTGGCCCAAATGGCTACCAGTGGTATATTTTAGAGCCATGGAAAATGGACCTTAGTGGTTGGTGAGGCCAGACAAATTTTCAGGCGTACTATGCCAGTCCCAAACCTTATTGGGTTGTAAATCCAGAGTAAAGTACCCATGAGAATAATTCACAGTTGGGACCCCTGAAGGAACGAGATCAGCTGAATGGGACTTATGGTGATGTGAAATACGTGACGTCTACTGAGTGGCCCTTTGCCGCATATATTTTTTAAGATGCAGCTCTCATTAAAAAAAAAAAAAAAAGTTTGAACACCCCTGATTTAAATTGTCTTCTGGGTACTCCTCCCATCGTCCAAAAACATTCATGTGTAGATGAACCTGAACTGCCCCTAGTGAGAGGATGGCTTTCAGTGCATGTCCCAATGCATAGGATAATACTTTTGGGTATTTGGTCTGTAGTACTTGTACCTGTTAAAGCCACTGATACTGCTATGAAAACGTATTTCCATAAAGCCCCTTGAGGCTGTATTTGTGATATAGGGCAATAGAAATAGCACTGAACTGAATGAAGAGAGCCCAGGTCCGGCTCATTCCAAGAGACCCAAGTATCTGAATAGATGTTTTTTGTGTGTGTCATGTTGTAGTTTTGAAACGTTTTCAAGTTATTTTAATAGTACAAATACAGATTCTCATACAGAATCATACCCCATCAAAACCCATCTGCACATTTGGGGGCCCTAAGCAGGATAGGTTTGGGGGCCAAGCTTTGAGGCGATTTAAATTTTACTATATAACAATTTAATTTGATTTTAATACTACATTGACTGACTATTTTTCTAAATGGATGAATGCTTTGAGATGGTTTTGATTTGCAAACTCAGCAAAGGGGGCCAAGGTAAACAGGAAATAATATCTAGACTGTATTGGCCCCTACTTTCAGACAGACCCTCAGTGAAAATGACCTGCAGAATATTATTGTCAGACTATTAATCAAACAGAGTTGGTAAATTAATCAAGTGAGCAAATAATGGATAAGCTTTGAGGTTCTCTTATGTCTGTTTGCCTATTTGCCCATCTGAAAATGACACAGAAATCTATGCATCATGAAAAATCTCTGCTGACTGAGTGGTGGCTCTTCTCACACTGAAATCATGTAGTGTTGAGTAAGAAGAATGTAGTGTGTTCCTCTGGGTGTGCCGTCTGAACACTGCCACTGTCTGGACTTTCACTTCTGCCTCCTCTCGGGGATCACATCCTTTTCTCCTGCTTTTGCCTTGCTCAGCAGTTCTCTGTGCCTCAAGGAACTACCGACAGAGCGACTGAAAGGCCACCAGGGGTCACCGACCCAAGTTTACCGACAAAAAAGACTTCTCTTTTCTATTCTACACAAATAATTCGACTGGTGTCTTACTTTGAGGAGGATTTCCAGGAGCACAACACAGATTTAACTAGATCTGAGTTTTCTGGATGGATGTGCAACCAATCAGAATTGAGAGCGTTATCAGCATACATAGTATAAACTGCCTCTGGAATGATGCAATTTGAATAACATGCAACCAATCAGAATAACTTGACATTAGCCCAATAAACTGTTATGATTGGACAAAATCAGTGTTTCTCAAACTCTGGTACAGGTACCTTTGGTGGTACGCAGGCTTCTTCTGCGTACCACCTTGCTTAGACCTGGTTTAGTCCTGATTTAGACCTGGTTTAGTCCTGATTTAGACCTGGTTTAGTGCTAGTTTAGACCTGCTTTAGTCCTTGCTTGGACCTGGTTTAGTCCTTTATTATAGTGCTAGTCGTGGTTTTGTACTGGTTTGGTTTTCGGGTGTGTTCACACTCACTGGTTCGCAGAACTCTGTGCGCTTCGGGGCAAAAGTCCACACCTGTGTCGATGATGTCATTGGTTTGGTTCGAGTTCACATTGAGCTCTGTCAAACAAACTGAACTGACTGAGGGAGCAGTAACAAATCTCACCTGTAGGGGGCAATACATTTCATTTCATTAATTAACAGGAAAGAATTATAGGCAACAGTTATGTTACAAATAATTGGGTCTGACTCAGTTAAAAAAAATGGTTTACAGCAGGTTCCTGTTCTGCAGCACACAAAAGGAAAATCTACAATCACAACAGGAGACACAAAAGACAATAGAACATCAGAAACATCACTCCTAAAGCCCATCCACACTACAGAGAAAAAGTGGCAAAGAAGAAACCCTGCTCATCTAATGGTCAAAAGTTCACCTCCTCAGCCCCATATATCCCATTAATATCATTCAGCGCACTTGAATTAATATTAAATGAAGTGTTACATTTAGAGCAGTGATATTGACTGAATACAACCGTAGACTCTCTCTGGAGAGTAATATGCAATCTGTGTTGTTTCAGCAGAGTGTTTACATTTGTTTGCTAATGTTAGCAACCTTTTAAAGGGGCCATATTATGCTTTTTTTGTGTGTCTTTTAAATTAATTTAGGACACCTCTAGATCAGCATCTTGCATTGCAATGCAGTAATTATTGAAAAAACCCTATTTGAAGAAACTCATCATTTGACTTGAAACACTCAGATTAGGTCCCTGTCACTTTAAGAGCCCCTCCCTCCTCGTGGCCCAGCTGCTGTCCCGCCCTTTCAGGCTCACATCCATGGATGTATTATAGAACTGGGTAATGAGTGACATCATGACCGCCATTGTTTTCAATGGCCGTGCTCATTGGCGTGTGATGCCAAAAAAGTTTTTTACCTATGCGTTACTTCCGCATTGTGCGGCCAATAGAGCAGGCACACTGCAGCCCTCGAGCAAGCTCGGTCTTGCTCCGCGTACCACGTGACCAGCTCTGAGCGATGGTAGGCTAGAGCGGTGATGTCACAAACCATTAAAAATTTCGAAGAGGGAAAAAAACCATGGTGTGAAAAAAGATAATAAATGCTGCAAAATCCAACCATTTTCGATGCTGTATGTGCCCTGTCAGCAGAGCACCAGGAGTTTCTTTTTACATTGCGCTGTATGAGAAAATTCCTTTCTGGGCCGCATTGGATTTCTCGCTGCAATTCCATGGAGCGGCCACTAGGAAAATTGGCATTAGGGGAGAGGGGGTGGTGGCATATCCAGGTCTTATTATACATCCATGCTCACAACATGTGCAACATGGGGGAAGGCGTGAGCTGAATGGGACTGGGCCATGAGGAGGGAGAGGCGTGCTCAGGTGGAAATGGCAAACATCAGTGAAACAAGACGTTTCAGTTCTTTCAGGAAGTCACCCTAAATAATACAGGAATATTCAAACATGCATGAATGAAACAAAAACACAACTCCAGGTATGTTTTTGGTGCAGGAACAACATTAAAAGATGGCAGAAAACTCAGAAAAGTTGATTTTACATAATAGTGCCCCTTTAAATACATTTTATTTACAGTATCATTGTATTTTTTTTTCTTCTTATAGTCAGGTTAGATGTGCGTATGTTTCTATGCCCTCGGTAAGCGGTGAGTCCTCTCCCAGGCCTTAGTCTGTAGTTTGGTCCATGTTGCGTTTGCACTTCACCAGGACCGCACCAGGACCGCACCAGGGCTTCACTTGTTTGGTGCGCACCTGAATCTGAATGCGCATTCACACCTGCTCAAACAAACCAGACTTTCCCAGGAAGCGCACCTCAGTTCGATTGAAGCGAACCAAACATGGCAAGTGTGAACTCACCCTTAGTTTGGTCCTGGTTTAAGTTCTATTCAAGTCGAGATTTAGGCTTGTTTTTGTCCTTGAAAGATGATACTTGTAAAGCCAAACATTTTCATCACTGGACTATATTGTCCCCGTAGGGAAATTAATAACCCGTTTTTCAAGAGCAGTGGCTTAGCAGCGCCTGGAGACCCTTCTCCAGATCCAGGTCCTATAGGGTACCTTTAGCCAGAGGATTAGCCTGTTGTGTATGTTTTAGGTCAATGGCGGACCTTCTCTTTTCGATCTGTACAACACAAATTAGATTGAAGTTATTACGTTTACATGGGAGAGTGCTTGAGGTGGTTGTACTGAGTAATGTGTGGCATGTGACTGTTTTCTCACGTTTGTACTGAATGAATCATATTTGGACGTTGAATTCTGACTCATATCTGAGTGACAGCTCACCGCAGCGCCTCCATTCAGATTTTGTGGCCATGAAGGCAACATTTCTAACATTTGACCAAGTAGTACAGATTATTGGAAACAATGCTAATAGCATTAACAGCATCATAATAGTGCAGTTACGACATGATAAAACTGATTTAATAATATCATTGTTATGATAAAATTACCAATATTTACAGAATGTAATAACTAGCCAGACCCATTCACTCTTATTTACTTTTAAAGTAAAGTGGGCCCAAACCCCTCTCATTCAAACCACTTTCCACCTAAATCAGACCTACCACTTGTGTCTGATTGGTTGTATGTCTATCCAGTTACATTCAGAGATAGTTTACACCGTGCCCAGTAGCTCTGCTCCTGGAAATACAACTCCAGTCCACCAAGTACCACCTCAGGAAATATTTGACTTTACACGCACCATATCTACTGGGCTAAAATGGCCTTGAAACCAGGACTACACAAGGACTAAACCAGGACTAATTTGGCACTAAAACAGGACTGTACCGGGGCTAAACTAGGACTAAACCAGGACCAAATGATTACAAAAACAAGATCTAATGAGAATATTAGATCCACACAAATCCAGTACTAATCCAAAAGTAAACCAGGACAAAACCAGGTGTAAAGTAGGATCAAAACAAAATTAGACTTAAACTGCAAAAGATTCCTGAGTACCACCAGAGGAAGCCCTCCCACCAGCAGGTACCCTCACCACAAGTTGAGAACCACTGGTATAGACAAAAGTGGGATGGCTGGTCAAGCTATGTAATAATCATGCATTCTAAATGATGCAGGGCTAAAATGATAATACTATTGATTTGTGTATTATAACAGCTGTTATTTCTGGTTATTGTCCAGAAAGTACCACTAAGACTACTGTCTTTATTTATTCAGTTGAAAATGTGCATGATAGAGACGATGAAATCATTATAATGTGAACAAATGGATAGGACAGTTCCATAGTTCTGGAGCAGGAGGCGGCTCATGAGCCCCTCTCTTGTGGCTCCCTGCCATCTGCTTATGTAAAGTCGGCTGATAAATAAGTAGCCCAGTGCACGTCTTTGAAACAATCTGAGTCTGCATCATCCTGACAAAATTGAGCTTTCAGTCTGTTTTCCAGAGTTGGCTATGTACTTATAAAATAAAAAAACAATGTTCTTAGCCTTAATTGGGCACACAATGCAAACCCATGAGTGAAATAAACAGCACCAAGAAATTGTTACTAGATGTTCTCCGGTTCTCTGATTATGCATGGTTCCAGTATATTACACAGCTGTTTAAAAATAATAATGCATCAATCTTATATACTGCTTTTTTGTAGTCACACTCAGTGGTGGTGTGCTACTTCTTTAGCCACAGCTGTCCTGGGGCAGACTGGCAGAAGCGTGGCTGCCAATGTGCATCTATGGACTCTCTGACCAGCACCAAACACAGTCACACCGACATGTTCATACACAGGCAAGGTGAGTAAAGTGTCTTGCCCAAGGACACAACAGCAGTATGCAATACTGGTAGCGGGGATTGAACCGCCAACCTTTGGGTTAGTGGGTGAAAGCTTCTACTGACTGAGCTGCTGTTTAGTGGTCTATTAAAAGATAATCAGTGCGGTGATAATCTGTTAGTTTGCAATAATTATTAACCATCCACAGGTCATAGGACTTTCATATTTATTTTACTCTAAGCAACTTGTAACTTTAAAAAAAAATCTGTCTTTTTACAGATTCAAATGTAGCCTTTTTGGCAAAATTTGTCTCCAGAAGCTTGAACAGTGCTGGGTTAGGGCATGCTGTATAAACAACTAGCAGTCATACATTTATCAATTACTATTATATTATTAAACATTTCTAATATTACAATTTTATTACACTTTATTTTATTAATGGCTAAACAGCTGTATACATGATCTGGCATCTTTTTTTCCTGTTAAAATTTTTGCTTTTAGGACTTTTTGCTTCTCCTGCAAAGTTAGTGCAGCCATAAGCCTTTTTAGTTCTAATCTCATCTCTCTCAAGTTCAACTTTTCCATTTTTCTGTAGATCTATAAACTTTAAAAAAAAAAAATCCATTAGTTTCTAAATCCTAAACACACATTTTCCATTTGGAGATAAATACAATAAATAAATACATTTAAATTGTATTTATTTTATTTATTTTATTTTATTTTTTATTTTTTTGCTCTGATTTTCCGGAATCTTTACCTGAAAATTTCCCCACAGTCCCAGTTTGTTCATGTTTTAGTCAATCCATGACGTTAATAAACAGTGCGTCCCTTCACATCAGTGTGTGTGCTTGTGCGTGCGGGGGCAGCAGATGGACTGAGTTCACCTGATTGGACACATTCACTGTAAACATGAGCAGAGGCACTTGTGTTCCTCTCCGTCAGGACGCACTCCTCTGAAAAAACATTACACAAAACATGACACTTCCTGAGTTTCCCCACACGAGCTGCAGCCTCACAAAGTCTGATGTGAGAAGTTACAGCAGTTACTTAACAACAACAGCAGTTGAACCAGAGGGGACAGGCTGAGAAAAATATGTACTATGTGTTCATATGGCAGACAAAACAAGTCAAGAGTATTTCTAGTAGTGGTTTGGTGGTGTTATGTGTGAAACTGTACTCAAGAGTCCTGTATTGAAAATCATAATATTAATAAACAGATTAATTTAACTCTCTGTGACCATTTTATCTGCGTTTTGAAGAGACGTCACTGTGAACATGTTAGTCTGATAGTGAGGTAAAGTAAGGTAGGGAAGGCATACTCTACTGGCCCTGTAGGAAAAATTGGTTCTCTGCATTTGATCCATCAGTGCGGCTGGGCCAACCTGTCAGGAGCAGTGGACGACCGCAGTGCAGTGCCCTGGGACCCTTCTCCAGATCTTGAACCAGGATCCTGGCCAGGAGTACTGGAAGAGTAGCTGCCTGTGCATGTTTTAGGTTGATGGGGGAAACTGGAGGAAACCCACCCAGATACAGGGAAAACATGCAAATTCCATATGCCCAGTCCAGGAATTGAAGCTGTGAAGCAACAGTGCTAACCAGTTTAGTTGCTACGTTCAAGCTGTCTCTATGATTGTTAGCTCTGTGACTATATGTCATTTGTCCAGAGTGCACCCAAAACGTCTCTAAAAGCAACAGTGTAAGAGGTAGAAAATTAAGAATGAATCACATATTTTAGGTTGGCAAATACATGTCTAGTACAGTAGGAGGCGACCAATATCTTTTTTCTAAGGCTGATTTTCCTAATTATATAAAAGAAAACAATTTACTTCTCTACGGTGCACCGCTCTTTAAGCGTAGCGAAGATTTTGAAGTGTCTGCTACCGTTTTACTACATGGCTCTATAAGACAACATTTAACCACAGGCAGTGGAATTGAGGTTATAGTACGGGACACACGAAAAACCAGGCATTTTTCCCAGATGGGTGTAGTCAATCCTGGTGCATGTCCGTGATTCATTTAGTAGTTAGTAGTTTATTTAGCAAACTGGTTAGGTTTAGGGTTGGGGATAGGGTAAGGATTAGTTTAGTTTATGTTATTAGTAAGTATGTGCCTGCAAAATATTATTTGTCACTTTTTTCCTCTTGTTCTGCGCTGACAACTAAACAATAAACCAACCCTAGCCTCATCCCTTAATCTGTTACAATTATTTGTTTATCCAAGAAAAGTGGACTTTAACAGTCACCAACCGTGTGTGTGACATTGGACATTAAGCCCCGCCTCCGGGTGAAATGCCTGGTTTTTAGTTTGTCCTATTACATTACAGCACATTCCTCCTTCCAGATTGAAGCAAATGCTACATACAGGCTTACCAAAGTGTTCATACATCGGCTTATGTATTTATGTACTTACATTTCACATTTCCTCCCAAAAAGACATTTAAAAGTGAAACTGCAGCATATGTATGCATGTATGTAGCCTTTGAAAGAAAAAAATCATCCATCCTCCTGTGAGTAGTCTGTTGCTACTGTGCCGCTGTCAGAGTCATAGCTGCCACTATGGCTGTGTGAATCAATACCAAAAGTATCGGTACCGATACCAATTTGAAAGTATCGATACTTTGGTAGTAATGACAAACAATGTTATTAATATAATACAAATTCCACTGGATCCTTCATGTGTGCTCTACAGTGGCAGGTCCAACCCAGTCCATTGTGTTCTGCTGCTCCAGTGGCATAAAGAAGCCATTATTTGTAACATGAGTATGCATATAGGCTTGTATACTTTACAAAAATAGTATTAATATAGAAGAATAAACAATGGTTATGACTGTAGGGGATGGTATTGGAATTGGTATTGGTATCGTTGACACCAGGTTTGGTATTGATTGGTATTGAATCGAAGGTGACAAATCTGGTATCGCACATGGTCACGGAAAAAACAGTGCCTAACTAAAAAAGGGTTAGGGTTAGCTAAACATTTAGATGTAGTATACTGCCTTACTTGATCCATGCACTGTAGTTAGCCAGGAATCACAGAGTTAGAAAACTGTTAAACTCCACCCAACTACTGCGCTCCCAGCAGCCCTTACTCTACAGTTCAGTGGTTCTACAGGTCCAGCCTATACACCTTTGACTTAGACTCTCCCACACTCAAAGGTGTTGACATTACTGCACCTAAATCATTTCTCACAGAAACTGACTGGAAGAGAATACTTGTACACCAAATCACTCTGGACAAAGAAACTGAGTTCTGAGTTTATTCAACATGGCTCCCATTGACCCCACTGTTGCACTGTGTCAAAGCTGCAGTAACAGTTGAACACAATGGAACACAGGAGAGGGGATTCTATTGTAAGGAGTCTTCAGATTGAAAGTGAATAGTTTTTTGCCCACATAGACTAATTGACTGTAGAGAAAAAATTCTTGTGGCTGAATGCAGGGGATGGTCCATGTTGCTCAGTATAGCATCCGTCTTGTCTTGTTGACTGTCCTTTGCTCCAATACTTCCTAAACCATAGTCAGATTTTTCTTTTGCAGTTGTTGCTGTATGTTGGTTTGAAACAAAAGCCAGGCCCTACAACATGAACTGTGGGTAATATCCTACAGAAAGTGAGAGGCATATGTGGACTGCAACGAGAACATAAAACACAGATCTGGGTTACTCTATATGTACTAGTAAAAAATCCACTTCCAGCCCAAGTGTAAAAGTTCTGCTGCCCAGAGAAGGTAAATGGAGCACTCTGGAGGAGAAGCATGCTCACACTTTCATAGCACACATTTTGGCATAAAGGTCTATGCCAGTAGTTCTCAAACTATGATACAGGTGGCGCTGTCTTCTTCTTGTGGGACTCAGGAGTCTTTTGCAGTTTAAGTCCGGATTTAGTTTAATCAAAGTCAGTTTTAGTCCTGCTCTGGTTGGAGCTTCAATTTGACATTTAGACCACTGCTTAACCCTGGTTTAGTCTTTGATTCCTCATGGTTTAGTCCTGGTTTGTACCTCTTTTTGGTCCTGGTTTAGTCCAGGTTTAGTCCCACTTTTCCTGTGGTTAAGACCTGGTTTAGTTCCTAATTCTTCCGAGTTTGTCCTGGGTTGTACTTGTTTTTGGTCCTGGTTTAGTGCAAGTTTAGTCAACCATTTCCTCTGGTTAAAACATGGTTTAGTCCCTGATTTTTCCTGGTTTGGACCTGGTTCTAGTCCTGGTTTAGTCCAGATTTCCCCCTGCCTTTCTTCTGATTAAGATCTGGTTTAGTCCCTGATTCTTTGTTTCATTCTAGTCCAGGTTTAGTCCTGGTGTGTGCCTGTTTTTGGTCCTGGTTTAGTCCTGGTATAGTCTTGCCTTTCCTCTGGTTAAGACCTGGTTTAGGTCCTGATTCTTTCTGGTTTAGATCTGGTTTAGTCCCAGTTTAGTCGGCGATTCTTCCTGGCTTTGTTGTGATTTGGGTACAGTTTATTATTTTGTGATCCAATTTTTTGTGTTAATCCTTATTTTTATATTTGTGTTGGATTTGTTCATAGACAACAGTGTGTCCCTGCAGGGCTCCCATAGCTGTCTGTAAACTTAGCTGACCGCAGACCTGTGATGTTTATACAAGGGGCACTATCTCTTCCTTTCCTCTGGGTCTTGACCAGTGAAGAACCAGTGAAAAATCTATTAATTACAGTAGATTTTTATAGCCTCAGTATTGTGGACAGAGTGTGTGGTGTGAGAGCCGAGCTAAGATTAGAAACACTAACAGAAGGGTGATAGGTCATCGCGATTAGCCTGGTCACATGACTTACTGTATCTCAGGGCCACAGTCCACAGAGATATGAGCTGTAAGTGAGTGGAGCATATTAGAAATCATATTCAGATCATAAACCCTTCATCTCAGCCTAATTAATCTGTGCCACATGTTCAGTATTTTATTCACTTAATTATTCATTTCTTATTTGTAGTAATACACTCTGCAGTATATTCAGTTGTCCTTTTGATATACACAAAGCATAGAATCAATTTCGGTTTGTTCTCTGCATTTCACGCATCCTTCAGTTTTGTTTGGGCAAACCGTCAGAGTGGGTGATCGCAGGGCAGCTCCCTTCTCCAGATCTTGAGCCAGGATGCTGGTCAGGAGTACCTAGCTGTAGTATTAGTCTATTGTGCAAGTTCCATCCGGTCTGGGACATGAACCCAGGACCTTCTTGCTGTGAGATGAGAGCGCTAACCACTTTGGCACTGTTGCTAAATAATAATGTGAGCGAAAGATCAATAAACAACAAAAACTCTTTATTGTTCCATATTTTTTCCTCCTTCTCTCCCTCTTGCTCCTTTCCCTCCTCCTCCCACATGTCTTGACCCCCTGACCCGGTCTGTTCTCCCACGCTCCGCTCTGTCTGGGCTTGTCCTACTATGAAACTCTGCTCCTAAACACTTTCTGCCCAACAACATGCAGTCCTCCTGACAATAGTAGCAGTAGCCAGTAATACTTGTAGCTACTGCTGCACTAACTAATACTGCTGTTGCTACTACTACTGATTAAGCAAACGTTACATGCTATCCTTTTTTTTAACCTTCACTCAAATAATATTTGGTTGAGTCAGGAAGGGCATATGCCAATTGCAAATCACTGCACCCTAGTAGGCAGATAAACTGCTGTGGCGACCCCAGAAGCTGAAATATACAGTTAAACATAAACAATAACTAAAAAAAATATCCCCTGTCCTTCGACCCTCCTTCTCAATTAGTAAAAACTTCTAAAAAACACAGCGAAACTTCAGGGAGAACCACATGAAGGAGAGATCCTCTCCCAGAACAGTCAGGCTATAAATGTGTCTCGGACTGTTAAATAAAGTCCATTAGCTCATCTATAGTATCATAGTTCAAGTCTGTAAGGAAGCAGGAGGTGGGCCTCATCCAGGCAGGTGAGTGGGGGAGAGGTAGGTCCGGGGAGTCCATAGGAGGTGATGTTGAGGGCCCACAGGTTGGGACAGGAGCACAGATGGGGTCAGATAAGATCCAATCATCACTGGGACATCTGCCAGCAGCCAGGCATCTGAAACAGTCCCCACTCCCCCAGAGGGGAGCAGGAGAGAGGACAACTTGTGAACAGCAATGAACTGATTAGAGATATAGAATATTAGATAATATTAATGATATTATGATGATGATATTGATGATAAATCCATTTTATACTGATACAGCTCATTATTGATAAAAAGTTGTAATTGTAATGAAAGTTAAAATTTACATGATTTTGATGTATTTATTGGGATTATGCTGAATAGCAGTTAACACATCAGTAATGATGACTAAAGAAAAAACAGTATTTTGCTGTTTTGTTTGTTTGTTTACAGGTTTTCATCTGTGGGGTACAAAGGGACCCCACAGTATGTATGTAAAATAAGTTGGTAGGATGAGGGTTAATAACACAGAGCTGCCTGGCCTACAAGGTACAGCTAATTAAACTAGGCCAGTGGTTCTCAAACTGTGACACAGGTACCACTGGCTTCTTGTACCAAAACTAGTGGTACTCAGGAGTCTTTTGCAGTTCAAGTCCTGATTTAGTTAATTTAGGGTCAGTTTTATTCCTACTCTGGTTGGAACTTAAATTTGACATTTAGACCACTGCTTAGTTCTGGTTTAGTCCTGTGTTAGTCCTGGTTTAGACCTAGTTTAGTCCATTAAAGTTGGTACTTGGAGTGTGAGACTACTGCTCTATATGGTTATATTGTTTTGGTCATTCTTATTCTGGTTATTGACAAATGTAGAAGGAAAACAAACAGAAAATCCTCATGTGAATGAAAGGACTTGCAGCTGTAAAACTTGAGTCTACATGTGGGCTAGACTGAATCACATGTGTTACATAATTCTCTTGGATCACTGGTCCCTCCTGAATGTTCTGTTCTAACTTCTGGGCTGCAGCTTTGAGCTCTGGAGGAATGCACTGAGCCTGCTCCAAACTGTGACACAGCCCTTCAGCAGAAGTGACTCCACTAATACCAGAACGTGTGTCAGTCCTGTTAGTGAGAGGAAGAGTACACAGAGGGAGAGAGGAGGTGGCTCATGTTAGTGCGTCCTTGTGAGTGTTGATCTGTTCCACATGTCCTCTGTGTGTGTGTCCTCAGACATGGACCTGCAGGTTCTCAGAAGGCTGCTGTTCCTCATGGCACTGATCCCACTGAGCTCTGGATCTGAACACGGTAAGACAATAATATTTCAAATATTCTGTTGGAAAGAAGCCTTGAACTGTGACTGGACCTGTCAAAGCCAAAACAGGTCCAAGTGTTCTTAACCTGGACTGCACTCTGGTGGCTGGGGGAGGTACTGCAGGTTGCATCTTATGTCATCAGTCATAAAACAATAATAAATTGTCTTCTGTCTGCTTCAGACTCGGACAACTTTATTGATCCCAATAAGGGCAATTCATTACCTTTGTAAACAAAACCTGCAGGTTAAAGTCTAACTCTGACTGTTCTGACAGGAAATACCTCAATCATCACCATGTTTGTGTATGGATTCATTTTACTGCAAAATTATAGAAAAAAAAAACACAATATATATTCTAACATTGATATTTATTTTATATATATCATATTTCTTCTTCTTCTTCTTCTTCTTATTATTATTATTATTATTATTATTATTATTATTATTATTAATATTATTATTAACACAAATAGTTTTGAGTGGATTGAGCCAAACATCTCAATATCTAAATGTTGCTGTTTTTTACAACAACAGTAATAATAATAATAATGAAAATAATGAAAATAATAAAAATAATAATAATATATTTTTTTTAAATCAAATATATAAATTAAATGGGCTATATTCTGCAATATTTTATTTTCTTCTTTGTCTCTCATGTTATAATGTTGTTCCCTCATCAAAAACATACCTGGAGTTGTGTTTTGTTTCATTCACACCTAAAGTAATCCTGTATTCTCTGGTGCTGAGTTTCTGAGGCCTCAGAACGCTCAGTTCACAAACCTCCACCTTTCCCATGA